>OX453280.1:16712732-16791572 GCA_949710005.1 Ricordea florida
ATTGTGTATCAGAAGGCATGACGGTCCAGTGTTCATCTTCGGAAGTTCGTTGTTGCGCATGTGCCAAGCGGATTGTTTTTCGTCCCGTCAATACAAGTGAACGAAACATTTTACCTTCTTTGACCTTGAGTCATTTGAAATCGCTGAGCCATTGGCATCAAAATGAGTTGCAGACTTTGATTTCAGGGATCAATTTGGAACTTACTTCATTGGCTTTTCGCTTTACTCTAGTTTGTTTACCGAACAACGTTGACTCCGTCAACATCAGGCTTTGAAAAGTACGCGTAAACGTTTTTTCTTTCAAGTTATGCTGATGCAAAAAAAAAATACGCCAACCAGAATTCTATCTTTGTTATGCATTTTCTTGTTGGATCAATCAACGTCGAGTATGTGAAAAAATAGTGGCATTGCTAAGATAAATATAATAAGCTTATGGTTTATATGCTTTCAATTTAGAAATGTGCATATATTTCAAGCATGATATTTGTGCGTCCACATGGACCCCTTCGTAGTATTTTAGGGGGTCCAAATGCAAAATACTGTGTCCCAGGACGCAATGATGCGCTCTGGATGCAACACTGCATATATATATATATATATATATACATATCATCTCATACATCATATATATATATGATGATATATACATATCATCTCCCAAACTAACAGTTCAAATTTATACCAAGTAAAACATGGATTTCCATGTGATAATTATATGTTGCATACATGTAGAATAATTTTTTTAGTATCCCCCGGAGGTAAATGCCAGACAACATTAACTTATTTTAGAAAACATTCCTAATAATACTAAAACTCGATAGAAACATGGTACATCTTTTCTATTTCCTTAACATTAGCACTGATGTTTCCTCAAGCATCATGGGATTTTAAAACTGCCTGTCAGAGTAAATGTCTATGGATGCAAATGCGATAGGTAAATAAATCTAGCTGTAATTGAATTTAATGAGGTATCAATACAACATAATATTTTCACTAGGATTTATCTTCATCTAACCTCAACTTTTGCCAAACCAAGAGATTCAAGGAAAGATTCTACTGATTTCTTACACCTCTGGATTTCCACCATCACAGGACCTTTATGGATGAATGAGCAGGGCCTCAATTGACACTTGACATCATAACCTTGCCTTGCAAGGTTCTTCACATCATGAAATGAAGTCGAGTCAATTTCCTCCTCCTCACAAACAACGTGGAGGTGTTTTCCTTTCGTACATGCTGGAAGTTTACCTGATAGATAAATGGATGATTGGATAGTTTATCAATGAAAATAAACTTTGCTCCAACGTCAACAACAGAATTATGTTGCATTGTGTTAATGTTATATTTTTGCTGTATGAAGAGAATTAAAAAACTGAAAGAAATAAGAAATCAATGTTCTGCAAGTGAAAACTACAGGTACATTAACTTTCATAGCTTAAATTATTGTAACGATAATTTAACTGCTTGCTAAAGTTAAAATGTATACCCGATCCGGTAAAATGTTGATTGAAAGATCTAGTACTTACATACATACACCTTACAAATATCATAATGAAATAATTTATTACTCCATATGACTCACTAGTTGTTCTAGGAGGGCACGGTAACGATTACTGCAATTTGACTGCCCTTAAATCTGCACAGTCCAGATTTTACCATCTCTGGCGGTGGTCACGGTAACAATAATGTTTACCCCACATGTTTCCACTAAGTCTTTGTCCTTGTGGTGACAAAAAGTTAAAAAAAATTTCTGCAAAATATGTAATCTTCCCCAGGCTTAAGCTTTCTTCCTCAGTCAAGAAAGGTTAAACAAAGGTTTAAAGAAAAATGTTCCTCTTGAAAACATTAATTTTGCTTTTTGGGAGTGTACTGACATGTTTGCTAAGCATGGTGCATGCGTGGGATAGGACAAGAATTACTGATAACAGTGATTTCCATGTCCTGTTGGAAAAACAAAATTATAAGGTATTTGCCAGGTTAGGGTCGGTC
The DNA here is from genome assembly GCA_949710005.1 of Ricordea florida. Classification (NCBI taxonomy): domain Eukaryota; kingdom Metazoa; phylum Cnidaria; class Anthozoa; order Corallimorpharia; family Ricordeidae; genus Ricordea; species Ricordea florida. The sequence continues at coordinate 16,714,722 of OX453280.1, forward strand.
CGTACAGTGAAAAACTGTAACCACCGACTTGACGATACTGCCCTTGGCTGTGGCCTTTTAATGTAGCATACTAAAACACTGCACTTAAATTTAATTCGCCTCGTTGACCAATAGAAATGGTCCACTGATAGTAAAACTATCTCGATAAATGTAGACAATATGTAACTTGCAACTCAACAAGATCAAAATCTCCAGCACTGCAACACGGGGTCCCAAAAGGGTCCGTTTTAGGACCAACTCTATTCTGCACACAATATAACAGTGTAATATCAGCAGTGAAACGCTCAAGTTGTACTTTGTTTGCCGACGATACTGAGATCCATTACAGCGACAGAGATATCAGAAAAGCATCTAATTGTCTCAATGAAGATCTTCACAACATCAGCTCGTGGTTATCAAGTAATCAGATGGTTGTACACCCAGGAAAATCAGAAGTTATGAAAACTGGTACTTAAAGAAGTCTAAAAAATTCTAATGATCTAAAAATCTTTATTCACGGTCATTGTCTCCAGGAAGTTACAACCTATAAATACCTTGGTGTTCATTTCGACAGTACCTTGACTTTGAATGAGCATCTTTTTTATATACGAAAAAACGTACCCAAAAATTCGTCTTATCAACAGATGTTCTAGTTTTCCGACTAGAAACATTCTATTGAAGATCTATATACAAATTATGCTACCAGTCCTTGATTATGGAGGTTTGGTTTGTTTGGAATGTTCAAAATCAACCAGAGACAGTCTAGAAAGGCTCCAAAATTAGGTTATGCACACCATATTCAAAGCTAACAGGACTTTGTGCACTCATAGTATGAGATCTACACTGGGACTCTTAACACTAAAAAATCGAAGGCATTTTCTGATATTTCACTTTGTCTATAAAATCATCAATACATATAACTATAACAGTTCAGACCAACTGAAAGGCTATCTACCTTGACACTCACGTTTGCACTGAAGGGATCAGAGACAATACTAAACTATATTTACCAAGAGCAAATACAATAACAGACAAAAAACTTTTCAATATACTGCAGCGAAGGACTAGAATGATTTACCAAAATCTATACGATCAATTACAACCTTTTCATCATTCAAAGCTGCCTTGTATAGTTTTTTGCTAAATTCCGACAAACTAAGTCATAGATGCTCAGTAAATTAAACATTCTATTTGTTATTGCTATCCTTTTATTTGTCAAGATATCTAAATCGATCTTTCAATCGTATGTGATATTTCTATGATTGTATTTTACAAATAATTTTTATAGTTCTATATATATGTATTTATTGTTTATTATCATTTTTGTGGTTCAGAAATATTTACATTTATATTATCTGGTCACGTATTAATACTTGTTTGTTCTTAACAAACTGACACATTTTTTAGCAGTTTAAATAAAGCTGTTATTAATTATTATCACAATAATTATTATTATTCATATAACCCTGCAGTTGGATGAGTAAACTACCAAAATAGAAACTGGATACCAAACTGAATGACACCATTTGAACCTTCTTTCAGATAGTAGTTGTAGTAACAGATGAACAATGAACTGTTGTCACAGGCATTCACAACATCCTTCTGACATGGCGTTAATTCTAGTTTCAGGAGACAAGGATTTTCTCTTCTTGAGTTATGTAATTTCGATGTCAATTTGTAAGCATAATTCTATGATTTGGGGAAGTTTTTCAAGGGATAATAGAGGTAACAATTTCTTAGAATTTATTCACTCGATTTCTATCAGTTAGCTATGCTGTGAGTATTTCGCCAGGTAGCCTACAAAACGTGTATTTTCTATTGCTTCAGTTTTTTCATAGCATCAGCAGAATTTAATAAAAAGAACAGATGGAGTAAGCAAAATGATGGTTCTGTTGGCTGCAGTAAAACTCCCCCTTACCTTCTTATCAGGGTCTGAATTCAGTGGTATAAAGTAGCGCCATTCCCCAGCCATAACAGTAGTTTCAATGGCTAAGGCCACTAGAAGCCTTCTAATAGTGGCAAAACTAAAAACAGGATTATGGACCCTCAAAATTTCATTATAGATTCCTAAAAGAAACATCACATTTTGTTCTCAATCGGTAGAACAGTCAATATCCAAAGGAGTCGTCAAACAGAGCAATTGATTTTACCGTTTTATTTTATGCTAGAATGAACCACGAGGTCTCACAAAATCTGTTAGCATGTCAAGATGCGCCCACGATATAACACAGCGGTAAATTAGACAAAATCACTAAGGCAACTAGTTAATCATTAAATGGCCAAATTATTACAATTTTTTGATTCTTAACATCCCCCTCCCGAATGCAATTGATGCGTTCGCTGACTAATACCATGACATAAAATCTTAAGTCCATGGGGGAATATGACCACTGTCATGGACTGTTTCTCAAAAGTTCAAAGTTCAAATCATTTCGTCTAATCAATGTTCCTATCAAGGTTCTAGGAAACAAAACATCAACGACTGTCACTTTCACATTCAGATGCAATTTCGGTTTGACAGTCAACGTTTAATGACTTTCACTTTTCAGCACAGTCCTCCACATACTCCAGGGGGCACAGGCGATGAATAGGACGCAAGTATTCCTTGTTTTTAGTCTTGACTTTCACAACTCTCACTAAACCATCATCTCCAGGGTATGCTTCAATTACACGACCGAGAGGCCACTCTCCTCTGCTGGCATTTGGCTCCACAATCAGTACAACATCACCTTCCTTCAAGCTGTGTCTTACATGAAACCATTTCTTTCTAACATTGAGGCTGGGCAGAAACTCTTGTCTCCAACGTTTCCAGAACTGTCCTAGGAGTTGCTGCACGCGATGCCACCGTTTTCTGGGGTTGTAAGTTTGCTCGTGGTCAAGTGCTTCGGGGGCAAACCGTCCTCCAATCTCTCCGACAAGGAAGTGGCTTGGAGTGAGTGGTGAGAGGTCATTGGGATCTGAACTGACATACGTTATTGGTCGGGAATTCAATAATCGTTCCGCGCCACAGATAGCCGTGTGAAGCTCTTTGTCGGTAACATCAGCGTCTCCAAGGATGGCTCTGATTGCTTTCTTTGCACTTTTGATCAATGCCTCAAATACGCCACCAAAATGGGGGGCAGACGGAGGGTTAAACTTCCAGTCAATGGGGTGGTATTTACTGGTTTCTTGCCTTATTCTGTCCGCATCAAGGGCTTCCACCAGCTCTCGCAATTCACGCTCTGCTCCAACGAAGTTGGTTCCATTGTCAGAGATAACGTAGGTTGGTGTCCCCCTCCTTGATGTCATCCGGGTAAATGCATTAACAAACGAGTCAGTGTCTAATGAGTAGGACATTTCCAAATGCACAGCTCGGGTTGTAAGGCAAGTAAAAAGACACAGGTAACGCTTGACTTTCTTCCTACCACGTCCTTGTTTTGTCAAGAATGGACCTCCATAATCAACACCAACCCTTTCAAATGCCCGTAGTGAAGACTGTAATCTCGATTTGGGTAAGGGAGCCATCATCTGATTGCCTATCTTCTTGGTAAAACGACGTCGACATTCAGCACAAGCCTCGGTCACCCTTCGCACCATGCGCCGTCCCTTTACAATCCAGAAACGACTTCGTAACTCGGTCAGAACTTGCTCAACTCCAGCCCCATGGCCGAGTCTTTCATGGGCGTCAACAATGACTAGTCTTGTTACAGGGTGGTCCTTTGGTAGGAGGATAGGATGTCTTGTGCCGTATGGAAGCTCATCTGCGAAACGCAAGCGTCCATCCATCCGAAGCAACCCATCACTGTCATTCTTAGGGTTCAGTCGAGTCAACGACCCTTCGTTTTCTCCACCTGGGAAGGCTTCAGCTTGGGCTTGCTTAATCCAGAAGGTCTCTGCTTCCGTTATCTCGGTAGGCAGGAGGGTTCGGTCTTTTCTTCGTACATTCATTGGCAATCTGCAGTTGGTCAGGAATCGCTGAACCCATCCTGTCACATGAACCAGATGCTTGAGGCTTGAGAATTTGTTTGGGTTAATGATCCCAATGGCATGGCTCCTGGTTATGTGTGCTCTGGTTGTTGTCCGTCTTTCACAGTGTTCAATTTTCTTAGTGTTGTCTCCGGGGGGTGAAACTGCTGGCCAGTTTGACTCATCATCTTTAAGAAAGGCTGGGCCCTCCATCCAAACCTCACTCTCGGCTAAGCCTTGTCGGCAGGTCTGCTGGGTTGACTGTTCCTGGTACGTGTCGCCACTGCTCAGGACTTGTCGTTCGCTGAATTTCGCCAATTCGGTTGGCAACAAATGGTTTGAACTCACGACTTTGATTGCGAACCCAATACCACACATTTTCTGAGTCAGTCCAGAAGACGGTTCTGTTCACGGTGATCACTTTCAGGATGTTCTGGGCTAGTCGACTTGAAAGAACGGCACCCATAAGCTCTAGGCGGGGAATTGTCATTGCCTTTACTGGAGATACACGGCACTTTGATGCAATAAGGCACGAGGAGGGACTGCTGTCCTGGTATCGACAGACCACATAGGCAACGGTTGCAAACGCATCATTAGATGCATCTGAGAATAGATGCAGATCAATGTTCTCTGGGTTGGCTCGACGCAAACAACGAGGGACAGCAACATTTGACAATTGTGGGAGCTCCGCTACCCACTTCTCCCACTTGGCTTTTAAGTTCTCCAGCAACTCGTCATCCCAGTCCATACCAGCCATCCATATCTCCTGCATAAGGACCTTTGCTCTCACCGTGAATGGTGCCAAGAACTGAAGCGGGTCAAACAGGCTGGCTATGGCACTAAGTACATTTCGCTTGGTGGGTGGTTTGTTGTCCACGAGTGGCTGTTGCACTTGGAAAGTAAAGACATCTCTTTTGGATTCCCACATAACTCCTAGAGTCTTGGTCTTTGGCACGTTATCTTTGTCTAACTCCAAGGTAGGTAGCCGATCTCCCTTTGGGATATCTTCAATTACAACTGGCACATTGGAGGACCATTCCCTTAACTTAAAGCCTGCCATGGCCAATAAAGTAGACAGCTGGCGACGTAGGTGTTAAGCACTTTCAACTGTCTCACAGGAGTCTAGTACGTCATCTACATACATCGAGTCTTCAACTGTACTTGCTGCTTCAGGAAACTCTAAAGCGTGTGTCTTGGCATGGGTCTGAAGGACGTACTGAGAACAAAACCGCGAGGCAGTATTTCCAAACAATAGCCTCTGAAACTCACACACGTCGGGCTCTCTTGAAGTGTCGAAGTCTCGCCACAGAAACCGGTGAAATGGACGGTCTTTGTCTTGCAGTTCAACTTGCAAGAACATCTCAGAAATGTCAGCTGACAGGGCTACAGGCGCCCGACGAAAACGTGTTAACACATCAACCAGGTCTCTCTGAAGCTTTGGCCCCGGCCATATGGTGTCATTCAGACTCTTCCCATCATGCTTCGCTGCAGCGTCAAAGACCACGCGTACCTTCGTCGTAACTCTCTCTTCTTTGACCACCGGAAAGTGAGGCAGGAACCATTGTTCTGCAACTTTAGATTTGTGTACTTGACGAATGTAGTCCTTCCTCTTGTAATCTTGAAAGATCTTGTTGTAGGCTTCCATAACCTCCGGGCCTTTTCGTTTGAGGGACTTTTCCTGGCTCTTGAGTCGCATGAGAGCTACCTCGTAATTGTTAGATAACTTTGGTTCGCCTTCTTTCCAGGGGATTCCAATCCTGTATCGCCCTCTCCTGACCTCTAGTGTCTCTGATACTTGAGCAACTGCCGCTCTCTCTTCTGCTGTCATCCGTTGTTCAGGTTTGTCCATGATCCCCAGTGATTCAAGCTCCCAAAATGCACGCAGAAGGTCATCAGGTGGAGGTAGCTTGTTGACTTGACTACTGCGGTATGTGCGTGTGAAATGAGAATGAGTTTTGCGCCGAAACTCTTCCACCAATGTGGGACCAAAGCACACCCAGCCTAAATTTGTCAAACGCGCAATGGGATCATTCGGTTGGTATCCGCAAGCTTCCTTTAAAACATGATGAAAGACTGGATGATCACTTCCAATCATGACATCAATCTGGCGTCTCCTGGATACAATTTCAAACGGCACTTCGTGAAGATGAGGCCACTTATCTTTCAGTTCTGACCAGCGAATAGCTGGAGTGTCGCCAGCAATGTTATCAAGGACATAAGCTTGCAAAGGGCTTGAAAATTTACCATCTAGGTTTGTCACTGTCAGTTCAACGCTACGTGATCGCGTGCTAACTTCTGTCCCTCCTGTTCCTGCAATCGTAAGATTCAGCTCTTGTCCTTGCAACGCAAGCTCTTCAGCAGCAGCCTCAGAAATATAGGAACTTGTGGAGCATGGGTCTAGCATGACATTCACCCTCAGTTCTTTATTCCCGTTACTGATCATAGCTGGAAGAATCATCAATGAAACATGTTCAGCATGGCTAGTACTGTGTGTCTGCTCTCGAGGGTTAAGGTTAACTGGTGCTGGGTCGCGGGTACTTGCTCCTGTAGCCTGCTGGGTTCTTGGGTCTGAGTTTGGTTGCTTTTCTGGTCGGAAAGGCGCGACGTCCACATTTAGCTGGCTTTGCAATCGGTCTGTCAAATGATGGGGAGTGCTTTCATGAAGATAGCCGCTGTGGTTAGTACTCAAACATCCGTCAACTCCACATCGCTTCACATTAGGGCATTCCTTACTGTGATGACCAGCAGCTAGACAACGGTAACAGCGATTGGCATTTCCAATTAGCTCCTTTCTCCTCTTAACAGGTAACTCCTTAAAGGCTTTGCAAACCCATGGTGGATGGTTCTGCTTACATGTGTCAATGACACAGCTTCTTGGCTTTGATTTGGTGGTAAAGGTTCTGCCACGAGCTCGGTTGCTTCGAAAATCATTTCTACTTCCTTCTGGCAGTGGCCCATCAAATTTTCGTTTTCCGAATCCACTCGTCTCTTCCCTTGCCTCTTCCATGATTTGAACCCGGATCTCTATCCACTCTATAAGTGACTCGAAGCTGTCTTCCAGAGAATGGACAATTAGCCAATGCTTGTATGCCTGCACATCATCCTCGGAAAGCTTCTCCTTTGCTGTGAGACTAAAATTGTGTCCTTGAAGCTCTTGACCTGGCCCACAGTCTTTCAGTGCTATGTATACTCTTTCGAGTATACCTTGAAAGTTCTCCATATCCTCCAAATTTCGGGGTCGAACTTTTTGCCAGCCACGCAGAGCAGTCAGGTGTTTAATCTGTAAACGCCTCTGTCCTCCATACTTCCGTTCGAGTTTTTCTTTTGCTCTTTCGTAAGCATTCACAGAGTATCCCAGGTCTTTAACCAATGCCAGGGCCTTTCCAGTCAAACTGCTTTGAAGCGGTAACATTTTTTCTCCAACAGGAATATCCATTACATCAACAATAGACATAAAGGCTGCCCTCCAAGGCTCGTAGTCAGCTTTATCTTCTCCTGAAAATTTGGGAAGATCCACGCCCTTTAATTTGATGGGTGAGTGTAATAACACAGCGAACCACAGGTTCAAGCGGTAACTGAACAGACATTTTAATTTCTATCAAGTGCCTTCAAGGTACAAACGAAACTGAATATATAATGAGTCTAGGAGCACGTGCAAATGAAATTCAACACAGGGCGTGAAATATTACAATATTATAACAGTGAGCTCCTTCGTAACAGTCTTCCATGGTACTGGCCAGGCTCGTAAGCATTCTTCTCATACTCTAAATCAGGGGAACGTGAGATACCCAGGGAAATGTCATCCCTACCGTGTAGGCCAGTTTCTCGCTCTGCCACATCTGCTCTCTGTCGATTCAGAGCAGCTACCTTTCGTGCTTCCTCAGTCCTCTGTTTGGTCAGTTGAAGTTCGGCAGTTATTCTTTCTAGCTCTAATTCCTTTTGTTTTTGTTCTTCTTCAACTTGAGCAAGGCGTTCGCTGGCCTGTTTTGCTTCCAGTTGCTTTTGTTTTACATATGAGGATGCCAAGGAAACTTTATCATCATTTACATGCGATTTATTTGAAAGCAAAATTGACTCTAGTAGTTGCAAACAGCCGGTTCTGGCGCAATTTCATTTTTGATCGATTTTTTGGGTGTGGTCCAAAATTTTTGTGCATATTTAATTAGTTGGGTTTCAACTTGTTCGATTTTTGATCGATGATTTTTTCTGGTCGAGTGATTTTTGGGTCGATGGGTGTGGTCATGGTCGAGTGATTTTTGGGTCGAGTGATTTTTAGGTCGATGATTTTTTAGGTCACTGCGCATGCGTGGGTCGATGATTTTTCGGGTCGAGTGATTTTTAGGTCGATGATTTTTTCGTTTGGGCGTGGTCATGGTGGGTCAAAAATGTATCTTTGTGGGGTCGGGGGTGTGTCGTGGTTGGGAGGGGAGGAGTGTCGGAGGTTTAGCTTTCCTAGCAACTCAACTAATACCAGCGGAAAGTCAAATAAGAGTGGAAGAGGTCGAGATTAGAGCATATTTGTTACTTGAACCGAGTAACAAATACCCAAGACTTAGATGAAACTCTACAATTCTAGATAATATTCTTAGATTCTACAAGTATTCACGTAGACTGCATACTAGAAAGTCTCGATTTTTTGTTGATATTTCTGTGGATTATTCTAATTTTTTGCTAAGCATTCTAATAGATGATTTCCTAGTACATCTAAGTCCAATAAGAGTGGTCGAATAAGTAATGTTTTAAACATTTTAAAGATTAGTCTGATATATACATAAATGACTACTATATCAGAAATTCTTGAACCAAATCGTTTGCCTATAGAATTAAATGGTTTGAAAGCGCAAACATCATTGAATCGAATAACATTCAATCCTTCATCTGCTAATCCTGGTGAAACACTACATATTGAAATTCCGAAATTAACAAAAAATCTTGTGTTCGTTCCAGGCAGTGTATATCTCACCTTCAATCTGATTGTCTCAGGACATAAGGACAATACTCTAGTCAATAATGTGGGGAGAAATCTCATCTCCAGACTTATAGTTAAATTCGGTGGAGAAACTATACAAGATATTGAGAGATTTGATGTATTCCAGACGTATCATGATTTGCATTTACCAAAGAAGGAGCGTAGAGATAGGTTGAGGCAAGGCATCTCTTCTAAAAATATGCGTAAACTTAGAACAAATGCGGGTGATAAAGACACTTCAAATACAAAGGAGGTTAATCTTGCTGCGATTCATAACACTAGGTATGCAATACCTCTAGATCATCCCATTCTCAAGGATCATGGTGTGTTTTGTAATAGAGCGTTTAACAATGACTCACTAGAATTTGAAATTACACTAGCCTCAGTTGATGATATTGTCGTTTACTCGAAGGCTGAAGAACCTCCAAATTATAAAATGACTAACATTGAGTTGGAGTATTCAAGCATCTCAAGTGATTATTTGACGACTCAGGCGCTAGCTTCCTACAGAGTGGGGAAAACATTCACTTACGAAGACATTCTCTTACACAAAACGTTTAAAATTTCAAGACCTAATGATGATAAAATTTTTAAACATGTGAATGTGCCCAGAAGATCCATGACGGGTATCCTTTGCCTATTCACAAATACCTATACACCAGGAAATAGAGATTCTGAGACTTTTGCGAATCCAGGAATCACATCCATCAAAATTAACTTGGATGGGATACCAAACCAATTCTATTCCAAGGGGATGAATCCAACCGATTTATGTAGATCGGCTATTAAACGCTTTGGATTGAATGATTCTATCAAAGAGGAAGATTTCTACATGGACAAATTCGCTTTGTGGATCGATTTGAGGTCCTATCCCGATAATAAAATTCGTGGGAATGGTTATTCTACAAATGATAGTTATAATGGTGTAACACTTGAAATAGATCGTGAAAAAGGAGGAAGTGGAATTATTACATGTTATATGTTTTTGGTTTCTGATGCGGTTATGGATGTTCAGAATTTAAATTTGAAGCAAATCCTCTATTGAAAATCTAAATAGATGTTCTTAGGAAATCATCTATTATACTTGTAGAATCTAAGTCTTGGGTATTTGTTACTCGGTTCAAGTAACAAATATGCTCTAATCTCGACCTCTTCCACTCTTATTTGACTTTCCGCTGGTATTAGTTGAGTTGCTAGGAAAGCTAAACCTCCGACACTCCTCCCCTCCCAACCACGACACACCCCCGACCCCACAAAGATACATTTTTGACCCACCATGACCACGCCCAAACGAAAAAATCATCGACCTAAAAATCACTCGACCCGAAAAATCATCGACCCACGCATGCGCAGTGACCTAAAAAACCATCGACCTAAAAATCACTCGACCCAAAAATCACTCGACCATGACCACACCCATCGACCCAAAAATCACTCGACCAGAAAAAATCATCGATCAAAAATCGAACAAGTTGAAACCCAACTAATTAAATATGCACAAAAATTTTGGACCACACCCAAAAAATCGATCAAAAATGAAATTGCGCCAGAACCGGCTGTTTGCAACTACTACTCTTCCTCTCCCTTGTCAAGTCTTTCTTGTACATGGTTTTCGGTATTCTCTATAATTTCATCAACTGACGCCACTATTTCATCCACTTCTTTGTCAAGTGTTTCAATAATTGTGTCTGCATCTTCAATTTCGTTCAGTGCATAAGCTTCTTTAAGACTGGCAACGATTTTTTCAATGAGACTTAACTCCGTTTTAACCTTGTTTACGCCCCTTTTCACAGCGGTTTTACTGGGCAAAGCTCCATTCAATGTGTTGCTCTCCAAAAGTTCAGTCAACTGATTCTTTGCTTTTGTTAATCTAGTCTTGGCCGATTTCTTGTTGTTACGTAAGGTTTGAATTTTAGCACTAGCGGTACTTACTGTGCTCCCATCTTTCTCGCTTTCGTTTTCCTTTTCGGTCACAACGTTTTCAGAAGGTTTTTCTTTCGTCGAAGGCGGCAAGTCTTGTCCTATGCTCGTTAAATCCTGGTTTTGATGACTCGTGTCCGCCATTGTCGTTCATTCGTCTGTTCGGTAAAAATGCACGCTCTGATGTCGCTAAGTCCAAAAAATCCGGCTCGAAGGACCACAATTGTTCTCAATCGGTAGAACAGTCAATATCCAAAGGAGTCGTCAAACAGAGCAATTGATTTTACCGTTTTATTTTACGCTAGAATGAACCACGAGGTCTCACAAAATCTGTTAGCATGTCAAGATGCGCCCACGATATAACACAGCGGTAAATTAGACAAAATCACTAAGGCAACTAGTTAATCATTAAATGGCCAAATTATTACAATTTTTTGATTCTTAACACATTTTCTTCAATACAAATTTGGCACGTTTCAATTACTGATTACAGAAGAAATCACTGAATAACTAATCAACAAATACAGTAAGATTTAATTAAAGAAAACTATTAGCTTTATGTTATTTGATTCTTGGAAATCTATGTTGAATATATAGAGAATACCACAATATCCAAGGCATTGGCACAGTAGTACTCAGATTACAGTGAAGGGTGTACAGGAAGGACACAATGTTTCACAAAAAATGATAATATCCCCTTATTACAATACTAATAATATACATGAAAAATAGGTACGCAATGCGTACGTGGTCGGACATGCAATACTTGCACGAGGTAGATTAGTACATTGATATAGTTTTCAATGTAAACCAGGGTATCAATCAAAGGCATCCTGTGGTGGGCTCGTGGAGTAAGTAAGGTGTTGGGTCAGGGCTCTGATAATGCGAATTAGCAGGATAATAGAGTGGTTTCAAATTCCGTGGAATGCATTTTGGTGTATTACGATTTCATTCTTTTTTTCTATTTTGTGTTATCTTGACTATTGTTCGTTGATTGATACACTTTGTCCAATGGGAGTATTGAAAGCACTCTACGAGACGAGTACTTTATTGAAGGGTGACTGTAATACGAACTGAACCGGTTTGTTAACAATAACTGTACAGGTACACTTCTCCGTAATTGCAACTGTACTGCACAATTTAATGCCAGTGCTTACATACTATCAACGGAAACAGGGCAGAATAAAGTGTTTGTCTCTTGATCGTGGTTGATCCTCTTTTTTACTTGTTTGAAATACAACAGCACTGCATATTTTAACTTCACTGTTCACATACTATCAATGGAACTGCAACGGGAAAGATCAAAGTTTGTTTGTCCTTTAAATGAGATTGATCTTCTTTTTACTTGTTTTAAATACAACAGCAGTGTACATTTCAATTTTTCTGTTGATACACTATCAATAAGAACTGTAACAGGAAATATCGAAATTTGTTGTTTGTCCTTTAAATGTGATTGATCCTCTTTTGACCTGCTTTAAACACAACAGTAGTATACAATTTAATTCCAGTGGTGATACACTATCACTGTGAGCTGTAACAGAAAAGATTAAAGTTCGTTTTTCCTTTGACTGTGCTTGTTGATCGTTGTTTTTACTTGTCTTTCTTGGGTTTCAGTGGTTTGTCCTTTGTGTGCTTGGTGGCGTTTCTGTCATTTTGTCTTGGTGTATTTTGCTTCCTTATTTTTCCTGGTTGAGATTCTTCTGACTGTTCTTGGTTGCTGGAATTGGGAAGGGATTTCAGTAGTTCTTCATCTGTTACCTCTTCCTGAGAGTGCAGTTTCATGTTGGCTACAAGCCTTTGGTTAAGCGAAAGTTGAAAGTCTACAATCTCCATGAGCAGCATTTTTTCGACGAGGGCGTCAGTGTCTTGTTTATATCTGTAAAAATCTTCGCATAGGAATGTGCTAATTACTTTAGGGAAAGCAGTAGCCTTGTATATTTGTGTCATTTTTCTCTAAGTGGAAGTTTATGTTCATTTCACAGTAACATTGCTTTAACAGCATTGCCCTGTTGCAGCTTTGACAGTGGATAACCTGTGATCCTGCCGTGTTGAAAGAAATTTTTTTGAACAATCGTTATTGTTGCAAACTGGATATGCATTTATGGCTACATTCATTATGCTTGGGCAGTACAGCCAGTGGGTATGGTCTTTGGTTATGTTGCCCTGAGACAAGTCTTGTGGCTCAGAGCTCAAAATCTGTGTGCTCTTGGTTGTAGAGAGACACTTGCCATAATAATATCTCAGTTTAGTTTCTGTTATGGTGTAAAATTTATGCTCTTCCAGTTGCTTAATATGATCTTCCCATACACACAATTCGATCGTACCAGTGCTATCGCAGAGAAGAGCATTTCTCACCACAGCTCCATTTTTTTCTGTAGTAATTTCAGGCCCGCTCCATTTAATCATTCCAGTTACTGTAAAGATACCAGATGTCAGGTTCGTTTGTTGGTGGAGAAAAGGTAAAGTCAGCATTATGTGGAGGTGTATCGAGGACTGCACTGCTGTAATTGAAGAAAAGAGTTCCAGTGCTTGAAACTTGCAAGTGCTTTACTATAATTGGTTTTTGTGCAGCCATGGCATCAACAAACAGTTGCCATTTTGAAAACTCGTGTGTCTTCACCATTACTCTGAATACTGTTTTTTGTTCTTTTGCTACTTGAAAATGGACATCAAAGTATGTGTTGGATGACTGAGTACTCTTCTTTATTTCAGTACAGAGTTGCACATATCCTGTCAAATCTGAAAGACAAAACATAATATTAAAGATAGTTTGTATCATATATGGTTAGGGCTTGTCCCATGAGATTTACACTGTTAAATGTCTTTTAGATAGCATGCTTCTATATAACTAACTATACTTCCAACTGATGCAAATTCTAAAAGCACTGCTGTTCCTGACTCATCAAACCCACCTGATTTATCTCTACTATGAGAATCAAATATTTTGAATAAATTGCTGTCAACTTTAATAACAGCTATTATATTCACTTCAATAGTTAGTATACAAAATAAGTAAGTCATAGAAGAAACTATCAACTCCAGGGATCTCTTAAAAGAAACATATGGTGCCATAACTTCCTCTGATAGGCTTATAGGATGTATCATATGAGCATTGACATTGCCAGCTAAACTTTCACTATATTGTAAGTTAAATGTGTTGCCGAATATGGACACAGCCACTGGTAGTTCAGAAAGAAGCAAAAAAATTTGCCGAGTGCTCCTCGAAAGCAACCTGTACAAAGAATTTCCAATGTGCAAGATATTAGCCATGTCAGCAGCATTCCGAATTCCTTTACGGTGTTGATAAACAATGGATATAAACGAGTTCGCTGCACATTGCTTTCCTCGGTTTTCACCAAAAATAATGCTAGATTGAGAGAAGGGAGCAGAGATAGTTTTATTGGCATCAATATTCACAGAAACAGGCGGCCCTGGGTTTGTCTCCACGTCATTGGCAAGTCGAACTAAGTCAGGAATATAGAAGCGATACAAATAAATCTGTGTGAGCCACAAACGATTCACTTTCGAAATTTCACAACTGCGAACTAAACTTTTCAATACTGGCAAATAAATCGCTTCTAAGTAAAAGAGAGAACACCAGAATTTTCCTTTGAAGCATCCTTGAAATTCCTTAACTGCTAAATAAACAGAGTGGATACCCACGATTTGCCTGTATTGTTGTAAACTGTTCCCCATTTACTGTAAACTGTTATCTGAAAGTTCTCACAAACGCTCAGGTTTGCTTATAGACAGCACGGTTTTACTCAAGGTATTCTCAGTTTTACTTAAGATATTCTCAGTTTTGCTCAGTTTTTCTCAAGATATTCTCAGTTTTATTCAAAGTATTCTCAAGGTTGCTTCAAGGTTCTGTACGAGACACGGGCTCGTTAATCGGAGACAGGTTCTCCTGACCTTAGAGTCGCTCTCGTACAGTGTATTTCTATGTAAAAAAAAAACAGAACAACGATATAATTATGTAAGGACAATTACTCACCTTGTGTTCCAAACTGTATCGCAAAAGACAGGATAAGAAAATCGAACATCCAAAACCTGGAGAGAAACGATTCTTCGCCGGCGAAGAACTTGAGAAAATCGTACATCGAAAACAAATTACGTCTCAGATTGTTCAGGGGCGACCAAGCTAATTATCAGGGTTTTTAAACATGGGACGGATGGGCAATCTGTCAACGGAGAATTATCTTTTTCCCCATTCTGTAATTGTCTACTGTCATGATGCCGTGTTACACGTTGAATATCGTAAAACGTTTTCTTACGGATATGGATATTTTTAACATTTGCCCTACCCCACCCCTGCTAAACAGAAAGTTGATCACGATTCGACGTCCACCCGTGATCCAAACATCCTCCCTCGTCTTCGCTTACATAGGGCGGACATTAGCATGTCCTCCCAAAAAATTACTCAATTCTGATTGGTTGAGAGCAGTGCAGTTCAGATGTAACACCAGTGCAAAAAGTGTAACACCAGTGCAAAAAGTGTAACACCAGTGCAAATTACACATCGATATAATGGCTTCTGACTTTGAATTCGTAGCGTTATCAGCTGATCTTCATCAGCCAATCAGTAAATAAAGTGTCACATCCGCGTCAAATGCTCACTTGCTGTCTGCAATGAGATCTTCCGGCACTTCCTCCAGGTGAATTTTTTCATGTTTATATTATTAATAAGTAATCATACGGTTTTTCTCGTTCAATTTGGAATTAATTTGCACTTGTGAGTTTTTCAAAAAGTTGAAATTACACTTGCCAAAGTGGCTCATGCAATTTCAGCTTTTTCAAAAACTCACTCATGCAAATTAATTGCAAGTTGAACTCAAAACCGTATGATTACCTTTACTAAAACTGCACTGGATTCTCCCACAAAACTAGGAGCCACTGCCTCTATAATGAATTGGAGCTGCCTATTTCTGTTGTATTTGTCGACTCCATCCTCTACTACTGGGCCTATTGTTGAGACCACCTGGGGCACCAATTGCTGCTATCACATTGGATAATAAGTAAAAACTGGTAGCTAATGCATAGCAGGCGAAGCTTTACATCAAATCTACCTCTGTGTGAAAAAGAATCAAATCTACCTCACTATCACAGTCGGTGTCAGGAAGACCACATTAGATAGTAGAACCTCATCTCTGCAAGTGCATCCTTGGTTATGATGCCAACGCTCTCTACCTGTAAACCATGATCAGAGACATGCCAGGCAGAAACGAGGTTGTTCATTACCGAGACAACAAGGATGCCGCCACGCCACAGCTAACACACAAGCTCAAAGATTGGACCTGGTTCAGGTTCACCAAGGTTGATATAGAGGTCCCGGAGCCCCTGTGGCTAAAGTTTGAGATATGCCCATTCTTCTACAGCAAAGAGGTGCAACTTGAAGCTGTGCGGCCGCACATCCTTGACTACCTGAAGCGCAAGGGAGAAATAACGGGAAGAGGAGAAAGCTTACGGGCGCCTTGTCTGCCAAGAGGATGTTGGTGTACACCACTGTGCTATGGTGGTATATCAAGCACAGGGCGGTTTGAACCGGCAACCGTTCTCATGACCTCATACCATTTTCATCAAGCTCCCGTTTTGTGGTAAAAACGAAAAACTCAGTAAAACGTTTATCAAAAAACTCAACAAGTTCACTAATTTAAATTTAATCTTTATAGTCCTACGGCAACAAGGCGAATCAAAAGCCTCTTTCACAACAAAGACAAAAACACGCACAGATCCAAAGTTGTTTACAAAGCAGATTGTTCTTGTGGTGCTGATTATATTGGCAAGACTGTGACAAACTTTAGCAGTACAAATTGCGGAACATTCAAATCCTGCTCACACCTCTGAACCTGCAAACACCTGCGAGAAAATCCATCACATTCTTTCACCTGGCGTGTTCTCTCCTCAGCACAGACATTCCACAAGCGTAGGATCGTTAAGGGGCTAATGATCCAACAATTCCACCCCAGTTTGAACAAACAAGTCATTTCTTATGTGTCCAAACTTTTCCCAACGGGAATTACATAAGATATATATACATGCGTGCAGACGGTCTTTTTTAACCCTGATGATGGCAAACAGCCGAGAACGTTTGGTTTTACTATTTAACTTTACAAATTTTTTAACCTTATAGCCTTGTATATAAGATACTTTTTATCAAGCAAACATTATGGACAAGCCTTCTCAATGCTGTGCACTTTAAAATACCAGATGGGGTCTGAGGCCATTCTTGTCCTACTCTCCACGTGAGGAAACCTATTCACCCATGCAGTATATTGCTGGTCCTCAGGGACACACATTTCCAGAGCATATTGATATCTAAACAAGTGATCGGCAAGAAGGCGGTTGAAAAGTTCAAGGATAGCCTGGTTGGGGTGGATCTCAGTACACTCTCGTCAGATAGCTGTCTTGTGGTCCCCCATCTCCTTAGTAACAGCACCCGTGAACTCACGCCTGGGGTCCACCTACAGTATCTGAGGCCATGTGAGAGGTCCACACCTGTAGATCTTCTGACTGCAGCAGAATCGTTGGAAGTCAAAGGTTTGGCTTCTTTGTTGTGGCTGGCCACTTCGACGACGTCAGTGCATACTTCTAAATTTTGCACCTACAAGACAGTTTGTCATGCAGCATAAAAACAAGATCGGCTTGTTGGGTGTGGGTACATCAAACTTTGGACGAGGGACGCGACGGAGTGCACGGAGGTAGATCTCCCAAAGGGCCTGCTTCATTAACCACTTATTTTCAACATCCTCGGGGATCTAACCAGCCTGGGCTAATTTTTTCATTGCAGCAAGACCTCTCCAGTAACCCTTGGGGCTGCAGTATAGGCTTGACAGGCATTCATATATGAATAAGTGGTGTACACAAGTAGTATATAGATATAAATTATGAATAAGTGGTGCTGGGACTGTGATAGGGAGATGGTTGTGGATGAGGAGACTTCCAAACTAGTTTGTCAGTCATGTGGATTGGTGAGCAAGGAACTGGTTGGCATATCATTCAACAGGTCCCAATCATCAATTCCTAACCTGTGTCTGCCACCATTTGCACAAGACTCTTGGGGGGTATGGAGTCTTTGAAGCTGTCAACATTATCGCTTTGGACAGTAGTGCAGTAGCTGACTTGACACGGCATCGATTCTTGGTGAACCTATCGCATTTACTCATGTATAATACACACCCAATATTTTCTACCATAATTTGGAAAAAAGGTTTTGAGCAAACAAAGCCAATGGCTGATCTTTGTGAAATCATTTATTGAAAGAAAAATGGCTGTAGAAGATAAGTACATTCACCAAGAATCACCACAATATGCATGGTATTTCCTTCGATATTGGCCCGCAGAGCAGGCGTTCCATGATGAACGGAAACACAGTTGGAAACACAGTAAAACAATTTCTGTTTCTGACCTGGGTGGTACACTGTTGTCATTCCTTACTGTCTGTTGGATGGAATCACACAACCAATTGGCCATCAAAGTTTATTACCTTCATTAGGACGACCACATAGATCACATAATTGTCACCTAACACTTGGTTAAGCTTGTATTTAAAAGACAACTTCACTGGGCCATTTGTTAAGGCCTCCTCGGTGCTCTTTAAGTTGAAGTATATGACCGACTAGAGTCCTGAGAAGTTGCTGCAACTGAGACCCTGGGTTGTAGCCGTTCTTTCAATGGCTGTAGTCTATGAGGTCTTCAAGGATGTTTTGTGATTTTCTCTGTAATTATCCTTGGGATAGGAATTGACCACATACTTGAGGTGGCATGATGCGAGTTTGGGGCCACCGCCAAGGTAGAAGGTGTCAAAGTTGGATGTCATTGCGCCTTTCTGCCTTTTGCAAGAAAACGAGCACATGCTTTGGGTCCTTTACACCAGGTGCAATCAACCAAGTACTGCTAGCACTACACCTGCTTATGCTTTGTTGTATATCCTCCTTGACGTAAGACCATTTGGTGGGTCTGAGGAAGTTCTTGTAGAAATTAACTTTCAGGATTTTTGCAGATGATACAAATATGTTTTATTCTTCAAAAGACCCAGAACAATTACAATCAGTAATTAACGAAGAACTTGGAAAGGTCTTAAAATTCTGTGCAGCAAATATGCTGTCTATGAACTTTAAGAAGACTAATTACATGATAATTACTTCACCTAAGAAGAAAACAAATATCAGAATAACAGCTTGTTGTATAGAGCAAAAGCCCCAGATTAAGTATTTGGGTGTCTTTATTGATGAACATCTAAAATGGGATGCTCAACTCCAGCACATTAACAACAAAATAACAAAGAACATTGGAATTTTATTTAAGCTTAGGCATTATGTGCCTATACGTACACTCAAACAACTGTACTATACTCTCATATATCCGTATCTAACGTATGGATTAATGAGCTGGGGTACCGCATACCAAACTAAGTTAAATAAAATTAAAGTAAGTCAAAATAACTGTATTCGCTGCATCTTCTTTGCTAACAAAAGAGAAAGTCCCACACCGTACTTTAAACTATTAGAAATCTTGAAGTTAGAGAATATCTTTAAATTAAAAATTGCTGCTCTTGTGCATAAAATTCAATATCAAAAAAAGGATACACCTCCTGCCCTCTATGACTTAGTTCAACTGGCCTCAGCTGTCCATAATTATAATACTAGGTATGCCACTAATCAAAACCTGTGCAGACCATTTTCTAGAACTAATTATGGCCTAGCAAGGTTTAGTGTAGTGGCATCACAGACCTGCCAGTGGGAAGCAACACCTACGAAAATTAAGTGTCTCCCCGTGAATAGTTTTAAAAAAGAATATAAACTCTTTCTACTTGATAGTCAGGTATCTTGAACAACTCTAATCTGTCACTTAGTTATACTTATTTAATTATTTAATCGAAATAGTATTATTATTAGTAGTAGTATTAGTAGCACTGTATAACCTCCACCCACTTGTAACCGCCATGTGGTAGTAGCCAACTCGAAAGCTTGGCTCCTTTGGCTGCTACACACTCTTTTCCTTTATGTTTAATTCGAGGTATAGTTAGCTCTGTTTTTTTTCCCTTATTGTTGTTGTATTGTAATTGAATAAGTGTGAATAAATGAACTTGAACTTGAACTTGAACCTGCAGACTTGAAATACAGGTGTGGAACCCTCAGGTTGAATTCCAGGACAACAATTTGATGCTGGTTACCACCATCCTGGTATATCATCTCATTATCTGAGTGGAGGTTAATCTCAAGCTAAGTTGCATAGGTGGTAGGAGTTTGTCCCCTTGACTCTCGAAGAATGAGTAGCAGTTACGGGGAATCAAGAACTCCACAACTCAAATCCCATGAAAAGCTATACCCCCGGGCCTGAACATTAACAACCGCCACGCCCATGGGTAAACTGAATAATTGATGACTCTCCTCGCTTAAAATGTTGTCGATATTTCGTTTCGTCCTAGCAAATTTCCATTGAAATTTCATTACTTCGAAATATGGTTATATCAAATTTTTGTTTTCCTTCTCGAATTTTCATTTGGGAGGACACATTGGTTTGGTCGAAATTTCGAACAAAAATTCGCGAGAACAAAGAACCTAATTCGACACATTTCGCTCTCATAACTTTTGCACAGTACTGAACTTCCCAAGATTCCGTAAATCTGCCATGATGTTTGGGCTGGTGGCAGTGTTAAGGTACCGGAAATGGTTCTTAGTAGTGCTCCTAGCGTATTCCTCGGAGAAGTCTAGCTGCGTTTTGATGAAAATTGCTTTGTGGATACCTCTCCTTGCTTTGTTAAGTCCCTTATCAGCCGAGCTTACTTTAAGACTATCCACAAGTGAGGAACCATTGACAGGTGCCGAATTGCTACCAATGAGGATATTACCCACACCCATCCTATCAAACCTGAACTTACCACATAAGGTGGCATTGTACCAGTAATAGTAGCTGTTCAGATCACTCAGTGAACAAGGAGGCTTCTTTTTTCTGCGTCTCATGATTGGCTCGGAATGTGAGGGGTGTATCTAGAAGAATGAGGAGATAATCTGTCCTCTCTACATAAAGTGGGTGGTGAAACATTGTCGTGTACCATACAGTAAAGTACTATCACCTAAAAAATTTCGCTCGTAGCAGTAGGGTTATTTAAGTCCACCATCGCATCTTTGGAGGGGCTTGGAGTCTTGATGAGTCGTGTCAGCTTTGCCTTCACCCCAGGAAACGCCTGTCTCCTTCCACAGTGGATTTGTTGGATTTGGCTAGCACCTTTTTTGGTGGTAAGCTCACCAAGTTTATGGCCCACTTTCTTTATGGCCTGTTGTCAAACGTTCCTACACAAATGGGAAGCTTAGGGGCTTCCCAAGTTTTCCGTGTTTCATCCAGTGGAGAAGGGGGTGGAGAGAAAACAACTTCCATCAACATCACTATGAACACCTCCATTAACATCTCTGTATTGCAAGGCTGCTGGGGCATCAGGTTGGAAATTCTCTTTGAATGGATTGAGTCGGTCAAACTCGTCCATCCCATAGTTGGGCCCTTCTTACAGTTCATTGGACAGGCTGCGCTTGTTGGTCCAAACTGCTTGTTATAGGCTTGAAGAGCTCTACACTCGAGAGTTCACCAAAAGCCAACAAAATACTGAGGTTCTCAAGCTTTTGATGTATCTCTTGTCTTTGCGCATCAACTTCACCCTTCTCTTTAGCTATCCTCTTCCACCTTTGCATGGACATCATGTATACAATGTGTAGACACATTTATTTATACGTCTGTATACAGAAGGATAAAAATCTCGAACTGCAATCCAGCAATGTTAGCGCAGGATGGCTACGATCAGTACCACACTTGCATGCCAGCAGATGTCTTTGGGATGTTCGTTTGTGGGCCAAGCTACTCAGGGAAGACAAACAACCTGCTTCACATGCTTTATAAATTGCTGGTGTACAGTAAGGTTTACCTGTTTGCGAAGAACTTGCACCAGGACACGTACCAGACCCTCCTTGGGTACTTTGACACGCGACTTAACCCCAAGGTGAGGTACAAGGTAATCGAGTTGTGTGGAGATTAAATCCTACAGCTTGAAATGCTGCCACCCGATGACAAGAAGACTATCGTATTTGACGATTTGATTTGCAAGAAGAACCAGAACAAGATCAACTATTTTACCAACGGCCAACACAGGTAATGTTCTGTTGTGTACCTCACACAGTCCTTCATGATACCGAAGCAAATTCGTGACAACTACATCCATTTATGTATCTTCAAAGTCCATCCATGCTAAAACAGGTACATTGGTGCTGAGCTGGGGGTCAACCAGGCTCGTTTGAGATGCACCATGGACAAACTCTACTCCTTCTATTATGACAAACCCCTGGGGTCAATCAAGAAAACGTTTGATGAGAATATATAGAGATGGGGAAATTCAATGGTGGATCCGGTAAGACTCTGGCATCCAGCACAGTTGGGCCTCCTGGTCCTTCGGGTCGTGGGAGCACGAGGCCTAAGGGGAGAAACAGAGGTGAAGGGCGGCACTGGTTCAAAAGGAGAGACAGGGCAGAGAGGCACTCCAGGAAATGCTGGAGACAGATTCCTCTTGGACAAGAATAATAATTACGATGTCCAGAATAAACGCCTTTTAAATGTTGACGTCCCCACAAACAATGCACCAAGGCAGACTCAGACTCAACCTACGTAAAGATTGATGGCACCTTGCTCATGACAGGTAACCTTGACATGGGCAGCCACATTGTCACGCACCATGGCATTGGCACCCAACTTCCTGACCTGGTCAATAGGAGTTATATCGATACTGTGTTATCGGCAAAGAGCAATATTGGGGACACCTTGCTCTCAGATGGGTCACAGGAAATGGGGGGTGACCTTGATATGGGTGGTCATGTCGTAATGGATCATGGTGTTGGTGAAGGGCTGCGAGACATGTCAATAAAAGCTATATCGATACTGGACTGTCATCCAAAAGTGACCTTGGGAACACAATGCTGGGCTGAGAATATGGTTACCTATTACCGTGCAGGTACTACCACTTGGTGGGAAGTGATCATACTTCAGGGTAAGCACTATGTGGGAGAGCGGGGCTCGCTTCCCTCACTGTCCCACAAGCTGGTTACCCGTTGTTACCACACTGAGGTAAACTTGATGTAGCGCTTCACCTGCTACGCATTAGCTACCAGTTGTTACCTATTATCCCAAATGGTGGTAGAGATTTGTGCTCAAGGTGCTCTCAACAATAGGCCCAGTAGAAGAGGATGGAGTTCACAAATACAACCGAAACAGGTAGCTCCGGTTCACATATCAAGGCAGTAGGGGGTGGGGGGGCGCAGACAAACATGAATCGAGCTGCCTACGATGTGGTTTTCGTCTACCCCATCCTCTACTACTACCAGAACTATGACACTACTTCAAATGACAAAAACAACTCAAAAAAAATACGTGAAGGGTGGGTATGGGCAGGGCAGGGCAGGGCAGGTCATGAAATGGTGGGATGACAACAAAACAAACTAAACGTTGAACTAGATGTGACTGGAGAACCACCTGCAAACTTGAAGCCAAACTCCCAGCTGAGTGTGAAAAAAACATTTTCTGCTTCTTTCGTTCCTCAGCCAGTGGAAAACCACACTTAATTTAAAATTAAGAACAGAAAGATAATTTTATCGTTGCAAAGAGGAAAAATTTCACTAAGGACTATCCAAGACAAACTGCACTTACCATGTAATTTGCCAAGAAGGTCTGACTCAAACTCAACAAGAGAGGGTGAAAATTCAGTCATAACTATCCTCTCTGAAGAGCCAGATGCATGTTTAAACTGTATTTCATCACACAATATTTCTTGATTAAAGTATGCCAGCTTAGTTTCTTTAGTGCGTAATGCTCGCACGCAAGGAGTTTGGTCCTTGTCCTTGGCCCTAGCTGCTTCAACGACATGTTGGGAGATGTAGTCTTCCAAATTTGCAGCTGAAATGTAACCCACTGCCTTTGCTTTGTCTTGAAACTTCTCACAGATTTTACAGTTGGGAATACAGAGGGAAGAACTATGGCCACCACGTAGGCCGTTGATCATGAACAGACTAAAGAAACTCCCTTTTGGCACAGCAAGGGATTCTTGTTGTCCTAGAGATGATGACCACTGACGAACACTGAAAGTACTTCGGCTTTTAGTTTCGATTTGTTTGACTTGTTTGGGATCCTTGGTCATTACAGCCCCATCCAAACTGTCTAAGTCAGTCTCATCTACTGCAGAATGGAGATGCTCTTTACCTGCTCTTACTTCTATCTCATCACTGGTAAGCACAAGGTTCTTTAACAAATATTCTAGAGGCTGTGCCGGAAATTCCTCACTTTTGTTTATTGCACTCTCAGACTTGCTGAAAAGGGAGCTCCCACTACCAAGATGTTTATTTGGAACCGTACTATCTGCAAAGCAGCAATCCAGAATGATGATTAATTCATCAACACATTTTTCAAGCTGTTCAAGGTGTTTTCTAAGGTCTGTTTCTGTGAGGAGATCACTTTCTGATGAGCATATCAAATTACCCCTCTCATCACTGTGCCCAGAGAAATAAAAGTACAAGAACACATCTCTTTTTCCTTGGAGTTCCTCCTCTAGGTATTGCAGCTTTCTCTTGACTTCGCTTCCAACAGTACTCACACATTTAGATGGTGTAATGCAATACAAATGATCATTCCTTGGGGACAAATAATAACAATGGGGTAAGTACTGCTATTTTTCTTTGCTAAATGTACCTCAACCAAGCTAACAGATCTTTACAGCAAAAGTAACTGGAATGCTGCCTATCTGAACAATGTAAAGGTTCTTTATGACTGTTAAAAGGCATTTTTTACCATTCTATGCAGCCTACTACAAGTTACAATCAAAGTAGGACTGTGGTGAACTTGTGGATACGTTTACAAAATAGTTAAGTTAGATGAGAGAAAAAAGAAATAATTTTAAAATTAACGAAGTGTTTTTTCATAGTTGTGATTATGTAAACTTTGGAGATAGATTTAATAATCTATAATCACAACATAAAAGTGACTAGGGATTTGAGTAGCATTTCGAAATAAACATAGAGTGAGTACATGACGCCAATCATTTGACTACATTAGGCATCAGTTATAAGGCAGGTGGCAAGCATACAGTTGTTAAAAAAAATTGATAACTTAAGATAAGGGTTCAGGATTAAATGGACCCGAAACCAAACAATTTAATGATGTTCTGGTCTCCTGCTGCTCACTGTCTGTGTGTTCAAAGTTTCTAACACATGTAAAAGGGTCCTGCTGAATAAGGTATGACTTTTGTTGCCATGACATTCTCAATTTTGTCATCATTACAGTTTTTGTTGTCTACAAGTCTATTCAA
Source organism: Ricordea florida (assembly GCA_949710005.1). Lineage (NCBI taxonomy): Eukaryota > Metazoa > Cnidaria > Anthozoa > Corallimorpharia > Ricordeidae > Ricordea > Ricordea florida. Next base: position 16,739,870 of record OX453280.1, read on the forward strand.
TGTTTTCAACAGAAATATCCACCTTGATTCTGCAGCTGATAATGAACAAAACCATGTAGGATTGCCCAGCTGACGCATCATACCAAACAAGTCTTTCTTCCATTTTTGCAAAGTATGTTAGTGATGACCTTAAAATCCTTAAGACTCTCAATCCTTCATCAAGTTGAATTAGTTTACTTACAGTATAATCTGATTTTAGGTCATCAGTAGTATATTTCTTCCCTTTGGTGTTACACTTTCTTAAAGAAATACTTGCAGTCTTACGTTACGTACTGACTGGGCAACTCTTCCATCTTAGCCATTTTCATACTGTACTGTAGTGTACAGATGTTGCATGTTCTTTCTTGGTTATCAGCTCTGCTTTGTCAATAGTAAACTGTAGGGAAAGATACGCATTCAGATTCTTTGTCCATAAATACCACTAAAGGTCTGTTTCCTTCACCTGGAGCAAAACTAATTATCTTTTCAACAATTTCAGTGACATCTGGGTCTTACAATAAACGTTTTGCTGGTATGTTCTTTGATAGATTCCTTGGAATAACGTGCCTCTATTTGTTTAGTCCTGGAATTTTGAAACTTTTCCCAATCATTGTTCATTTATAGCTGCACTATTTACATATTATTCAGCCACTTCTCCTTGACTTATCAGAAGAGGTTCATTTTAAAAGAGTTCACTGGTTTCAACACTTTCTTGGTCTAACACTTTGAAACTTATAATGATGCTTGTGACTTTTCAATTTGATAGGAATTGCTTATAATTCATTTATAGGTGTAGGTAGAGTGTTAACAACTGAATTCATCTCAGCTGGTACATAAAGAGCGCTGCTATCATTAGAGATAATTCTCCACCTCTATTTAGGCATTCTGGTTTCACAGGAAATCACATTTTGATAGCCTTAGAACAGACACACATGTATTGGACAACACTCACAACAGATTGGTAACTTCCCATTGCTTACATGTAGGTTTGAGTGGCAGGTTGGGCAAACCTATTCCATATTTTCTACACTAGTTTTATCAGTTATGCATACAGCTAGTAAATTTTTGGTGCAATAACTTAGTGTATTTGTTATCATCAAACTTTGTAACTGCATGATGATCTATACCACTACTGATCACAGCAAATGCATATATGTTCAGGGTCACACTTAAAAGACTGAATCACACTTGCCATCATTAACACAGCAATACATCTGTGTTTTTATCCTTATAACTTCTTGTTTTTACAATGTAAATATGATGAGTCACACAACAGTAAGCAAAACAGGTAGGCATATCTTTCCCACATGTCTACTAAGTACTTCAACACAATCTAGTTCACTTCAAGGTAAATTCTGAAATCAATAGATAGAAAACGTTTCATTGTTAAGGCTTGTGGTGTATTTTTGAACCCTTTAATGACTTTCTTACATTGTAATCTTGATGGTTCTCTGTCATGGCAGGCGCCTCCATATTTACAAGTAAACGTTAACATACTTCTTGACTGTCCCAATACTTCTCCAACTCCATTCCTGTTAGTACTAACACTTAAATCAGTAGAAAAGTTCTCCATGTGATGTTTCTTCCCTGGTTGGCCACAGTGGTTCTTCGGTTTCACATAATGGTTTCTTCAATTTATTCTGTTTTCAGTAGTCATTTCGTTCAATAACAAGTGCTCATTTTGCTCATATAAGTTCTCATTCGAGTGCTCATTTCGCTCTATGAGTTCTCATCAAAGCTTACTACATTAGCAAGAGATTTTCTCATCTTCAGATCACTTTCGAGGTGCCTGCCGTGATGGAGAACCATGAAGGTTACAATGTAAGAAAGTCACTAAAGGGTTCGAAAAGAGTAAATTATGTACAAAATGTATTAAGCGTTATATAAAATACACCATAAGCCTTTACAATGAAACGTTTTCTATCTATTGATTTCCGAATATACCTTGAGGTGAAGTAGATTTTGTTGAAGTAGACATGTTGGACAAGATAGGTTTACCTGTTTTGCTTACTGTTGTGTGACTCATCATATTTACATTGTAAAAACAAGAAGTTATAAGGATAAAAACACAGGTGTATTGCTGTATTAATGATGGCAAGTGTAATTCAGCCTTTTAAGTGTGACCCTGAATATATATGGACTTGCTGTGATCAGTTGTGGTATAGATCATCAGTTACAAAGTGTGATGATAACAAATACACTCAAATTTACCAGCCGTGTGCATAACTGATAAAACTAGTGTAGAAAATATGGAATGGGTTTGGCCAACCTGCCACTCAAACCTACATGTAAGCAATGGGAAGTTACCAATCTGTTGTGAGTGTTGTCCAATACATGTGTGTCTGTTCTAAGGCTATCAAAATGTGATTTCCTGTGAAACCAGAATTATGCCTAAATAGAGGTGGAGAATTATCTCTAATGATAGCAGCGCTCTTGATGTACCAGCTGAGGTGAATTCAGTTGTTAACACTCTACCTACACCTATAAATGAATTATAAGCAATTCCTATCAAATTGAAAAGAAAATTAAGTCACAAGCACCATTTTAAGTTTCAAAGTGTTAGACCAAGAAAGTGTTGAAACCAGTGCATGAACTCTTTTAAAATGGGCATATAATAAGTTGAGGAGCAGTGGCTGAATAATATGTAAATAGCACAGCTATAAATAAACACAATGATTGCATGGGAAGAGTTTCAAAATTCCAGGACTAAACAAATAGATGCACCTTATTCCAAGGAATCTATCGAAGAACATGCCAACAAAACTGGGTAATTGAAGCTATTCTTATTGACTCTAGAAATGATGATATTGATGATGGATAGTGCAAATTCGAGGACTGCCAAATTCATGAGACTGCAAGTGTTTCTTTAAGAAAGTGTAACACCAAAGGGAAGAAATATACCACTAATGACCTAAAATCAGATGATAACATAAATAAACTAATTCAACTTGACGAAGGATTGAGAGTCTTCAGGATTTTAAGATCATCACTAAGATAATTTGCAAAAATGCAAGAAAGACTAGTTTGGTATGATTCGTCAGCTGGGCAATCCTACATGGTTTTGTTCATTATCAGCTGCAGAATCAAGGTGGATATTTGTGTTGAAAACATTGAAAAACAAAAACTGTAATGATGATAAAATTGACAATGTCATGGAAACAAAAGTCAGACCTTGATCAGAAGGACCCTGTTACATGTGTTAGAAACTTTGAACACACAGACAGTGAGCAGCAGGATACCACAACTACATTTGGTTTTGGCTCCGTTTAATCCTCAGTACCCTTATGTTAAGTTATCAATTTTTTTTAACAACTGTATGTTTGCCACCTGCCTCATAACTGATGCCCAATGTAGTCAAATGATTGGCGTCATGTACTCACTGTATGTTTATTTCAAAAAGCTACTCAGCTCCCTAGTCACTTTTATGTCGTGATTATAGATTATTAAAATTATCTTCAAAGTTCATTCTATCACAACTATGAAAAAAGGCTTCATTAATCTTAAAATTATTTCTTTTTTCTCTATTTTGTAAACATATCCACAAGTTCACCATAGTCCTACTTTGATCATAGACTGTGTGACCTATTTAGCAAATGACTATAAAAGGGGGCAGATGGTAAGACTGAGCAAAGTTTGCCATTTTAACCCTTTAAGTCCCAAGAGTGATCTTATAGATTTTACTCTGGCTAAGGCCAGATGACTTAATACTCGTCACAGGGAGACCTCTTAAAGGGCTTAAAGTGTTAAGCATCATATGTGACATGTGTAGGATACATCTAGGCTAAGTTATGATTCCTGACTACCTTTTTATGTAAAAGGAACAACACAAACCAACTGTATGACTCACTGACACAGTTATATAAATCTTGCCAATCACACAGTATAAAACAGAAGGTGTAACTTTGAATGTTCATAAATAAACGGGTGAATAGACAGGTTGCCTGATTTGACATACATGACCTACATTCAGCTGCACTTCCAGGAAACATGATTTTCCTTTCTGTCTTACATAATGTGCAAGGTAAATTCATTAAGGGGGAACAGTTATTCACTGATCAAAAAGGCACAAACCTTTTAACAAAGTAATTACATGCAATAGTGTCAGAACCAGGAAGAAACCACTGTGCTGCCTGAGTGGTTCTTATAACTGACAATGGAGGTACCAGATTCTGTGTTGGTCATCACCCACCCAAAGTTACTGCTTACACAGGGAATGACAATGTCACATCAGACATGAGCTGTGCTCATCTATAACTGTAGAGGGGGCTGTTCAAACCTTAAGACCTGTCACTTATATGGCTACTGTTTGATGGTAAAATATAAAGGTCCATTATTGCACGGTTATAGAAGAGGGCATGATATGCACTACAGAGATAAAATTAGGGGCAAATCAGTTTTGATATGGCCAGCGTTCCTCACATAAATTATACCAAATTTACCTGACTCCTACAATGCGATTGTCTGTCAAAGTGTTTCTAAAGTTGCTGACATCCCTCATAAAAGCAGCACTAGCCTTCTTGTTGTTTGGGTCATCACCACAAACCAGGAGGGCATAGGTATTTGTTCTTCCTGCATCAATAGAGAATTTTATACTAGATATATACATGGAGTACAGATACCAGAACATTTAAAACCAGTTGAAGTCATACTTCCTGGCAAGCATTGACCTCAAGCAACACTATAGTTTACATGGCATATATAGTTGTTGTCCAAAATGCTCCAACTAGCCATTGGTCTTTGTCTAGTACTACTGCATATATTGAGGGGAAACATTTGTAAGTTTGTACAAAAAGAAAAATCAAGGGTATCATTAGCTATCATGAGCTATCATTGACATAATGTAAAAATAAATACATACACACTTGCATCAGAAGTCTATGTATTTACCAATAGGAGGTTCCGCTGGGCCATGTTGTGGACACTGCAGAGGGTTGCGCTGGGACTGGGTGAGGCATGTGACACAAAAGTGGTTGCAGCTCTCTGTGGTATGATTATCGCACTGATTGGACCTTACTTCCAAATACTTTGCTAATGATAAAAAGTGCATTGAACATAAATGTGAGCCAAAACATTTGGTAAAAACACCTTCACATAAGTTCTGAGTAGATCATTAAAGCTCAAAATGCTTTCACCAAAAGTAGTAACTTTAGTGAGGGCTGTCCAATACACCCAAACTGAGTCTGATAAACGGAGGCCATGAACAACCAGACTCACCAGAAGTCAGTTTGCAAGAGACTTAGTAAATATTTCATGACAGACTTCAAAAATATTCTGCAAAGTAGAGTAGTGAAAGGGGTGGAAAATGTTGACTAACCGACTCCATCGGATCTGATGGAGACGGATTGTTTTGACAAGATTCCATTGGACTCGCTGTGTGTCAGTTTGCAAGAGACTTCAAAATATACAGCAAGGTAGAGTATTGCGGAAGGGGTGGTAAATGTCGGCAATCGGACTCCATCGGGTTGCCATGGAAAGAGTCCATCAGACTCGCTGCGTGTCAGTTCGGAAGACTTCGAAAATATACAGTATTGTATAGTGAAAGGGGTGGAAAACGTCGGAAAATGGACGGGTTGCCATTGCAAGAGTCCATTAGACTCGCCGCATGTAAATTCGCGAAAGACTTAGAAAATACACAGCAGCGTAGAGTATAATGAAAGGGGTGAAAAATGTCAGCAAACGGACTCCATTGGATCTGATGGACACAGATTGTTTTGACAAGAGTCCATCGGACTCACCCCCTGTCAGTTTGCGAGACACTTAGTTTTGCACCAGTCGCTGGACGATCAGAATGGAATAAGAGCAGTTCGCTTAGCTTGGGAGCTGGGTTCCTGTAAAAAGAAAATGGCACCCGGTATTTGGATATGAGGCATTAAGAGTGGACTCCAACTCAAACTTATAGGAGGCATGGATTTATAAGTTACCGCTACTTCCAGCTGTGATGTTTTTCGAGACATACTTTCTTATGAAGTGATTAATATGGTTATGATAAGCTAATTATGATTCAAAAGTAAGCTTACTTGTCTAGTTATACTACGGGGAGGTATTTGTGGTTTTCACCAGAGATTGGTTTGGTGAGAATTAAAGGATTGGGAAGATCATAAGGGAGGATGAAGTACTAATGATCTAACTAACTCCAGTCAATTTTTATGTACGATGTCATTGTTCCCAGCCAGCATCACGATGATTGAGAAACGGCTATCTCAAATATTGGCTCCACTGAGCTCTACCGATCAAATTGACCTGAATCATATTTTTGGTGGTTAAGAATAACTATGTTTTAAATTGACTGAGGGAAATTATCTTTTACTGCCTTTACGATTGTTCTTTTAGGAGTAATCCTTAGTACGTGTCAGTGTGCAATGGAGTTGGAACTCTTTGTGTTACTTGAGAGCTCAGGAACTTTCAATTTAACAGAAATTCTGGGGGTCATGGTCCCAGGCGTTCCTAGTCCAGTATTGAAAAACTGGGACTACTCATTTGCCATTTCGTTTGACAATATTTTCGAAGGAAGACAAGCTGTGTTTCGTGAAAGTTTTGGAAAGATTGCTGCCCTGTTTGCTCATTTCACTTAGAAACGCACACGCCATTCGTGGTAGACTCACACTAAAGGAATTTTAGGATGTCGATCGTTTTCGGAATGGGTCGGTGCACAAAGCTCTTACGAGTGCTCACAAGATAGCAAATGAGCCATTTATGGGTCAAAATTACGAGAACACTGACAAAACTATGACTACCGACTTATCAACAAACTCTTATGGTGATGTGAACATCTCATATGTCGAACAAGCCAAGAATCCTCATGAGCAGAACTTCGAACCACCTCTGAACAACATGCACATCGCCATATTGAATAAAGACAAAGGAACTCAACAAACCAATGTGAATAGTAAATATACCAGCTTAACTATCTCATTTAATATTCTGATTCTTTTGCTCCTTTTTATTAATGTGTTTCATACCTGTAAAAAGAAATACTCCATATCCTTGTGTATATAATCTCTAGCATTACTGCTTAAGCGATCATGACGTTTTACTGGGATCGCACGTCAGGTGCTTTGCACAAGCCATGGTAAGCTTAAATACGCTTGAAGAGTTTGACATACTAGAAAATGTATTCAGTATTTCTAATGTCCATCAACATAATGATATTTTTGTGTCGATAAACGTACAAGAATTTCAATCACATTATTCGATTTGTTGACATTTTATCAAATAAGCAAAGTTCAGGGTCCCATGCAAAATTTGAGGGTTTTATCCCAACTGTTGAAGTTCAAAACGTAAATGGTTCATTTATTCAAAAGTTTCTGTGCACATGCTCATCGTAAGCTCAAATATATATGGAACACTCAAAAAGTAGGCAAAACGTAGAATGATAGTAGAAACGCTATCAAACTTTAGACAAAACTTAGCAATAATCATCTAAAGAAGCCCGAGTTTACGCCACAAGTGGCGTCTATTTTTTTTATTAAATCCTGTGGCCTTACTTAAATGTTTAGTGATTCCACTGGGGGTTTATTCCCAAATCACTAATTTATAGGTTTCAGGGTCTGTCTTATTTTGCTGAGACGGAAACATAAATGTCTGGATTGTGTGAATATTTAAAGGAAAATGAGAATCACTGAGATTAAAAAAAATTACACCTGAAATCAAAATTTAACTTGTAATACATATAATATTTACTTTAGGCCTGTTCCTACAGTGTTGTTCACTATAGTATGAAATCAAAAATGGTTTTTGTTTTTAAGGCTTATTTAGATATGGAGGGGGTTGTGTTCTTGAATATGGCATATATGTCATAAGTAAGTAGCACATTTATCTAAAATGCTTTTCAGAGGTTTTGATTTAAAAACAGTTCTGCATTTGTTTGTTATCACATTAAACATTAGGGAGATAACAGGGCCTGATGGGTAGTAAGGAAGATGGTTAGTGGGAAAAGTGACTTACTGTTTTAAGTTGTTTTGATTGTACATGATATTAGAGGCCACTGTAGATAATTTTCATTTTACACCGGAAGTACACAAGCATTAAAATTTCATTGAGATTTTGTTTTTTGTTTGTTAATCGCCTCAGCTTGGCAGTAATATTTGCTGTGAATAGGAAATATTGATGTTAATGTTTGGTAATGTCATTTGTTTCTCTGTATCTTGGCCAATATCAATGAGATCGATATGATATGTCCATCACTAAGGGTGTATTCCTTATGCGGCTCTACTATTGAGAGTGTCACCTTTCTGAAATACCTAGACGTCTAAATAACATCACGCCTACGTTGGGATAAGCAAGCAGAGAAAGTTAGAAAGAAGGCAAACAGAGTCCTAGGAATTTAACAAAGGAACCTCTCATCGTGCCCCGCCCCAATCAAGGAGCGATCTTACAGGCCACTCATTCGGCCAATCCTCGAGTACGGGTTGGTGGCATGGTCTCCACACACCAAGAGGGACATCTACATGGTGGAATCCATCCAGTGCAGAGCCACCCGCTTTACGACAGGGGACTACCGCAGGTCAAGTAGTGTCACAGAGATGATAAGTATGTTAGGTTGGCAGTCTTCAACATCGTAGAACAGTGCAAGATCTCTCACTGTTTTACAAGATTAACTTTGGACTTGTTAGAATTAACTTCCCACCTGACACTTTACCTAAGCCTGTATACCACTCTACAAGAGCCAGTGTCCGTAATAATTACAAGTTCTTTCTTTCTTCCAGCCAAAATCAGTGCCTTCCAATTCTCTTTCTACTCTCCTACCATTCCTATCTGGAACGCTCTATCTCAGGCAGTTTTCCCTCACACTTTACCATCAGTAACCAACTTTGTTGCGGCCTTACCCAGTGAACTAATCCAGTGATGGGCTAGTCCGGTCTTACTTTGTTTGTTTGTCATTTATATCGTTGTGACATTTTTTTTTATTCATTTACTCATTCATTCATTTATTTATTTACTTATTTATTTATTTATTCATTTATTTATTTATCTATTTATGGTTCGTTATTGTTCTCACAGGTCAGCCTCCGCTGACCGCCCATTGCCGAATTAGGTTGCTTACTTACTTACTGCCCATCATGCCTGTGTGGCACATAGGGCAGCAACAAAGTTCCTCCAACCTTGCCTATCTCTAGCCAGTTTTTCAATGGTGCTCCAGCTGTAATTAAGCTCCCTCAACTCCGCTTCTACCGTTCTGCGCCACGTTGTTTTTGGGCGCCCTCTTCTGCGTTTGCCTTCAGGTGTCCAGCGCATTGCAGTCTTAGCTATGTTGTTGTTGTCCATTCGAAGCACATGTCCAATCCACCTCCATCTTCTCCTGGTGACAATCGTGCGAATATCCTCCTGCTTGGTTTGCTTCAGGAGCTGGTCATTGGACATTTTCTGTGGCCAGAAAATTCTCAGAATCTTTCTGAGGCTAGTTGTGTGGAAGGACGCTAGTTTTGACAGGTCATGTTCAGTCATTCGCCAGCATTCGCAGCCGTAAAGAAGGGTTGACAACACACAGCTCTGGTAGACCCTAAGCTTTGTCTTTGTGCTATAACTTGCCGATCTCCACACTGGTCGTAAGCTCATAAAGGCGCCCCTTGCTTTGTTTAGCCTGTTTTGTATGTCCACACCAGTACCGCCTTCCTGGCAAAGCATACTTCCAAGGTATGTGAACTTGTCGGTGTAAGAAATATCCTGTCCTGCTACCCTGATCCTTGACGGGGAGGAGACTTTCACACACATAGCTTCTGTCTTCTTCAAGCTTATCTTCAGGCCAACCTGGGCGCTGAACATGCTGAGCCGGTCGGTCTTTTCTTGAATGTGCTGACGAGTGTGTGACAACAAGGCTATATCGTCCGCAAAGTCAAGTTCCTCGAGTGTAGAGAAAGGGGTCCATCGTATGCCTCTACGCTGATCTTCCATAGTGCGACGAAGGACCCAGTCGATAGCAATGTTGAATAACACGGATGACATGACACATCCCTGACGTACACCGGTTTTGATTTCGAAGCTCAAATCCCCCTGACCAACACAGCATGTGAAGTTCGAGTAGAAGCATTTGATTATATTAACAATGCGTTGAGGAATGCCATACGCTCTCAATATATGCCAAAGACTGTCCCTGTGAATGCTGTCAAACGCTTTCTCATAATCAATGAAATTCACATACAGCTGCCTGTTCCATTCAGAACATTGCTCAAGTATATTCCTTAGGGTAAAAATTTGATCCGCACATCTGCGCCCCTTTCGAAATCCAGCTTGTTCATTTCGTAGTACGTCATCAACAGCTTTAGTGATACGCTGGATAATGACTTTGCAGAAGATTTTACTTGGCACAGACAAAAGGGTAACTCCACGCCAGTTGTTAGGTTGCTAGTGGCAATTATATTATTTAAAGGATTAATGGAGTAAGTTTAAGTGCATAATAGGAACATTTAAGTTGAAATACATACTATATTCTCACGATAAAAACTAAAATTAATCCTTGAAAACTTCAGTTGTATTGAGTGACACCTATTCCTTTACATTTCGAGTTTCTTTAGGCTGTAATATTCATTTCATTGTGGATACTGAAACTGGTTTTTTCTTTGTTTGGAGTGATATCTCCTCAGGGCCTGGCTGACTTTCATCTCCATTACAGTATATTGTGAAAATTGCATGCATGACTAATAAGCACTGACCTCAGCAGCCTTTTGAGTTTATAGTTCAACCCAACAACCTCTCATTATTACAAAGGGAAGTGATAGGGCCAAAAAATCCTAGGCACAGGCCTACAGGTCAACAGGCTGGTTAAGCCCCTGTACTTGTAAGAATGTTCTGTAGTAAGCATCAATTTGTTTAATCTTTTGCCATAGATCCGGGGGTGTCCATGCAGACATGCTTTTTTTCTTGGGGAAGGAGAAGCGCTTTTACCTCCATCCTTTCTTGCTTGAAAGTCATCATAATGTTTCTTGCTGTAGAGAAGAATAGAGATAACATTTCTTCTAAAAAATAGATGCTTTTGGATAGAAGTTGGTTTATATGTTTTGTTGTTTAACTGCATAACTTGTTCATTAAGTGACTTGACTTCCTTGTGTCCTGAGGTGTTGTTATCCAGCATTGATGGGCAAACTGGAAGTGGTCAGTGATGAAATGGCATATGAAATAGTACTTGAGGCTGGTTATCTTGTACTTTATTTTTGGATGTATATTAATTGTTATAATCTAAAAAATCACCTTTAGTTTTCTGTTTTCTGCATTGCTATTAATTATATTAGAATTGGAAGAATACAGCAAAATCTAAATACCTCTCATCATCATCTTAGAACGACGAATGCTACACAGTGTAGGGCACTTGTTTCATCCCATGGCTTAAACAATGACGTAAACTTCATGTGTAGCGTTTATCTCGCCTCATGGCTTATAGAACGACGAACGGTACACAGTGAAGTGCGCTTGTTTTGCCTCATGCCTTAAAGAGTGACATATATTTCATGTATAGCGTTTGTCTCGCCTCATGGCTTAAAGAACAACAAATGGCACACAGTGTAGCGTGCTTGTTTCACCTCATGGCTTAAAGAACAACATATATTTCATATGTAGTGTTTGTGACAAATGTTACACAGTGTAGTGCGCTTGATTCGCCTCATTGCTGAGAGATATTTTCTCTGCGTCTCACGAATTGATGTCCGATCGACTCTTGCCAGGATGAACTATCTCCATCGGATCCAATCGAGTCTGTTTGCCAACACCCGGTCGCAATCGGACTCAATCTGCCTGCTCAGTGATGTAGACAAATCAACTCAGGTCGGGTGTATTGGACATGTGTGACTTTAGTACAAGTCAACTTTTAATGACGATGCCATCCTTTTTTATATCCCTTTGTTATTAATACCTCAAATTATGAGAGAAATTGTTGGTCATGCAGAATAAAAGAGGTTACTACTGATAATCTGTTCTTAAAGACAATATTCACAAGGAAAATGTATGACATACTGTACATGTACATTAAATGCAAAAAAGGCCACTGGCAGACATTTGTGTGCTTCTAACCTGGCAAATTGAGTAGGCAAGAGATGCAGCGACCACCATCTGCAGGTTTTGAAGCATAAAATTCCTCTCCTTGTTTCTCAAGTATGTCCTGTGGCATTAATGACTAAATGTTTTAACATTTCTCAGGAATGACATTATCACACCTAAATGTTGTACCCATTTAACCCTAGACTGGAGAATCTTAATTGAAATCTAAGCACATGTAACACTGTCATTTAATTATATGATTTATTGGATTTAAACAATTTTCAGTTGTACTGTTCAAGCACCCATCTAAATAATAGGCTCACTGTTATTGTACGTTACTTACTAGTGAATGGCAATAGAATATCAATAGAATGCTAGACAATTTTAAGACAATTGTCAAAGTTAAAATTGTGTTCCACTTGAGGAAGGTTTCCCAGGGTAGTGAATCATGTAAGCCTTTACAAAATATCCCGAGATCTCCTCGAGGAGGGGGGGGGGGGGGGGTAATCAGAAGATCTCGGGATATTTTGTAAAGGCTTACATGATTCACTGCCCCTGGGATATTTTGTAAAGGCTTACATGATTCACTACCCATTTCCCAGCATCCCAAAAAAGAAAAACAAGGATGGGTTCTGGAATTAAGTCCAGCACAATTTTGGAAATCCAGGATAGGTAACTAAAATCAAGTACACATTCCACACTTTAAATATTTCAAAATTATCTGTTCAAGGTAGGATTGAATAGAGTTTTACAACAGAACTTACTTTATCACTAATCTATACAGTTTGCAAGGTCCCAGATGATTGGGAGGGGAATCTACAATTACACAAAGACACACCAACAAAAATAACAATGTGCATGGTCACATTATTGAACCTGGACCAGGTAGCTCAGGGCCAAGTTAAAAAGGAAGCTGTAGGAGGGGGGAGGAGAGGAGAGTGAAAAATATAATTGAATTTGTAAACTGAAAAATAACCTTTGGGTTAGATTTTTTTCTATTAAGACCACAACTAAGATGTACTTAGTGTTTGAGTCAACAGGTCAAATACTCAATCTTTATAGAGTCCTTCCCAACAAAAAAATCCCATAGTTATTTCTGTTCCATAAGGGGATTACACTGTATCCACTGGGTCTATCAGTGACTTTCAAAGTCCACAGACAGTATTTTTCACCACCTTATAGACTACAGGCAGCCCCTTTGTTTTAAACACACCACTGTAAGGATGAAGCACAAAATAAGCAAGGGAGGGAAAATATCAATGCCGTTTTGGAAGGTTTCAAGTTTCTGCCATTTCTATAAACATATTTCATGCTAACTGAAGACGGGATTTCACACTGGCAGCAATTTCTAACAATATCCGTTTAATAAGTGGATTACCTCTCGCCTTGAAGCTTTAGGTATCAAATGTTTCATCCCCCTTGAGATACTCTTTCTTTGCCACAAATAGGTTATTTAGAATTCAGTTCCCCTTATAAAAAGCAGCATATGTATTGCAAGGTGAAAAAATGATGCTCGGAACATCAGGCTATGCCAAAACATTTTGAGATGCAACAGAATACCAAAGGAACATCTAGGAAGATTACGATTCTTAATAACAAGGGGTCTTAAAAACACAAAATATGTTAAATTACCTCCAACTTCTGACACACATCAGGCAACTTGGCTCGTTCATCTGGTTTCTTAAGACAATCTATGGCAATACCACAAAATATAATTGTGCCTGTAGGGTCACTTCTAGGCCAAACCTCCAAGACAAAAAAAAAAACAATTTATTTGATATAATAGTAAAAGAGTCATGGAAATGCAACGCAAGTACAGCTCAACAGAAACTTGATAACATGTACCTTCGTACTTAATTTCATGCGTACTTAATTTCAAGATTTTCACTAGAAAGTATTTCGCAAAGCTTTATTTCCGTGATTTCAATGGGGGAAAATGATAGAAGGCCATTAAATTTTGCGAAAACACTGTCTACATCATTTTATTTTCAAAAAAAAAGTCAGAACTACAATCTTTCTAAACATCAATCTTAACTGGAACAAGTTAAGATTAGGTACATATTGTCCTAGAGTCTGCAATGTTCCTAAACATATAGTTCTTAAAAGGGATCTTCCGGTGGAAATTTCTTTGAGGCACTAACAACATCAGTTACGTCAGACTTCTTCCATCCTTTTGCTAGACAAATCGTTGTACATGCTAACAATCCAAGTTGCATCAACATCATTGGAAAATTATCAATTATCAATCCTCAAACTCAACTCCACCTCAAAGAATGTTTCAGTGTTGGAACAGTACAAGAAACTTGTGAATCCGAATTACAAGGAACCAAATAATGGCAATTTTGATGACTGCACAAAAGATATCTAAGGGATCCTAATTTAAAACAGTGATTCAGATGAAGATGAGTAGTTGGATTTCCTGCTCGATATATTTATGTGAAATCTTTGCAAATTACCTTTACTGATCACAAGACAAGATGCAAAATGGAGCTTACCGACCCTTACCAGCAAATAATATTTTATTTATGTCAATACATAAGCTGTACAGGTCGTTGTTGGTAATGTTTATCAAGTTTATGTGATTCCAATTTCTTACCATGGTATTTAACTTCTCGTGTGTAAATTTTGCAAGGATTTTTATTCACAAGGCTTTAATTTTGCGATTTTCTTGACAATCACGAAAATCGCGAAATTAAAGTCGCACAAAATTAACTAGGAATAAGGTAGTAAGTACTGTAGCAAGATTGTAAGGTTACTTCTTACATACGTGTTTCGATATCGAACAGATCATAGAAAACTGTTTAAAGTGCTTTAATGGAATCGAGTGTTCCCTAGAGTACACTTGAGACAATGCCTTGTTCTATCGAAAAAGGTGTTATATCGATTACAAAATCATGTGACACACTTGCGTTACCATGATCTCTAACGTAGTGATACAATCTATCGTTACATCCCTTCTTTTCTAAAAAATCAAAGAATCAAATAAATCAAATTGAGTTCTATTTAAGTCATGTCCTGTTTTCTTTGTCCCTTTGCTTTAGCAAACATAGTCCTTCAAGTACAAAGGGGTCTTGACAACTCGACCAGAACGAGTTTTTTTACCCCTGGCGGCTGCTTTGTTAGTGCAGAATCGCCTGCTGGAAGCTTTACTGGAGTCTCTGGAGAGGGCGCTGTCTGCGACAAATTGAATGGTGGAGTTGCGGTTTCTTGGACTGCTGGTATATTGTTGTCCTGTGGCATTTGATCTGTTTGTGGCTGCATTGGTTGTTCTTTAGTTGCCTTAAGATGTCGTCTGTTACGTCGTAAGATGGAACCATCTTCTGTAAGGACATTGTATGACCTAACATTGACTTCTTCCTGGACTGTAGCTTTCTTCCATGGTTCTTTCCTGTTCTTTGAAGGCTGCAGTCGCACTGTTTCACGTTTCGCTACGGGTAGTAGATCTTTAGCTTTTCGATTGTAATAGAATGCCTGTTCATCCTGATTTTGTTCCTCTCTTCCTGGACACTTTCAGCCAGCTTTGGTTTGAGAAGGGTTTCTCTTGCCGGGAGTAGTGTTCTGGTCCGACGGCTCATCAGTCGCTGAACCGGACTGCTTCTCATGCCTTCGGTGGGTGTGATCGAGAAGCGGGAGCCAGGGATCTTTATCCATTGTCACGTGGCTTCCTAATTAGCTTTTTGACCGTCTTGACAGCACTTTCGGCCAGGCCATTGGACTGCGCATGTCCGGGACTTGGGGTGACATGATCGAAGTCCCACTCACATGCAAATCTACAGAATTCGTCTGAGTCAAACTGGGGACCATTATCCGAGACCACTTTGTCGGCGATGCCATGTCTTGCAAAATGCTGTTTCAGCTTGGAGATAACAAGTTTTGACGTTGTGCTGGATTCCATTCGATCAACTTCCCAGAAGTTGCTGTAGTAATCCACTGTGACAAGGTACATTACATTAATACATCAAAATATTGCCACATACACCACACCGGCTAACACCACACCAAACCATTGGTTTCAGATAAAAAAAAAAAAAGAAATTATTACAACAAGAATTGGCGACGTCTAGTCAATAGGCATCATATAAATTCCGTATACACAGCGGACACCGTGCAAGCCACAACCCTCACCGTGTATATAATTTAATACGCCATAGCTTCCTTTAAACATTATCTGAACTTATTTGAGGCTTAATTTATCATTGATTAAAATTTTTCAATGCGATATTTCAATTCTAATTTTTTTTATAAATTCTCGCAATCTCAGTTCTTTTGAATTTAACTTGTTTGTATAGAGATAGTATCTAGCAAATAAAAGAGCATAGTTAAGCTTTTTTAACATCATAATTGATGGGGCGGTAATTTCTGTTGAGAATTTCCCAAAGAGTAATTCAGTTATGTTAAGTGAGTAGGAGGTGCCATTTTTTTCATTAAACCACTCAATGACTTCTGCAAAAAAACTCTTTCGACCATCGACAGTGGATGAAAGAATGGCTAATTGAGTCCGGATCCTGACAATAAACGCAGGCACTGTCACTTTCTATTCCGTATAAACACAGTTCCTTTCTTGTTACAATAATCCTGTGTAAGAATTTAAAGTAGAACTCTCTCAAATTATTTTCTTTGCAGATATTTCTTAAATTTTTGAAATAGCCCGTCAATTCTATTTCGTTGGACTGCAGATCGCGAGCCCATTTCCTAGGCGCCTTGAGTTCTGGATTGTCTTTGTTTATAAAAAGCCAGTAGTAGTCTCTATTCTTCCAGTTTAGAAGATTCACGCTTATTGAGGATGATAGCTGGAAAAAAGTATCATCTGGTAAATAAGTAAATTTAGCGTCCAGATTTTGTTTTGCTTTTTCAACTAGTCGCCTCGGTATTGCCAAGACCACCTGTAAATACTGTAAGAAGTTACATTTTAAGTTATACTTTGTAGTGAATTCACTATGCGAGAGAAGAGCACCGTTATTCGCTAGGAGGTCATGAACTCGGAAAATCCCTTCCTGAAACCATGATTTATAGAAAAAGGTCTTACTATCTATAAGAATTTCTTTATTGTTGAATAAAACCAAGTCCTGCCCAAGGTCAGTTTCGTAGGAGGATTTTAATTCATGAAAGTACTGCAGCATTACTTTGTAAAATTGAGGCGTACCGGTCTGCTTAAGAAATCTCGAATCGTAGTTACATCTTAACAAGAAATTTAGACCACCATACATGTCGAAAAAGTGGTTTGGGATTGCTTTCCAAACCTGGCTCCATTTCTCATCGTTAGATAAAAGCCTTGATATCCAGGCTAGCCTTAGGGATTTGACCATTACATCCGCATTTGGAACACGTATTCCTCCTTTATCATAATTTTGGTACATTACTTGACGCTTGATCTTATCTTTCTTTTTTTTCCAAATAAACTGGAAAATAGTTGTATTGATAGTTGGAATACAAGTCAAAGGAGCTTCCAGGATTGACATAGAGTAAACTAATTGCGAGATACCAAGGCATTTTGTTATTAGGCATCTGCCTAATATAGAAAGCTTACGTGACCGTCAAACCTCTAGTTTAGAAGCTAATTTGTCAATTTTAACAAGAAAATTCTTTTTATTATTTTGCCTTTCATCGTATGATATAAAAATACCTAGTGCACGAACCGGTTCTTTAGGCCATTTAAATCCAAATGGCTTATCTTCTCTTTCTCTGCAAGGGCCGAGCCATAAAGCTTTGGTTTTAGTGGGATTTAATCGCAAACCGGAGATATTCCCGAAGGCGTCTACCACTTCGATTGCTTTTTTAGCAGAGTCGCAGCTGTTGCAAATTAATGAAGTGTCATCAGCAAATTGACTTATCTTAGCTTCGGAATTGAAGACTTTGATTCCCTGTATTTCCTTGTTTTGTCGAATCTTGCATGCTAAAATTTCAGCTCCTAAGATAAAGAGATAAGGCGACAGGGGGCAACCCTGCCTTACCCCTCTTGAGAGTTGAAAATAATTTGTAGAAAATCCATTGTTCATGACCGCACTTTCAGGACTGGTGTAAAAAGTGGAGACCCAGCGTTTAATACCATCACCAAAGTTAAGGAGATTTAAAGTGTTTTGAATAAAGGACCATTCAATGGTGTCGAATGCTTTCCGGAAGTCAAGTAAAAGTAAAATCCCAGGAATATTTTGTAGTTTTGTCTGTTCCATGATATCATTAATTAGCCTGATATTCTGACCAATGTATCGCCCTTTAACAAAGCCAGTTTGGTCAGGGTGAATTAACCTTGGTAAAAATCTTTCTATTCGCTTTGCTATTACTTTTGATGCGATCTTATAATCTAAATTTAGAAGAGTAATTGGTCGCCAGTTTGAGAGATCTGACAAACAAGAATCCTCTTTGGGCACAAGAGTTATAACACCTCTGCGTTGTGATATCGACATCTCTCCTTCATTGTATGCAGTGTTAAAACTATTTACCAAGTCACAACTTACCAAGTCGAAGAAGCAGTTGTAAAATTCTGCTGTGAAACCGTCATCTCCAGGTGACTTACCGCCGGGGAAGGTTTTTAAAACTCTGGCACATTCCTCTACTGTTATATAACCCTCTAATTTTTCTCTTTCTTCATCTGTTAATTTAACTGTTTGCAAATCCCCTACGAAATCATTGAAGGCCTTGTTGTGTTCTACATCTTGTGAAGTATATAAATTTCCATAAAAAGACTCGATTTCTTTCAGTATCTCGCATTCCTCGACAAGTATTTTACCGTCTTCTCGTTTTATTTCTGTAATAACTTTTCGATTAAAATTTGTTTTTTCCATATTAAAAAAATACTTCGTAGGTTTTTCACCTTGTTCAACCCACCTGACTTTAGATCGCAAAATTGCACCTTTTCCTTTGACTTCGTAGATTCGTTGAAGTTCAGCTTTTAGGTTGTCATATTCCTCGATTTCAGCGTTTATAAGTTCTACATTATTGCAATTGTTTATTATTATTTCTAAAGCCTAGCGATTTTCAAGCTCTGTTATTTGATTTCTGCATCGTTTTCCTTTGTGTTTTGTATATGAAATTGTCAGACTTCTAATTTCCATTTTAATTAATTCCCATTTTAATCTATCATCTTTCAAGTCTAAATACTTCTCATGTATCGCTGGGTAGTTTTCTTTAATGAGATCTATATATTCATTGTCTTCCACCAGGGAATTATTAAATTTCCATAAACCGGGACCCCGCTTTTCGCTTAGAATTTAAGGATCAAGTACAACGGCTTTATGATCTGGAGCATTTGAAACTTTCGTATTAGCTTTGACGACCCAGTCTATGATTGATTTCGATACTAAAAAGAAGTCAATCCTGGAACTCACTTTCAGTGACTTAGACTCGTAGGAAAAGCTTTTTCCATTCGGGTACAGTTTCCTGAAAACATCAACTAAGCCAATATCATCCATTATCGATACGAGTTTATCACGATATAACGTCGGCCTCCAAGGAGTACCGCCTTTTTTGTCAATAGCTTGCAAGGTAACATTCCAGTCACCTCCTACAATAAGATTGCTAATTTCTGTATGTGACATCAAATATCTATTTAAATTTAGCGCAAATTTCTGCTGTTGTTGAGAGTCATTTGGAGCGTAAACATTGCAGATTGAAATTTTGCCTGAACTATAGATCAGGTTAACTGATATAATTCTGCCCTCGAGATCTTTACCAGTTGCTTCCACAATTAATTTGCTTGAAGGATTTATAAGAATAGATACTCCTTTACTATGAGTTGACCCGTGGGAGAAGAAAATAGCACCTCCCCACTCACTCTTCCATATTGATTCATCATTATAGGCTCCGAAAATGTTTCTTGGAGAAGGTAAATCTGATAGTTTTGGACTTTTAGAAAACTAAAAATACTCCTTCGTTTAACTTGATTTCTTAAGCCTCTAACATTTAAGGACAAAATACTAATTTCCTTTTGCATCACCATATCCGTAACATATTGATGTTAACAGATAATAATTCCATGAGGCATAACAATTGATGTAAACAAATTCTAAAAGCACGGAATCGCAAGAGTTGTAATTACTAGTTAGAATGACGCCGCGAATTATAATACAGACAAGCGACAAACACCCACAACACAACACATATTCGAACATCAAAATTAATAGCATGCAAGTCCTTTATCGAATTTTGGTTTTTTGGTTATTCTTCTCCGTCCTCGACGGAAAATACTAAATACAGAAGGTTTTCATCCCTATTCGAGTCCTCGAACGCTTATTTAGAATTTAAAGATTATCTAAGTCGTCTTCACAATAAATTCTGATCGGCGAGCCTTCAGGGGAGGTTTTTACAAAAATCTTACCATCCAATGTCCAGACACTTTGTATCATCCGATCTTTCTTCAGCTCATTTGCTTTCTTCATAATGTGTTTCCTGTAGGGAGTAAGATTTTCGTTGATAAATATACCTCTGGACTTCGCGATCGCTGCCGTAGAGGAACCAGGGAAAATGTCGGCGAGGTTGATTTCTTTCAGTTTAGTTCGCTTCTTGTAGAGTTGCGACTTCTTCTTGTGGCTAACAAATTTCACTATGATGCTTTTGGGATTATTTTTGCCAGAATACAATTTGTGAGATATATCGATGTCTTCTGGCGAAATAGGCACTTGGAGTTGTTCGCCGAGTTTAATTATCACATCCTCGGTGGAGGTGTAAATCTCCTCTGGAATTCCATGAATCTCCAAACTGTTTTTGCGCGTATACTGTTCCAGGTCATCTTGCTGGCCGTCAAGTTCATTAATTTCATTTAGCTGTTTTTCTGTTTTCTTTTTCAAGGATTCTACTGACTTAGTTAACTGGTCGGTTACCTTTTCTGCTCCTTTCAGGGCTTGTTTCAAGGTGTTAACTTCTGATGACTGCTTGTTGAACGAGGCTTTTAACTCCCTCAATTCGTTCGCTACATTTCTATTTTCCGCTCACATTTCCTGGAGGGTTTGCTGGACATTTTGAAGTAGTTGCACAACTTCTTTCACACTAATCTCATTTTCTTTGCTAGACTGGTGACCTTCTTCGCCATGAGCGCTGTTATCATGTATCTCCGGATCCTTCGAGGCGGCTTTCATGTTTTGTTTCTTGGCGACGTTTATTTCTTCTTCGACTGAACCTCTCTCGCCTCTTTTAATTTTCCTTCCCTTACCAGACATAGGAAACACTATTAGCTAAGTGATGTCAGCATTCAGAGTGGACTTTCTAGCCAAAATTTCTGTCGAGGACGGATTTGAATTCTCCGCTTAAAGGACACGTCCGCCCTCAACGGTGGCACACATGCTTCCCAAGGTAGTGATGGTTGCTGAATTCAAATAAGTCAACAGCTACCTTGGACCAAGGCTTGTCCGGTACGTCGTGCAGGTGGAGCTTTTCCTTCTGCTGTGACATTTCAAAGGTTCTGCAGACGTCACGCCGATTGACATAATTCTTCAGGGCAGCTGTCATTCCTGGCCAGTAGACACTCTCTCTGGCGCGTCTCAAACATCCTTCTAGACCAATGTGCAATCGGTGGATTCTGGCAAGAACTTTGGGCCTGAGAGACACTGGAATTAAACATCGATCTCCCTTGAATACGATTCCGTCTTCAACTGAGAGCTGGTCACGCACATCAAAGTATGGCGTTACTTCGGCAGGAAGATCATTTTTGGTTTCATACCATCCGCTCTTGATCACTCTCTGGAGAGCTTGAATTGAGCTGTCTTTCAGACTTTCTCGGCGGCTGTCCTCCAGACTAGCACTACAGATCGGTAGGAAGTCGACCATCCGTATTTGCTCGATTTCCTTTTCAATGGACAGAATTTCATCGTTGCTGCTGAGAGGTGCTCTTGAAAGCGTGTCAGCCAAGTACATATGCTTGCCTGGCTTAAAATAGATCTCAAGATCATATTTCTGTAGGCGAAGCAGCATTCTTTGGAGACGCTTGGGAGCAGCTACAAGAGGTTTCTGGTAGATTACCTCTAGTGGTTTGTGATCGCTTTCGACAAAAACTTTTCGACCGTAAGTGTACTGGTTGAACTTCTCTGCTCCAAATACGATTGCTAGTAGCTCCTTCTCGATCTGTGCGTAGTTGTGCTCTGTATCTGTCAGTGAGCGGGACGCATAGGCGACTGGCTGGCCATTTTGTAACAGTAGTTTGTCTAGTTTGATCGTCAGGGTGAGGGTAGTTCTGAAAAGAACTGTTGTTGGTGACTGACGTTTTGACAACCTGAGCAGAAGTCATCTTCAGAGTCAAGTGAATAGTGTTTGTCAGACAATGATGTTATAAGTCTGGTCCGTTAAACGTGATTGGTCAGTTTAGCCATGATGGTATTAGCTGAAAGACTTGTGTAAAGTTTGCTACCAGTCATTGGTCGGTTTCGATCTGTCTATTGTTTGTCAAAGAGGTCGGTTTTTGGTCAGTCTATAGTTAGTCAAATTATGTTGGTTTGTTAGAAGTCCGTTTGTCGGTTTTGTTTTCGTCATGGATAAGTCGTTTGTAAGGCGCCGGTAGTTGTTGACATCTGTTAAGAGGTGTACGTTCCAAGTTGGTGTACCAGCTTTCCAGAGTCAGTTGTTGAAAATAGTTTGTACTGTAGGTTAAGCAATGAGCAGAGTCCCAGTCAATGTTGTGGTTTGTCAGTTGATGATGTACAGCAATATGATTGTTGGTATCACCATTAATTTTCTCGTGGCTCGTTTGTGTTCAGTCAGTCTCGTTTCTGCCAGTTTTCAGGTTTCTGCCAGTCTCACCAATGTAGGAAGCCTGGCAGTCGGAGCATTTGATCTTGTAAACTGCTCCCTGTCTGTTGTTAGGTTCGACCTTGTCTTTAACCTTGGTCAGTAAATGTCGTAAGGTGATTGTAGGTTTGTGGGCTACACAGATGCTGTAGGGCTGCAGGATCCGTGAGATGGTTTCAGAAGTGCCCTTAATGTACATGTAAGGTATAGTCACTGTAGTAACCGGTGTTGGGTTCCTGTTTGTTGCATCAGTTTCAGTAGGTCGGTAAATGTTTCGTCTAACAACGTCAGCATTGTAATTGTTTTTGTGAAAGACACGTTCTAGGTATCTGTTTTCATCACGTAAGCTGTCCGGTGTGTCACAAACTAGTTGCGCTCGTCTCGTCAAAGTCTTTATAGTCGTGGCTTTGTGTGAAATCGGGTTGTAGGATGATTCGTCAAGTAATCTGTCTGTATGCGTCGGTTTTCTGCACACTCTCGTTCCCAATTCGTTGTTGTCGTGGCTTACCAAACAGTCTAGAAAAGGAAGTTTTCCATTTTCTTCGATCTCTGGATGTCGGTGTTCTGTAACAGTGTCTGAGGCGTCACATTGTAGCACAGTTTCTTCCGCAGGATTGAAGTATCTCAGGACGGGTGCTTGAGTGGCTGCTTGCTTGATTCTTTGGGATGCATTTTTATGTTCCCTGCTCCAGTGCCACTCAGCATCCTTGCGAGCAAGCTGCCGAAGAGGCTCACAGATATCAGCCAAATTTTCCAGGAATCGTGTGAGACAGTTGGCTAGACCTACGATTCGTTGAACACCTTTCACATCGCTAGGTCGACTCATTTTCTGGATGGCTTCTATCTTGGATGGGTCTGGCTTTAGGCCGTCTTTCGTTAGCACATGACCGACGTAGGGGACTTCCGTCATCCTCAGTTTCAATTTCACCTTGTTGAGCTTTACCCCCTTGTCTCTGCATCTTGCGAGGAGGGCTCGCAGCTTCTCGTTATCTTTGACAGCATCTTGTAAAGTGTCATATTCGCCAGTGATAAGAATGTCATCTGCGACCGTACATACACCTGGAAGGCCTTCAATTCCTTGATCTAGGCGGTGTTGGAAGTATTCGGGCGCAGAGGAGATGCCAAATGGTAGTTTGAGCTAGCACTAACGCCCAAATGGAGTGCCAAAGGTTGTAAGGTAGCTCGAAGCTTCATCCAATTCCACGTGCCAAAACTCATTTTTTGTGTCACAGACGCTGAAAACCTTGGCTTTTGACAAATCTGGTAATAAATCATCAATGACCGGAAGAGGATAGTGGCTACACTTCAATGCTTTGTTGCGTGGCTTTGGGTCAATACACACTCTCAACTTGCCATTCGGTTTCTTGATTACCACTAGACTTGAAACCCAATCTGTTGGCGTCTCAACTGGTTTGATGACTCAGATTTTTTGTAGACGAGCTAGTTCTTATTTTAATTTTGGTTTCATGGCCACAGGTTTTCTTCTCACAGGCTACCACAGTGCCGTCAATCTCTACGTGAAGCTTCTTCTCTAGTCTTCCATCTCCGTTGAAGACATCATGGAATTGGGCAGAAGTCTGATCCATAGTGAGGCCACGTGCTTCGGTTTCCTTTTGAACTGAGGCAGTGTTTTCGTAATGCACTTCGACTAGCTTCATTTGCTGGACTGTTTTTGAACCCAACAGTGGAGTGCATGCCTCATTGATGACCACACAGTCTGCTTCGTGCTCTTCGTTTAGCTTGGGATTTAATAGAGGCACTAGACATTTTCCGATTGTTTGCATTTTTGAGTTATTAAACATGCTTAAAACTTGCGTGCATGGCGTGACTTGACATTGTTTGGGTAGGGTGTTTTTGCTGATAACATTGCATGCTGCTCCGCTGTCAACTTGGAAACAAACCGGTTGACCTCTAACTGTCATCGTTGCAAAGATCTTTGATTTAAAAAGCGAGCTGTCAATGCTGTTGACATGTTCTTCTGACCCCTCGAGAAAGAGCATGAAAAAGTATTCCCCTTCGCTTGAATCTTGTGACTCTGATGGGGTGCCTAATTGAGGGATGCATTCTTTCTTCTCTTTTTACCTCATGGTATGTATGTCATACCATGAGGTATAGTAATGGTTGGATTTGTCACTCCATTCCCGTTAGACAATTAATTTATGCATTAAATCCGCATTAAATGGGAATTAAACAGGTTCTCCCCTATCTCCCCTGCTAGGTTTGGTTTCGTCCACAAAGTCGTGCAATTGTTTTATGTTCACATATGTGGGGGCAGGGGGTGAGACAAGGAGGCAGCACATTTTTACAAAATGGCGTCTGTTGTGTTGAGATTGACGCAAAGATAGTCAAGGCGGGTTTTCATTCCTTTTGCTCCATCTTTGATCAAAATCCACTTTTGAAGATCTCGCGAACGAACAGGAAATGTGTTCAAGAATGCTCGAGGACAAAGAAATGGGTTTTAGAGTCTTCGCTAAAATTTTGTCTGTTTTCCACAGCACGGAGTCTTTCCGCTTCTTGGCATTCTTCGCAACAATTTTGTCTGTTTTCCACAGCATAGAGTCTTTCCACTTCTCGGTGTTCTTCATTAACATTTTGTCTGTTTACTCGAGACCGGACTCTTTCTGCTTGTCTGCATTCTTCGCTATAATTTCGTTTCCTTTCTCTTTCCCGAGAGCGCCTTCTTTGGCGATCTTCTTAGCTCATTATTCCTCAATTAATTCTTGCTCTCTTTCCCGTTGCTCTTCACCTGAACCCTGTGTTCTGCAAATTATATTTTCTCTGCTATTGTTTGTTGACATAGCAATAGAAATTGTTTCGTTTATCCTTTAGTAAAACTTCAACAGTGTATAGTAATAATATTGTCTCAAAAAGAAAATGAACTGAAAATTTCTTTTTCAGTCGTCAACGCAATTTCCCACCAAAAATACGCGGGCTACCAGAACTCGAGACTTGAGCGCATGATCTAGTAAATTAATTACTGGTCAGCAGACAGCTTCCAAATAAATCATGTCACCTCGATGATTTGACACATGAGCCCACAATATGGTCATGTGTCTGGTCAGTGGCTATCCCGTTTTGACAGCTGTCAATTGACCATATTGTGAATGTCCAATATAAAAGATGTGGATTTGCCAAGACATGCCTGAGATACCCCTCCCTTTTGATAGTCTCCCATACCCTACCCATACAATCTGTAGACGCGTACGTACGCTCGGTCAGTCACGTGACAACCAAATGAAAAGAGATTGACCATACTCCATGAGTATGGGGCTCTGTCCCATGCGCGCTTCGCGCGCTTTGGAGCCCCGCAATGAACCAAAATGACAGACTATTCTGATTCAGTCTACTAGCTGCAAGACAGTCTGATTTTTTTTTTTTTTTTTTTTTTTTTTTTACAAAAGGTTGACTTTATTTAATCATAGAAAAATTTGACGCAGCTTAAACCAGCAGGTATTCTTTTAATTCGCTTTGTCTAACTCCCTTTTGTTTATCTGATTAATCGAGTTTCGGTGGTGATCAACATCTATTTTCTCCTGGTGATTACACTGAATAGAAATAAATACAGGCAATGAGAATATAGGGGAAGGATCCCTAACAAAGAACTGCACGGATTATTTCACATTCTCGTTATTGGTACTGTATGAAAACGTATAGGGTTCTCGATGTACACTTTCTGTAACTATAAATGGTTTGAACCCAGGAGTCTCAGTACTTGTTTGTTGAGTTTGATATTCCCTCCTCAACAAACAAGTACCGAGACTTCGTATCTTGATATTTGGGCTTTAAAAGGGTCAAATCAGCGACAGATGAAGCCATTATCACGGCTCGTTTATATCTCCGCCCTTCTATTGTGCAAACAGAGTGATTTTCCCTCACTAATCCGTGAAAGTAATCAATTTAATTGCTAAATATCAAACCTTTATAGGGAAAGAAGATGCTACTAATCTCTAATAATATGCACTTTTAGCTCCTTTTCGGTCCGTTTACTCTTTCTCTAAACTGAATTTTCAGTGCCACTGTCTGGCTTCATCATTCATGGATTTCAAACTCTGATGAGTGTGGCACCGTAAATTCAGTTAAACCGGAAAAATAGTTTGAGTAAAATTGAAAAGAAGCCAAGAAATAAATCTCTGATATGCTTTATTTAAGAAATAGAAAACATGTACCGTGTTTCTATCGAGTTTTAGTATAAATCTACTAGTGTTCTATCACAAATGCCGCGCTCTGATTGGCTACGCTACTCACTATCTATTCTGTGATAGACAGTGAGTAGCGTAATGGCGGCCGCTTCTTCACGTATTCAAAGTGTCCGTGAAGAAGATTTAGACAGTTTACTGGTCGAGGCTGTTCCAGAAAAGACAAAGTTTTGAACGACTTGTAGAGTTATACTAAAACAATTAGATTATTCGCTCTCGATTTCTATTTTTTTTTTTTTTTTTTTTTTTTTCCTCCAAAACCTTTATTCAAACAAAATCACAATACATTTAAGGAAAAAGAGAAAGACAAAGAAAAATAGAAATAAGTAAATAAAAAACCTAAATAAATAGATAAAAAGATTGCTGATTAATCACGCTGTATTACAATTTTTTTTTTTCTTTTTTTCCTTTCCCTTCCCCCCCTTCTTCCCTCTCCTTTCCCCCTACGATAACGAATAGCATTAGTTTATTCTACTACTAGGAGAAGGCAAAAAAGAAGCGAAAAAGAAAGTAAGATAACAAGTAAAATAAGTTTATAAAGAGAAAAAAAAAAAAAAAAAAAAAAAAAGTCAAACAAAAATAATAAAAAAGACGAGCAAATAGTGGCACAACCTCTGGGGCGAATATTTGGGGGGAGCTCATGTGCAAAGTGTTGTCCATTTTGATCTGAATTTCATCATAGTATTATTTTTAACAGCAATTGTACGTTCATATAAGATCTTTTCGTTGAGTAAAAGAAGGAAGATATCAAGACTTGGAGATACCATATTCCACCATGACAGAAAAATGTGATACTTAGCGATAATAAGGAAATGATTCAGGGCATAAAAACTGCTTGATTCTGGTTTGTAACCGTAAAAAATATCTGTATCAATTAAGGTGACTTTTTCTGATCGTTTTTCATTCCACCATACAATAACTTTTTGCCAGAATGTTTGTACCGTCGAACACTCATAAAGCGAATGAGATAAAGTTTCATATGGAGAGCTACAACGATCGCAACTTGGAGAAATTTTCAATTTCATTTTATGAAGTCTGCTGTTGGTGGGTAGGATGTTATGTATAATCTTATATTGGAAACATCTGAGTTTGTTTTCTAATGTAACCTTGAAAGGCAATTCATAAATGGCTTTAATAGGAAGATATTTTTCAATTAGTTTAGTTTCTACGTTTGGAGCTTTGAACACTTTTAAAACAAGCAATTCGCGAGCAGATTTGGCAGTGACATTCGCAGGAGGAAGGTCTTTGCTGTCAAGATCAGTAAGCGTTCGTTCAGAATTTACAATTGATCTTTTCCATACCTCAGGTTCTCGTTTAACAGATGACCAATTTTGATTATTCCTTTTCTATGCCAGGATGGGTAGAAGACTGATTTCCCATCTATTTTAATAAAGCGGTTGTTCCAAATAATTTCATTTTCATATTCTTTAGCAGAAGAAGGGTCTTTGGAGTGTAGCTCCTGCCAGGCAGTCAATATTTCCTTATAAAAAGACGGCAAGACAGTCTGATGATAGATGAGCCATACATATCCTTGAGATACATACATACATACATACATAGCCTTTACTACAGTGTCTAAGCTTTCTAGTGCCACATGCCACTAATTGGGGGCACATTTAAAACTAATTTAAGTACAATAAAACATATATAAAATCATAAAATTTACCCTATTCAAGAACTACTATGTCAAGTACTAATTATTACTAAATACACTTTAGTAGTTGGATTATGGGCATTCAGGCGCAATTTGATTTTCGATCGATTTTTTGCGAAAACGTGGTTTTGGGTGTGGTCGATTTTGTCGGATGGGTGTGGCCAAAAAGTTTATGCATAATTAATTGGATCGAGTCGAGTTTGACTTGGTTGATTTTCAATCGATGTCGATTTTTTCGTTTAGATCATCGATGTCCTTTTGGGGGGTGGGGTGGGGCCGAATTGTTAAAGTGGGATTTTGGGTCGAGGGTTGTAACGATTGGCATACGCAAAAGAAATGGTGAACGAAATGGCTTACATGGATGACATTAACATGCCAACGTTAATCAGCTTTCGCTATGACAACGTGGACCATTTAGGAGTTTATGATTTTCTAGAAAAGAACAAATCAAGTATATTACGTAGGGTGACTAGTTTCAACCAGTGTTTGATTGGGAAGGTTCGTCTTACATTTACCATGGCTTATTTTCCTATTGACGACAACGAGATTGTTTGTGAATTTTCGAAAGACTTTGACAAGGTGCGTGTCAAGGACATCGCCGAGGACTTATGTAAGGGTGCGGAAGATTTAACTCTGTTTGGTATGATGGACGCTGACCTTGAACGGCCATATTCTGTCGATGACCTTCTTATCGGAGATCTCGTAGTTAACGTCTACATAAGTTTCAAAGACGAGTTGTTGCATGAGGCTTGGAAGGGCATATACAAACGTATTTTCCGAAATGAAATTTGGGGAGAACTAATGTCTGTTACATGGCATCCAAGCAGGTTTGTATATTGGTGTCTTGATTTGGACGAGTTTCAAGAGGTGAAGGAGCGTTGGGGGACTCATTGGTAATCATGCATGATATTTTTGTAACATGGATCGTGTTACAAAAAGTTGTATTAGAGGGGTCTGGTGAGAGTAGTAGCTTACATTCACGATGGGCAAGGTTAAGAACAAGATCGTCAGGAAGCGGACAAAGTCAGACAGGAAAATAGCAAGAGGACTGGATGTGGGACAGAGAACTATGCGTAGGGAAATCAAATCATTGAACAAGATAAGGAAGGAAGAAGCTATTAAATGGCGTGATTCTACGATAAGCGACAGAATGGACAGATTAGGGATACAAGAATTTGTTAGTTTGTATTCATCACATGCTGCTAATGCTGTGTATTTCATATGTAGACATTATTATAGATACTATACGTTTTTGCTTGGACCAGTCCAATGTGAGTACATTTGTTATAATCAGTTGTTGGCCCATCAAAAGGTGTTTCATTTGTCAATCAAGGAAGAACTACTTTATGAATCCAATAAAAGACTCCACAAACGTACTTTCTACAGAGATCTATACGATGATTTGATGCCTGTGGCGTGGCATCCAGATAGGTTTCTGGACTGGTGTGTTGACATCGAGGAGCTTAAGGGGTTGAAGCAGTGTTGGGGAGTTGATTTGTGATCGCAGAGGATCGTGTTACAAAAGTGTAATTGATGGTCGATGGTTGTACTGTGGCGGTATATACACAATGGATTGTGGTCAAGCAAAACCAAGAAATCAATGTCCACATGGTAGACGGAAGTATTGTTGTAAAGAGTGTGGTGGCGGAGGGATTTGCCAACATGATAGGCACAAGGCTGTTTGTAAAGAATGTGGCGGTTCTCAGCTTTGTCCACATGGTAGACGGAAGTATTGTTGTAAAGAGTGTGGTGGCGGAGGGATTTGCCAACATGATAGGCACAAGGCTGTTTGTAAAGAATGTGGTGGTTCTCAGCTTTGTCCACATGGTAGACGGAAGTATTGTTGTAAAGAGTGTGGTGGCGGAGGTATATGTCAACATGGTCGACAGAAACGTCAATGTAAAGACTGTGGCGGTGCAGGTATCTGCCCACATGATAGACAAAAAAATAAATGTAAAGTGTGTAGCCCTCATTGTTATTGTAAACATGGTAGAATTAAGACTAATAATAAGAAGTGGATGTGCCATTTGTGTAGTGGAGAGTATGTTTGTCGTCATGTTAAGCTACGAAAGGATTGTCAAAAGTGTGGGCCTTTGTGAGGTATCCAAAGACATTTGTAACGCGTCTCACGTTACAAAAGTTCACGTAATCATTAGACATAAACGACTACAACCTCTCTCTTGTATTTCCTAGCCAACTTAATAGTGGATTTGGTACCTGGTGAGTAAATACAAGAAGGCAAGGCCAATACATGCGTTGCACACTCCATGATCTGCCTATTGCGGATTGGCCCAGCCGCCTTGCCATAATAGTCCCATTGAGGTTCAAACGCTTTGAATGGGATCTCCTTTTCAGTGGCAAAATCTCTGGCCAGTTCATCAACCCCTTCTGCACCCCCAGACACAATCAATTGTATGTCTGAGAGTTCCAGCTTCCATTTCTTGAGGGCCTTACGTATTTGCTCTTTCAAGAAGTACATGTCATTGAAGTACCTACTGCCAACGATTGCCAATGATGTCATGATTTGCGAGGCCATGATCTATGGATTGGCAATTTCAATTTTTATCTGAAGAGCATCCAAGCGGCAATTCCAACTCCAACGATTAACAGTATCAGGTTGGTTTCATGATTAGTATTTGTTTCTTCTTTGATTTCAGGGGGAGGATGAATCGTTGGTGTTGTTGTTGAACGTTTAGTCTCTACAATTGCATGCGGCAACTTGACCTTTGAAGACCCCAGGTTATGGCTGATCCCCACAGTCTTAGTCTCTAGGTTTATGTTTGTGTTGGCACCAAATTTCATCTCATCAGTGGCCTTCATGAGGTTGTTGTTATACCCGACCACACTCTCAGTGTTTATGATCATGTTACTGGGCATCAACCACACTCCAGGAGCAATGGCTAAATCAAGCCTTAATTTAGCCTCTTGAGTGGCCAGCTGGTACCTTTGGATCGAACTTGAAATGTCGTTATCAATCACACTACTCTCAAACAGGGCCAAGAACTCTTGTTGAGTTTCGATCGCTCCACCACCAGTGCCCACAATCGAGTTTCTAGTGTTGACTTGAGCTCCCAATATGCAGTAAACAAAGGCTTCAGCAGACCGATTCAACCTGCCAAGTCCAGCTTTAGTGAGTCCATAGCCACTCGTTGGTATGAACCAAGCATACTTGTAATCAGCAAAGTCATCATTACGAATGAATGAGATGAGATCACCCTTTTCCTTTTTACCCCCATCATCAGCGAATTTGCCACCTTCACCAGGCCATTGGTCAGCTCCATCGTCATAGTTTCTTACCATATGGACGTTTTGGTATCCTCCACCCACTCCATGGTACCCAGCCCCATAATCGATGAATATGTCACCCAAGCCCCTATTTCGTCCACCTTTCCATCTGAAATCAGAGTTGTTTGAGATGCCAAATTCAGCGCACAATCGCTGATAAGCGACCTTGCTGTAAGGGTTGTTGTTGATTACAAAGGGTTGCTCATCAGGCAGTGGAAGGCTCAGTTCATACAATATTCGTCTTATGGTGAAGTACACATGAAACTTGATGAAGCTATTCACGACTTTGGGGTAGTTGAGGCTCTCGAAGGGGCTAATCCCACAGCCAGAGGTCGCACACCACACTGCAAAGTTTAGTTGTTGTGGCCAGTAGTTCATGTCGGGGGCGTTCAACCACTTTCGACTTTGTTTCCCAAACTTGAAAGTTACAACTTGGGAGGTGAAAACATTACGCATCTTGGCGGTGAATTTCTTCATATTGGACACGTATATGTCCAGCGAGGTCAGCATACTTGTGGTGTTACTGGTGGGGCTGTCAAAGTCAACGGCGGGTATCGAGTAGTATCGTTTGGTCACGGTTAGGCTTGGTGGGAATGAGTTCAATGCGGCCAGTCCAAGATCAACCCAGAGTCGCGATTTCAAACTTGGTTGCATCCCATCAGTCCATGTCTTGCCAGTGGAGTCATCATAGGACATGACTGTCATACTGTTATCTTTCCATCTAACGTACCCCCCATATTGATCGTTCACAAATTTGAATTGGTCAAGGTTGGCCTTTGGATACTTGTTTTTGAAGTCACTGAGTAAGCCCATCTTCTATCCAGAATTTGGGTAGAAGGGTTCAAACGTTTAAGCCATTAGAGGCATATGATTAATCAAGAAGGAATGACGTCATGACATGAACAACTTCAATCACAGCACACACCGTCAAAACTTTTACTCCAAAATTTAATGTGTATTTTATTTTTTCAACGTCTTCTTCCGCTCTTTCAACACTTTCTTCCAGTCTTTCAACATTTTCTTCTGCTTTTGCCAAATCACACTCCAGTTGATCTTTAGTTTGACTGTTTTCCATGGTTGTGTTACTAGTATATCAACTTTTTAAGTCTATTTAGTCTAGTATTTGTTTTGCTCGTATATGATAGTTATGGTCCTCCTTTTAGTTCTTTGAGGATTTCTTCGCGTACTCTCTGCCTCAGCACCAATGGGTTCTCTCCACCCACATTTTTTTGAGCCTTAGCCCGTATCTCGGCCTTGAGCTTTTCGAATTTCTTGAGTTCGTCCATGATCAACGAGAATTCTGAGTCAGAGATCGTATTGTCACGAAGGGCTTTGGAAACCAGGTCTTCAATGGTGTTTATCTTGGATCTGGCCAGTGTGATGGTGTTTTGGTGTTTCACAGCTTTCTGGGACAGTCTCTTGGATATCTGTTGACACGCTATTGATGCGCACACAAACACACCACTCACCACACCCAAAGGTACAGATGCGACGATTCCGACACCACTAAGCGACGTGCCCAGACCGCCAGCCGCCAAAATGCAAGACATTATACCACAGGTCGAGCTTACATTCATGAGTGTGCCCTTGGATCGGTTGTATTTTTTGAGTACTGTCTCGTAGTGGTTTAATTCAGACTTTAGCTTGTTCAAGGCATCACAACATTGTTGAAGCCTGAATGATGGTCCATCAGTGGGAGGAGGTGCAGTGGCTTCCAAGTTGGGGTAAATCGGCTTATATGCATCCATTTTGGAGTGAACATCACTTACTTTTAAGATGTTATCTGAATCGTAAACTGAATGTGATGGGGGAACCCTTCAGATCAAGTTTCTTCCATCCAATGTCGAGGATGCTTAGGTCGAAGTGGGTTAGGAGACTCTCATGGTTTTGGACTGGAACGGTTGGGTAATCTTGTGATGGTATGTTGGCAAGGAGGTGGGAAGGTGAGAGTTTCACGAGGTCGCCATACTTAGTCTCATTCACATATGACGACTTATTGTCCACTAGACTACACAGAAGTCTCAGCGGTTCCTTAATCTGTATGTTTATGGGGTACAGCTTTCCAGGGGTTACGATTTCAGGCACCCCCAACGCAACTTGGAGGCCTCTTGTGAGTTTAATGTTGAACGTCTTGTTGGAGTACAGATAATCAACGGTGTCAGTCTCAATGATCGACAGCTTGGCGTTATCTGTATCGTTCAGAAGGATTGCGTGTATGCTACGTAGAGAGTATGTACCGGGTGGGATTATTATGATGGGTCGATCCTCCTTGAGAAAGCCCTGACGATCCTTGAAGTTGACCAATCGTTTGGGTACAATACAGTCGAGGAGTTGGATCTCCCGAACCTCTTCCAATGGGGGATCCAAATACACTCTGGCTTCAGACTCGTACATAGTAATGCTCAACATGTTGTTTGATTACGTCTT
Source organism: Ricordea florida (assembly GCA_949710005.1). Classification (NCBI taxonomy): domain Eukaryota; kingdom Metazoa; phylum Cnidaria; class Anthozoa; order Corallimorpharia; family Ricordeidae; genus Ricordea; species Ricordea florida. Next base: position 16,774,091 of record OX453280.1, read on the forward strand.
CGCCATCTTTAAACTTCTATAGTCAGCATCTGAGAGGAATCGAGTTTTGATGATGCCACAGCTGGAACATTTACACTTCATCATCGGCCTTCCTTTGGCTGTTTTGGCAAAGGTTTCACTACCAGGTACACAAGCAGTCAGCTTTTACTCTTTGACACAATAGCTCTTCATTTGATTCATGTACGTTTCCTTTTTAACTCTTCTATGAAGTAAAGCACAACGGCCATTATTAACAGCCAGGCATGTTTCCCCAGGAATGAGACGACCTCCCCAGCAGTCTTGAACAGAAAGCTTACAATAGCGCCCACCATCCCAGGCAGCAATTCGCCAAGTTTCTTCCCGAGAGTTTTTAGCCCATCACCAACACCCTTGCCCAATTTCGATAGCCCTTTGGAGAGGTTGGAGACTATGACACCAATGACCACTCCAACGGCACTCATGACAGCAAAGACTGTGAACCCGTATTTCTTGAAGATGGCCTTTACACGATCCCGCAATGACATTCGTTCCTGTATCTCTTCATTCTCACCCTCCAAATTGGCTATCTCCTCCTCCTGCTCACCGATTTCCCTCTCCAGAGTCTCTATGTTACTTTCTTCTTCTGGGGTCTTCAGCGGTTTGTCCCTATGGAATCTTAGCCTCTCCTTCATTTTGGTGAGCAATCCCTTTTTCTCAGCGATCACACCATCATTGGCTTCCACAACTTCTTCTGCTCTTGGGCCTAGATTGTTTTTGATGGTGTCTGGCAATCCATCATTCAATTCATCATCACCTTTGAATAACACATAAGGTTTTGATCCTTTCCTAAGCAATTTGACGACTACTTGTTTGAATTCATTCAGTTTGGCTGTAAACTTCGAAGTATCAACTTTGGGGAATCTTGATCTAATCTTGGCCCAGGCTTCCTCTTGTTCTATTTCCATCTCTTCTATCAATAAGGGCCGAGTTTCATCAACACCACCAAACGAGGTTTCTTCCTCTTCATAATCAGGTTCAATTGGACGAGTGGTGGATGTCTTTGTGATTGGGCTCAAGTAAAGTGTATCATCCCCATCACCTGCCTCATTTAGTGTAGTCGGATCCAAATCAGGATCATCATAAGCAGTTGCCATATTTGAAGTTGAATATGGAAACTTCTAAACTGATTTCAAAAGTCTCGTATATGCATGTCGTTTGGGTCCCATACTTCATCGCGGAAACCAGTCTTTGAATTACAGTCCGGGATCTTTCTAATTATAGCAAGGGGCAAAACGTGTTGTTTGAGTTCACTCTTGGCAATGGCTATAGGGTTGAAATCAAATGGCCAGTCTATCACTGGTTTACTGCCCATCTGCAATTGCTTAGCTCTGGTCCCCACCAACTTGACATACTCATGGGGGGTCATTGTGTTGTCAGTCGTCATATCCACTTGCTGGCAATGTATCCCAAGGCTAACATCCCAACAGAAACATAAACTATTTCTCCAGTCTTTTGATCTGAATTGGGTCGGTAATAGTCTGAGAATTTGGGGGGATTGCCCATTTGATTGTACAATCTCAGCGCTTCATCCGTCTTTGATATGTTCTCAGAGGCTTGATTCTCATCACCCTTCCTACGGTTCTCAAAGTCAATATAAGCCATTCGTCTCTCTTGATAAGCAGCATAGTCTTTCTGGTACTTCTCCATGGCTTTGTCATGCCTTTCCCTTTCAAGTTGGAGATCGGCCGAAGACGAGCCGCTAATGACTTTTGCTAAATAGTTTCCACCAATGAAGGCTGTTGCGTTGAGGACTGCCCCTCCAAGCATGATTGCTATAGTCGCCATTTATACATTTGTTGTCCTACTTCTTAAACAATTTCGAGACTTTGTATAATGCAATCAATGTCAACACTCCAAATGTAAACGATACTAATGGGTGTGAGCCTTGTTGTGGTTGTTCTGACTTTTTGTTGGTCTCATCAAGTTCCTTATCCATATCTCTCAAAAGATAGCTTACCAGTCTAGGCTCCTTGGCATAATGGAATTGCCTATTTCCAAGTTTGAAATACCATTCGATAAGCTCTCTGTTACTAGGCATGGGGTCGATTTCAACCTCTGAATTTCTCACAACAGAGAGATACTCAGTTTCGTGTAAAGCATCAACGTATGATTGTCTTATGTGTCTCATAAGATCAATAATGTAATCAGTTTGAGCAGATTTAATTGCTTCAGTGAAACTCAAAGGCATGTTCAAACGCTTGTGGGTAGTATCTTCTGATCCTCTAAATAGGTTTTGACATACATGGCTATAGACAGCACAAGCACCCATTTGCCATAGTTCATGATACTGGTCGATGGGTCGCCGATGAATGATTCCTTGAGAATCTTTTTGCCCAGCCAGCCCATCCCAGTTGACAATCCAACGAGCACTACAGAGCCAGTAACTGTCTTCACGAGCTTATTCTCCGTCATTTTGAATCATAACACATCATCTTTTAAATCGGTTTCCTTTGCTTTGCTGGCCACGGGCGGACTTTCTGTGACTTTGGGCTGTGATGGAAAATACAAGTCAGCTATCCTGTCTCGATAGTTGGTCCACAGTCCATAGGCAGCGAGGCCGGTTGCACCTATGGCCAGAACAATAGTTTGGGACGGCATCCAACCACCTCTCCCACCACCAGAACTACCCTTATCCTCTTCCTTTTCACTCTCTTTCTTCTCCCTTTCCTCTTCACGTTTCAAAGCCTCTCTGGCCCTCTTGTTCTTTTCCGATAACGTTTTACCAGCCTGAACTCTCTTGGGGTCTTTGACCTTGGTTTTGACAGAAGGCTCTCTAGTGATTTGCTCAACCTGACTTGTTTCTTCAGACATATTGTCGTTGTAAGGTAATCTCCTCTAAGCTTTAAGTCTCCTAGTAAGCTCCATACTAGGAAACTAAACAGTTATACTAAAAGAGTAGGAACCAAGCTGTGATTACAATTACAGATACAGTTGCTAATCTTTTCACTAGACTAGTCTTTGGCGCTGACAGATCTGAAAACACTTCCTTCCCATCTCTGAAATGTACATACTTTACTTCATTCTCACTCAATTCAAAGCGAAAAAATATACCATCATCATTTACAATCAAATAGGCAAACTTCAATCTACTATCATTTCTCATCTTTACAACTACATTGGTTAATGCGTTTGCTAGATCAGTGCAATCACAAGTCTTTACTTCCTCATTATCTTTCGTAAACAAGTATATGTGTATACCCCCATTATCATGCTTCTTGATGACACCATATGCGATTTTCTTGTTGGTTCTTTCAACACCAGACTCTTTAGTTTGCACTTCTTGTTCAGACATGTTGTGAGTTACTCTATTGTTAGCTTTAAGTCTCCTAGTAAGTTGCATACTAGGAAACTGTCAGATCCCACCCAACCCCTATTTCTTCTTACCCTTTTGCTGCCAACATTCCTACTCATCATTTTCCTCGGAGTCTTCTTCGTCAGACATGTCTGCGAAAACATTGTCCTCTGCAACCTTTACTTCTTCCATTGGCTTTCTTAGTTTAATGGCCTGGACCACGTACTTCACGTTGGCCATGCACCCCATAGCAGTCCCACAGGCACCAAATGTTATCCCTTTGATTCTCAAAGAGACTGTTGCACATGCCCTTGTACTGTCATCATCTGCATCTTTGGGAATGTAATCAATCCAGCCTTTATTCTTTCGACCAATGAATGCTGTGTGGTTTTTCAGATTGGGTCCACTTCCACTCGTGTTGAATTCGGGGTATACACATGTATTTCCGTTTTCGTTTGTGGCATACGGTGGTTTGATCAAATCAATTGTGTCCCCCTTCTTCATGGCTTCAAGCTGAATTTTACTCAATTTGGGCATTTTCTTACGAATAACCTCGTCAGCGTAGAATTTCTCAATGGCAGAAGCGACTTTATCCGTGATGATGTCAAACCTGGATCGAGTTTCATCGTCACGCAACAAATAGGTGAACTTGATACCAGACTTGGGCTTTTTGTTCTCGTGACCATTGTTCCATTTGAGGCCAAATATGTTTTGGTCAGCCAATTGGAAAGCCAGATTGGAGGCTTCACCGTCGTCACCCCGAACAATAAGTTTTGAAAATGAGTAATTGCCTCTCTACACTGGAGCTTCTATCTCAATAGAGTCCCAATTGAAGTCATCTACGTCGATGGGTACAAAATGAGTTTTCAGTGACGTCATTGAACCATTTGAGGAAGTTGAGTTTGTTCTCTGAGACATGTTTTCGATCTCTTTCGAGTATGCCCTCACACCGACCCCTTCCACTTCCAATTTCAATTTTTTCACCGAACAGTGTCGACGCCCTCACCCCAATCTTCATCTGTGTTAGCCATGTCGTACAATCTAGCTGGGGGGCTAGGCTCATTTAGTCTGAAATGCTTGAGAGCGGTAAGGGCTATTATCAATAACGTAACAATCGCACCACCGTGTACTACGATTGAACCAGAATATTCTGACAGCGACTGTTTGATCAACTGGTTGTTCTTCCAATCCTTTACCAAAGCATCTGGATCATCTATTCCACCGTAACTACTAAGAGACCAATTGACTAGTCTGGCCAATAGATGGAAAGGAGGATCAATTAGTCCGTCAGCCACATTCTTACCAGACACCATCTTGTACCTCTTGTAGTACTTCTCTACGTCCCTATCCGACAATCTGTGGACATCGCCTAGAGCCATCTGAACGCCAAGATACTCCTTGCTAGAGCCTAAAGAAGCTAGTATTGCCAGCTCTTCTCTTTTGACTTTCACATCATCGACGTTAATGGTTGGTGTTGGTTGTTCCACCACTGCAGTTTGACCATTCATGATTTCTTCGGGAGTTGTCATGGTTGTGCCGTTAGAGCCGGTATTTCTAAATAGTTTTGAAATGGATGTCTGAGGGAGAAGCATAGCCTGGCATACTTTTCATTCATAAGATGCTTCTTGAGTTTCTTCCACGTTTCAGCATCCAGGTCTCCGCCGTACTCCTCGAAAAGCATCTTCATCACCGTTTGAGATGGATTGTGAAATGAGACCACACAAGCTACATTTTCACGGAATGATTTGGCTATGGATGTCAGTTGCTGAGTGAGAACCCAGACCGATATCCCTACGTGTCTCCCAGAGAAGGCCAAACCGATGAATTTGTTGGACCTATTCTTCAGATCCTTGGAAACGGCACAGTCGTCCAATATTAGGAGCGTATTGGTACCCGAGAAGAACGATTCACAGTCCATCAACAAATTGTTGATTTCGTCGTGATCACTGGCATCTGGCGACAGTACAAAGAATCGTTTGTCCCCCTTGGCAAAGCCTCTATACGTCTTGTTATGGGCATATGTTGGACAAATCAACACAATATAATCAAACACTTGCCTATAGTGACCTCGAAGCTGTTCCACTATGTATTGGGTCTTTCCACAATTCGTGGGACCAGTGATGATGCAATTGAATGGAATCAAATCTTTGAGTTCGTTCATCGTTACTCACTACATGAATCCCTTTAGATTGATGTTTCTTCTCGTGACATCGTGAGAAGAAAACCATACAGCGGCTTAATATCTAATCTCCTTTAGGCCACCATTCACAATGCTCATGACAGCGTCAGCAATAACAAACATGTGGCACGTAAGAACTCTAGTGCCTACCTTTTCTCTCTTAATTTCCAAAGTCACCCCATCACGAGTAGCGTGAATGTACAAACCACTTCCATGGATATCGTTGTCTGGATAAGTCCTCAGATCAATCCACAAAGCGAACTTATCTGTGTAGAAATCGGATTCATCGATTGAATCACTAAGGCCAACTCGCTTAATGATGGATTGCCACAAATCAGTCGCCATCATACCTTTCAAATAAACTTGGTTGGGCACTCCATCTATGTCAATCTTGACGGACGTGATCTTCGGGTTTGCAAACATCTCAGAGTCCCTGAGGCCTTCTGCATGAGGGGCGGTGAAAAGACATAGTATACCAGTCATGGATCTCCTAGGCACATTGACATGCTGATTTATCACAGAATCATTCGCCTCAGAGATTGTGAAGGTTTTGTGAAGAAGTACCTTTTCATACGTGAACCCTTTACCATTACTGTAGGACGCAACAGCCTGACTTGCCAAAGGATTGCTTGATATGCACTGGTACTCCATCTCCATGTTTATTAATTTATAATCAGGCGGTGCTTCACGGTTTGAATAAACCACAACATCAGAAACTTTGGCCAAAGTCAATTCAAATCTAAGTGGATGTGGTAATCCTATTGGATAAAATACACCATGATCTTTGAGGATTGTGTGATCTAATGGAATGGCGTACCTAGTGTTGTGAATCACAGCTAACGTATTGTCCCTTGCTTTTGATGTATCTTTGTTCCCCGCATTGGTCCTAATCCTCCTTATATTGACATTGGATATGCCCTGTCTCAATCTATTCTCACGGTCTTCGGTGGTCAGAAACAAGTCGTGGTAAGTCTTGAACAAATCAAATCTACCAAGATCCTCGACGACTTCACCACCAAATAGAACCTTATACTGTGAAATCAGATTCCTTCCCAAATTATTGACAAGAGTGTTGTCTTTGTGCCCGGTCACAACCATGTCAAAGGTTATGTAGACGCTACCGGGCACAATCACAAGATTTTCACTCAATCTTGGTATTTCAATGTACAGCGTCTCACCAGGTTCGGCTGACGATGGGTTTAGTGTGACCCTATTTAATGACGTCATAGCCTTCAACCCTTCGCGAGTCCTTGGAACACGATTGGTGTCAAGAATGCTTGGTATGGAAGCCATTTTAAATACTTATGTTCTTTTTGTAAATGACTGATTCTAACGTTTTAAATCGATTATACTACTCCACTGATGGATACTGGAAAGGATACTCAGCCATACCCAAATTGGCCAAAGCAGCCAAAGTTAGTGAAAAGGTCGCCAAAGAGTGGTTGGAAAAGCAAGCCTTGTGGCAAATTTACCTCCCAGCCCCCAAGTATATACCCAGGCCACATTGGAGTGTGAATAAGCCTAACCGGATTCATCAGGCGGACTTGTTGTTTCTTCCTCACGATACAGTGAGAAGAAAAACATACCGCTATGCCTTAGTCGTGATTGATATCGCGTCAAGATACAAGGATGCCGAACCATTGACCTCAAAGGAGAGTGGTGAAGTTGTCAATGCCTTTCAACGGATTTATTCCCGTAAGTTGAAGTGGCCACAAACATTAATGGTGGATCCGGGAACAGAATTCAAGGGTGAGGTAACAACTCTTATGAAAAAGCATCAAGTCACAATCCAGCGTAGTGAAGCTGGGAATCATAGAGCTCAAGCTTTTGTGGAGAGAGCCAATAGAACTCTCGGTGAGAAGCTATTCAGCCATCAATACGCTCAAGAGATGATTAGTGATACCCGATCCACGGTTTGGGTGAACAGATTGCCCGCCATCATGAAGACCCTCAACAGTGAAACCACCCGTATTACTGGTAAAGAGCCCGACGAAGCTTTGAAAATGGACTCGATTGACACCAAAACCCCAGACTACAAGCGACCTGTGGGATTGGATGAGAAAAGATTACCTCCAGATGTTCAAGTCAGGTATCTTTATGCCCCGGGTGAAGATGAAGGTGGAGACAAACGAAGGGCTACTGATCCCATATGGAGTCTTGAAGTCTATGATTTGGCTCGAACCATAATCGAACCGGGTCAACCAGTCTTGTATTATTTGAGTGGAGGTCCAAAACGAGGATTCGTTCGCGAAGAGCTTCAATTTGTGCCTCAAGACACTGAATTGCCACCTTCTAGCGTTCTGAAGTGACCATGTGCATAAGTGTTTACCCCGTCATCCATTATCACACGTTTATCGTCCTCGCGTGATAATGCAATCTTGTTGATGGTTTCAGTGTAGATGTCATGGCTATGACTCCTTATGGTATTCATCTTCCGTCTCTGCGATTGGCCACTGAAAAGACAAGTCTTGTAATCTTGGAAACTTATGCTTTTGCTGACCACTGCCTTGTTAACTCCCTTACACTTCTTGACTTCCTTCTCCTTGTCCGTCTTGAAAGCATACAGTTTAGCCCTCAGACCCACAAATTCTGTGATCTGTTCACCGCCAGCCTCGTCTTTGAACATCCCTCCGACCTTTTTGTTCACTCCGGTCTCAATCCCGGATGGATGCTCCGTGGGGTAGTTGCTGGTGTCAAATTTAGCCCTCACATCTGGACTGATGTCCCTGTAAAAGTCCTCAGTCTCTATCACGTAGGCTAAAGAATCCGTGTCTGTGAAAAGCAACTTGGCCTTCTCCCCATACTTGGGCTTTATGTACCTGTAATGGAAATCGTACATTACTGTCTTGCTCAGATCCAGAATGGACAGTCCCAAGTAAATGGGCTTATCAAAGAGCAATTTCGTTCTCTTCATGTGGAAGGCGGTCAGATCCTCGCAAAAGATGTTCCTATGATGGAAATTTGGCTTCACAATCAACTTACGCGCTTTCTTCTCCTCAGTAACCAACTGGATATCCACCCTCTTCCTAATGTTCTCCATGGTCTTGCCAAACACTGCGTTGTTCATCAACTTGAAGAAGTCCTTTTCGAAATCATTCTCAGCCCTGGCTCTCAGGCTATTGTTTAGATCAATGTAGGACCTCATCCATTCCGACTCCTCGAACTTGATCCCTCTGTAAACTTTGGTTAACTTCAACCCCAACGACAAGTACTGTTTCAAAGCTTCGTGGTATAGAATGTACTTCTTCTTGGCCCTCAAATTGGGAACCAACTTAACAACCCCATCAACATCCAACCTCTCTGGGGCCAATGGATAATCATTGTGAAGATCGTGTAACTCCAACGGGTACTCCAAGTCCACCTCCAATATGCATGGATGGTTCCTCCAGTCTGCCAACTCTTGATCACTCATCCACTCAAACCCATGGGTTGGTAACGCCTTGGTCATTGCATAGCCGTAGAGCCCATTCGCATCCAAATATGTGATGAACTTTGTGGGCAACTTGGGATTATAATTCTTCATATATCGATTATTGGCCTTCCCGTGCCTGGTCGAGATCGTTGAGATTCCACCTCTGATACCATTCTCCACCATAATCAACATATCGGGATCCCTCAAAAGCTCCAACTCAACCTTGGTGATCTTCAACGTAGCATCCCAAGCCAATCCAGGCGCAGTACAGTGCCATGCTGGATCCAACCCATAGTTCTTCATACAAACCCCTCTGAAATTCTCAAAGACGTCAGCCAACAGGATCACATCTGTTTTGAGATACAAGTCATGGTAATCCCTGAAACTTCTCATACCAAAGGTCTCCCATACGTTTCCAGCATGTTGATAATCGTCATCCGTTATGTCAGTGTCGTATAGTATCGAATAAAACTCATCCTTGGGTGGTAGACTGGACACTTGTAACTTGTCAAAGCCATCAAACCAATCATAGGGGAACACTCCCTTCCTAGCCAAAAGATCAAAGTTTGTCCCTTCGTAATATCTCGAGAGGTTTGCCAAAGACTCTCTCGGTAAGTTGTCAACCAATCTAGCCAAACTACTTGCCATGAATCTAAAACTGTCTACAAATCTAATGGTACGTTTAATGTGAACCTCCTTTTCCTTACCATCATCATCTTTCTTCATGAACTTTTCAACCATAATCTCTTTGGTGAATGAGATGTACTTTTCATCGTTGAGTGGGATACAATCAATCTTACCCTCTGACACTCCCATCTTCTTGATAAACAAGTGACTGTCATATCCAGACAAGTAGTGGAAGATGACTGGAAAGAACTTGGGCGTGCTGAATTCCAGGTTACATTTCTTGTGGGCTGCTCCTCTGTACCTACCTGTAAAATGACAGTGGTCGACCACCTTATCGTTCCCCAATTCACCCTCACAAATATGGCAATTAGTAGCCTTTCCATGCTTCCTATGATCGCTATTCTTCATTACAAGCTTCCTTTCAGACTTGAATTGATCATAGATCTTCTTGACATCCTCCTCCAAGCTTTCTTGGAACATTTGCGGTACGTCATCCTCCGGTGAGTTGGCTGTTCTCATCACCAACTTGGGCTCAAAGACCTCATCGTCGAAACACTTGATAAGGTAACAAAATCCTGATGGCTTGTGCTTCTGATATTGTTTCGTAAAGCTGTCCCTATCGTCCGGTAAACAAGTGTCCAACTTCTCGGTGAAACACTCGAAATCAGCATAGATCACAAATGGCACTTGCATCTTTCGTCTGTGGTTCGTGAAGGTAATGTACTTTGAGCTGCCATCCTCTTCCATGGGCATCTGGACTTTGACTGATTCGTTGTTTAGGCAGTACTCCATATGGTCGTCCAGTGACTTTTGACAATTGAACGAGTTTAGGCAGTTGTCACAATAGAAACGAGTGCCATGATGTTTATTATACTCGACAAATCTTGACATGTTTTTGATCCAGCAGTAATGATTTGTCTCTTCATCTGATATCAAGAGTAGGTTTATCTTTGTAACCCCTGACTTTTTACTACGTCTGACTAGGGTTGGCTCGCCATTCTCATAACCAAGGATGTTGATCCCATATGGGTTCTGCCTTTCAAATCTATCTATCAGGGTTGTACTGAGTGCTGCCACTGGAAATTCTATCCCTGACCAGTCTAGCTTCTCTGAGTTCTCTCTCATCTCTCTGTTTAGCCTTCCAGCATCCTTCTCCCTTGGAAACACAGCGGACGTCACTGCCCATTTGAAGCACTCCTGATCCTCATTCTTGACGTTGATGATTGCCTTCTTGGCAGCCAATTTGGGTGGTAGTTTAATATACGAAGTTCCAGAAAACGGTTGAAACGGGTTCAAATGGATACGAAAGTCAATCACACTTTCAAACACCCATCCAGAGTGCTCATTCTCGTATTTCTGCACCAATTCAACCAGTTTAGCTTTGATGCTATCAAACAAGGCGAGTGTGTCTGTTGAAGCTGTCACTGTCTCCATCAGTGAATGGAAATGACCTTGACTCCGCTCAATAACACGATTATCCTGGCCGTTCCTCCTCGCGAATCCACATGAAAGAATACACTTCAGTTTGAATGGCTTCCTAAATCTAAGCATCATAACATAGAATGGTGTTCTAACCTTGCCAAGAAATGCAATTGGATCATAGCCAGATCTGCCCTTTACTATGTACGTCCTCAAAAAGCCTCTCAGAGCCGTTTCATGTCTTTCAGGGACGAATAACTCAGGTTCCCTTCTAACCGCAGCAGCTGCCCTTCTTAATCTCCTGGTGATGGCCCTCCTGTTTGGGTCTCTAACATTGGATCTTATCCAATCTGTGGTCTGAATGATTTCACGCCTGGCGGCAGCAACAGCCCTTCCGTACGAAGCCCTGGCGGGTCTTGTTCTTATGGGTCTAACCGGACCAGGAACTGGAACATTAGCTTCAACCACCTGTGGAGCTCCAACAGCATTAATTAGAGCCTCTTTACGCATGTTGCCAGAACCTCGAACACCAGACTTCTTGGCCATGATTCGTAGTATCTTCACTGTCAAGTTCTCGGGTTGTATGTCAGACAACGCTGTGAGCATTTCAGCCTTCCTGAATCCTCGAACACTCACACCAGCTCTTTTGGCTATTGACCTCAGGTCTTTGACTGTCAAATTCTCCATGGCACGAATTGTATACTGGCATTTGTAATCTCTAAGACAACCATGTTTCAACTTTTGTGACACGGTCCATGACACAAAACGATCACTTAAAACTTGACTACCCCTGTTAAGTCCAGACACACAACTTGCCTTTCAACACATCGTGAATTACATAACGTTGAAACTTGCCATAATCATCACTAGCAACTAAGTCATCACTAACATTCAAACGGATATTAACCGTGATGATTTCATACTCGTCAGATCCATAATTAGCTACACAACGTTCATGAAAATCGCTACAAAGACCTTCAATGTTAAAAACGCCCTCCAACCTTCTTTTGGTTAATACTCTAAACTTGTACCCCAAATAGTCAAACGAAACGACCTCTTTGAAAAGTTCACAAATGTCGTTGGGTGTGAAATGTTGAAAGAAACCAACCATTTCATTCCTCATCTTGGTAATGAAATCATCATTACGTAGCCTGTTGCAATTGTAAAGAGCCAACTCCATATAATTGAAAGCCGTGTTGAAATCAATTTGCAGGTTTCTTTGCATTTCGTTTGCGTATGCCAATCGTTACAACCCTCGACCCAAAATCCCACTTTAACAATTCGGCCCCACCCCACCCCCCAAAAGGACATCGATGATCTAAACGAAAAAATCGACATCGATTGAAAATCAACCAAGTCAAACTCGACTCGATCCAATTAATTATGCATAAACTTTTTGGCCACACCCATCCGACAAAATCGACCACACCCAAAACCACGTTTTCGCAAAAAATCGATCGAAAATCAAATTGCGCCAGAATGCCCATAATCCAACTACTACTTTTATACTTTAAAACTAGAAATACGACTCCCGCAAAACCTCGTGAAGCTAGTTTTTGAGAGTGTTTCCAGCAATGTTGAAACCAGCAATTCCAGTTGTTCCTGTGAGAATACACTGATCTCCCAGAAAATGAGCCAATGCATTAATTAGAAATGACTTTCCTGTTCCAGCAGTTCCTGTGATAATCATGTGTAGAGATTCTGTAGGTACGTTTTCATTTAGGCGTCTTGTGTGTTGCTGAACAATACTGTATGCAAGATTTTGTCTGTGGTTCAGTGCTGTTAAATCCACAGGTTGCCTTTCCATTTCTTGTATGTTTGCAGCTTCTCTGGCTTCATTTCGTTTTTTGGCTATCCACTTCTCTGATTCCTGAAGGAGGTCCAGAGGCATATTTCTTGAGGCAGCTGTCCACTCAGTATCAGGAGCATCATAGTTAGTTGTGCTGTTACTGAAGTATTGGTTAAACCTACAAAGCAGCATCCATTCTTCAACTTTTTCTTGCTTTTGGTGCATCATATTCTCATCATCTTCACCATCGTTTTCATCCCCATCATTTTCACTGTTGCCATTGTGTTCCATTGCTTGTTCAAGTTCCTGTGCAAATGCTGTTATACACTGCTGTCCAGTCTCAGAATTCAGGAAGTTCTTATAGCATTCAATGAACACTTCATCACTTTCCTCAAGTCCATCCCAGGCAGAGTCTACTGATCGATTCCATGGCTTGTACTTTACCAGCTGAAATTTACAGTACTTACCGTAATTCTTACCAGAAGGATTAGGAGAGAAGACTGGAAAGCTTCTGATTATCACCTCCTGTTTTCGTTTTCTTATCTCTCCCCTTGTAATGTAAAAATCTGATGCAATTTGGAGTAGATCTTGTTGCATAATTCCTGGAACTTGTTCTTGCCACTGAACCCTTGATGCATAATGATCACAGAACGAGGGATCCAAAGCACTGTCACCTTGGTTTACTTCTTCACCTTGTCCTCCACGTACTCTTTTGCTTCCATCCAGTGAAATGCAGAGAAAGCTGTAAGTACAGTTGTACAAAGGTTTTCCAAGAAGCATATGGGCGGTTTCCTGAGATCCTATGTCACGTTCTCCTGCAACTTGAATCATGGCTCGGCGTAAAGCAGATGATGCACTGTCTGTATGGCGTAACTTATTGATGACAGATTGGAGAATCTCTGTTGTCTGTTGAGATCATGGCTCACCTTTGGTAGCATACTTGGCCATATAGCGAATGCATTGGTCAGTGTCAACAATTGCTTGCAAATCCACATTTGCTCTCCAGTTCTGAAGCATTACACGATTGTGTGAGTTGATGCGGTCATCATTCCTCTTTGTGATAAGTGAAGCTCTTACTCTTGCGTCCATTATCTGCTGCACTGTCAGTTCATCTTGTCCACCATTATCTCCCTTAACAATTAGCTCAAAGTCAATGTTGGTCTGTTCTGTGCAATCCTTTGGGTAATTGAATCGGCAATGTGGTTGTTGTCCAGGTTTGCTATGTAAACAATATGCTGTACTGTACCTGGTGTGACGTTCCACTGAATTAACCAGAGAGTGGTAGTCATCATTTTCATTTCCAGTTTCTTGAATGGGTATGGCGGAAGGATGTGGGTTTGGTAATGCCCAATGTCCATCTGGAAGATCCTCATTCATGGTGGTGAGAAGCCAGTCTGCATATTGAATAACTCTTGCTTTGGCTTCAATTCCTGCTTCTATAGCTGGTGTGAAGTCATTTACCATTTCTTGATAGTTTGATTCTTCACGTTGCCTGTCCAATATTTGCTTAAGCTTCCACCCTTGACCAGCTTGTCTTACAAGTTCACAGAGTCCTGGGTCATTCTTGAGCTTTGCACAACCATGTGCATGAATACTTCCCCGAGCTTGCCATTCATAACGAAGCCATTTCCATTCAGCATACAAAACTTGATCCAACCAATGTTTATTGAATTCTTCAAGTCTTGCTACAAAGTGGGAGTCTGTGATATGTGGATCATTTATGACAGCTTTTATCCCTATAGCAGGTGTTGCGTTGTTTGGTTCCTCCAGCAGTCTATGAAGATCAGGCCAGTAATTGTCAGCTGCACTAAATGTGAAGAAAAATGTTGGTGCTCCCTTCTGTTCTATAAGAGCTTCAAGTTCCAAATAGTGTTGATACCAGTATTGTCTTGTTCCTTGAATCTTTGCCACATAACGCTGAACTCTGTTCATGAGTTGCTGTGCAGACATCTGTCCAACCATTTCTTGCAGTTCTTCTGTGGTAAGGTTAGCATCTTGAGGGTTCTGAGTGAGGTAAGCCCTAGCTTGTGACAGCAGCTGATGTCTCTGCTTCATGTTCAGTGCCCAGTATGGAAACCTTGGATGTGATGCGAATCTCCAAACAAACTGCCCTATTGACAAATGTTCTGCATACCTGATAAGGTGTTTAAAACCCTCAGTTTATGTTACCTCCCTTAATCTTCTCTTGTTTGTGGGGTCCCCTCTTCCATGTGGAAATAGTGTGGGGAAGGCCATTGTAGCCAGTCCTTCTGTCTGAAATTCATTGATGGGATCTCCTTCATTAGATGGCCAGTCCAGTGGGTCTTCACCATTAATAAAGGCACGAATAGCGTCTTGTTCCTGTTGTTGAACCTGTTGAAAAGGAAGGTAACAACTGCTGTCCTGTTCACTACTATTTGCTTCATTCTGGGGAAGTCCTTGTTCAGATATTTCTTGTCTCTGATGTTCTTCTTCTGTCTCTTGGACATAAACTGAAGGCAAATTTGTCGGAACTCCATCACGTGGTAGGCACTCAATAGCTTCATGGTTGATTTCAATGTCAGTAGTAGGGATTGTTGTCTTTTAGCCATGCCAGTGCTTGCATCACCATGTGTCTTCTAACTCTGCAGTCCCTGCTGCTGTTGTCTGCACCATGTCACCTTATCACTAGGAAGGGAAGTTCTTCTACATTGCGTGGCAGTCTTGTGATGAATCCTTGAATGTCTTGAGGAAGGTTCAACACATGTCCTTTGTAGCCACGCTGTCCTCCATGTTTACGATAAATACACATTACTGGGCAAGCTCTAGCAATAAGCCTCTCCTCTACATCTGTAAGATCCTGTAGTTCATCTGGTACTGTGCTAAGTATCCTATTTACACTTAAAAGTAAATGCATATGGACTCCTAACCTAGACACATTCATCTACCAAACATGCTAAAATAAATTAATATGCATAGGTTTCTACACACGTCCAATTACCCTAAACATAAGCGGCATTCACTCCCACATCCTTCAACAATCAATGTTACCATCAATCGTTTTCGTGTCATTTTCCAAAAAGCTGCCAAAGTCTTTATACATATCTCCTCCTTGCTTAATTTTGACCACAGCTCTGGTCCAAGAAGCCTGAGAGAGTGCATTTCTTAGGTTATGCCTCTTACCATTAGTAACCTCCTCTTTAATATTGCAGAAAGTACCATTAAGAAGGCTATTCATCAGGGATTTCCGAGAAATACAAGAGAAAGTTAATTTGGGAACAGAAATCATCAACTAAGAGAATAAGTGAAAATGTGGCTCAGCCAGGAATCGAACCTGAGTCTCCAGATTACCGGTCGGATGCCTTAACCACTAGACCACTGAACCAACCACACTGACAACACATACACACAATGTTTTACGTTAATCATGGTTTGTAACAACTTTGGCATAGTTATTTACGGTATGGAGAAGTTTGCCATTGAGAACATTTGGGTGAATAGCCAAGGTCTTATTTACGTTATTAATTTTTATAGCTCAAGAAATTGGGCTAATCAAACAAATTGATAAAGTAAGTTATACCACCGAAAGGTAAAACGGAGGTGCTGATGTTTTGAGTATCAGGCGTTAGATCCAACCTTTGTAGGAATTTCTTATTTGAATCAAACTAATTTCCCAGTTTTCACATGGGTGAAAAATAAAAATAAAACCATTCATTCCAGGCTCCAAAGACCTCGTTTGGAATTTTGGTATGGTTGGTGTTTAAGTGACTTCTTTAGACATCTGTTCCCATTACTTGCCTTGTTCCTTCTTCAGTTATCCTATTCGTTTTGGCTGGTTTGGTTTCATATTTTAGTTTTTATTTGTCCTGTTTTGTCTATTATGTTTGTAGTAGGATTTTTTTGGCTTTTTCAGTATTTTTTGCTTCATTGTTTTGTTATGCCTAAATCTATACTTGAGAAGTTCAGAGCTTTCAATTTGCAAGGCCCTGCACTGTCACTGAGTGTAAGGGATACTTGAAGCATCAAAAATACAATGGATAGTTGGAAGACAGGCAATCACATACGTGGTGTGTGTAAGAAAGTAGGTGGAATGATGAGAACATTAAGAAGGCTTAAAAATCTTATCTCAGTCAATGCCAGGTTACTTTTGTACCAATCAGCTATTATGCCACACCTTACCTATTGCCAACTAGTGTGGCATTTTTGTATGGCATCTGACAGTCGTAAATTGGAGCGCTGAAAAGGATGAGCCTTAAGATTAGAGTATAATACTTCTACCGACAGTTGTGATACCCTGCTGAAGAGAGCTAAGCTAACCAGTTTGCAGAATAGGAGGTTGCAGAACATACTTATTCTGATGTTTATAGATAAAAGAAAGATTATGGATAATAGATTAGTAATGAACTATATTGTGGATACTTTCTGCAATATTAAAGAGGAGGTTACTAATGGTAAGAGGCATAACCTAAGAAATGCACCCTCTCAGGCTTCTTGGACCAGAGCTGTGGTCAAAATTAAGCAAGGAGGAGAGATGTATAAAGACTTTGGCGTTTTTGGAAAATGACACGAAAACGATTGATGGTAACATTGATTGTTGAAGGATGTGGAGTGAATGCCGCTTATGTTTAGGGTAATTGGACGTGTGTAGAAACCTATGCATATTAATTTATTTTAGCATGTTTGGTAGATGAATGTGTCTAGGTTAGGAGTCCATATGCATTTACTTTTAAGTGTAAATAGGATACTTAGCACAGTACCAGATGAACTACAGAATCTTACAGATGTAGA
>OX453280.1:16791772-16976772 GCA_949710005.1 Ricordea florida
CTGCTGTCCTGTTCACTACTATTTGCTTCATTCTGGGGAAGTCCTTGTTCAGATATTTCTTGTCTCTGATGTTCTTCTTCTGTCTCTTGGACATAAACTGAAGGCAAATTTGTCGGAACTCCATCACGTGGTAGGCACTCAATAGCTTCATGGTTGATTTCAATGTCAGTAGTAGGGATTGTTGTCTTTTAGCCATGCCAGTGCTTGCATCACCATGTGTCTTCTAACTCTGCAGTCCCTGCTGCTGTTGTCTGCACCATGTCACCTTATCACTAGGAAGGGAAGTTCTTCTACATTGCGTGGCAGTCTTGTGATGAATCCTTGAATGTCTTGAGGAAGGTTCAACACATGTCCTTTGTAGCCACGCTGTCCTCCATGTTTACGATAAATACACATTACTGGGCAAGCTCTAGCAATAAGCCTCTCCTCTACATCTGTAAGATCCTGTAGTTCATCTGGTACTGTGCTAAGTATCCTATTTACACTTAAAAGTAAATGCATATGGACTCCTAACCTAGACACATTCATCTACCAAACATGCTAAAATAAATTAATATGCATAGGTTTCTACACACGTCCAATTACCCTAAACATAAGCGGCATTCACTCCCACATCCTTCAACAATCAATGTTACCATCAATCGTTTTCGTGTCATTTTCCAAAAAGCTGCCAAAGTCTTTATACATATCTCCTCCTTGCTTAATTTTGACCACAGCTCTGGTCCAAGAAGCCTGAGAGAGTGCATTTCTTAGGTTATGCCTCTTACCATTAGTAACCTCCTCTTTAATATTGCAGAAAGTACCATTAAGAAGGCTATTCATCAGGGATTTCCGAGAAATACAAGAGAAAGTTAATTTGGGAACAGAAATCATCAACTAAGAGAATAAGTGAAAATGTGGCTCAGCCAGGAATCGAACCTGAGTCTCCAGATTACCGGTCGGATGCCTTAACCACTAGACCACTGAACCAACCACACTGACAACACATACACACAATGTTTTACGTTAATCATGGTTTGTAACAACTTTGGCATAGTTATTTACGGTATGGAGAAGTTTGCCATTGAGAACATTTGGGTGAATAGCCAAGGTCTTATTTACGTTATTAATTTTTATAGCTCAAGAAATTGGGCTAATCAAACAAATTGATAAAGTAAGTTATACCACCGAAAGGTAAAACGGAGGTGCTGATGTTTTGAGTATCAGGCGTTAGATCCAACCTTTGTAGGAATTTCTTATTTGAATCAAACTAATTTCCCAGTTTTCACATGGGTGAAAAATAAAAATAAAACCATTCATTCCAGGCTCCAAAGACCTCGTTTGGAATTTTGGTATGGTTGGTGTTTAAGTGACTTCTTTAGACATCTGTTCCCATTACTTGCCTTGTTCCTTCTTCAGTTATCCTATTCGTTTTGGCTGGTTTGGTTTCATATTTTAGTTTTTATTTGTCCTGTTTTGTCTATTATGTTTGTAGTAGGATTTTTTTGGCTTTTTCAGTATTTTTTGCTTCATTGTTTTGTTATGCCTAAATCTATACTTGAGAAGTTCAGAGCTTTCAATTTGCAAGGCCCTGCACTGTCACTGAGTGTAAGGGATACTTGAAGCATCAAAAATACAATGGATAGTTGGAAGACAGGCAATCACATACGTGGTGTGTGTAAGAAAGTAGGTGGAATGATGAGAACATTAAGAAGGGCTTAAAAATCTTATCTCAGTCAATGCCAGGTTACTTTTGTACCAATCAGCTATTATGCCACACCTTACCTATTGCCAACTAGTGTGGCATTTTTGTATGGCATCTGACAGTCGTAAATTGGAGCGCTGAAAAGGATGAGCCTTAAGATTAGAGTATAATACTTCTACCGACAGTTGTGATACCCTGCTGAAGAGAGCTAAGCTAACCAGTTTGCAGAATAGGAGGTTGCAGAACATACTTATTCTGATGTTTATAGATAAAAGAAAGATTATGGATAATAGATTAGTAATGAACTATATTGTGGATACTTTCTGCAATATTAAAGAGGAGGTTACTAATGGTAAGAGGCATAACCTAAGAAATGCACCCTCTCAGGCTTCTTGGACCAGAGCTGTGGTCAAAATTAAGCAAGGAGGAGAGATGTATAAAGACTTTGGCGTTTTTGGAAAATGACACGAAAACGATTGATGGTAACATTGATTGTTGAAGGATGTGGGAGTGAATGCCGCTTATGTTTAGGGTAATTGGACGTGTGTAGAAACCTATGCATATTAATTTATTTTAGCATGTTTGGTAGATGAATGTGTCTAGGTTAGGAGTCCATATGCATTTACTTTTAAGTGTAAATAGGATACTTAGCACAGTACCAGATGAACTACAGAATCTTACAGATGTAGAGGAGAGGCTTATTGCTAGAGCTTGCCCAGTAATGTGTATTTATCGTAAACATGGAGGACAGCGTGGCTACAAAGGACATGTGTTGAACCTTCCTCAAAACATTCAAGGATTCATCACAAGACTGCCACGCAATGTAGAAGAACTTCCATTCCTAGTGATAAGGTGACATGGTGCAGACAACAGCAGCAAGGACTGCAGAGTTAGAAGACACATGGTGATGCAAGGACTGGCATGGCTAAAAGACAACAATCCCTACTACTGACATTGAAATCAACCATGAAGCTATTGAGTGCCTACCACGTGATGGAGTTCCGACAAATTTGCCTTCAGTTTATGTCCAAGAGACAGAAGAAGAACATCAGAGACAAGAAATATCTGAACAAGGACTTCCCCAGAATGAAGCAAATAGTAGTGAACAGGACAGCAGTTGTTACCTTCCTTTTCAACAGGTTCAACAACAGGAACAAGACGCTATTCGTGCCTTTATTAATGGTGAAGACCCACTGGACTGGCCATCTAATGAAGGAGATCCCATCAATGAATTTCAGACAGAAGGACTGGCTACAATGGCCTTCCCCACACTATTTCCACATGGAAGAGGGGACCCCACAAACAAGAGAAGATTAAGGGAGGTAACATAAACTGAGGGTTTTAAACACCTTATCAGGTATGCAGAACATTTGTCAATAGGGCAGTTTGTTTGGAGATTCGCATCACATCCAAGGTTTCCATACTGGGCACTGAACATGAAGCAGAGACATCAGCTGCTGTCACAAGCTAGGGCTTACCTCACTCAGAACCCTCAAGATGCTAACCTTACCACAGAAGAACTGCAAGAAATGGTTGGACAGATGTTTGCACAGCAACTCATGAACAGAGTTCAGCGTTATGTGGCAAAGATTCAAGGAACAAGACAATACTGGTATCAACACTATTTGGAACTTGAAGCTCTTATAGAACAGAAGGGAGCACCAACATTTTTCTTCACATTTAGTGCAGCTGACAATTACTGGCCTGATCTTCATAGACTGCTGGAGGAACCAAACAATGCAACACCTGCTATAGGGATAAAAGCTGTCATAAATCATCCACATATCACAGACTCCCACTTTGTAGCAAGACTTGAAGAATTCAATAAACATTGGTTGGATCAAGTTTTGTATGCTGAATGGAAATGGCTTCGTTATGAATGGCAAGCTCGGGGAAGTATTCATGCACATGGTTGTGCAAAGCTCAAGAATGACCCAGGACTCTGTGAACTTGTAAGACAAGCTGGTCAAGGGTGGAAGCTTAAGCAAATATTGGACAGGCAACGTGAAGAATCAAACTATCAAGAAATGGTAAATGACTTCACACCAGCTATAGAAGCAGGAATTGAAGCCAAAGCAAGAGTTATTCAATATGCAGACTGGCTTCTCACCACCATGAATGAGGATCTTCCAGATGGACATTGGGCATTACCAAACCCACATCCTTCCGCCATACCCATTCAAGAAACTGGAAATGAAAATGATGACTACCACTCTATGGTTAATTCAGTGGAACGTCACACCAGGTACAGTACAGCATATTGTTTACATAGCAAACCTGGACAACAACCACATTGCCGATTCAATTACCCAAAGGATTGCACAGAACAGACCAACACTGACTTTGAGCTAATTGTTAAGGGAGATAATGGTGGACAAGATGAACTGACAGTGCAGCAGATAATGGACGCAAGAGTAAGAGCTTCACTTATCACAAAGAGGAATGATGACCGCATCAACTCACACAATCGTGTAATGCTTCAGAACTGGAGAGCAAATGTGGATTTGCAAGCAATTGTTGACACTGACCAATGCATTCGCTATATGGCCAAGTATGCTACCAAAGATGAGCCAAGATCTCAACAGACAACAGAGATTCTCCAATCTGCCATCAATAAGTTACGCCATACAGACAGTGCATCATCTGCTTTACGCCGAGCCATGATTCAAGTTGCAGGAGAACGTGACATAGGATCTCAGAAAACCGCCCATATGCTTCTTGGAAAACCTTTGTACAACTGTACTTACAGCTTTCTCTGCATTTCACTGGATGGAAGCAGAAGAGTACGTGGAGGACAAGGTGAAGAAGTAAACCAAGGTGACAGTGCTTTGGATCCCTCGTTCTGTGATCATTATGCATCAAGGGTTCAGTGGCAAGAACAAGTTCCAGGAATTATGCAACAAGATCTACTCCAAATTGCATCAGATTTTTACATTACAAGGGGAGAGATAAGAAAACGAAAACAGGAGGTGATAATCAGAAGCTTTCCAGTCTTCTCTCCTAATCCTTCTGGTAAGAATTACGGTAAGTACTGTAAATTTCAGCTGGTAAAGTACAAGCCATGGAATCGATCAGTAGACTCTGCCTGGGATGGACTTGAGGAAAGTGATGAAGTGTTCATTGAATGCTATAAGAACTTCCTGAATTCTGAGACTGGACAGCAGTGTATAACAGCATTTGCACAGGAACTTGAACAAGCAATGGAACACAATGGCAACAGTGAAAATGATGGGGATGAAAACGATGGTGAAGATGATGAGAATATGATGCACCAAAAGCAAGAAAAAGTTGAAGAATGGATGCTGCTTTGTAGGTTTAACCAATACTTCAGTAACAGCACAACTAACTATGATGCTCCTGATACTGAGTGGACAGCTGCCTCAAGAAATATGCCTCTGGACCTCCTTCAGGAATCAGAGAAGTGGATAGCCAAAAAACGAAATGAAGCCAGAGAAGCTGCAAACATACAAGAAATGGAAAGGCAACCTGTGGATTTAACAGCACTGAACCACAGACAAAATCTTGCATACAGTATTGTTCAGCAACACACAAGACGCCTAAATGAAAACGTACCTACAGAATCTCTACACATGATTATCACAGGAACTGCTGGAACAGGAAAGTCATTTCTAATTAATGCATTGGCTCATTTTCTGGGAGATCAGTGTATTCTCACAGGAACAACTGGAATTGCTGGTTTCAACATTGCTGGAAACACTCTCAAAAACTAGCTTCACGAGGTTTTGCAGGAGTCATATTTCTAGTTTTAAAGTATAAAAGTGTATTTAGTAATAATTAGTACTTGACATAGTAGTTCTTGAATAGGGTAAATTTTTCCTCGGGAAGCGAGGCCAAAGGCCGAGCATAGCGAGGTTACTAATCATGTCACTTTTGGTCAGACCACGTGGCTTGCTAGCCCGAATAAATCAAGCCGAGAGTTTTTATACTGATATATATCTATATTTTAAAGGTTTCCGTTCGCAGGCATGGTTACATGGCAAGATTCCTGCATGTGAATGTCCGTCATTACGAATTTCGTGAATGATGTTTTAAAAATAATGTGAATTTTGTGGGAGCCGATGTCACTTGTCCTGGAAGTACATCCCAGCAAGAAGATCTCCGAGATATACAAGAAAGAGCAGCAAGAGATCGTCGTCGAGTAAGTTCGAATACTGTGAAAGTCAACTCCCGCAAACTACGGCAGGGAGAATAACAGACATCGCAGCAAATACAACAACTGCTCGCTCAAAAAAGGCAAACGAAACAGCAGGGAAAAGGACCTGGGATTCAACCAAGTTAGTTTTGAAATTGAATGTGTTATTGATAGAAATACAGAACATGAGCGAACGATTACATAACAAAATATATTGGCGAACAAAATTTACAGGGCCACCTTTGTCCACCTCGTTTACAGGTGTCGGAGGCTTTTGTAGAACGAAGCATATAACAATGGACACTATTGTTATTCAAAGTTATGTAAATAAGTGGCCCTGTATTCTGTAGTTTAGCCCAAAATTTATCAAAACAACTTAGAAGGGAAACCGAGTGGGAACGAAACAGGCTTGTAGGGATAAACCTGTAGTTTGTTTGTGTGTTTTCTTCTCCCGCAACAACTATATATATATGTGTGTATTCTCTGATTGAAACGTTTCAGTAATAGTGCATTGGGATAACAAGTTTCATAGCCTTTTTACCATGGGTCAGTTTTACCTTAGAGTTCAATGACCCCTTGATAATATTGCTATCTAGAACCCCTGCCCCTTTTCCCACAAATGAAATGTTAATTCAAGCCTTAATTTGCAAAGTTAGACTTAACATATTAACCTTGTTACTTTATGCTGTTTACTTCATTTTTATGATGTCAAATATCAATATTTATTAATAACCACAACGTTCAGTTGACCTTTTACACTGGACAAACTTTATAAAGAAGAAAATAAAGGTTGCAATGTACAAATGTTTATGATCTTTCTCATATGTTCACTGCAAGTGTGCTGTATGTAGTAACAAGTGTTTCAAGTTTCCTAAATGCCCTATGCTTTCAATCATGATTTTCCACACTAACTTTATAGACAAATGACTGCACTAGATTCTAAGCCTTAAAGAAGAAATGGTATTGTTTAGAGCTGTTTTGATTACTACCATCTCTGATGGATAGCCTATTAAGAAGATAATTTTATTGCTTGCAGTAGTAGAGTAACAATACCTTTACCCAGATTAGGACATACAACCCACCCCATAACAATATAATATTATTATGTTAAACATAAAAAATATAACAATAATAATAATTCTATCAATACCAGTAATAATAATAATAATAATAATGATAATAATAATATGATAATAGTGTTTCTCGTAAAGTTCTATATGTGATTGGTTACAGTTCAATACCTCTAGCTGCCATGACTTTTTTAATGAAATACCATCCTTATATTAACTCTTTCTTCCGCAGTTCTTATAATTGAAATTTTCATATATTCAAAATCATATACTCTTCTCTGGTTGGGTATGGATATGTTGCCTGTTTCTGTAACAGCACAATTGAACTTTCTTGTGGTATATACTTTTGACTGATTGATGTTGATTTCACATTATTTTTTACAGGAGTATGTAGTGCAGCCATCTTTTTCAACATATTAAGATTTCAATACATGTATTGTTTTTATTATATGACCTAAAAATAGCACAACCACATAATATACAGTCAGCACTCTCTATTACCAAACCTTTATTCAAACTTTTGGTAGAATCCCATTGTTTTACCCCCAACTTTTCTTTATGTAATGACAATGTATCTCACAATTCTGTTGAGGGAAAAGGAATTTTTCTATCTACCACTAGGGTTACCATTGTAAGCAAAGGGAGAACAAAAATTGAAACATGAACTATTCATAATGCTCTCAATTGTGGTTACCTAGGAATGAAATAATGACTGCAGTAGACAATAAAATATATAATCAGAAGATTCTTCTTACAATGAATCTCATGCAATGATAACAATAGAACATAAACCAAAAATAATTGGAGCATTCAACTTATCCTTGGTGTAAGAATCTATTGCGTTTAAAAGTGATGTACAACAAAGCAGACAGAGTAGTAAATACTAAGACAATACGACTAAGAAAACACAGGTTTTTACACCGTGGTAAACCCAAGCATCCAAATCAATTCTTAAAGATTTCACCTGCCAAAGATTTACTATCATTATCAATTTGTGTTAAGTGAATGTTATTGTGATACTTCATAGTCTCTATTCCGGGTAAGGATAATAAATGATTTTTCTTCTATTCTCTCTAGTGCACTCTCAGTAGCAGTGAAAGAGCAAAATGAAGACAGATTTTTAAGCAAGGAGTGAAGTGGTATACTTATCATGTAATTTGCATGAGGTGTCACTAATTGTGTACCCAACATAGCATAACAAAAAAAATAATGGGGATTACGCTGATAGCTAAAAGCCTTGTGACTTCTTCAAAAACTAGCTTCGCGAGGTTTTGCGGGAGTCGTATTTCTATTCAAATATTTTAAAGGTGTCGGTTTGCAGGCCAGGTTACCTGGCAATAGTAGCGCACTTGAGAACTGCTGAATTTCCGCCATTTCAAAATGTAAATTTTGTGGAAAGCGATTTCACTCGTCCTGGAAGTATATCCCAGCAAGATGACCTCCGAGATATTCAAGAAAGATTAGCTCGAGATCGTCGCCGAGTAAGTTCGAATACCGTGAAAATCAACACAAGGAAAGCACGAATCAAGGCAGGGATAGAGAAACGACAGCGGGACATATCTCTTGATCAGACTAGACAAATATGTTGGGGCTAAGCCCATGATGCACTTAAATTTCATAAGAAGAATCTTAAAGACTTTGCACTCTTCTATAAGTAACCAGTGAAGTTTATAAAGTACCGTATTCGCACGTGTATAGGCCGCACTCGTGTATAAGCCGCACCCCGAGTTTTGCCATATTTCTTCGAAAAAAAATTCACGCGTTCTTAAAAACGCAAAGGCCTGGTGAGTGCCAAGTACCATCAAGATATTGTTATTTGTTTATATGACAAAATTCATCGCGATAAATAATCTAAAACAGTATGCATTCGATTGAACAAACAAAACTGTGTCAACTTGATCGTATGAAAGTTCATGTTGCGTTTCTTATGCAGCGTTTGTTGTTCTCAGACTTTGTTTTCATTAGAAACAAAGCTCAGATGTAAGTACACATAACGGATAAATTATTTGACAGAAAAATCAATGTTGAATCTCAAATTTAATATAAAACATAAGCATACGAGACATGCAATCGCTACTTTGGTGTACTTGTACTCACTTTGTCACAGATATGTTAACGGAGATTCTGGCAATTCCACATGTGTGAATCATTTCTTTGTTATGAGAAACAGTGAGACCCCTCAGATTGTCTCTGAAGGATTTACTGACTCAGTGAGGTGCAGGGATCAAACTTCAAGACATTCGTTTCGTTCACGCACAATTGTTATCAGTTGCTAAGGTTACTGAATGAATCAAAGATGGCGGCGGATTGTGTCGACTTGCACGAGGGTTTATGCTGTGTTTTCTATGTAGTGTTTGATGTTCTTGGACTATGTTTTCACTGGAAACCAAGCTAAGTTTTATCGGGTAGAAAAAGCCCACGTTGAATCTCAAATCTATTTCTAAACATGTCGCACGCGAGACATGCGATCGCTACTTGTACACGTGTTCTGTTAGATTCTACATACGTGGATCATTTCTCGGTTATGAGAAATATGTAAAGCCTCCATATTCAATGATTTATATCTCAGCGAGATTCAAGGATCGGACGGATGCTTTCAGGCTTCAAAATGTTCGTTTCAGCAGCGATTGACTAAAATATCAAAGCTCCATATCTGCCCAAGCCTATACACTTGTGGTGTACGAAGAATTACGTGACAGCTAAAGGGGCTTTCACTAAATCATATGAAGATTTTAGTTATACCGTGTATAGGCCGCACCCCCATTTTACACAAAATTTATTTGAAAAAAAAGTGCGGCCTATACACGTGCGAATATGGTACCGGTGTGTTGTGCTCACATTTGCGGGTAAGGGTCACAATCCAGGCTGCTACATTCTGAACATGCTGTAACTTCTTTACATTATGTTTAGGCAGTCCAAATAATAGTGAATTACAGAAATCTAATCTGGAGGATACAAATGCATGTACAGTATCACCCAGATATAAGTTGAAACTCAATACTCGATACTCGTGAGTATCGAGTATCGAGTATCAAGTCAAGTATCGAGATTCGATACTCGATACTCGACACTGTCGCCTTGAAACGGTCATCGAACTGGAACTGTCTCGATTATGCACGAATATGCATGAGTTCTGATAAGAAAACAATAGAGCTTTCAATTGCGGGCTCTTTGTTATGAAAGGCTAAACTCAAGTTCAGAATAAGATTTATTTAGATTTAGATTTATTACAATTTATGGCTTAAGAAAGAAAACAAAGGCCAAAGGATGAAATGCAAAAGAGTCAAGGACCCCATATTAAAGCAGATCACCTAAGGTACTAACATAAAAAATACAAATGAAAGCGAAATTAAAATAGTAATAAATAAGTAAACAAGAAGTCCGTTCAAAGATTATGCTGATCCATAAAAAACCTTTTAACTAATGCCTTAAAGGAGTTCACACTTGTTGCCTCACGAATGAAAAAGGGAAGCGAATTCCATGTTCCCACTACTCTATGGAAAAGAGAAAATTTAAGGACGTTCGTTCTTGCATATCTCATCTTCAGAGTTAACTTATCATTATGTCTAAAAGAATAGTGATCAGTTTCCTTATAAAAATCCACATAAGGTTCAACATTGATGTCAATAACCCCATTAAGAGCTTTATATAAAAAAGTAACATCTGCTAACAATCGCCTCTTTTCCAATGATAACAAATTTAGTTTATTCAGACGGCAAGCATAGGTGTCCTCAGTCTTTAAAATAAATTTAGTTGCCCTTCTTTGAACCCTCTCCAACTTTTCAATGCCTTTTGTGGTGTAAGGGGACCAAATTGGAGAACAGTATTCTAAGTTGGATCGTACAAGAGCACAGTAGAGAGTTCTTAAAGTCTTATGATCATCAAAATCTCTGCAAGTTCTTTTAATTAATCCTAACATCCTGTTTGCTTTGGCTACAACTTTGTCGATGTGCAAATTCCAACGCAGGTGCTGATCAGTGGTTATTCCTAGATCTCGGAATTCACTGACTTCCTCCAAAAGTGAGTTATCTAAATGGAAATTTGAAATAAAAGGCTGTTTCTTCTTCGTAATTCTCATTATTTTACATTTCTTTACATTAAAATCCATAAAATTGCATAGGCTCCATTGATGAAGATTATCCAAATCCTCCTGAAACATGTTTTGATCTGAGGCAGAGTCAATGATCCTGAAACTTTTACAGTCATCTGCGTAGAGGGCGATGGTATTTCCTGGAAGTACAACATCTGGGAGATCACATATGAATATGACAAAGAACAGTGAACCTAAGAGAGAGCCTTGTGGGACGCCAGAAGAAACTTCTGCCCAAGATGACGAAACACCTTCCAAGACCACTCTTTGCCGTCGTTTGCTTAAGGTATTCCTGGAGGCTATTTTAGGCATTTTTGATTGATATAGTTTGCAGGGATTTTCTAAGATATATTTACGCAAAGTCTGCCATATTAACACCATTGAATAATCATTTCAAGTACCTTCTGACAAAATTGTTTTTTCTTAGAAATAATGTAAAGTATTTCTGGAATTTGACGTATATGTGGGCGTGGTCGTAACCATGTCACATCACACTTTCTTAAAAATCTTGAGTAAAATTTATCCATTGGGCATAACCTTTGGCCAAACGATGCACATCAATATTCTCTACATTGCTTTGGCAGTGCGTCAAAATTAAGAAAAACCAGAATATTTTAAGGCGCATAATCTGATATTTCTTGTCCGTGAATTTCGTGGAGCCACCACCATTCATATATCTGAGAAGAACTGACGCGCTGCCAAGGAAATATTCGTATATATGTTTATTTCATATCCTCCAAGTTTCAAGTCTTTCTGCCGAAACCACACAAAGAAGTTACAACTGGTAAGGCTCTCATCAAAATTTGTAGGCCATTTACGTCCAAAAATTATCTGCAAATTGAAGAGAAATCGATCAGGAGACCAAATACTGTGCTGTATTCGATGGCAGCCATCTTGCCTGAGTCTTTAATAATCGTTTGCAGCGGTAAAACGCAAAATAGAGCCCCATATTTGGCCTTTTACGCCCTTCGCGTGCCCCTATTTTTCCCGCGAAACCAATCAGATGCAGGGATAGTAAGTAGTCTCTGTAGAGACCTTAAGATACCCCGAAATCGGTGTACGGGTAACGGGTAGCGCCATGTTTTTTTCATTTTGTGGTGACGTCATCGACCTTACCCGGTAGAACCAGCCGTTTTTCCGGGGTAGACACCAGTTTACCCGTAGAAGATTTACGAGTAGCTGCAAGTCCTACGTGATGGAGAAACGAGTACGTTTTTAACACTTCTTAAGTACAAATGTAAATTGTATGACTCCTTGGCAATGTTATTGCAAGTCTGTTCAAATGTTTTTGCCAAATTTGAATTTTAGCTGTAAAGAAAGCACTTCAAAATGTATTGATTTTGGACCTCAAATGCGCAGGTTGAACTCTGAAACGATATCAATTTGTGGCGGTATTTGGGGGGATTTCTGAGAATTGCTCGAACGTTTGAGTTTCGCAAAAGAAACAGCATTGAAAAAATTAGCATGGGAGTCACTGTTGAAGTTGACAATCAAAGGAATTGTTTGGTGATGTGCCTCGATCAAATGGCGGGGTTTGCGATAACAAGCTTTCGGTCGAGGGACTTCCCGCCAAGTTTCTTAAAATCTTTCTATGATATTTCAATGAGCTTATGTATGAACGAATTATTTGTTGCAGCTTGTTGTTAAGATATGAAGTGTAGAATTTGAGGGAGATTTTGTATGCATTAAGCGAACATGCATGTACAACGTTAATTTTGCGTGCTTGTTCTTTTAACTAAGGGAAGACAGAGTTCGTGCGGGTCCTGGAAAACCTGGAAAATCCTGTTATTTTACTGTGGCATTTTCCAGAACTGGAGGCCTAGAATAGGGTTGCTGGTCCTGGAAAGTTCTGGAAATCTGTTGAACACGAGTGTAAACACTAGACGGAATTTTGCTCAATGCATCCACAAGAAGAATTTCGATGTCCTCATCCACGTGTCGAACGAATGAAGAAGAAGCATATCATTGGCGTGCTTTCTAAAGAAAGAACATTCTTAAAGTAGAATTTTGGATACATTTGATAGACTTTATTTAATCAGTCAACTTATTTCAGAGGAAAAAGAGCCAACCTCGTCGCCGTAGCCGCCATCTTTGTAAACAATCCTTACCAATCCCCGCGCTTTAACTCTTCGGGTATCTTAATCGAAATAGTCACGCACATGAACATTTTACGGGTACGGGTACACTACCCGTACCCGTACACCGATATCGGGGTATCTTAAGGTCTCTATTGACACCTCACCATAACAACAGCACCTCGAATTTCAGTGTTGACAGCCCGAAACCCCATGTAGCGACGAAAAGTATTGTGCAAAGGAGGAGAACGTATATTACGAAGATTCCGTAATGCCCAAAACGAAAATTTCTATAAGCAGGAAAAAAGCATCGGAAAAGGCTCACGAAGCCCGAGGTTATGGTTCGAAAGCAAGAATCCGTTTAGATTTTGAAAAGTTGAGAAACGAAGGATGGACAATTGAAGAACGGCAAACGACATCGAGCTCAACAGTCTGATTCGTAAAGAATCGAAACCGAGCGGTCATGCCGAATCAACTATGATTACAGACAACGAATTACTTCAATACCTCAGACCAAATACACCTGGTGACGAGGATGTCTGTTATACAGTACCAAAAACACCTTCGTACTGTCCACTTTCGGACACCGAAGAAAACATGTCAGAGGACAAACTAAATGATGCCACCGAGGATTCACCTCCACCATGATCGCAACCCAGACCACTGACTCGTAACACCAACGAAAACAATTGCAAAATGTAAATAGGCAGAGTCGTTTTGAGTCGCAATCGGCGTCAAACATTGTAAACAACGACAATGTAAAACTAGCTGAATTGGAGAAAAGGCTCCTGGAACTCACGAATATCGTGTCAACACATGTAAGCAACACAAATAAACGTGTTGAAAGTCACAACATTGTATTCTCTGAACTATCAAATTTTTCAGAGAGGGAAATCACTTTCCTCGACACAATAGTATACAAAAGGGGTAGATTTCAAACTGACTCTATCCTGGACATCAGGACCCACTACAAGCCGACAGAAACCTTCCAACACACGCATTTCACCTCATGTCACCCTCCGGGTGTAAAACGAAGTTTTATCAAAGGCGAAGCAACACAGCTCCTCAGAACAAACTCTTCACAGACTCGGAAGAGTGCCTCTCAAACTTCAAACTACGCCTCAAAACGCGAGGATACCCTAATTACTCTATTGAGAGGTCCCTAAAAGGAGTCTGCTTCGAAGACAGAAAGTTGGCCCTCCAACAAAGAAAAAAGACTCAAATGACAGTTTTGCCATTTGTCACAACGTATCACCCAACAGTGCGTGACTTAAAGAAAATTTTAATGAAAAACTGGGTTCTCATACAAAACCAGCAGTTGCTACAAAGCCTCCCATTATATCATACAAGAGAGGCAAATCTCTTAAAGATACGCTCGTTACAGCGAAGGCTAAAATGCATCGCTACCACAACTCACGAGGGGAGTCCGCGTAGGCCTGTCATTATCTTTTGTATCGGATGACATAGTTTTATGTCAGCGATCTGTCAACCAGATCATCCTTCGGGAATTCCAAAGCAAGATGATTGTGTTTTGGGCGCAGCATGGTGTCCTATTTTTCCCGCAAAATCAGCCCTAGAAACAAAAATTCGCTCGCCTATATCTCGGTAGAGTTTGGTTGTATCAACCTGAAACTTTGCATGCGAGTTCATGTTGAGCTTGCCTATTAGCTGAAAAAAAATTACGGCAATCTGAAAGAGTCACTTTAGCCTCCAGGAATACCTTAAATAGCTTTCACACCATTGTAAGATAGAGCCAGAGATTCCGAAGCCACAAAGCTTTTTCAGTAGGACTGGATGACTAACCCTATCAAAGGCTTTGGAGAAGTCCAAAAAGGCCACATCTACTTGACGACCCTCATCCAGCACCCTGGCCCATTGATGGTGGGTAAGGACCAATTGAGTCTCACATGACCTTCCCTTGACAAAACCATGCTGCCATTCGCTTAGATAGGATGAAACGTGTGAGTAGATGGCATTATACACAATACGCTCCAAACATTTAGCAGAAATGGATAGCAGAGAAATTGATCTATAATTTTCCACAAGTTCCCTGTTATCACCCTTGTGAACAGGAGTGATGTTAGCAGACTTCCATAAGATAGGCATTACACCAGACTTTAATGAAGAATTAAACAAGTGAGTCAAAGGTACAGAAAGTTCATATGCACAGGCTCTAAGAATAAAGTGAGAAATGACAGTCACTGCTCCTCTCCTCGAGTATAAACAACATCGATGAACAGAGACATGAAATCTGACTAAGCGTGATCCTTGAAAGAGTTTTTCAAATAAACAGGGATGTGATAGCCGGCAAAATGCTCTTTGTACCTTACCAACGATTTTTTCTGATACTAAACAAAATTCCAAGGGTTTTTTCATTAAAGTAAACATAAGTCAATTGTTGAACGAATAAACACAACCAAATGAATATTCAAAAGTTTATTGTAAACAGTTAGTTTACATATCGTTGGTGATCGTATTCATCATGCCAAAAGTTTGCCGTACTTCTCACAACATGGCTTTTAAGCTCAAAGTTGTTGCTGAAGCTGAGGCTGTTGAAAACAACTCAGAAATCGCCCAAGATTACGGGATTAGCGAGTCCATGGTTCGTCGATGGAGAAGAGACGAGGCGAAGCTTTTCAACGGGGGAGCTAAAGATGTTTGCGAAACGAACAACATTGGGCCGCTTTACTCCAAAGTATCCAGAGCTAGACCAGCAGATGTTGGAATGGTTTTCAGACCAAAGAGATCAAGGTGAGTACTCATCGTGTAGATACAATTGATTGTTTATTATCGAAATCGATCAAAACGTTTTCCCTCTTCGCACGAGCGAGTGCATGTGAGTTTGTTTGTCAACCCGTGAGAACCAACGCTTGCGATTGGCCAGATTTAGAAAGCATGGCAAGAGATTCCAGAGGAGATGGTAAAGAAGTCTTTCACGAGCTGTGGAATTTCCAATGCTATGGACGGACTGGAAGACGACGCAATCTACTCCGAGGACTCACAGGAACTTGATGATGATGAAGAAATGGAGGATGAGTTCGAGATGGACAGCGAATATGAGACTGATGGCGAGTGAATTTTTAGTTGAAAGCTAATAACTATCACACACAAACGATTCCTCTAGGAGCCACCAATTATATCAAAGTTCAATGACCAACATTTTACGACTTGTTTTTGTTGTGTTTTACTATAATTTCATGAAACTGAGATGGCTATTAGCCAAATCAGAAATGTCCATAATGATTTTCACTTTGTCGATGACGCTTCGAAGAAAAAAATTATTCAAAACTCTAGGCTATGAACCCCCCTTTTCGGAAAAAAATTTCCAAAACTGAGTAAAATTTTTTGCAAAAATCGGGCTTATAGGCAAATAAATACGGTACATGATGTAGGACCCGCTGACTAATTACTTGGCGATGAATTTCGAATTGCTTGTGTAACGCTCGCTCGTGTGGGATAGATACGGTATCGCTACCATCTAGATCACTGGAACCAGACATCGAACATGGTAGATCGCAATTGATTACGTCATCCAAACATGTAAATAATTCAAAGTAATAGGTCCCGCGTTGGAGTTAAGCTCTCCACACACTTTCGACACGAACAGATAAATTCTTTTACCAGGGTCTGGGAGGGGTTTCGCATGATCCGTGAATTGACCAAAAAACAGAGCGTGAATCGGGGAAACTCATGAAATACAGCCGTGATTCGTGAATTATATATTATATATAACCACAGGATGCGTGAAATCGTAAAAAAAAAATTACGTGATTCGTGAATGTACGGAATTTTAGCCCGTGATTCGTGATCCAGACCCCCCCTTCCAGACCCTGTTTCACAAGTGTTTAGAACGAATAATTATGGTGATTGTTTACGCAGCAGATCACAGACCTAATCGCACAAAGAATAAGCTGATTTAATTAGAAACCACTCCAGCGTTAAGCTCATTATTTGCTCATTACAAGTAAGCACTCGAAAGACTCAATATTCGACTCGATACTCGATAGTTGCGACTCGATACTCAATACTCGATACTCTCGAGTATTGAGTCTCGAGTCTCGATACTTGGCACGATACGAAGTGTCAACTTACATCGGGGTGGTACTGTAACAGCATTTCAGCAGTATGAAAACTTAAATATTTCCTAATGTGACTAATATTGCGAAGACGATAGAAAGCTGACTTGCACAAAGCAGCAATGTGATTTTCCATGGACAAAGATGTGTCGAAAATTACGCTGTTTCTTGCTTTAGATGAAAGGTCAATTTTGTCATCGCAGACTAAGATATACGTCAGTGGGGGGAGTGGACAATGACGAGCCTTCAGGACAAGTAACTTTGTCTTGTCCCTGTTCATCGTTAACATGTTTGCCGTCATCCAGGTATCAATGTCACGCACACAAGCTTCCATCGCCACTTTTGCCATCTCAGGGAACGATTTAAAGGTGAGATACAGCTGTGTATCATCAGCATAAAGATGAAACTTGACCTGATGGTACCTCATGATATCGCCTAATGGGGACGTGTAGAGCAGGAAAAGAATGGGTCCGAGGACACTACTCTGAGGTACACCACAGCGGAGCTCACGACAAGAATGGCTTCCATTTACTTTCCTGACTTGATGTCGGTCAGACAGATAAGATCGGAACCACTCCAAAGCGTCGTCCACAATATCAAATCGTTGTGACAGACGATCTAGTATGTTGAATTGGACACCTTTGTATCGTATTCTAGTATTGTGTTTCAGGATTTGCCTCTCAGCTGTCCTAAGCTCCTCAACTGTTGTTAGACCTATATTAGACTTCTCTGTAGGTACTGCATGACCAAATCTACATCTGACTGAGGCAACTAAGAGGTTGATGCAGCAATGTTTCTTAAACATATTGTCTAGTCAGGCTGCTACTACTGCTGCACTCAACTCCAATCCGGGGATGATTATTTGTCTGAGTGGTGAGAGTCGGGATTTGCCAATGAGAAATGAGAAATGTATGTGTCCTTGGGTGTCTTTAATGTGAAGGTATGAAACAGCACCATATGAAAACTAACTGGCACCAGCAAAGTGGTGGATTTGACAGTAAGGAGCTTGTCAGAAGTCGGCCAGGTTAAAGCATTGGAACCACTAACTAAGAATGCATAAGTTAGACCTGTTTCGTTGGAACCTTTAGCCTTGACTCTAACAGGGGCAATTAAATAACAATGGTAATGCAGTGGTAGGATAGCTGGCCCCAATTAAGGCACGTTGGTCATCAACACTGATGAAACTGTGTCGGGCATTGCTGCCACTGTTTTCATCTTAAGTCACATGGGCATCTCCAGTGACAGTCACGCCACCTGAAGTCTGCTCAGATCTTGTTACATTCCCAGACTGATAAAGGTAAGTTGATTGCTTGGATTCACATCTTGGAATCTTGCAAAAACTGGACTTGGAACACACCCTAACAAAGTGACCGGGAAGAAGGCAGTTACGACAAAGCCGGGCCATTGGCACACACAAATTGAAACCTCTGTTCGACTGAAAGGCCCTTAAAGTCTTTGCAGCAAAGCAAAACATGATTGGTCTTGCATAAAGGACACTTGAAAGACATTCTCATTGCATCTAATCTAACAGCGATAAAGTTTGTGGGTGAATTAACATCTCTTTTATGGCTGCCTCTACCAGTCCAAGTTGTGAAGTTGGTGAACCTTGTACTCTTTGCTCCCTTGGGATCCTTCTTGTGAACCTTTAGGTCTCTAATGACATTACCAAACACGGGGAGGGTCAAAACTCAAGCCTTTGCATCTGCGAAGCCAAGCTAGAAATGAAAGTGCTGACTAACAAGAACTGTATTTGAAATGAACTTAGGTGTAATATAAAGAAGGTATGTAAGAAATTAAATTATGAATTCATGTATGGCCGTGGCTGGAATGCAAAAGTTGCATGTTTGAATCCTACAAGGATAAGGGCAATGCATAACCTCAGACCCACCAGTTGCTGACATAGACGACAACGAAATGGATGATGCCAACTGAGATGGTGGAAACGAAGAAGGCCTTTCCCCAGCTACTTTAGAAGCATTTCTGTTGATACTTGGTAAGCTAAAGCAATCTAGTAATTGCGCACTTATTAATGCAACATGTACACTCCAAGTTATCCTTTTTAATAATTTTGACTCTTACATGTTTGTTTGGTTTGTGCAGGAGTAAAATCTGGGTTGGTGCTTGAAAGTATTGTTGCTGTAAAAAAGTTGGACCAGCCAGGGGAAAAATGATGTTCAATGTGTACCACCAGATAGGAAACAACCTACACTCTGCTCCTTCCAAGGGCTTCATGCCAGCAGAATAAAGGCTATGAATACCTTGTCTTAGTTGATAAAATGTTGTGGTTGTTGAGAGAGTTAACAGTCACTTCGCACCACGGTCATTTCACTCCCAGACACTCCCTAAGTAATTTACCTCAGGAAAAATCGGTCACATTGCAAAACTTCAGGTTTCCCTAGGTTAATTGTCAACAAGTCAAATTTTCCTACATAAAAGTCTCTAGTGTGACCACAGCTATTATTACTTTCGTAGCGGATTCCTACAGTGACCTCTTTGGGGCTGACCAGACTTTCTACAAGCTGGGGCTTTCCTCATTTGGGGTGGTTCTGTAACTGACTGAAAGTTATGACTTTCCAGGGACTCTTATTCTTCAGCTAGTGAAGTAATCAAATTAGTGACCTGTCAAACTATTATCTATAGGTTGTCCTCCTGTACAAAAGAGTTAGCATCTATATGTATGTGAAAATGTTGAAAGGTATTATGACCAGTAACAGGCGACCATTGTTTGATGAAGGTTTTCGGTTATTAGCAGTTAATCAATGCTTCTTTGACAAAAAGAACATGCAATACCAAGGATTCCTAGCAGTTATCACAGAAAAATTATGATTTATTATCACCCAAACAACCATTCTGTGTTATCCCATAAACTTTGGACAACCATTCTCAAAACAGCTGCACGTGTTAAGTGTCTTGGTCAACAGCACAGTGCTTGATCATGGAGAATAACATTATGGTGTTATTGCATCAATATGTATCTGCAGGAGATCAGTTTTGCTATTCTAATGAACCACATTACTCTTTCTGTACTAACATGCTAAGGAGATGTATATGAGTTTAACCATAGCTATGTATTTTCCAGAAACTGTCACCATTTCCACCATTGACATACATGTACTGCATTTGATAGGCAGTGAAATAGTAAACAAACATCACAAGACTAATACAAACGACAAGAGGTCTTGTCTCTTTTCACACAAACTGAGTGGCTTCGGAATAAATGAGTTGACTGTATCCCGCATTGGTATGGGACCCTTTAACAACAGACATTTGGTGGCACAATTTGAGCAAATTATGGATCCAAGCTGTTTAAAACAGGTCGGTTCAAAGAAGGCAGAGCAGAAAGGAAGGAATCCACATTTCCTGACAAACGTAGTCCAAATCTGATACAAAACTTATCAGGAGGAAATCTATACATAGATATTCGTGCTGTATAACTGGTGTTGACGCAGCTGACGTTAGTGTTTCCTGCTAAAAAATTTTTTAATAATAAAAATAATAATGAACTTTATTTTGAGTGTCAAGTGTATCTAGCACTTACGTACTAATTGGGGACACTGTAAAGCACGAATGAAATCAAATCATATTCAATTAAATCAATCAAATCAAATCAAATGTTGGTTTATGTGGACAGGGGAAAACCAGAGTACCCAGAGAAAAACCTTATGGAGCAGAGTAGAGAACCAACAAACTCAGCCCACATATGACGCTGAGGATTGGAATCGAACCTGGGTATAACTGGTGGAAGGCTCGCACCACTGCGCCAACTCTGCTCCCCTTCCTCCACATTTAATCACGCTCTTATTTCCTCTGTATCTTAAAACTGACATAAAACCGTGCAAACCCTGTGACATCATAAGCACAATATGGCCAAGTGGTCAGCTGTTTCCAACACTAGCGTGTCTTTGAAAAGTCCACAAGGGCAAAGTAAGGCAGGATGAAAATATTTGAAGCAAAAACATTTTCGGTGATGCCATAAGTAAAGTTTGATAAACATTTTCATTTTGTTTCATAAGCGCTTTAAAACATAGAATGATCACAGGTGCACACTTTATTACTTTGAGGGGACATAGGTAAATCAATGTGATTCTAAGCACCAAAAGTTAATTCAGCTCTATTTGGCTTAGGTAAAGATTTCCACTGTATTCAGAGTCAAACTTGTATTATTAATGGCTTTGCTAACACCTTTACAATAAACGTAGGTAATTACTTAGGTTTTTCCCAATAAAAAAAAAATCAGTGGATTTTTTTAGCCCACAGCTCTTTCAACTTCCATGTCTACCCTTCATGGATAAGTAGCATCTATGATGATAAACTCTGGGAGGGAGTTGACAACAACTTATTATTGTTACTACTAGTACAATAGACTACAGGTATATGTAAACTCACTGATCTGGCCCGTTCCATCAATTTTGTGGGTGAAGATAAGTATCCCCCTTCGTCCAAATGTTTCCACAGTTTCACATTTCTGTCTGCCCTTGATTCCACTGCATTTCTCTGAGTAAGAAGCTGCAGTAACACTAAGGATAAGGAGGGGAATGCAAAGAAACTTATTAATAAAAATGTGCAACAATTACATTAAGAAACTATCATTAACATTTTGATAATAATTACTTCATACGTGTCACAACAGGGCTGAACAAGAGCAACCACGCTTGTAGACACCAATGTCAAAAGTCTTAAGGTGAGTCCAACTCATTAATCACGTCTCTGTCTGGTGAATAATTAAAGATTTAAAATGAACTGGGTCCAATGATAAAGATTTGTTAATAATCCAGCAAAATGACTGTTGCAAAGCCTCTAAGAAGATTGACAATAAAAACAAAATAATATTATTATAACAAGTGTCTTCTGCTGAACACAACACGTGGTTTGCTGATACAGGGATGCTGGGGCTTTTTTGAGCACATTGCTCAGATTATCAGGGATGAAAGTCCAGTTGTTGTAAAGGTAGAGCTAGAAAAGCCAGAAAAAAAAAACAGAAAAAGAAAATATACAATCTTACAAGCCAGTGGTTGGCTGTCTGATATGAAGCAGTGCTATTCATGTAAAAACTGAAAAGCTGCAACACACAAGAATAAAACTGACCACAAATAAAATCAATTACATTGAGTAAAATTGTGAACTGAACAGATTTGGAACCTGACTCAATTTAAACACAAGGTACATTTGCAGGGAGGTAGCATTACATATATAATAATTTGTGTAATTTAGAGCAGAAGCATTGTTATTCCCACCACTTTTGTGGAGTACTTATGCCTTCAAGTGGATTCAGTCAAGCAGTCTTTCTGTGTACCCAAAAGGAAGACTGTTTCTTGGCCATCATTGTGAGAGGAAATTTTGGCATGCAAGAAGTCTGTAGACGTCAAGACGATGCAGAGATTCCAAGGAAAATGTGTTTCCTTTTTCGCTGCCAGTTCTTGCAACAACATTGTCTGTAAGGGAGATGCGTTCTGCTATTGTTTCTGGTTTAGCGAATGGTCAGGTACTGCTTTCATCTGGCCTGAGAGAAGAGCTCTCCTATTGGTGATTTTTGGATTCATGGCCGGCATCAGTTCCTTGGAGGGATGAAAAGCATATTGGTTTGTCATTATCTATGGAAGCTTCCATTCATGGGTGGGGTTGTGTCCTTCACTTGTTTTCAGGTGACCAGGCATTTGGAGACAACTGGGTCCAACAGAACAAGGAGTTCAATATCTCAACCAATGAGATGTTAGCATTGGTAAACACTTTAAAAGCTCTTCTGCTGATATAAGGAGGAACTGCAGAATTGATGTGAAGGTTGATATTCGTGTTCTCATTGATGCATGGGAGGGCCAAGGGAGTAAGAAGTCAACTCAGTTGACGAAGGCAACCAAGGAGCTTTACTTTGCATTATTTAATGCATGTCAAGTCTAGCAACAATCCTACAGGTGGCCCCTCTCATCATCTTTCAGGACTGGACTTCAGATTATCAGATGCGCTGTGTAGCAACCGCCTTTTTGGGTGAAACAGGGTACAAGATTATGACCGAAGCCATACACACTATTACGTCGGATATAGACTTTAAATCAGACTTCCATACAACTTCTGTGTCGAAGCGATTTGACTTGTACAATGCTTTAGGT
The DNA here is from genome assembly GCA_949710005.1 of Ricordea florida. Taxonomy (NCBI): domain Eukaryota; kingdom Metazoa; phylum Cnidaria; class Anthozoa; order Corallimorpharia; family Ricordeidae; genus Ricordea; species Ricordea florida. Next base: position 16,815,025 of record OX453280.1, read on the forward strand.
TGTCTAGGACCTGTCAAAGACTAACGATCGTATGAACTGTTCCAGCGAAAGAAAACTAAACGAAAATCAAGATGGGAAAATGCCAACAAGCAGCGAGTTTCTTTCGAATGTGCTTTCTCAGATCCCCATAGTAAAAAAAAAAGAAAACAAAAGAAAGAAACTGTCCTCGGCAGGACTCAAACTTGGAACGTCCACCTCACCGAAGGGGAATGATCACCGCTAGACTACTGAGCAAGTCACGCATGCGTACTTGATCGAGTTTACACCTGAGTGATCGAGTGAGTGACAAATCATCCCCTCACAATACGTCATCCTGCATTAACATGCACGAATGACATAAAAAGGGGGATGATGGGAAATGTCACGAAGTCTAAACAATGGCGGGGAAGGCCCTATATGGCTCCCCCATAAATTTTTAAATGTATGAGATTACAACAACATAAAACACGGACTAACAAACTTTAGTGCTAGCTAGACGCTCTTAGGAGCATTCACTGGGGCTAAAATTTATAATACAGCTTTGAACAAACGTGAGTGTCAGTTTATGCCTAAGGTTTGTATATGTTGTATACTATATGGCTGGTTCCACAACCACGAAAAACTTACCAGACTGTATATCGTACCGCAATTCTTGTCGATGTCATGTTTAAGCTGAGCAATTTTATCAGAAAGATTTCTAAGGTTTTACAGAAATTGGGTTTGTTTACTAATCGGATTAATGTTGACCAACCAGCTTTCTTGGTTTCCACAGTACAGAAAACAATTGTGAATCTTGATGCCATTCATTGTGATTCCAAGTTATCGAAGGCGGTATACTATTCTTCCAATTTAGCCTTATTGGCCCTGTTCCCGCTAATGTCTTAAAATTTGAGTTTGAATATGACAGGAATCCAGACATGATTTTGAAAAGAGGCCCGCACATAAGACAGACCGTAACTGAGAAAACTTCATCTAAAAATGCTACCAAAATTTAAGTTAGATAAAAAAAATCCTTACAACCTCCTTTATTTGCATAATGTTGACTTCCACAAATTGTTGACTCGAGGCATCCAACAACGCGTCTGTCTTGTCGCTGTACAAAATTTGAGTATTAACTTCAGCTTTTGGATCCCAATGACAACAGTAGCTGACAATACAAGAGTTATTAGTATTCGTGTGCATAACATTGGCTTTCAAAGATAGTTCAGAGTTTGTCATAGCTTCATAGTTTGCTTTCATGGCTTTCATTGATGACCGATTAGCATAAACATGTTTATTCTGCGCTCCGTGATTTTCGTCATTTTGGTATACTTCAGCGTAACGTCAGTCCCTAAAAACTACTATCCGGTACGTCCAACAAACCAAAGACACAAGGGAAATCACTTTTGGCTCAAAACGACCTTTCCCTTGGCAAAAACCGTTGGTTATTTCCAGCATGGCCCATTGACTCAAAATCGAGGGAGAGACAAAATTTGCATGCCTGGAATGTCGCCTGATCAAGTCCTCCCAAGGCGCCGCCAGGCATGGACAATAAAGCTGTCACGAAAACGAAGAACAAAGTCATGCATCTGCTATTACAGTAATAGCACTGCAATGTTCCAGCTACTATTGATTGCAGGCGATGTTGCTCGACCCGAAACTGAAAAAGCGGAAGCTCTGCGACCTCGGCGTACACCAGCACCAGAGTGTCCTCAGTGCGAGAAGACTGTTCGTTGCAATCAGAAGCGTTTGCAGTGCAACATTTGCTTCAACACATGCAAGTTGCGTTCAGCTCAGCTACTTGAAGCATCTGCGCTCCGCGAAAGCCGTAGAATGAACATGCCAAGAGTGTACCATCTCTGTGCTTCCCTTCTGTGAAGATTTCTCCGATGCTCACGAGGCTGTCTGTAATAATACAGCTGATGTGGAATTTGAAGATCCGCACTTGGATGCATTAGAGCGTTGTGCATATTAATACTCAAAGCATGTTTTCCACCTTCGATCATCTACTGATTGCAATTGAACGCTACTCTTTTGACATTATATCTATGAGTGAAACCTGGCTCAAAAACAACAATCTTCTCCTCCAACACATCGCTATTCCCGGTTATACTCATGCATTTAATAGCAGAGATAAGATCAAGGGGGGAGGTGTTGGAGTATATATCAAGGAGTCGATTAAGTTCAAACGACGCACTGACATTAAGGAAAGATATCTTTCTCTTGAACATCTGTGGCTAGAATTACCAGGACGTAACAAAAACAGCAAAGTTCTCTTGGGTGTTCTTTACCGTTCAGAGTCAATTCTTCCCTACAGGGACTGGTTGGAACTCTTTGAGTGTCTAGTTACCGATCTTGTTTCATCATGGGACGGTATGCTTGCTCTCACAGGAGATCTAAATGTGGATTTGTTGTGACCAAATGCTTCTGATGCTCTAAGATTTTTAGAGTTGTTGGACACCGTAAATTTGAGGCAGATTGTTACCAAGTCAACGCGCATTACCAGAAGGTCAGAAACGCTTCTTGATCACATAATAACCAATCTACCCCAACAGGTGACAAACACTGATGTCATTCGAGGCCTAATGATCAGCGATCATGATGTGCCATACGCATGCCTAAATGTCCACATCAACAGATTTGTACCACGATACAAGTATACTCATCATGAAAAGAAATTTGATCAGAACGCCTTTACTAGAGACTTTGCTGAGCTTCCCCGAGTGTCATCTACTCGAGCGATGATCCTGACGAACAGCTAAAAATGTTGAGAAAACTTTTTTGTGAATGCATCAACTGTCACGCTCCGCTTAAGAGAACAACGGTTTCCCGCCCTCCAGCCCCATGGCTCAAAGAACTTAATATCAAACAACTCTACAGGGACTGCCAGTTATTGCGCACTCGCACGCGCACTGACAAAAGCAAAAGTACATGGGCGGCGTACCGTGAGAAAAGATATGCTCTCAAGACTCATATCAAGAAAACCAAACGCGAATTTTATCAAAAAGCACTCTCATCCAAAAAACCAAAACAAGTTTGGCAAGTCATACATAGGAGACTGCACCCCAGCCCACAGCCACTCACAGCGGACCTGGACGAGTTGAATGCTTTTTTCGGGTCTACAGCTGAAAGAGTAACTGGAGCCAAAGCTCAATCCATTGAAAAATTGTTTGCTTTGGTGAACTCTTTCCCTGTTGACAAGGAAGACGCTTTCTGTATGCATCCAGTGACATGCGCAGAGGTCATTAAAGAAATCAAATTTAAGAGAAGCGATTGTTCTTGCGGCCCAGATAACATTCCTGTTAAGTTCGTGAAAATGGTTGCAGAAAGTCTTGCATCTCCACTCACAAATATCTTAAACAACTGCATTTCTAAGCAAGTCTTTCCAAGATAGTGTGTTACATCAGGTAAACTTTTAGAGGACGGATAGCTTGCTAACTACAGTGAATGCAGGGTTGTCGGAACAGCAACAAGAAGATTTATTCCCAAAAGGAACGTAGTTTCGACGAAGTAGAACTTCACAACTGTACTTAAGTGAATAAACTTATACGGCCTCCGCCAACTTGATTAAATACTGCTTCCGTCACACTTGACTAAACACGTCGTCTAACTCTCTTCGCTTGTGAAAACTAGTTGAATCTTAACTCTAACTCATCTACTTATATACTGAAGCAATAAGATTCTAGAACATTCCAATAGTCTATAAATTATAGAAAGATTACAAAATGTACTATTTTAGAAGCGCTTACGCAAGATCCCAAAATAAACACACTATGAACTTTCGTGAAGCTTCTAGAAAGTCACGCTAGTCATGTAATACAGTTTTTCGTAACATAACCCCCTTTCAGAAGAAATTTCCTTAATTTCTAACACAAAAGAAAAATTATTAGCTAATATACAACAGGGGTAGTCCGGTAACTCTCTTGGTTACTCTTCTACTCGACCAAGATAATCCACTCCAACGTTCTCTGATCCTTTAATGGCTTCTAGTTTGAGATTGTAACTTTGTAGAAACAACGCCCATCACATGAGTCGCGCGTTGGTATATTTTGCACTGTCCATATACTTCAATGGCTCGCGGTCTGTCTGCAGCACAAAAGGCATGCCATACAAATATAGATGAAATCTCTTGATTCCCCATACCATCGCTAGACATTCTGTCTTGATTGTAGAGTAGTTGCGCTCTGCACTTGACAATTTCTTACTTGCATAACAAACTGGGAATAATTTCTCATCATGCCTTTGCATCAATACTGCACCAATGCCATTGTTGAAGGCGTCAGTCCATAAGAAGTAGGTTTTTGGTTGGATCGGGGAGATGTAAAATAGGCTTACTCGATAAGTAGGACTTGATTGTTTGGTAAGCCTTCTCTTGTGCTTCACCACACTCAACTTTGTTCAGTTGGCCTTTCCTTGTAAGATCAGATAAGGGTGCTGCGATCGCTGCGAAGTTGGGGATATAATCTCTATAGTATCATGCTAGACCCATAAATGACCGCACCTGTTTCTTTGTGCTTGGTCTTGGGGCATCCTTAATTTTCTCCACGTTATCCTGATGTAGACCAATCATTTACTCCAAATAAGCACTTCATAGGTCTAATACTCAATCCGGCTTGTACAAGGCGCGAAAACAGCTCTCTAAGGACACTGACATGTTCTTCCCAAGTACGGGTGTGAACCAATATATCATCCCAGTAGAAGTCGACATTATTTAAATCTATCAATTTCTTCATCGCCCGCTCATTTGAGGTGAGTTTAATATGATGCTGAACGAGATCTGTGGTACCTGGTGCTTCAGTAAATAAATTCGTGAACTGTTTAGCCAGATCCTTAAATTCAATCCGTTGTTCGTCCGTAAGATTGGATCCAGTTGTAGCATCCTCGATTGACTCCTTGGCTACATATCAACCAAGCTCTAAGAAATCAACCTCTTCTCCCTCTGCTTCAGCAACTTTAGCTGCACAGTGAATATCATTGTCTATACTCGTAGCGCCTGCTCCAACAGCTACTGCTCCATCGACTGTATTCTCCTCTCGCTCAAAATACTTTTTAAGTAGATTAGCGTGATAAACTTTCTCCTTGCCTTTTACTTTCACTTTGTAGTCATTAAGGCCTACTACTGAACTAACTTCAAAGGGACCTTTCCACTGCATAAGTAATTTGTTATGGTCGGTAGGTAGCAGCAAACGCACTTTCTCACCTGGCCAAAACTTCCTAACTTTAGACTTGTGGTCGTAATAGTGCTTTCCTCTCTGCTGGGCTTTCTCCAGTTCACTATGGGCAAGTTTTAGGGTTTCTTCTAACTTTTCTTGCAACTCGAAAACGTATTGGTAGCTGTTTTTTACTTCAGGTTCCTCGACTTCTTTTGTCCACAGCTGTTTAAGTATAGTCATTGGTCCTCTAACAACTCTTCCATACAACAGCTCGAAAGGTGAAAAACCAATGGACTCTTGGGGAACTTCGCGATAAGCAAATAACAATGGGTTTATGTAGCGGTGCCATTGTCTTGGCTGCTCACTACACAGTCTCTTCAACATAGACTTCATCGTTCCATTAAACTTCTCCGTCAGACCGTTACACATTGGGTGATAGGGCGTTGTTGTAAGCTGTTTAATGCTTAGTAGTCGAGTGACTTCTCTCATACAATCAGAGACAAACTGTGTGCCCAGATCACTCAAAATCTCTTCGGCTACTCCTAGACGGCTGAATATATCTACCAATGCCTCTGCTACAGTTTCTATTTCAATGTTCTTTAGTGGTACAGGCTCAGGCTAGCGAGTCGAAAAATCTACCAGCGTCAATATGTACCTGTGTCCTTCCTTACTCAAAGGACTAATAGGCCCAACAAGATCTATTGCTACTCTCTTAAAGGGTTTGTCAATCAACGGCATCTTCTCCAATGGTACCTTCGGCACTGATCCCTTACTTAAAGTCTTCTGACAAACATCACAGGATTTGCAAAATCGAGTCACGTCACCTTGAATTCCATGCCAATAAAACGCACTCTGGATCTTGTCTGTTGTTTTCTTTATGCCCATGTGTCCACCCATGATCGATTCGTGAGCTACTTCCATTATGGGACTTCTCAACTTTTCAGGTACCATAACTTGTTTAAGCAGTTTACCACCATTCACATAAGGGTGCTTGTACAGGCGGTAGAGTACTCCACGTTTTTCTTCAAATGAAATCTCCACTTGACCTTTTACCAGTACATCATCCCGATCCCAGTACTTGCACAGACTCTCATCTTTACGCTGCATTTGCTTGAGCTCCTCCTTATCAACAATAGGGCTCTCACGGCTACTTGGCACCTTCAAGGCCATACATTTCTCCTTTTTCTTTGCTTGACGTCTTGTAGTCACTGCACAAGCCTCTTGCCAACTGGGGTCTGGATTTTGAGCGTCCCTAGCATCAGGTACGTTACCAATTATTAGGTCGTAAATGGGTTCTGAAAGGCGCTGTGCTTCTACTTGACCCTTAAAGTAAGGCGTATCAACATAAATTCTTGCTATTGGCACCTTCCTTGCTGTGTTATCAATAAGCAACATAACGTTAAAGTCTCCAGTGAACTGATCCTCGCCAACAAGGTCCTTTTTGACTACAACTCCACTGCAACCAGTATCTCTTAAAACGTCGACAGTCTTCTCTCCAACTCGGCCTTTCACAACGGGCATCTTACTTCTCACTCCAGTTAAGGGTTCAACAGAGGCATTACTCAGCAACGGGACTTTCTTGCCACAGGCCAACAGAAGCTGATCATTCTGAATACATGACTCGACTTCCTCGCCTCATGACCTTGCTTGCCACATATAAAACACCTTTTAGTTAGGGTTGGGCAGTTGATAGCTTTGTGTCCGCGGGCATTACACTTAGAATTGTTACATCACTCTGTGTAGTCTTCGTTTCATCTGCCTTGGGCTGTACTTGTCACTTCTTGATCACAAAGCTGAACAGATGCTTTCCGTGTGCTTCTAAGTATTGATCAGCAATCTTTGCTATCTGAATGAGCGTTTCCGGGGCTCTTTCACGAAGATGAACAGCCAACTCTTTTGGGCAAGAGTCAATAAACTGCTCTTTTACAATTAAATCTTTCAAGCCTTCAAAAGAACGTTCAGTGTTCGACAGCTGTAACCAACGTAGTAAATATCTATCCAGTCTCACTATAAACTGTTCAGGACTCTCGTCCACTTCCGGCCTCGATGCTCTAAATTTACAACGGTAGCCATCCTCTGTAAGGTCATATCTCTTCATCAAAGCTAACTTCACGCGATCATAATCTTGGGCTGCTTCCTCAGATAATCGCGAATATACCTCCAGGACATGTCCAGTCAAAAGAGCACTAAGTTTCGAAGCCCATCCTGTCTTCTCCCACTTAGCTGTAGTTGCGAATCTCTCAAAACGCTGTAAGTAAGCGTCCAAGTCGTCCTTGCCATCAACAAATGAGGGAAGCTTGGGTGCCTTGGCCCTATCCTCTCTTACTTCAGCACGTTCAATATCGTTACGACCTTGTCCTAGACGAGCAAGCTCTAGTTCATGCTCTCTCCTAGCGGCTTCGATAGCCTCTTTCTGCCTTAGGAGTTCTGCTTCACCCTCTAGTCTTTTCAGTTCACGTTCTGGCCGCCTAATTTCTCTTTCGTCATCTTCTCTTCTACGCCTTTCCTCTTTTTCTTCTTCTTCTCTTCTACGCCTTTCCTCTTTTTCTTCGTCTAATTTTTGTTGTTTTGCGACGAACTCAAGCAGCTTTTCTCCCTCCAATCCGAGCTTTTCTCCTATCTGTATGAACTTATCCATTTCATTTCCACAGCAGTAGTTCACAGTAAACACACTCAATATACTTCCTCGTGACAGTTCTTCTTACTTCTCTATATACTCCTTTTTCTTGAACTGTCCTTTCCTGATTACTGTGGTTGGCAAACAATTGAATTCCTCTCCCGGACAGGCCCACAAGGTTACGTCAGGTAAACTTTTAGAGGATGGGTAGCTTGCTAACTATACTGAATGCAGGGTTGTCGGAACAGCAACAAGAAGATTTATTCGGAATGTTTGATCTTGTCAAAGTTATACCATAATGACATTGCATACCATCAACTACCCAATTATCTCTTGCGCCGTCTGCAACGAGTGCAACTTGCTGCTGCTAGTTTTGTCATAAAAAGATATGTGAAAACACCTGACATTATAGACCTTGGCTGGTTGCCCTTTAATGAGAACAGGGATCTTAATCTTTGCAAAACTACTTTCAAAGCCATGTATGATGGCATAACTGGCTGGCATATTTCAGGGTCACTGTCCACCATCCAAATAGGACTTTAAGATCATCTGCAGCTGTGAACCTGGAGGTGCCAAAACACTCCGGCACATTACAAGACCAGGTGGCCAAAGTTTTTAACAGCTTACCAGTCTCATATAAGAACTGCACAGAATATCAACAGTTTGTATCTCATTGCAAAAAGTTTTTTATCGACAAGGCAAGGACAAATCTATAATTTTCTCTTTTTTATCTATTTATAATTTATATATAATCTATAGTTTTCCAATATAATTTATTTTTCACATCATTATATAAATATATCTTTTAATATTATAGTATTTTGTTTGCATATCGCTTAACTTAGCAAGGAAGAGCCATTTTTTATGTGGAATGCTAATAAACCTTTATTATTATTATTATTATTATTATTATTATTATTATTATTATTATTATTATTGAGTTCTTCTTTGAGTTCGCGGAATGACCTGGCCGAAAAGTTCTCACTGTTGTAGTTTTGGGTAGGTCTACTGCGATCGGAATGTGCGTTTGTAAGCAATGTGAGCATTCCAAGGATAAACCTGAACATAAGCAGAGGACACATCTTTCGCATCCAACATCGATGGTGCAATAACTTGATGACCTCTTGTGCAGCGTTGTTTTCATAATGGCAATACCCAAAGGCTTCTGTGGGTAGTCCGATTTACGACATCGTCAATAGATAGATATATAGATAGACTGATGTACTAATAGCCCGAAAAAAGAAACCTAGAATTAGGCTACCTGTGGTAGTAGCCCGAGTATATAAGGTTGCAAAATGAAATGTCAATGTTCCTTCTCGTAATATCAGTTATGGCTTCCCAACGGGGTTGTACTCTGGTAAAGACATTTCTTCCAGCCATTTTGAATTATCTGATTCTTCACCATCACTTGGTTGATAAATCAAGACCAAATTGTGAATAGGTCTTTCAAAAAAACTTTCCTTTTCTACATTGAGTGACGAGAAGGTGGACTTTCCATCCTCGAAGTCCGTCTTCGCTGGGATAGACATCTGTGACCTTAGCTAAAGGCCATAGGTTATTGGAGCAAGATTCATTGCAAATAAGGGCAGTATCACCAATCTTGCTGTTGGGGCTGACTTTGCTCCACTTGTGATGTTTCTGTAGAAGAGGACAATGCTCACGCTACCAGCGGCTCTAGAATACACTTGATAGGTACTGTACTCTGCACCACCTTTTTCTTGAATAAAGATCTGGTCGTGAGAAGCCTACTGGAGGGGTAGAACTACCTTTGTCTTGAGTGTAAGTCGATGATTTTGTGTAATCAGCTCTGGTGAATATGGATCTGATAGGCTGTCAATGATGAGCGGAGGGCTATTCATGTTTTCTGTTTTTGTAAAAAGAGTGCGAAGGGCTTCGCTAACAGGCCAGAGAGGACTGAACGAACGGTACAAGTGAGTCTCTCCCAAATGCCACCCATTTGGGATGCGGATGGGATGTTCATTTTAAACTCAATCAGGTCACAACCTTGAGCAAGGAGAAAATTCTTAACAGATTCTGTGTTTGCTTCTTTCAGAGCAACATTAAGCTCATTTCTACCACCTACAAATATCGTACCCTGATCACATCTTAGCTCTCAGAATTTTTTTGAAATGCTGCAGAGCATTGATGAATGAGTTTGTTTCCTTCAATGTTAAAGTTTCTAGGTGTATGGCTCGAAAACAAAGGCACATAAAGATTAGACCCCAACATTGAAGTTCTTTTCGGCCTTCTTTCATACACCAAGGACCAAAAACGTCCATGCCTGTGCATGTTAAGGGCGCAGCAGAGGTAATACGTTTTTTTGGGAGATTTGCCATCTTTTGAACTTGAGTGGATCCTCAGAGCTTGCGACATGTGGTACACTTTCAGACTTGTCAAGAGACAGAGGAACAGCCATTTATAAACCATTACTCGGCTTGCTGAAGCGCACTGTGAGTCATAGCACATCCTTGGTGATGTTGGTCTCTAGTGTGGAACTGCCTGATGAGCAGCTCTGTAATGTGACTTTTCTTGGTAATTATTGAATGATTGAATGCTTTACTTCATATGCTAATGTGGCTTTCTGTAGAACGCCTCCAACTCTTAGCAATCCCTGTTCGTCAAGGAAGGGGGGAGTCTGAAAAGTGAGCTGGTCTGTTTCAAGCCTATATTTCTGTTGTGGGCACTCTGAAGGCTCTGGAATCTGCAACCTTTGTTGTTGCAGAGGCTATCAATTATTTGTGACCCTCCACAGGATTTTGGGTAAAAAGGTGAATGCAAGGGCACGCTAAAATGACACGCTAAACAATAGGCAGTGAGCGAAATGACACGCTAGCGTGCGAGCAGTGTGCCAACTGGCACGATTAAAGAGAAATTTTCTTTTATTTACATCGCAGACGAAACACAAAGGATCGTGTCCTTTGAAACAATGCCGTGTGACATTGAGCAAAATAGCACGCTAGTGTGCAAAATGACACGCTAGCTTGGTGAGCAAAATGACACGCTAGCTTAATGTGCAAAAGGACACGCTAGTGAGCTCAAGTAAAATGACAGGCCGCAGAGCAGCCGAGTCCACTCTTTTAACTTACCGTGTTGTCAAACAGCACAGGGTCCGTTTTGCCTGTAAAGCCTAAGATTCTTCTAAAAAAATAACACAAAATAATCTCACATCCGCGATGGACCAATGTGTTTTCACGAACTTTTCTTTGAATTCCGTAGTGTCGAAAACTGCGTATGCTTTGTGTTCGGTCGTTAGGAGCGCGAACTCGAACGTCATGTAAACAGCTTGTAATGCAAAACTTCAGCTTTTTTTACTGCTTTTATACATGTAATGAAACTAAACCTGAACAGTACAGTATAATGAAAATGTCACGTTCGACTTACACACTGTACCAGAGGCAGACTTAAAATAGTTCGAAATTCTAAACCGATGCTTGGCGGTTTAAGTTTCTCCAAAGACTGTTCCAGACAATCGGCTATTAGACGAGCGAGATGCGTTGCTTTGTTCGTCACGTTTCGTTGTTTTAAGAGCTCTTGTAGTTACTGCCTATCCTCATCTTTGCAAACGGTCCTTATAATTCTTCAAGTTCGTATGATAATTACAGAGAGTCGGCCTCCAGAATTCAAAACAAATCACAGGTTCGACGTTCAACCAAACGAGTGAAATCGCGTTCTTGTAACTGTATGCTGAGTAACCACGCAAAATTCTTGTGTATGCCAAAATAGCTTTTCACACAAATCAGAAAAGGTCAGGTTAGGTAAGTATAGGTTGTTAAGAAATAGTTTATGTCTCAAAGTAAACACGGATAACTAGAGGTTTCCTTTTTTTTTCCTTTTTTAGCGTTACGAGGTAGTTGTCTTCAGACTGGCAGTGATTGGTGAAAACAGTCTACTAACGAGATATACTCAGAAGTTTTGAGTTTTGGTGGTCCAAACATTTAGTGTTCCTTTAGACAGTAATAGTAGTAGTCACTTTACTAAAACTACGGTATTTCCACCCCCACTCTTCTCAACACTAAGCAGTTATATTTAGCAAAATTCTACTTTATTTTCTTACATGACACGCTTTTAAGACTACACAACAGTTTAAAAAAGCTATTGCCGACAAGTGTACTGATTACAAAATGAGTTATGTCTGTACTGACTTGAGGATTACTTCCTCTGCAAAGCGCATCTCTTCTACTGTTGGGGGACCAGTTCAGGACCTTCTGTCATGGTGCTTCTTAGGGTGAGTCTTTTCAATCATTCTCTGTCATAAACAGGTGACATTCTAAGTTTTCCTGATAATTCCAGCTTTCTCTTTAATCATATCTGGACTAAATCTTTAAGATCAGGTGATGCAAATGTGTTCACGCTTAAGAGAGGTTCTAATGTAACTGCATGTCCCAGCTGAGGGCTTGAGTTACCATTTGGTGTTTCTAAATCTCTAGGAATAAAACTATGCCGTGACTTTTTTGTTCTACTCTGTAACTAAATCCGGAAATATTTCACCTCAGCATTTGAATTCAACTGTGGCTCAGGCCAGACTGAATGTATATACAAGAAATTGGGTAAATCAATCGAGTTGATTAAGTAAGTTATACCACCGTAAGGTAAAAGGGAGGTGCTGACGTTTCGAAACGTCAGCACCTCCCTTTTACCTTACGGTGGTATAACTTTACTTAATCAACTCGTTTGATTTACCCAATTTCTTGTGTTTCAATTTCCCACCGACGCAGCACCAGTTTCTTTAGAAACTATCCCCACAATGAATGTATATACAGTATGACGTCTTTGGGGGGCTAATCATCCAGTGCGCATTATACTCTTCATGGTTTTCGTAGAGGTGCAGCTGTTTCGTTAGCATTAGCTGGGGTGAGCCTTCATGAGATCACGGACCATGTTGGCTGGAAGAACGGCTCGACAGCCTTGCATTACATTAAATCAAAGAAAGGAGTGAATCCTGTAGGCGCAGTGGCCAAATTAGCAGATTCGAATCTTGACATTGGAAACATGTACATGAGACTTGGGAAGGTTTTTTCTCGGGCCTTCAGAGAATATAGACATTGAAGGTAATTGTCTTGCACGTGGCAATTTAGGTCACTTCCATTCAATTAATCAGTTTCACATCGTCTTTTGTTTGGGATAGACTAGGATTGGGAAGAGGGCTAGAATAAAGACATGTTTAGAAAGTTGTGTTGCATTGTTGGTTGTCTAATATGCTGAGTATGGTATGGGACCTGGGCAAAGCCAGAGCAATTCCCCACACCTTATCTAGATGTCATGAATAACACTTCTCAGGGCAGAATATTACACTATTCAAAGTCAATTTGAATTGGTAATGAATGCCCTGGGGATGAATAAATGTTATGCAAATATTCCTATAAAAGACAAACACATGTATCCCTTTGTGCAGTCTACTCTCTAGTCTGCAGCATTAGTTTGTTGGTACCCCACCTGTCCTCCCAGCAAGGAAGCCAGGTTTGAAGTCTCCTTGATCCATTGAGCCTGGTTTGGGCTTGTCCCAGACCAGAGCAATTCCCCATACCTTATCTACATGTCATGAAGAACACTTCTCAGGGCAGAATGTCACACTATTCATTGCAATCAGGTTAAAGCCAAAATTGATGCAATAACCAAAACCTTACTATATCAATGATTTAGACCTTGTTTTTTTATCTTAAAAATGGTCTGTGTCAGCATTCCATATTCTTTTCAAAGGAAGCAAATAGTGAACACAACAGCTTCAACGATTCTTGGCAAAGGCAAAGAATCTACAGCTTGACTTATAGGCAATAATGTACAGTAGCTCACTATTCATCCAAAAAAAACAATTTTAACTGGACAGCAATAAATAGAAAAATCTCCACTGCATGCTGTACAAACGAATCCAGTGAACCAAGTCTTTCTACATCTTTCTGAAATCAAACCTAAGATAGGCACAAAGACAATACTCTTCTGGAAAGGTAAAGGAAACATTCCTGGATCTCAGTTAAGGATACAGGAGGTGAAAAATTGCAACATATTGCATAACTAAATCGGGCTGCCCATATGGTAACCCAATAAAGCAATCTTTTTTGCTGCCTGGAAGGCCAGGTTTGTTGCAGTCAGTGCTAAGAGCCCTTTCCTAAAATCAAAGTTTCTGGGCTCAGATCCTAATTTCTGCATCATAAATGAGTTATGCTGGCTATTAATTCATGTCCTAAGCTCTCATGCACAACCCAGGATAAGCCTGGAAACCACGCTCAGGTTCAGGTGTTGCAGTTAGGCTTCCTTACATTTAATTACTGTTTACTTACCGATACCAAAGGAGAAGACATCATTTATAGGTTTGAAGTGGGTGTCTCTGAGATACCGATCTAGATATCCTTCTGTGCCGCGTGTTTGACTGATAGAGGCGAATGAATACCCAGCCTCTAATTCCTGCGCCATTCCAGGATCTCCAAGGCGGGCGTTCAGATGTTTATCTAAAAATATATTACCAGGCTTCACATCCATATGAACAATCTCTTCCCTGGAACCAACAATAACACCTGTTTAAAATGTATGTCTGCAAGCATACAGTACATATATTCATATCTGGTAAGTAAGTGCTAAGTGTGGCCAGAGCAACTTTTCATTCACTGCTAAATGTTATTTAGCAGTTGGTTTGTCTGTTAATTGCTTTAATACAAACAGATAACACAGACACCACTGAATTACACACTGTACCATTTTTTTAAGTAAGAGGACAGAAGTATAAAAGTAAAAACCAACAGAAGATGTGTAACTGAAAATACTATAACCTGATGACTTGGACTATAAAAAGGAAATGATTAAAATCAGCTGAATATTTGTATGCAATTCAAAAGGAAAGCAGTGCATTGAGGTTCACTTCTTCGATTTAGCTTTCATTTTTGAAAAAAAAGTCTTTCAAAAACCTTGCGATTTTGCCCTGCCCATCCAACAGCAACAGGTAATCACATCAACAAAGAGGGAGCATGTAACAGGACTAATAAAGCGGAAAACCAAATACAGGGCACAGGTTCTCTATTAAATAGCTAAGCCCATACAAAAGTTTAGTTTGAATGAACCACTTTTAATTTTCCCCACCAACTTGTCACATACAATAGCTTTCCTTCCATGGCCTTATGTATTGACCATTTTACGATTCTTTGCTCAATACTTGGACTTTGAATAAGAGTGACACTAAAGAGACTGAGAGGTGGCCGGAAATGTGGAAGAAGGGACTGATTGTTAAGATATTTAAGAAAGGTGATTTGTGGGATTGTAACAACTGGAGAGGAGTTACTTTACTACCTGTAATTAGTAAGATATTCTGTAGGATGCTGCTAACAAGGATCATGAGAGGTGTAGACAAGAAGCTTCGAAACGAGCATGCTGGGTTTAGATCAAAGGGAAGTACAACTGAAAAGATCTTTCTACTAAGAGTGTGTTCCTTTTGGTGAATCCAAAAACGGATTTTTGATCTGAGAATTACCACATTTCGTGACCGAAAGAAACGCGAAATCCGAAATTGGATCTGTAACCTTGGTAACCTTTTGTAAATACGTTCAATATGGCGGCCGCAAAAGAAATGATGCGGTTTCTCTTGCTTGAAGAAGTATGCGATGATACCATGGAGCATTTTCTGATCAGCGATTCAAATAGTGACGACGGAGTCCTGGCACTAGCAGCACACAAACAGAGAAAGAGGCACCAAAAAATAATGTCAACTCGCTGAACAAGCTACTAGTTGATATATTTTCGGGCTTTTGTTTACAGTAAATAACACTTAAACATTGTTATTCGAATTCTCAGCAATGTTATGCGACAAGAGATTAATAGGGGAAGGTACAATCCCTGGACCCATCATATGGACCTCTATATGGACCCCTTTATGGACCACCTTATGGACCCCCTTATGGACCCTTGTATTTCGGTTAGCACCACAATATAATCGTTTCTTTATAATTATGTAGCATATATATCTCATATTATCTGGGTGTGTTCCTTTTTTGAGCAAAAATTACAAACAGGACACAGCTTTGTTTCGTTCATTGATAAAGCTAATTCGAAAAGGCGTTTCAAGGTAGGAATATTCATAATCTTATAAAGTTTTCAGTCATATTCCTATCCTTTCATGTATGATAACCACCATTCCAACAGACAAGGACATTTAAATCCTGGGAAGAAGAAGAGCACCAACCAGGTGTAAGTTTACACCCACCAGGCTCATTTTCCTATTCGTGGGTAAGAATTCACGCCACGTATCTTGAATAAACTTTCTAGTTGAGTCTTCATACACAATCCGGTTTTGTTTGATCTAAAAATCTTCTTTTACTTGGTTAATATTTATTTTTATACAAATAAAGCAATGACCTAGCTCTTTAAAAGTGTTGTTTTGCCGGTCTTTTTCCAGATTAAGTTGGACAGTGATATCATTGATTTGACGTTGAGTCCCTCGCCACTGAAGAAGAGGAAAACAGAGAGGAGGTATTTATAATTAACACCAACAAATGTTCTGAAACTGTTTTCAATTTACAGTTTTTGAAATCAATGACCTTTAATATATTTACAATTGTATTTTGATTTACAGGTCTAAACCAGGAAAACGAGCGTCCCCTTTCAGGCAGACTTCAAAATCCGCCACTCATGACAGCATTGAAGACATTTTGCAGGCCCTTGAATCGTCAAAACACTCCAACAAAAGCCATGCCCGAGGAAACCCGTGGAAAAATCAGAAAGAAAAGGTACAACCTGCCAGAATACATTTTCAATATGCCGTAAATTTAAAGCTATGAATGGATCAAAGTGGTTGTAATTACGCTATCGTAATATATTCCAATTGTAATCCTTGTTTCTATTTTTCTTCCTTAGTTTTTCCGAAGACGAAACAAATTTTGGCAGCAAAGCGGTTGACAACATTACGGCAATTAAAGCTCTTCTGAATAGAAGCATTAGGCAGTCAGATATACTATCCGTGTTGCCATCAGGGAAAAATGTTTGCCAAAATCGCGTGATATATGTCGATCTCAGTTTCATTAAAAACGACTGGCAAGATGACCATCGGTGGAAATGTACCTCTGCACCAAAGCCAAAAAAATACAACGTAAGCTATAACAATAATGGTGATATGGAGGTAGACCCTACTGATTCCATTAATTCCTATTCAGTAAAAAGGCATTGTTACATACATCATTCGGCGCCTGATTTCCATCGCTTGATCATTACAGTAAATGAACCAGATGGAAATACCTTTCCCTTGGCACTTGTGCAGTACAGATTTGATAATGAACCGCACATAGTTCATAATAATCCTCACGGGAACTCAAAAAAGATGTCCCATTCATTCCAACTACAAAAAGCATGATCACTAAACTCACCGAAGAATTGCAAAGGCGAATCTCTGGAGGTGACGCCAATAAACACATCGTACGCAGACGAAGAATGTGATAGTCATCTCTCTGATCTCGTTCAAAAACTTGCAAACCGCTCAGCTAAAGACATTAGGGTAGGCCACTTAAATGTGTGCAGCTTGCAAAACAAGATCGAGGAACTAAGATGCTTGCAAATGTTTTGCAGATTTGAAGTGCTCGCTATCACAGAAACCCACCTGGACAAAACTGTTCCAGACACAGCTTTGGATATTGACAGGATGAAGTTTCTACGCCTCGACAGAAAAGGACGCAAAGGTGGCGGCTGTATCCTGTACTATGCGGATCACTTACAAGCAACTCATCGCAAGGACCTATTTAATGATGGCCTTGAAGCGATTTGGGTGCAAGTTAAATTTCCTAGCACTTCGGTACTGTTTTCAGTCATGTACAGACCACCAGACTTCAATCAATTCTTTGATTTAATTAGCTCGCCCCTTGAAAAGGCATGGTTAAAGTCTTCTAATATCTTTCTACTGGGAGACTTCAACTGCAACCTTCTTGTCGAAGGTAATCAAGAAAGCGACACAAATATTTCGAACGCAAACATCAACAAACTACGTTCTATATTCGAGATGTTTAATATGCAAAATGTCATTCAAGAAGCTACAAGATTAACAATAACATCTAGCACCTTAATCGATCTTATTGTAACTACAAGAAAAGACCTTGTCAGTTCTTCAGGCGTATTCCCTCTGGGTATATCAGATCACCACTTAATTTATGCGACCATTAGAATAAAAAACAAAAGACCGCCACCCAAGATAATCAAGACAAGAGACTATAAGAGAATGGATATAAACAGTTTCAGACACGATCTTGAAACAGCGCCGTTCCAGATTGCATCCATTTTTGACGATCCCGACGATCATCTGTGGGCCTGGCAATGTTTATTCAATGACTTATGTGATGAATACACCCCTTGGAAAGAAGTCAAAGTCAGAAGCAGCTCCGATCCTTGGATTACATGCAATATTCGGTACAAGATGAATCGAAGATACAAGTTATTTAAAGCAGCGGCTTCTACTAAATGCCCTCAACAGTGGACGGAATACAAAAGGGTTAGAAATGAGGTCACCTCAGATCTAAGAAAGGCCAAGGCAGCATATTTCTCAAAAATGTTCAGTGAGGTCAAAAACACGAGAGCATATTGGAACCTAATTATGAAGGCTACCAATCCTAAGATACGTAAGAACATCGGTCCTCTGAAAAGGGACGATAATACCCTAGCACTTGATGATTCCGAGAAAGCTGGCCTCATGAACTCATTTTTCGCAACGATTGGACAAAAGCTATCTGATAACTTACCACCGGCTGACAATGTAAAGGGAGCCACTGTTGTAAATGCTGACACGAAGAACGTACCGATACTCGTAGACTGCAATGTCTCGTGGTCAAAGATACGGTATAAAGTTAATGCACTAAAAACGAACAAATCAACAGGCCCTGACGACATACAGCCCAAACTCTTAAAGCTAGCAAGTGATTCAATTGTTCCTTCCTTATTTAGCCTATACCGACACAGTATTGAGACAAAAACGGTCTTCACCAGCTGGAAAACGGCGAGACTTACCCCTATTTTCAAAAAGGATGATGAAACGGACAGGGGGAATTACAGACCAGTATCACTGCTAAGTGTACCAAGCAAGTAGGGAAAATATACCGGTTCTAGCCCTAAATAAAAATAAAAAAAAAAAAATCAATTTTATTTTATTTTATTCAAGATTTCAGAAAAATAAAAAAAAAAGCCCTAAATAAAAATAAAAAAAAATCAATTTTATTTTATTTTATTCAAGATTTCAGAAAAATAAAAAAAATTTAATAAGCCTTTGCATAGGCTGTTGAGTCCAGAGATGTGGAGCCTTTGCATAGGCTGTTGAGTCCAGAGATGAGGAGCCGGCTTTATTTTATTTTATTCTAGATTTCAGAAAAATAAAAAAAATTAAATTATGATTTAAAGAAATGGTGCAGCCCCATTAAATTAATTATGGAACAAAAACTAAAAAAATTATATTTACCGCAATTGAAAAAAATTGCTGCAGAGTTTAAAATAAAAAGATTATATGGAATGAATAAAGCAGAATTGATTGAAGAGATAGGAAAATTTGCGGATGAAGAGATAAAACAAAAACTTAACATTAATAATAATTATGTTTGTATTCATGGAATTTGTAGATATTTTTGTAAAGAATGCGGCGGGTCGCAAATATGCATACACAATAAAAATAAGCATCAGTGTAAAGAATGCGGCGGGTCGCAAATATGTGAACATGATAAATATAAGTATCAATGTAAAGAATGCGGCGGGTCGCGAATATGCGAGCATGGTAAACAAAAACAACAATGTAAAGAATGTGGAGGATCACAAATATGTGAACACATGAAACAAAAATATTCTTGTAAAGAATGTAAAAAAAAAATAAATTATGATTTAAAGAATTGTGCTAGAATTAATAGTTAATATGGAACACCAACTAAAGAGTAAAAATCTTTTAGAACTTCTAAAGAAAGCCATAAACGAAAATGGTAAAAGTTTAGAAAGATTAATAGTGAAACAACTAAAAAAAATTATTAAAGAAAAAGGTAAAAAATTACCTGAAAAAGTAATTACTAAAAATTTGCGCAAAATTCCAGAAATTGCTGAGGCTCTTGATAATATCACAAATAAACCACAAAGATTAATTATGGATGAGCCAATACCTGAAATTAATATTCCCATTCTAAAACCTTCTAAACCTATTTCCCAACCAACAAGAAAAGTTTACAAACCGATAAATAAGGAGATTAACAAGTTAGAAGATTGGGTACTATCTTATATCCCTGAACCTAACAAAAAGGCTGTAAATAAAAGATTTGATGGTTTGAAGAAAAAGGTTGACCGCATATTCAAGATAAAGAATGAGGAATCACTTACAGATCTAATCAATAAAAACATCTCCGAACTTACTAATAACAAACCAACAAAACCTAAAAGACAGGTAAATATGTCTGAGAGTGTGAGAGATGAATTGAATGAAAGGGATAACCGATTAGCTCCAAAACAAAATCAAACAGCATTGAGGGGATATCTGAAAACACATAGGATAGATGGACAAAAAGGGTATGGCCCAAAGACATTTATTAATAAAATCAAACCAAAAGTTTTGGATCTTATTAATAAGCAAAAGAAGCCTATCAAAATAAAGTTCATCTTTACCTGTAAATTCATAAAAAAGAATCCTGTTAATGGGCAGATTGATGAATGTTCGGGGTACTTTCATTCAAAAAATGTGGAAATAATAACAGAAGCAACTGATTTTTCTGAACTATACGATACAATGGCAAATTACTTACTTAAATTGACTGAAGAGTTTCAAAATCAAGGTTCTGGATGGCAATTTGACCGAGTGGAATACTTTGATATAAACATCGATCCTTATGAACCTATTTCTGGCAGTTCCTATATTCCTCTACCATTAATATTGGAATTAAAGAAAGCAATTATAAACGTTAAAAATCTGAATGATCATGAATGTTTCAAGTGGGCAATAACTTCTGCCGCGTTTCCAAAAAAGAAAAATCCACAAAGATTAGATAAACAAATGAGAGAGAACTCTGGGAATTTTGACTTTAAAGGAATAGAGTTTCCTGTTAAAATTGGAAAAGATATTGATAAGTTTGAAAAACAAAATCCATACTATACAATTAATGTACATGGATTTAATAAAGATAACCAAGAAGTATATCCTTTGAGAATAAGTAAGAAACAAAGTGGTTATTTGATTGAATTACTTCTAATAACGAATGAAGAAGGAAATAATCACTACTGTTGGATAAAGAATTTTAGCAGACTTGCTTCATCGCAAATAAATAATAATCAACACAAACGTGAATTTTGTCGTAGATGTTATAATTCATTTTCAACAGAAAAATCATTGGAAAAACATCTTGAATATTGTTCCAAAAATGAAGAAGTTAGGATTAATATGCCAAAAGATGAAGATGGCAATCCTATGTATATTAATTTCAATAATTATAATCGAAAAATGCGAGTACCATTTGTTGTATATGCAGACTTTGAGAGCTTTCCAGAGAAAATACATACCTGCTCACCAAATGAAAGTAAGAGTTTTACTAATCAATACCAGAAACATAAAGCATCGGGATTCAGCTATCTCATAAAATCTTTTGATGATAAAATATTTCCACCCGAGCTTGTGCAATACACAGCCGAATCCGCAGATGATGATATTCCACAGATATTTATAGATAATTTAGAGCAGGATATTAAGAAAATTTACAATAATACAAAATACCGCAAAAAAGTGGAGAATATGACAGAAATGGATAAAAAAGAATATGAAAATGCTACTCACTGTCATATATGCGAAGAAAAATTAGGAGAAGATAAGGTCTTAGATCACTGCCATCTTACAGGAAAGTATAGAGGAGCAGCCCATAACGAATGCAACTTAAATTACAAGATTCCAAAGTTCTTCCCAGTAATATTTCACAACCTATCTGGATATGATGCTCATCTTTTTATCAAGAATCTTGGTAAAACAAAAGGTAATATAAAATGCATACCTAATAATGAGGAAAAGTATATTTCTTTCACAAAACAGATTGTAGTTGATACATTTACAAATAAAGAAGGTAAGATGGTTGAGGTGAAGCGAGATATTAGATTCATAGATTCATTTAAATTTATGCCAACTAGTCTAGATAAATTAGTAACCAATCTGCCAAAAGAATCTTTCAAAAACTTAAATATTTTTTATGAAGGTGAAGAATTAAAGACATTGTTGAGAAAGGGCGTATTTCCATATGATTGGTTTGATGGATTAGATAAACTCAGCGCAACCCAACTTCCACCAAAGTATGAATTCTATTCAATACTAAACGATGAAAAAATAAAAGAAGATGATTATAAACACGCACAAAAGGTATGGGAAACCTTCAATATGAAAACAATGAGGGAATATCACGATTTATATCTTAATTCAGATGTATTACTTTTAGCGGATGTATTCGAGAACTTTAGAGATGTTTGCCAAAAGAATTATGGTTTAGATCCTGCGCACTATTATACAGCGCCGGGATTAGCTTGGGACGCGACATTAAAGATAACGAAAGTGAATTTGGAGTTGCTAACTGACATCGATATGTTACTTATGATTGAGAAAGGTATTCGGGGCGGAGTCTCTATGATATCTACTAGATATGGTAAAGCCAACAACCCATACATGAAAGAATATGATCCCAACCTACCCAAAATGTATATACAATATCTTGACGCTAATAATTTATATGGGGGAGGAATGAGTAATCCATTACCTACTCATGGTTTTAAATGGATGAACAACAAAGATCTTAGAGACTGGAAAAATATTCCATGCATATTGGAGGTTGATTTGGAATATTCCCCCCACCTTCATGATTTACATAATGATTATCCTATAGCTCCAGAGAGGATTGAAGTTAATAAGGTGGAGAAATTAATCCCAAACCTGAACAATAAGGTAAAGTATGTTGTTCATCATGAAACACTAAAACTTTATGAAAGTTTAGGATTAAAAATAACAAAGATTCATAGAGGCATTACATTCAAAGAGTCAGATTGGTTAAAACCATATATTGATTTGAATACTGATTTAAGATCAAAAGCGAAGAACGACTTTGAAAAAGATTTCTTCAAGTTAATGAACAATTCTGTGTTTGGTAAAACAATGGAAAACATTAGAAATAGGGTTGATATTAGATTAGTTATAAATCAAAAAGATGCTAAAAAATTAATATCAAAACCTAACTATAAACATCGTACTATCTTTTGTGAAAATCTTGTGGCCATCCACATGAAGAAAACAAAGTTAGTATTCAATAAACCCGTTTACTTAGGTATGTGCATTCTTGATCTAAGTAAAACAATAATGTATAACTTTCATTATAATTATATCAAACCAAAGTATGGAGAAAAGGTTAAATTGCTTTTTACAGATACTGATAGCCTCGCATATTTGATAGAAACGGAAGATTTCTACAAGGATATTACCCCAGATGTGATGGAAAGGTTTGACACTTCCAATTTTCCTGAAAACCATCCATCAGGTATTAAGGTCGGCGTAAATAAAAAAGTTATTAATATGTTCAAAGATGAGGCAGAGGGAAAACCGATAGCGGAATTTGTAGGTCTAAGAGCCAAGCTTTACTCATACAGGATGGATGGGGGTGAAGAGATAAAAAAGGACAAAGGGGTAAAAACATCAGTAGTAAAAAAGACAATAAGCTTTAATGATTACAAAAATTGCCTATTCAATAAACAACCACAAATGAGAAAGATGAATGTATTTAGAAGCCGTTTGCATGATGTTTATACCGAAACCGTTAACAAAGTTGCCCTTTCTTACGATGATGACAAAAGAATAATTTGCGAAGATGGAATAAATACTTTTGCTCACGGACATTATCGTTGTAAAACAGAATTTGGCGGCAACTTAGTATCATAAGGTATAACTTGAAGTTCTTCCCTTACAAAACCGCGTCTTGGACCATCCAATAAATAATATAAAACGGGTTGATTAGGTGAAACGACGCTACGTGTAATATCATAAACTTTAATACTCCAAATAGGATCAGTAGCTCGTCTTTTTTCGCCGCCTTCAAGCTCGCCTGGGGATAATAAATATCTAACTTTAACACCAGGAGGTAATCTAACCTCATCAAGCCCCACAATTCGTTGGTAATTTTTAGGTTCATTATCAACCTCTTTCATTTTTATAGACTTAATTGGTTCTTTGCCGGTTATTCTAGTTGGTGTATTATTCAAAGTTTTTAGAATAGCTGGCAATCTTTTCACCCATACTCTCGATCTTTCATTCTGTATCATTTCTTGTGCATATTGATGACTAAATAATATTTCGCCTAATATTCTGTTTGTCCTTTCAACAAATGCTTGGGCTCTATGATTACCAGCTTCACTTCTTTGTATTCTTACATTATGGTAATTCATGAGCTTACTAACTTCGCCCATAAATTCTTTTCCTAGATCAACCATTAGTGTTTTAGGGTATTTCAATCTTCTAGAATATATTTTTGTAAAAGCTTCTGATATCTCTCGACTTTCTTTTGAAGTTAATGGCTCCGCGTCTTTATATCTCGAGGCGATATCAACCACAACTAACGCATATTTATATGTTTTTCTTCCAACTCTATCATGCGGTAAAAATAATAAATCTGCTTGGTGAATCTGATTTGGTTTATCCACAACCCAGTGCGGCCTAGGTATATACTTGGGAGCCGGAAGATAGATTTGCCATATTGCTTGTTTTTGTAACCACCGTTTTGCCACATTTTCACTTACTTTTGCCTTCTCAGCTAATTTAGAAATTGCGGAATATCCTTTCCAATACCCTTCAGCTGAATAATATATTTTTGACATCATTTAAAAATTAACAAAAGTATTTTATAAATTAAGAATGGTGGAGGAAGAAAAAATAAAATTTAGCGAATATCAAATTAATCTTATGAAAAAAATTATTAGAAAAAAAATTCTATATATGGAAGATGGTGATAAAATTTTTAATATTATGATTTTAATTCCCGAGGCAAGAGAAGGTTTATTAAAACATATTGAAAAATTAAAGAATAATAGTGCAAAGGGGTTTAAAGGTTAGCCAAAGTATCTTATAAATTACAATGACGTCTGAAAAAATTAATCCAAACAGAATTCCAAAAGAACCATTTGGTTTGAAAGCAGAATCAACCTTGAATAGAATTACTCTAAACCCATCATCAGCCGGCCCTGGCGAAACATTATATATAAATATTCCAAAACTTTCTGAGAATTTAGTGATTGTACCTGGAAGTGTATCTCTTTTGTTTGATTTAGATGTTGAGGGGCATGCAAATAATACTGTTGTTAATAATTTAGCTGCCAATCTTGTAACTAGATTAAAAGTTCTTTTTGGAGGTGAAACATTGCAGGATACTCAAAGATATGATTTATTTAAAACATATCATGATTTATTTTTAACAGAAGAAGAGCGAGAAGATAAATTAAAACAAGGTATTTCTTCAGAAAATATTAGAAAAATTAGAACA
The DNA here is from genome assembly GCA_949710005.1 of Ricordea florida. NCBI lineage: Eukaryota > Metazoa > Cnidaria > Anthozoa > Corallimorpharia > Ricordeidae > Ricordea > Ricordea florida. The sequence goes on from OX453280.1 coordinate 16,840,224, forward strand.
AATGCAGGCGATGCGAAAAAAACTCAAAAAGAAGCAAAGGAAGTAATTCTCGCTAATGTTCACGGTACAAAGTATAGAATACCAATAAATCACCCAATTTTAAATGATCATGGCGTTTTTTATCCAAAAGCATTAGAAAATCATTTAATATTTGAGATTACACTCGCCTCAATTTTTAATATTCTTATTTATTCTGATACAACTAAAACACCATCATATTCAATCAAAAACTTAGAGTTAGAATATTCTTCCATTTCAAGCGAATACTTAGCCCGCGAGGCACAGGCCGCTTATCGAGTTGGTAAAGGATTCTTTTATGAAAATGTTACTTTGCACAAAACTTTTACAATTTCAGTAGGTGGTGATGGAGTAATAAATCAACATATTAATTTACCAAGAAGATCAATGACTGGGGTATTATTTTTGTTTAAATTACCATACATTGGAGGGGCTCGGGATTCTGAAAATTTTTATAATCCTGGTATATCTTCTGTTAATATTGATGTTGATGGTGTGCCAAATCGAATATACTCAAGGGGTATGATTCCATCAGATCTTTGGGAATCTGTGAAAAAACGATTCGGGAGAGAACAAATTTCACTAAACGAAATGGATTTTTATGATAATAAGTTTGCTCTTTGGGTTGATACTAGAACCCATCCCGATAATAATATTCATGGAGGAGGACTAGCGTTAAATAATACACATGATGGTGTAAAAATAGAAATTAAAAGGAAACAAAGTGGTTCAGGAACAATAACTTGTTATATGTTTGTTGTGGCTGATGCAATGATGGAAATAATGAATTCAAGTTTGAGATCAATTAAGTACTGAGAATCTAAAAACATAATGTTATGATACAAAAATCATGGAAGATTTACGAGATAAAATCCCATTTCATTGTATAATAACTGGACCAACAAATTGTGGAAAAACAAAGTACCTAATTGATCAGCTTCGTGGGCCATTTCGAAAAGTTTTTGAATACATTGTTTTAATTTGTCCAACCTATTCTAAAAATAAAACATATCATAATTTTGCTCGTGGGGACAAGAGATTCTTTGTATTATCACCCGGTGCAAGTAATGTAGATGAGATTAATGAATTGTTAAATGATTGTCAAACTTTATTCTCTGGAACAAAAACATTAATAATTTTAGATGATTGCGCTGTATCCACTGATTTGAAGAAAAGATCGAATAAATTTATAGATTTAGCATTCTCCGGAAGGCATCACGGATTATCAATGTGGGTTCTAACCCAGCAATTAACATCAATAGCAAAACCATTTCGGGAAAATGTAGCCTGCGTTGTTACTTTTCATAATCCATCGCAAAAAGGCATGAAAATGTTTTTCGAAGATTACGGCGGTGATTTGGATTATGAATTAGGTAAAAAGTTTGTTCAACTCCTTAAAACAGAAAAATATTCTAGACTTTGTTTATCTTTACGCCATCCATTTAATTGTTATTTAGAGATACCCGAAGTGATTTAAAAAAGATGACAAACGTAGAAGATTATATTAAAGAAAATACCGACCAACCGAATGGAGAAACGGTAAAAGATAATGAAATTGAGATAAAACAAGAATCACTAGCCATTCTCGCAGTTCTTGGAACAACAAAGGAATATATGGGGGTTGAAATGAGTCTGGGTGATATAAAAAAATTATCAGAACGCGATGTAGAAAAATATTTTAATCGTTACCAAACAGTAATGGGTAAGAAAATTAACGGTGGGTTGGTAGACTCATCCCTACAATTAGTTTCTAAACTTATTTCATATTTAGTTCCGGTTGATGATATAGAATCTCTTTGCGATGATTTGAAGAATGATGATTTGGTTAATCGTGAATTAACAAACATTGTTGGGCTATTAGCATTGAAAGGAGGAAGATTGACAGCACTTGCTAGCGGATTATTTCAAGTAGCTAAACACGTTAAATTTAACAAAAATCAACAATTTTCAATAGAAGAACCAGTAAATTCTAACAAAACTGATCAGGAAACTAAGCAATCTACTGAAGGTATTGATACTGTATATTAAACAGATCTAAAAACTTATTTGTAGCATCTAAATAACAATGTCTGAACAATCTGAAGTAGAAGTTGAACAAATTACGGCCGATCCCACACCAGATACTAAAAAGAGGGAGAAAGACCCTAAAAAAGTGGCGGCAGGAAAAAAATTAGCAGAATATAATAAAAAAGCAAAAGAAGCATTAGCTAGGGAGATGAAACGAGAGGCGCAAAACGAAAATACAGAAAGAGAAAAGACAAATAATGAATATAAATCATGGCTTCCAGAATTATCTTTTACTACTGTTTTATCTGTTGTTGGATTGGGGTTTACAGCATTTGATCTTTTTATGAGATATCGGGAAAAAGCTATAGATGAATATAAAAATAGGATACCAGATTTATCACAAGTTCCTCAAATACAACAACCATCAACAGAAAGACCAAAAATTGGAATGATGTAATTATAAATTATTTTTTACTACATAAAGATATCTAAAGGTTTCTTAATGATGTAGTAAAAAATGTCAAGCGAAAATAAACTTGTGAAAACTGTAACTGATTCAGCGGTACTTATCGGATTAGGGGGTGGAGTTGGATATGTAGCTAAAAAGATGATGAAAGAATCATTTTTGAATGACCCATCCTCAAGTATTATAAATTATGCAAAATGGGTTGCTGTATTATCAGGAAGTATGTATCTAAAAACATATTTAGAGGAACAAAAGATTTTACCAAAATAATCAAATATGGCGTCAATAGCAATGATGTTGGTAGGAGCTGTAGTAAATGCAACGGCATTTGTTGGCGGAAATTATATTGCAAAACATTTTGCAGGACATAATGCGGAAACAGAAAAAATACGACACAATAAAGCATTAGAAAAATATCAAAGAGATTATGCAGAATATCAGAAAAAAAGACAAGAAATGCTTGATTGGAAAATGAAGAAAAAAGATGAAAAATATCAAGCATCAAAAAATATTTCGATTACAAACCAAGCTTTTGAATTGTATAGTCAAATGCAAGAGCCAAAATTCACAGATTATTACAAACCAAGCGATGAACAAAAAACAGGAGAAATGATATATGTTGGGGGTGGAATGTTGGGTTTAGGTTATGTGATCAGTAAATTATTTTAAATTATTATTGGGTTTACAACAGATTTTCCCAACTTCCAATATAGAGGATCTAAACCCCCTTTTTTTTGTTTTTCAACTCTAAGGGATCTAAAGATTTCTTACTGATGAGTAAAAATCATGGCAGAAGGAGGATATTTTCCAGAAGATTTAGATCCAACCGAACTAAATGAAGCAAAAGATGATGATGATGATGATGATGATGAGCAACTTGAATTAAAAACATTTACAAACACAAGTTATGAAAATACTGTTTATGATGAAGAAGAGGAGCAAGATAGTTCATTTGGAGGAACCGATGAAAAAAAACCTCTTTTAAAAAAAGATAGGGAAATTGAACAAGTAGAAGAAGAAATAAGAAACAATAATCCGCGCGCAGATTTTAAACAATTTTTAAAATTTTTACAAGATGTTGGGAAAGGGATAAAACTACCAGCAGTTAAATTACCGGGTAGAAAGGGCGCAGCTACATATGTTCTTGTGGATGGTGAATATAGACAATTTAAAGATGGGAAAATAGGCCCTAAACTTCGTGATGGGCGATTAAAAAGGGCTTTAGGACAGACGAGAGAAGAAATTTTAGAAGAAAATAAACGAGAAAATAAAAAGTCGGAAGAATTAAAAAAGAAAAAAATGAGAGAAAGAAAATCCCTTGCGGATAACCCCACTAACACGCCAGAGGAAGAAGCTAGAATAGAAACTTTAGATAAAGAAGTTAATGATATTAATGAAGAAATGGAGGAAAGAAATAGAGAAAGTGAACAAATAAGAAACAAAATGTCATTACTCGATCGTATTAAGGATATATTCAAAGAACATGGATTTACGGCATTTGCTGTTGTTAGTGCTGTTGCTTTAATAATTGGGGTTATAGTTTCTAATCTTTCAAAAGGTTTATCAACATTAGGTAAAGGTTTGGGAAAAGGATTGAAAACAATTGGTAAAAAACTGGGTGAAATATTGCCAGGAATGGTTGGTGCAATAGTTAGCTTTCTATTCAAAACAGCTGGGCAGGTTATTGGGTTTTTAGGAAAGAATGCTTGGCTTTTGATACTGGCTGTTGTTCTATATTTTGTGGAAAGTATAAAAAAGAAGGGAAAGTAGATCTAAAGATATCAAGTTGATCAGTAAAATACAATATGGACGACTACAATAAAATTTATCCTCAACTACCTAATAATGTTGAACCAAGTTCCTCGGTTAATTTCAGACTGCAAAAATCAAGCGAAGTATTACAAAATCTTGAGAAAGAAATTAAACATTATGAAGAAGTAAGGAAAAAATATAATAGGGCGAGAGGAATATGTACAAAAATTAGTGTTTGTGGTGGTTTGATTTCAGTTATTCTATCTGCGAGCGGGTTGAGTACATCTCTCACTGGTTTTGGTGCTATTATTGGCATTCCTTTGGGTGTTGTAGGCGGTTTTTTTGGTGGATTATCGGTTGGATTTGGTTTTGCTTCTAAAAAACTTTCAAATAAAGTTAGTAAACACGAACAAACCGCTGCAATTGCAAAATCAAAATTAAACACAATTAACGATTTAGTTTCAAAAGCTTTGAAAGATAATGTTATATCCGATCAAGAATTTTCTATAATTTTAGCAGAGTTGGAAAAGTTTCAAAAACTAAAACTTGAAATACGGCAAAAATTTAGAAAAGATGCAGAAAAAAACTTGGATATGTCTGTGATAAGGAGAGAAGTGCGTGCAGATCTATTAAAAGAACTTACCGGAGGGAAAGAACATTAAAAATTTCATATGAGAAAACTGAAGTTGGTTGCAATTGCTTTGCTGGTATTAAAAATGAAGAAAATTAACTTTGCATTTTATTCTTGACTCAATTTAAAGGTCAGATTATTTGAAAAGAAAGAATAAAATGTTTGATGATATATTATCAGATTTCAAAGATGGTCATGATTTATGGACCCATTTCAAAGTTAAATATCCAAACGCAAACCTTTATAGATTTACATTTGTTAATGATTCCGGCGGCGGATATATTAAGTGGTTATTCAATGATACAAAAATTATTACAAATAAAGATCCAAACGATGAAACATTAATTAATAATTTATCTTCAAATATGAAAACTCTTTTATTTAGAGATTTAGGAATAAACGAAGAAAAAAAAGTTGTTGTAAATTCACCTCATCAGGTAATTTCCACGTCTTTCCCAAAAAGTTTATCATCTACAAACAAAACATATCCAATACCTGGTGTTAAATTCGATGAATCTGTAAAAAATGTAACAGAAATGTTAACTATTTTGGATATATATGTTTCAGATAAAGATAACTTTATTTCCCCTATGAGAAATATATTTAAATCACAGGTTGTAACATTTAATTCCGCAAAGGAGTGCAAAAGGTGGTTGAAAAAGCCAGATTTCAATCATTGGCCACAACAACTTAACTTTGCGGTTTGGTGCGCAACATCTGGATGTGGTGTAAGTTTAAATGAAAGTTTAAATTATCCAAGAGTTATTAGAAGTTTTATAAAGTTTCATATATATTTCACAATAAGAAGAATATTGTATGAAATGAGATTACCATTGCCGGATGAACAAACTTTTTCTTTAAAAAATAATCCATATAATAAAGTTGCATATAATCAATTGTGTAATGAATTTGGAATTAGTAATAATTCTGATTTTAGATGGAAAGGTGGTAGAAATCATGGGTTGGGTGATATCTTTATTTATTACGACTCTGAAGGAAATGAAAGTTTATATGTTGTAAGAAATTATGATCATGATGCAAATACTTGGCCTGGACAAAATAAATTTTCTGATGAAGGTTATAAAGATGGAGATGGAAATAAAATTTCATTTATTAGAAATGATGCATCTAAGGATTTTAAATATGCTTGGTTTATTCCTAGTGAGGGGCACGGTCTAACTAAAGCGGGGCTTGGGAGATTAAATCGATCCGTAGAAGCTTTTGTTTACTGTATATTAGGAGCGCAAGTAAACACTAGAAATTCGATTTATGGTAATGGTGGTGGTGCAATAGAGACTCAACAAGAATTCTTGACCTTATTTGAAAGTAGCGTTATAGAAAATGATACTTCTAATTCTATTAAAAATTATCAACAATCTGTGTATGAAACTAAATTACGACTTGATTTGGCTATAGCTCCTGGTGTTTGGTTGATGCCGAGTAATATGATTATAAACACAGAGAGCGTGGTCGGGTATAATAACAAACTCATGAAAGCCGCTGAAGATATGAATTTTGGGGTAAATAATTCATTAAATACAGAAACAAAAGAGGTTGGAATAACTCATAGTTTAGGAACATCAAAAGTTTTATTAAATACTAATACTCAACCAAGGAAAAATATAAATCCTAAATTAAACAATAACGATGAATCAGACAAAACAGATGAAGTTAGTAATATAGAAACATCTTCTCATCAAAATACTCTTATTGTTTTAATATTTGCTGGAGGATTATTATCTTGGTTTTTATTTCGATAAAATTTAATCTAAACATATACCTTCTAAATGAAAAATGTTTAGCATTACAATGTATACTGCAGAAACTAGAGTTTATTTAGACCCTCCACTCAAAAATATTCAAGAGATACAACTCCTGGATTGTAATATTAAAACAAAAAAAAGACTAATAACTTTAAGTAATCAAGAAAAAATAACTGATGAACAAGATAAACCTTTAGTAATATTTAATCCAGGAATATATTCTATAAATGATATAAAAATATTAATTGAACTCAGTGAAAAGGGTAAAAATATAACAATGATTATCGGAGATAATTTTGCTTACATAATCAACAATAAACCATTTAACATTAAATTTACCCAGGGTTTGCAAAATTCCTTAGGGGTGCCAGAGATTTTATTTAAAATAAATCAAATAGATATAACTATAAAAGAACCCTTGAGGCTTTTATGTAGCATAGTTGATAATAGAATGTCATACACAAATAAAGGTAAAAATGAAGTTGTAAAAATACAACCATCCCAATTGCTAGCAAACATTCCATCAAAAGATTATCCATCTATTCCAATTAGAAAATATGATAACTTTATTAATCACTTTGATTTAACCATTTTAGACTCTGATTGGAAAAGGTTTTATCTAAAAGGAGAATCTGTAACTTTTAGTTTAAGGTTTAAATAAATTTTTGTTATGTAACCATTTATTGGGTTATATAACATAACTTTTATCAATCTTCTTCACCAAATACCTCTTCTTCCAAAAACTTTAACTCTTCAAAATCAATACACCAATCTAAATACCTACTTGGATGCCATGTTACAACCATTAAATCATCATACAAGTCTTTATAGAATTTCTCTTTATGTAATATCTTGTTTTTATCTAAAGTTATACTTACCTCTAATGATGTAACATAAAATCTTTTATCGAAGGCATTAATATTACATTCTTTATCATAATAAGCAAGGTAAACACCATTTTTATAATAATGATCAAGTGCTTCATGATTTTCAATAAGCCAACCATATGCTGGATGATAATAATAATTATATTCTTCCACAAAAAAATCCTCATTAGCAATTTCTAAAAGTTCTTTTACAAAATCATTAACGGATACACCATCAACACCAAAATCTTTATTTTTAGAAAAATTAATAACTCCTTGAAAATAGTAACCATCATCATTAGCACAATATTCAACGCTCCCTTTTATATCATTACAAAGCGTTACATGTTTATAATATTTATACTCAGAAAAATATTCTCTATTCTTTGATAAATTTTTTAACAAAGAATCTTTTATTTGTTCTATAAAATCACAAATACCAACCTTTTTATCGTTTTGATATTTAATATTTAATTCTTCCATTTTTTTTATTTTATATTTTTTTATCTTTTTAAATCATAATTAATTTTTTTTATTTTTTTTACATTCTTTACAAGAATATTTTTGTTTCATGTGTTCACATATTTGTGATCCTCCACATTCTTTACATTGTTGTTTTTGTTTACCATGCTCGCATATTCGCGACCCGCCGCATTCTTTACATTGATACTTATATTTATCATGTTCACATATTTGCGACCCGCCGCATTCTTTACACTGATGCTTATTTTTATTGTGTATGCATATTTGCGACCCGCCGCATTCTTTACAAAAATATCTACAAATTCCATGAATACAAACATAATTATTATTAATGTTAAGTTTTTGTTTTATCTCTTCATCCGCAAATTTTCCTATCTCTTCAATCAATTCTGCTTTATTCATTCCATATAATCTTTTTATTTTAAACTCTGCAGCAATTTTTTTCAATTGCGGTAAATATAATTTTTTTAGTTTTTGTTCCATAATTAATTTAATGGGGCTGCACCATTTCTTTAAATCATAATTTAATTTTTTTTATTTTTCTGAAATCTAGAATAAAATAAAATAAAGCCGGCTCCTCATCTCTGGACTCAACAGCCTATGCAAAGGCTCCACATCTCTGGACTCAACAGCCTATGCAAAGGCTTATTAAATTTTTTTTATTTTTCTGAAATCTTGAATAAAATAAAATAAAATTGATTTTTTTTTATTTTTATTTAGGGCTTTTTTTTTTATTTTTCTGAAATCTTGAATAAAATAAAATAAAATTGATTTTTTTTTTTATTTTTATTTAGGGCTAGAACCGGTATATTTTCCCTACTAAGCAAGATATTGGAATCCGAGATAAATGACACGCTCGTACGTCACGTCTTCATAGACAATCAGCTTGCACAGACAGACAATGGGCATACCGTGCAAAACACTCGACAGAATTGTTGCTAATTCACCTCACTGAGACGTGGAGAAAAGCCGTTGACTCAGGACTGGTTGTAGCAGTCGCCTTTATAGACTTTAAAAAGGCATTCGACAGCGTATCTCATACAGTCCTAGAAATGAAATTGCAAAAGAACTTTGGTATTCGGGGCCCAATTCTAGATTGGCTTAGGAGCTATCTAACAGGAAGGCTGATATACACAACTGTCAACGGAACGAAATCAGACTTCCTCCCAGTCACATTCGGCATCCCACAAGGGTCTGTTCTGGGTCCAACACTCTTCACCCTGTTTACAAACGACCTACCATCATCTGTAGAAACCGGAGAAGTCTATATGTACGCTGACGACACAACAATTTACTGCATAAGTGATACGGCAGACGGGGCCATTACAAAACTCAACACTGCATTGAGAGAGTTACACTCGTGGTGTCTTACTAACAGGCTTACACCCCACCCAGGCAAAAGCGAGGCGATGCTCATTTGTAGAGGAAATATTACGAAGTCTCTTGCACCAATTATCATTGGGGAGTCTGCCATTAAGTGGGTCAATAAGACACGCTTGCTAGGAATGACAGTGGACGAGAATCTCGGTTGGATCCTCCACACACAGGAGCTCAAAAAGAGTTTCGCGAACAAATTAAGCTTGCTTAAGAGATCAAGGTTTCTACCAAAAGAAGTCCTTGAAGATTTTTACTTTAAGATCATATTGCCCTCGGTGAACTATGGCTTAGTTCTGTGGGGATCGTGCTGCAATACAGAACTCATTCATTCCATTGAAAGACTGCACTGTAGAGCCGCTAGAATTATCTATAATCTGCCGAAAGATATGGCTTCCACCGAACTACTAGAACGGTCTGCGTGGACAAATATCAATTTCCATTACAAATTCGCCGTGTTGAAGCTCGTGCAAAACGCATATAACGTCACATTACCCACCATCTTAAGTAAATGCATTATTGCGAAGCGAGACCATAAGATCTCAACTAGGGCACGCGAATCTTTGATAGTGCCGCGTTTTAATACGCGTTATATGAAAGACTCCTTAGCCTACAGAGGCTCTGTACTCTGGAATACGCTCGCAACTAAACATAAGGACTTGGCAAATGTGACACGTCGAAAGGACCTCGTCCACATGCTAAAAACTTCGGATGTTTTTATTAATTTCAATTTTAAAGTTTTATCTGTGTCAACCACTAATTTTAAACAGAAAGATTTTACCTACTTTTAGCGCTAGTTTTTAAATTAAATTCAAATGTAAATAGTTTTATAAATCCAAATGTAAATAGCTTAAATGATTGTAAATATTAATTTAATTTTTATTAATACTTTAATTTTACACAACCCCACAAGCTTGTCAGCTTTTATCGACATCGTGTTTAAATAAAGGCAACTTACTTACTTACTTACTAATAGCAAATATTGTTTAATTCAACGAAGTCCCCATTTTGACCCTGACAATTTAAATCTGTGTCTCGATCACACTATCACCGACAATTTAAAGAGCTTTCTTATTCAAAGGCTGAAGTAATCAGTCCTCTTTCATTAACCATTCCAAACCAGTGATTGCTGTTAATTATTATCGATAACACAGGGTTCCTTGAGTGAAAACCTTCTGCGCGTGAAAAGAATAGAATAAAGTTTAATTTTTTGAATACTTTAAAATTTGAAAAAAGGAAAAGACAAATCGTAATGTAAAAATGTTTAATGCCTAGCGGCAGCACGTCAGCTCGTCCAAATCAAGAGGTACTAAAATTACACGACAAGGATTCCTTGTCTTTTTAGAACGACACATTTCTCCATGATGTTGTGATTCAAGATAAGGTAAACTTGTCCAGGATTAACTTTTATTCTGAGATTTGTATGTGGGTTATCTGTGGAACATAAGCCGCTGACGCGCTGCCGGTAGCGCGGGACATAACTAATTTTTAATCATCAGTCTACATCACCTTGGTCGATCGGGAACTATACATGACTTCTTTTTTTGCAGTCATTTCCGATTTATGTTCATTTACACTTAACGGCATGTTTATTACAATCGGTAATCTTTTGGTTCTGGTTTCTGTTAAATTATTTATGAATTTTTTAGTCAAGAGCAATAAATATTATTGTTACAGAAAATATTATTGCGGCTTTGTCCTTTAGGAATGTGCTGTCAAAACTCTGTAACTGTAATCGACCGATAAGTATAATTGGATTTTATCGTTATCAATGAATGAAACAAAGCTGTGTCCTGTTTGTAATTTTTGCTCAAAAAAGGAACATACCCGGATAATATGAAATATATATGCTACATAATTATAAAGAAATGATCATATTGTGGTGCTAACCGAAATACAAGGGTCCATAAGCGGGTCCATATAGGGGTCCAAAAGGGGTCCAGCGATTGTAGCTTCCCAATTAAATACCTCTTATTAATCGAGTTCGAGGTCCATACTGTAAAATACGGACCGAGTTTTTTCCCGTCGATTTATGGCCCAAGCGCGAAGCACGCGGGCCATAAATCGACGGGAAAAAACGAGGATCCGTATTTTACAGTACGGACCGAGAAAACGAGGTTAATAAGATATTTATTATATCTCTGGAGTCATTTTGGCGACCAAAACAAACTTTAGCGGGCCATACAGTGAAGTACGGCCCGCTAAATTGACCAATCACAGCACGCGTACTAACTGAGAGATATAATAATAGATGGATATTTTACTGTACCTGGAACGTTCGTCCACATGTTCAAGGCAAATGGCGGTAAAATGGCGACACGGAGGAAAGTTCTGAGTATGCTCTGCCTGGAAATACCACTGGATCGAATGACTAATTTCGGATCCATTGTAAATGGAATGGCGTAGATCACAAATCCGTAAATCTGGATGTGGATTCATTGGATTTCAAATCCAGTGAATCCGTTTTGAAAAAGCATTCACCAGATCATAGTTAATCGAACAGATCAAAAATCCGGATTTGGATTTAGCGAAAGGAACGCGAAATCCATTTTAAGATCGAAAATCCGTTTTTGGATTCACCGAAAGGAACACATCCTAAGAAACATCTTGGAGCAGGCAAATGAGTGGAGGGCGGGCCTGTATGTGCACTTTGTGAATTTTGAAAAAGCCTTTGATTTGGTACACAGAGAAAGGCTATGGAACATCATGAAAAGCCATGGGATACCACATAAGATGGTGAGAGTGATCGCAGGCATATACCAGGGCTTCGGGTGTACAGTTGTTGATGGAAGTGAGACAGAATGGTTTAAGATCAAGTCTGGAGTAAAGCAGGGGTGTGTGATGTCAGGATTCTTATTCTTACTGGCCTTATGTTGGACCATGAGAGAAGCAACAGCAGACAAGGGAAGAGGAATACGGTTGAATTTCACAACGGTGCTGGAGATCTTGACTTTGCGGACGATATTGCACTACTGTCATCTAAGATTAGTGACCTGCAGGAAAAGACGGGGAGATTGGCAGAAGAAGCACCCACAGTAGGCCTCAACCTTAATGCAAGAAAGTGTAAAACACTGAGGACTGAGTTTGCTCATAGTTCAGAGGATGTCATGTTAATGGTGAAGAAGTAGAAGACGTTGAGGAATTTGTATACCTATGTGCTACAGTAAACAAAGAAAGAAGAGGCAGTAGAGATATTACGAACCGACTGCAGAAGGCACATGGAGCATTTCAGAGACTAGGGAAGGTATGGGCAACCAGAGGAATAGGAAGGAAAACCAAGATACGCCTGTCCAAGACTTTAGTTTGACCGGTCCTGCTATATGGCTGTGAAACATGGAAGGTCATTAAAGCTGATGAACGAAAACTGAACAGTTTCCAATGCCAGTGCCCGAGACGGATACTGAGAATTAGATGGCAGCAAAGAAGTACAAACAAGAGAGTGGTTGAAATGGCACAGGTCAATGACATAAGCTGCGAGGTACGACGAAGAAGGTGGAACTGGTTGGGACACATACTCAGGAGAGAGGGTGCGAACGACTGCTTCACAGCATTGGGATGGACACCGGAAGGTAGAAGAGCGAGAGGGAGGCCAAGGACAACTTGGAAAAGGACGGTGGAGAAGGAAAGAAACAAGGCGAGGTGGAAGAGCCGGGAAGTAGCCAAAGCGGTGGCACTGAACAGGGAGGGTTGGTCGGAAAGCATGACCGCCTTATGCGCCTACTGGCGCAACAAGAAATGATGATGATGATGAGTAGAAGTGAGAATGGAGGTGATCTGGTCTTGTTACAAACCCTAATTTTTTTTCTTTAAATAATGTGATTCAATTACCCTTTAGAGCAGAAAGGCTTGCGACAAAACAAGGTCATCTTTAGCCTTGCTACTATTCAAAGGCTATGGTGCCGAGCAAACCACTGTAAAAATTAATGATCTATTGTCATTTCCTTACACAATTTTCTTACACTTTGTACTGATCTAATTCATTTGCCTTAAGTTCCAAATGTTCATGCTTTTGTTCTGACTTCCATGAGAGATGGGCGCAATCAAACTTATTCCAAAGAAGGATGCCGAGCTATACTATATCAAAAACTGGAACCCTACAACTCTTTTAAATACAAGACTCCATCCTACATGGAAGTTGAAGCAGTACAGCGTTAGAATGAAGCTTAGACTATACAACAACAAGGTCAAGTCTGTTTTGCTGAATGGTGCGGAGTGCTGGCATGTGGTTAAAGGCGATATGAACCAGATCAGTTCTTCCACAATGGATTCCTCAGCAACATATGTTTCTTTGTCTGGCCTAATAGGAACTTAAATGAAGAAATGTAAAAGAAAACCAAGACCCAAAATGTGTTGCTGGAGATTCAATGTTGCCAGATGCAATGGCTTGAGCATGTTCTGAAAACAAAATAATGTTTGGGGAACATTTTTTAGATCAACCATTATGGAATAATTCTCTCATAAGAATCAGAAATAAACTGCTTTCTTCAAGGACTGGGCAGCAAAAGGTGTCACTTAGGTGAAACATTTACTAGAAACAGATAACAGCGCCTGTCTATCTTTGGTTGACTTTTGCTCAAACTATAATCTAAAAGCTTGCCCTCTCAGTCTTTATGGGATTATACATGTAGAACTCCGATCAGTAAATTTCAGCAAATTTTAGAGGACACTATTCCTGAACAGGACATTTTTTGCACTGTGATGTTAAAAAGAACATACTCACTCATTAAGCACTAGTAAGCATCAAAATCAAAACAGTGGACACAAGTCAAAAGAAATGGCTGACTGACTAGGAACTCGCAAGCAGGTGGAACGTAAACTGGACCTCTGCCTACTGTTTGGCTACACAATGTACCAAGAGCACTAAAATGTTTGAATTTCATTTCAAGTTAGCCAACTGGTCTGCCTTCCGCCAGTTGGGATTCTTAGCAAAGAGTTTACGTTGAGTTTAATGTAAAAAGTGACTCTGAAAAGCCTCGCGGGGACGAGCCACTAAATATATGTATGTATGTACAAGTGCTAACTAATAACTTTTTATGTAAAACTGGGTGACAGGATATTACTCAATGTATGTTTTGCAAAGACACGCTTGAAATATTAATCCACCTTTTATGGTTATATAACATAACAGCTTTTTTTCTGGAAAGAGATAGCCACATGATTGAGATAAGCTGATCTGATAAACATTTGGTAAACATTTGCTCTGACAAAGGGCTAGCATTCGAAACGTCAGCGCCCCTTTTAACCTTAGGGTCATATAAATTACTTTATCAATATGTTTGATTATCCCAATTTCTTGTGTTTCAATTCCCCACCAATGCAGCACCAGTTTCCTTAGAAACTCACCCCATGATACCCGAACACTTTGCTTTGACAAACACCTTCACCTTGGGTCTGAGGCTGGACACTTACTGACCTCCAGATCAGGATGTGAATGTTTTTTGCAATAAAATGGATACCTTACTTGCAGCTATCTCTAAAAACGATAAGCTACAAATTTTACTGGGCAAGTGGAAGGAATTTAGGAATTTGGAATTTAGATTTAATGAAGCATGATTGTCATCGCCTCACTGGAGAATTTTTAGATACAATGTATTCAAAGATGTTCTTCCTTTTGATCACATGCTAATGGTATTTTTTGGCAGAAATGTCTTTTTGCGCCATTAATAATATTTATCGTGGTAACATTCCTCTAATATATATATATAAATATTTCTCCTGCAACATCTATATATATATATATATGTATAGTTGTTGCGGGATTTAAAAAATACCCTGACAGGTGGGCAACCACGAAACAGGCTTGTAGGGATAAACGTGTAGTTTGTTTGTGTGTTTTTCTCCCGCAACAACTATTCCACTCAACGTTCATGTATTGAGCACTGTCTTATGTTAATCAACTTTTACACTTTGTTTATATAAAGCTTAGTATACTGCGGATAATAGAAAGAAACAAACTTCTTAAAGGTCCGACAATTTTATAATGTTTCGCGGGTTCTGCCTTCCTCAGACACACAAGTTAAAAAGTTAAAAACTAAAAATGAAATCTAAGACCTGGAAGATGCTTTTACCCTATTTCTTTTAGAAAACACCGGAACAAAAAAAAAGAAAAACAACTTGTTAGCTTTGATTATCAAATTGTCAACAGCTCGTGCTAGTTCTGTGTTTCTATCGAGTTATAGAAACACCAATTCTAACCAATCAGCGTGCGTACTTTCTTAGGACTGTTTTTGGCAAAAAGTGCTCGATGCTATAAAGCAGAGCTTTTCTACCGTGTAGTGAAGTCAAAAAGGAGGCATGAAACGCAGACTTACAGCAAACCAATGCCTCCTTTTTGACTTCATTAAACTTATGTTTTATTCTTAAAAGAATGGTTTTCAATTTTCTTTTCTGAATGGACGGAACACAACAAAATTTGTCAGCACAAAGACAATCTGTTTACACAAAACCTATCATGGGCATGTTCTAATTCTTGATTCATTTCACTCTAACTTGTTTCTAAGCATTCCAGGGATGAATCTGCCAAAAATAAATTTGAATTGTCAGCGGAAAGTTAAAAATCAAATAAATAACGATTCTTGCTAGATCTACATCTAGTGTTGTATAGATGGATATCACCACATCAGATCTCAAAATAGCCCTTGAATAGATCAGGAACATACAGTCCCCATATAAGACAGTTATTAAAATTCTTGGATATGGTCCTCTCATCTATCAGAGAGCGGCTTCCATCCGAGTAATTCGATGACAGCATCGCTTGTCAGTAATTCCTGAGAGTTCTTGAGAACAATGCGGCCAGCTCTTCTTTGCAAACGTTCGATCTTTTCCTGGTTCTCATGATCAAGAACACAGCCACACCACAGTACTCCAGAAGCTGGAAAACCACAGATTTAAATTTCTGGCTTTCCTCGATGACTGGAACAGCCAAACACAGCACAGTGGTTACCTCCACCCAAATACATGTATGTTTCTCGATATCATCGGAATCAACAATACTGAGTAAAATCTGCACAATCTCCAGAAGTACTCATTATCCACGAGTGACCATCAAAGGGCTCAATGCCAATGCCCCTTTTTTGACCCACGATCCTTTGCAAAATAGATTTATTCCATACATCTAATATCTGTAAAATGGGCTATTCAGTAACTATGGCACACCGCCTGAAGTTGCAGCCACAAGCTAAACAGTTTGTCTTCCTTGTTTTCTTCTGCTAAATTACACAAGAGGTTTTTCTGCTTATGAAACAGAATAAGCTTAAATTTTGTCTTCATGGGCAATCATTTGACTGGATTTCAATTAACTTAAGACTTGAAAGTGTTTAAAAATATCTTGACTGAGCTGAAAACATCTTGCATTTAAAAACTTTTCCATGCTTTGCGTTCAAACTTTGACGGTTTGACAGCCTTGGTCTTTGAACCAATGAGTGTGTTGAAATTGCTGTACTTTATCAGAGTCTAAAGGACAGTGTTAATGACATTAAGTGCATGCAATAAAAAAACATTGGAAGTTGATAGAAAATAAAAGCTTGTTTTTGTGGAAAATTGCTACTTCTTTATTATAAAACAAACGAGTAAGCCTCCAACTGGCTTTGTTAGAAAGAAGAGCAGGGAGAAACACGACCCAGAGGCGAGTGTTTCTCCCTACTTCTTGAGTGCTTTCATCACCTCCTAAGTGCTTTATAACAGAACAAAGCCCATTGGAGGCTTACGTATTTGTTTTATAGGCTTTTAGGCTTATTTATTAATTTTGTTAAACAGGACAGTGGGATTTGTAGCAAATCGTGTAGTATTGTGATAATCCCATAGTGTAAAAGAAACCACACAAGCTTTAGAGCGAATCAGACTAACAGTGTACTTCCCGTCCTAATTAACTAGTTGTAATCCTCTAACCTTTGTAATTGTAATAAACTGATTATTGTAAAAAAAAACTGTGTCATGAATAGCAAAAATAGTGTACCTGTACGTAAGTATTGCATCACTTGTGTAATAGTGTTGTATATACATGTCATTCAGGCAAGAGTCAAAAACAATTCTTAAAAACGCAGTTACAAAACATTGTAGAAGAAAAGGCACAGTTCTTCCAAACTAAAGAATACTACCACAAGGAGAAGGGAGCTCAATATAGGCATTACTCAATGTACACATAAAATGAAAGTCTATTGCCCTGCACTTAGTACTAGCCTTGCATTTGGAAAAAACTTACACCTGGTCCATAACTGGTACGATATTACAAGCAAAATAAACAAATAAGCAGTAGTTGCAACTTACTTTACAACAATCAATGTATTGCCTAAAACTAGGATTGATACTAACCTGACATTCCTTTCATTTTTGACTCTTGTGTGCAGGTATTGCAAGCCTCTTGCAGTGTGAAGAGCAATTCGTACTCTGCATTCCCAGGGTAAACTTTTCTTTCCCCTCAAATCCATATACAGAGCCTTTTGTAAGTCACTGTCCATCAAAGGATACATAAGGCAGCAAGGTCTCCTGTACAATTCATACAAAGTGATCTGAGTACTCTGTTTAGAACCAATGAAATGCAGTACTAAAATAGAATAGCATGGGATGGGATTTTCCAAACAGGCAAGTAGTTCTGAAAGTTTGAAACTATGATTTTCATAAGCTCGCGTATTGGTTGTTTGTACACTTCAATCAATTGCACGTACAAAGTTCCTTATTGGGGACAAAATCACAAACAACATGAACAGTCTCAAACTTCCCCAATTCAGAGTGACAAAATGTTCTGTCAGAGAGGAATATTCACTGTTGAGCAAGAAATATAAAGATATCTATATAGAGAGATAGAGAGATAGATAGATATGTAGATAGATAGATAGATAGATAGATAGATAGATAGCTTTAATAAATACTCACATTGCAGCCTCCTAAGGCTGAATTGCATAATAATACAAAACTAGTATAATACCTAAAAATATTGATTATAACTGTAAATATGATGTAATAATTACAACTCATAACTCATAATTATGTAAATATTTCAGTATAAAAATTACAGATGGCTGGCATAAAGAGTTACACTAACGCTACAAGCTAGAGATTTACTGCTTAGACATACATTGAATAAAAGTATTTCAAAATGCTTAGTGTGCATCTTAGGTTGAAAAAATTCAAGCTGGTTTCTAAAAGATAATCCCTGCAAACATTCCTTGGTGGTAGTAGATGGTGCGGCTCATGTGCAGAATCAGGCCTGGTTCACACTTGCGACATAACAACATAATGACATAATGACATAACAACATAATTGCTTATGTCGGTAATGTGAACACTGACATAGGAACGAAAGGTTAAATGAAAACAAGACTTTAAACAAGGAGTACAAAACACTTGTTGCATTTGGGATAATTTTGCTTCTTTTTCTTCAACAACACTTTCGTCATAGACAACAAAGGGAAAAAATGCTAGAAGAAAATAATGGGTGTGTCCAGTCTTTCAGCAAGAAGCTAGAAGAGCACACAGCCAGTGCCACAACCTTGTCAGAGAGCTTGCCAGGGTAAAGGTAAGATGCAAGATGAAGAGAATGCAAGTGAGATTGACACAAAATTGAGTCACATCGAAAAAGCTCTTGAAGAGATAGCAGAAAAAGACACTAAGGCTGAGGACACACAGGAAAATTACAAGAAAGCTGCCAGAGCCAAAGAAGCGGAGATGAAAAACAGACGCTGGGCATCGTGCTTAGCTTTGGGAATGGGTGGCCGCATTGTAGAATTAAGTCGTTGAACCTGTATGGGTATGCAAACTGTCTCAGGAAAATACAGAGAGCTTCCACTCCAAATATTTTTCATTGTTGACACCTGAAGACATAAGGAAGCCTTAGGGCCTCAAAATGGACAGGAAGGTATCTTATAAATCCAAAATTCTGCCAAACACTTGGTGCAATCTACCCCATTTAGGTAAAATTTCCTATAATTTTCATAAGGAAAGTCTAGATTTGTAGAGGTGTTGGCTAGTGTCATAAAAAGACAAAATTTGTCCTCCAATACCTTGCTGTTGTCAAAACTGTCAGAACAAAAGCTACATTTTTTCTCTTTTAGATGAAGCCATGACTTGACTAAAGTTGTTACTGAAATACATGCATCAACAGGTTTTCTTCAGGATATTTTTGCATCTTACAACGATAGCCTCTTCCCAGTCTCCCTAGGTTATGGCAGCCGTTGCAGATGCTCCTGTCTTCATATCTTAAGGTCCTTATTGTGGAGAGGAGACAAAATGGATTGAGAAAGACAGCCGAAGAAAATGAAGATAAACTGACCCCAATGCAGTTAACACCATCGAACGCTACTCTTTACTGCATGTGGGCCACTTTGAATCATGCCAAACAGCATTGCAATCACCCTATGGGGCTTTCAACTGACAAAGTGGCTGTCCAACTCAAGGAAGGTAGTAGTAGTAGTAGTAGGCATCCTTCCATCTCGTGAGATGATGGGTTGTGCTCAGGTTTGTCCATTTAGTCCCTCCAAGAACAACTTCTGGAGTGACTCAGCAGTCCGATCCTTGCATGGCAGTCTCTACCGCAGTTTCCGCACACATAATTAGATGGCGGATTTGGTGCTAGGTTCAGCTGCCTCTCTTTTCTCTTTGCTCTCTTCTCCTCCAGCTGTTGTCTTCTCCTCTCTTCCCCACTCTTGGCACCCTCTCTCACTGCATGCCTCCAACCACTGCGATCGTCTGCAAGCGATTCCCAGGTGTCTGGGTCAATTCCTGTCAGTTTTAAATCACGCTTGCAGACATCCTTAAACCGCAAGGCTGGACGTCCTGTTGGTCGACAACCGGAAACCAACTCCCTGTACATGATGTCCTTTGGTATGCGACCGTCATCCATCCTGTATACATGCCCCAGCCATCGCAAGCGACGCTGGCAGAGCAGGAGATGGATACTGAAAGAACCAGCTTTTTCCAGCACTGCGGTGTTGGTGACCCTGTCCTGCCACTTGATGTCGAGAATTCGTCGCAGACAGCGAATGTGGAAGCTTTCCAGGCGGTTCTCTTGTCTGGCGTATGTTGTCCAGGATTCACTGCCATACAGCAGGCTGCTAAGCACGCATGCCTGGTAGACTTTGAGTTTGGTATTCAAAGTCAGCTGGTTGTCTCCCCAAACTCTCTTGCTCAATTGTGCCATCACGGTGGCAGCTTTGGCGATGCGTTTGTTGATTTCCGCATCGAGTGACAGATTGCTGGTGATGGTGGATCCCAGGTAGGTGAAGTGGTCGGTGAGCTCGAGTACCACGTTGTCAATGCTAACTGCAGGTGGTGAGGGGACGTCCTGACCCATGACGTTTGTTTTCTTGATGCTGATAGTCAGCCCAAACTCCTTGCATGCATGAGAGAACCTGTCCATCAGCTGCTGAAGGGCTTCCTCGGTGTGCGAGCTTAGGGCTGCGTCATCTGCGAATAGCATTTCTCTTATGAGGACTGTGCGGATCTTAGTCTTTGCTCTCAGCCGTGCCAAGTTGAACAGTTTCCCATCACTTCTGGTGTGCAGGTGGATTCCTTTTGTGGACTGTCCGAATGCAAAGTTCAGCAGTAAGGAGAAAAAGATCCCGAACAAGGTCGGTGCAAGGACACAGCCCTGTTTCACGCCGCTCTGCATTGGGAAGGGTTTTGAGGTTTCACCGTCATAGCTTACATCATAGCAGTGATGCTGAGTAGTTGGGGTGGACAGCCTATTTTCAACAGCTGAAAAAGACCTTTTCTACTAACAAGATCAAACGCCTTCCTCAGGTCTATAAAGGCGATGTAGAGAGGCATCTGCTGTTCTCGGCATTTCTCTTGTAGTTGGCGTACTGAGAAAATCATGTCGACTGTCGACCTCTCAGACCTGAACCCACACTGTGACTCTGGGTAGACACGTTCGGCGAGAACCTGCAGACGGGCGAGGACCACACGTGCAAAGACTTTGCCAATGATACTCAGCAGAGAGATACCCCTGTAGTTGTTACAGTCACTGCGATCACCCTTGTTTTTGTACAGGGTGATGATCTTGGTGTCACACATGTCCTGGGGTACCTTACCATCTCTCCAGCAGAGACACAGAAGTGCATGTAGTGGTTCAAGCAGGGCTGGTTTTCCACACTTGATGATCTCGGGAGGTATGCCGTCTTCACCTGGTGCTTTACCACAGGCTAGGGCGTCAATTGCTTTGCTGAGCTCCTCCATAGTAGGTTCACAGTCCAGTTCCTCTAGAACAGGCAGCTCTTCGATTGCGTCCAATGCTTCCTGGGTGACAGAGTTTTCTCTGGAGTAGAGTTCCAGGTAGTGTTCTACCCATCTACTCATTTGCTTGTCCCTGTCTGTGATGATTTCCCCTATCTTTGATTTCAAGGGCGCAGTCTTCTTCAGTGATTTTCCTGTTGCTTGTTTGATGCCCTCATACATACCTCTGATGTTGCCACTGTTTGACGCTTGCTGGATGTTGTCCGACAGCTGAAGCCAGTAGTCGTTTGCGCAGCGCCGTGCTGTTTGCTGTGCTTTGCTGTGTGCGGCTCTCAGTGCCCACAGGTTCTTCTGGCTTGGGTCACGCTTATAGTTGATGAGTGCACTGCGTTTAGAATCAATGACTGGTTCCATCTCAGAGATGCTGGCTTCAAACCAATCTGTGTTTCTGTGCTCTTTCTTGCCATAAATCAAGACTGCGGCACCGTAGATGACGATACGTAGAGAGCTCCAATTTTCCTCTACACTCCGTACACTATGAGATGTGTTGAGAGTCTCGTCTAGGTGTCTATTGAACTCCCGGTTCTTTTCTGGGTAGGCGGTCTTACTGGTGTTGATTCTGGGCTGACCCTTCCTCTTAGAATGATGAAACATCTTTGGTTTCAGTTTCAACTTGGTGGCGATCAGGGAGTGATCAGTGTTACAGTCTGCACTGTGGAAGGACCTGGTGTTGCAAACATTGTTCAGGGAGTCACGCTTGGTGATGATCATGTCCAGCTGATGCCAGTGTTTTGACCTTGGATGTCTCCAGGAGACTTTGTGGCATGCCTTGTTCTGGAAGTAGGTATTCATCACGCACAGCTTATGATAACAGCAGAGTTCAAGTAGCCTCTGACCGTTTTCATTCATCTTGCCTATGCCGTGATGCCCTAGTATGTCTGGCCATGATTCATGGTCTACACCAACTCGCGCGTTGAAGTCACCCAGAAGGTAGATATGTTCCACTGCTGGGATTCTGCTGATTATAGTGTCTAATGATTCGTAGAACTGATCCTTCACCTCGGCTGTAGCTTGCAGTGTTGGGGCATAGACGCACACCAAAATCACAGGGCCCTGGATGGATGAGAGGCGCAGCGTAAGAATTCTCTCTGTGCCATCTGTTGGAGGCTCAATCATACGAAGCAGTGTGTACCGTACTGCAAATCCAACTCCGTGTTCCCTCACATCCTCAGTGCCTTTTCCTTGCCAGAAGAAGGTATAATGTTCCTCCTTCAGAGACCCACTCTCTGGAAGTCTTGCTTCTTGCAGGGCTGCTATATCGACGTTCAGTCTATGCAGTTCACGATCAATCACTGCAGTCTTACGTGCATCATCAATGAACTGGAGATCATCTGTCAGTCCTGAGCGCATGGTTCTTACATTCCAGCTTGCTATTCGAAGAGCTGGAGTCTTCGCTTTCTTCTTTTGATGTTTTTCTGGTACATGTTTTTCTATCCACTTGTCGAGTATGATGACTCTAAGCTCCAGGTACCCTCTGAAGCAGGTAGACCGTGGTGGGTCAGCACCTTACTGGCCGGGGGCTGCCTTGCTTGACGCGGGCGGTTGCTGACCAGTGGAATTACGAGGATCCCTCCCACCGTCGAAGACAACCCGTAGCGTCCGACTCTACACCAATTGAGCCGAGGACTTATAACTCGTAACTGCTGTCTTCCGTGTTGTGCTCTCACTGTTTAGCGAGACTGGAGTGGCCTCTCCAGGGCACAAAAGCCTGGGCAAAGTATATGGAGACCTAGTATTGCCCAAGAACAGGGTCCCCCTCTCTTCCTCACCGACGAAGTCCAAGGGAATGCAGGGCATTACATTTGGAGCCGGGTTGGCTGCAGGAGTTGCCAGAAGGGTGACTGAAAGTCGGTCCAACTGCCTTAGGGGCTCCACTCCGGATTTCTGTAGGGTTTACTCCTTAGCCTTTCTTTCTCTCCGAAAGTATCCACAAGGCAGTGGAGCCATAGTCCAATGGCCGGGGCACAAGTGTTGGATGGCCAGGCGATGTTGGACCCAGGGTCTACACGCTCCGGGACTGTCCTGCGCTTCATGACACTTCTTGGGTGTTACATCAGTCTTTTCCTTGACCTAGATGGACTGCCTGTCAAGGCTTACAAGCTCCATCTGCCCGAATGAGACAGGTAGTACTGGGCTACATTTTACCAGTAGAGATGAGCACAATGGCATCACAGGATGAGCCAGCATGGGGCTTGCATTTGCCAGTCCCAGCATGATGCCCCCCGCTTACGCGAAATACCAGGCACCCATTCTAGAAAATGAGAGAGCCAAGTCAGTTAAGACACTCGATCTTGAGGACTTTGCCATGGGAATGTATATTGGCATAGCATGATATCCAGGATCTACAGAAAATTTAAAGTTGTGTAAATCTGTATAAGGATACTTATCAAACTTAATGCAAATTTATTGTGTTCATTTAGTTTACAAAACAAAAGTGGTTCTATCACACTCACTTGGGAAATGGATTGGAAACTGTTGGCTGGTATTAACTTGGTGTCTCTAAAGTGTCATGGGTAAACAGGGTAGGTGGTCTGCATTGCCTTGTAGGTCTTTTGTCAACTTGTCTACAACTTCATGGTTCTGTAACCGTTGATTCATTTCCCAGTTCTGTAGACACTCGCATTTCTTGCTAATCTAAATTATCCGAAACTTCACTATCTGTTTAATGGTCATTCCTTCTTCCACAGGCGCAAAGGTCAACATATGCTCAGTTTCTTAGTGTAACTGAACCAATGGTTACCATCCTGATGAGGAGACGCTGGAGGTGGATTGGCCACTTGCCAAGAAGCCTCAATTGCGAAAAACTGCTTTGCATTGGACACCAGAAGGAAAACACAAGAAGGGCCGCCCCAAGATCACATGGCAGCAGACAGTGGAGAAGGAAATCAAGGAGATGGGGAAGACCTGGGAAGGCATCACGTTTATGGCAAGGGACCAACAGATTTGGAAAGGAGCATGTTTCTGCCCTACATGCCACTTAGGCGTAAAGGGCATGAGTGAGCAATACTGAGAAACAGGCATTTCCCACCTAAATTGTCCAGCGTCTCTTGAACTCTTGGAAATGGATGTCGATCAGGTGCTGTTTTACTGTTAAGTTCTCTGTAATCAACACACAAACGTAACCCTCCATCTTTCTTCCTTACACAGACAATTGGTGAGGAGTATGGAGACTAGGACTTAGTGATCCATCCCCTGTTAAGCAGATATGTAATGTAATGCTTAACTTCAGCACAGACCAGGCATGGCATTGAAGTATACATCTTCTGTACTTGGGTGGTATCCGACAGTTCTATCTTCATTTTCAGTCCCCCAATACATCCCACATCATCATCATTTTGAGCAAATGATTTGGTTTCTTCAGTAAACATCTTTATTGCTATCTTCAGCGGGTTTTCAGCCAAGTCACCTAGCTTCACTTGGTATCTTTAAAGAAGCCTCGTCTCTCTTCTGATCATTACTAACATTGCTCTCCTGTGAACACTTTTCTGAAGATCATTCACTCTCTGTTAGACTGGCACCTTTCTCACCATGACATATCTTTCCTGACCATTTTCAAAGTTGTAACTGATGTAATCACCTGTAATTTTAGCAGAGGTGTTCTTGCTACTCCTCAAAGAACACAGACATCCACAATCTACCAAAGCAGAACTCATCATCTCAACAAATGCACTATCACCCCTTTCTGATCCCTTTTTCCTGATCACCTCCTCTACCTTTGTAAACAGTGATTGGACATTCCAGGATTGGTACTGTTAGAGGTGCAGATGCTTGAGTGTCAGAAAACAGTTGGAATTCCACTTCCACCCCTGTTAGGAAAGGTATTATTCCACCATTTACTGCTCTGAAGTCAAGTCCTACACCCTCACCAAGCAACTCTTCAATCTTTCTTACCTCCAATGATGGCAGATGCTCACTAACCCAAATCTTTTGGATTCTTGCCACCTGGGCCCCAGTGTCCCACAGCACTTCCACCATCACCCAACCCAGCATACACAACACTCTCCACGTCTTCCAGACAAGTTTGGCCACTGTTAGCTGTTGTGTAGGTGTTGAATGACTGGCAAATACATAACCATCACACATACTACCTGGTCAGTTCTCTCTGCCTCCAGTTGCTGGATGGCTTGACAAAGGCACTTGTGGCTTCCCCAGTAGCGTTTCTAACACTGACATCTACAATACCATACTACCTTGCATGCTGCGCAATGCCCAAACATCTGACCAATACTAGCAAATTTCACACTTCATACATTGGTGGGACTTATTGGCAGTGTTCTTGGGTAGGCTACTTCCCGTCCCCTGAGTTCCCTGAGACCCCTTTCTGTTTCCCTTAACAACTTTCTCACTGCTACCATACCTTTTTATGACAAACATGGGCCCAGTGGTCACTGCTACTGCAAATGTGACAATGATTACACAACTCCCCTCTAACTCCTCCCTGAAAAGTAGGACAACCCATTGGTCATTGATTCCACTGCTGACTCCGGTATCGTTGTGAAGACTCAGCAAACTGATTTTCAGGGTGACCAGCTCAAGACAGACACTTTTAAGTGTAGTCACGAATTTCTCTTCCTTAAAACACTCTTTCCCTGCTACTTTTATATTTGACTTATTCACCCCTGGTTCAGTGGCTCCCTCTAATCACGACACATCAACCTCATTGACCTTGCCACATTTGTAGCCAGAAAATGATCCTAACTTGGATTTCCTCTCCATTCCCCGACACCACAACATTTACTTGCTAAGTCTTCATCATGTACCACAGGTTTCTGTAAAACTGGCCTTAGTCTACTACGGACCGAATCCAAAATGAGACATGCAAATATATCCCTTGAACCACCAAAAGGGGCATACTAAAGTTCAGTGTCTACTTCCTGTGAGGCAAACAGAATCTCTTGTCTTGTGTCTAAAGCTCCGGTAAAGAAATTCCGAGGACCCTCCTCTGGCTCCTGAACTAAGGTTAATAGTTGACGATAAAGTTCAGTTGCACTCTTCTCCTGGTGATGGGATCTTAAGATACATCTTAACCAAGGAAGAGACAGGTCTCCCAGTCCTTCTAAATAACTTCTCAATCTCATTCCAGGGTTAATGGCCCTTACCACAGCACCTACAACTTCAGGACCAATATCCTTTCTTTAATTGCTCCTTCAATTTGTCTTACTAGGCTCATGAAGCATAGTTTGTCTTTCTGTCATGACTCCCCGATCTGGCCAATTAATTTCTTTTGAAATCGCTAGGCTGGAAGTACAACGTTTTTCGGTGCCAACTGGAATTGGTTTGCTACTGGCTTTTCCTCTTTCCTGTTCCAGTGGTGGACATTTTGGACTGTATTCCATAATTTGGGTCTTAAATCCCTCCAAAGTTTCATTTCCTGTTCAGTAGTATCTTGTAATTTCAACTTGAATATCTTGTAATATATATCTTGTAATATAAGTATCTTGTAATTTCAATCAGTATTGCCAGTTTTTTTTTTCAACTTCTATCCTCCAACTCGCTATTGCTACATCCTAAGCTGTTAGCAACTGCTTTGAGATCTTTAACACCAAGCTGGCACAAGTAGCTTTGAATTTGCATCTGTGCATCTTCAACCTCCATTGTTCCTTCAAGTCGCTGGTTTGCTTCACTCAATCAAATCACTACACTTGTCTCTTCGCAACCCTTTGCCACTGTTCCCAGCAAATACATCTATCCTTGTTTCCTTTTCTGTTAATTTCCCCCAAACGTTACCGGCAGGGGCAGGTGGGTGCTATTTCCATCTCAAACAGTTGCAAACACAATGAGACAATAGGGCGTTTTCACAGCAAGACCTGACCTCCTGCTTCTTTTATTGCCCACAATTCCTATAGGACAGTTATAAAAATAACTATGGGAAGTAGGGTGATCCTATTCCACTCATTACACTAGGTGCATATTTCTTTGGATCATTTCTGGTTAAGAGAACGGTCTTAAGTGAAGAGATATGGCTGTATTTCACAACACTGAAGCTTCAAGCAATTTAGAAATACTTTCTAAGTAGCTCTCCGGCTAAGACGGAAAGTAAAAACAATAAGACACACCTAGAGCTAACACCTAGAGATGGTAAGCAGCACAACAGTTCAATGATTTCTCCTTACTTTGAGGTAAATGGCTGCAAGAAGAGGAATGTGCAGCATTATCTGGTCAGATAATGCAAAGACATTCAAAGTTGCTAAAAAGGAGCTACAGCAGTGTTGGAGAGTATTGTGAGATGATCAGACACAAGTGGCACTGTCTGAAAAGAAGATTCAGTGGAAGTTTACAGCAGAGAGAGCCCCTTGCTGGGGTGGATTCTATGAACGTTTAGTAAAATCTGTTTAGATGCCAATGAGGAAGATCTTTGCAAGAGCCATGCTGGATTCTGAGAGGATGACAACTATTCTAGCTGAGGATGAGGCTCAAATCAACAGTCACCCATTCACATATCTAGGTTCAGACCCAGACGACTTCAGTGTGGTAACCCCTGCCCAGATACTCATCAGACGAAATCTTTAGCCATATATACCCATGCTGCTGAGCACACCTCTACAGCCATAACAAGTTGTTTAAGGTATCATCACAAACTGGTGAATGGATTTTGGAAGGGTTTGAATTCTGAATACTTCAAGTCTCTAACACCTCTCAAGAGGAGGTCAGATGTTGGTCATAAAATATGTAAGGGTGATTTGGTTCTTATAAGTGAGGATCCCATAGCTAGGGTTCAGTGGTAGTAAGCCTGTGTCGAAGCCACCCGTGAAGGATGTGATGGTCTTATAAGTTCTGTTACCTTAAGAATGACTTCAGGAGCTGTCACTCATAGGCCAGTGCAGTGTCTACACTTCTTGGAAACCTTTCATGCGGATGTAGCTGCAGAACTTGACTGAAATATTGCTAGACTTAGATTACCTTGACTGGAGTTGTAATTTTTGATGCATTACCCAAGTCAGGTGGGAGGATGTTCAGAAGTAAAAATACTGTTCCTCAGGGGGTTCGAGCCCCCCGATACTTTAGTAGCTTACAGGAGCTTGGGACCCCCTGAATAGCTAGCTTGCACCATGTGCTTTGTGTTGTTAAACAAGCCCTTACTGTTGTTTTAAAATAAATTGTTGAAAGTTCTGTCATTGCAATCTTTTGACAACAGTTCTTCTCTTGCCTCTACACTTGGAATTTATCTTTTTATGAACATTATCCCATTGTTCCATGAATGAGGGTGAGTTAAACTTATGACAGAGAAATGAAATTAAGGGCGCGCTCCGTTCGACCAAAAATTCCAGTTTGAATTACCAAAATGTTTGTATATGTCAAATAGGATGGTATTTTCACCTGACTAAGCACTCTCTTCAGCAAGTGATGTTGAGGCTTGCTATAGTAGGTCTTCCACAAGAAGACCAATTCAGTTTTATAAAAGTTACATGTATGTAGCTATATAACATGTAATTCCCGTATTTACTCGTGTATAAGTCAACTTTTTATGACCAAAAAATGATCCCAAAAAATCGCCCTTGACTTATACACGAGTCATACACAATGACCTGACCAAGCAATCCAATAAATTAGCATAACAATTGCCTGACGTCCATTACGAAAACCGAGTTTACAAAACCAGTTCTAATTGTGCTCCAGTTTTGTCAGTTTTTGGCACATTTTTCATCAACAAAAAAGTGTGAAATTCTGAATGTTAAGTGTTTAAATGAGATTTCTGGAGATGATTTCTATTGTGTCTTTTGATCTGTAGAGCAGACATTTTTCTTAAAGCTTCGCTGGTGTTTACGGTGCTGAACTTTCGTTTTCATCGAACGATTACGGTAGCTTAGTGACCTGGCAAATGCTGTTGCTCACTTTGTCTTGTTGCAAATCAAAGTGTTCGTGTGTGAAATCGTGATGGACTGAATTTCACTTCTTTAACCAGAAATGATGAAAAATCCAATTTTTGACCTTGAGAATGGGGGGTCGACTTATACACGAGTTCGACTTATACACGAGTAAATATGGTTTACCCCTTCTCCTCACAAACAGCAAACAGGGGCATAAGGTTCGGATGCTTTATAAAGCCAACCAACTTTTCCTGTAAGTAAAAAATAAAACAATGAGGCTGTTAGTTTTAATGCACTGGAACTTATCATGGTGATCAGATAAAAATGCTAAATAAGGAGAAATATAAAACTGATGCAGGTCTTCTGAGCTGTAAGTTTTAACTGATTATTCTAAATATTTCCAGCAAAAGGGGCAATTATTTAAGGAAGGCAAATTAATCGAGGGACACCTATTCATATTCAAGGAAATATGGTAAAATTGTATGGTATACAAACATTTGGCAGTGCATCAATGGTTCTTTAAGTAAACCTTACGGCAACACTGTGAAAATCATGGATAAGGTAAATATAACTTTGCAATATAAAGTATTCAAAATTATTGTGTTCAAAAATGGAATAAAAGGAATATAAAGGTAAACAGGAAGCCTCTATGTCCTACTGAGATTTGAAAATGCCCATTATCACAAAAACTGTCCCATTTATTTTAACTTAGAAAAGCAAGGGGCAATAGTCCCATTTCTGGATTTCCATCATAATACAGGTAACTGCAGAATATGATAGTGAGAACATCCTTGTCAAACTGACCCCTTCAAATGGCAGAGTTGTAAAAAATCAAAAGACCTGTTACTTGTGAAGAACAGTCTGAATCCTTAAGGCTTCAGGATGATCCGTAGTAGACAGTCTTAATATCAAGACTCCTCCATCTGTGAGCAAATTGTGTTACTTACAATAAAACAATTCTGTCACAAGAATGAAATATAAATACCCTCTTTAACTGTGCTGCTCTGTGACCTTGGCTTTGGGGTTGCTCATGTTCCATCTTCACAACAACATTCTGACCATGGAACTTTCTACACCCTATAACCAAACAGAAACAAATTGTCCAGTCTGCTTTAATAGGCAGATGATTACCTCAAATATGGAAATGTAGTATGTACCATTTACTTGTATTTTTCCTATTTTACAGCATCTGCTCCTAATGGGACGTACCCTACACAAAGGACCACACACCTATTTGTTGTTCTGCTCACACCATCATGTACAGCCGCTATAAAGGGGTTTATTAAAGATGTTTTTCAATAGGATCACACGAGGAGAAGAAGGAAAGTGTTAAAATCACCAGTGACATTATCAATATGGCCTCCTTTGCACATCCCTAAAATACCTTTTAAAAGTTAACATGTAAGTTGTCTAACAGTATTGTAAAAAATTTTAACAGCATTGGAACATAGATAGCCTGTGTCCTATTCCCTTAGTTGCACGAGTAAAAGGACGTCTACGTAACAGTGTTGCTAATCAAGTTCCAGTGTACTGCTGTTTTCATTTACATTTCACATAGATTATGAAAATATTATCCGCTGACAAGAGAAATTGTGACCGCAAACAGTCCGTGAGAATGGCGCACTTTCCTGCTGCTGTCAAGCACGTTTGCAAAGTATTAAAGGTTTCTTCGCTTTTTGCTGAGCAGGAAGAATGCTTAAAGGCTGTATGTAATGGCAAAAATGTATATGCAAGCCTTCCAACTAGGTATGGGAAATCTTTGATTTCTCATGCGATTCCAGTCAGCTGTACTGAACCATGATCTATCACTGAAGATGACACTGATTTGTCTAGTAGTATTTTCCTCTCGGGAAAAGCCACTACAACTGCAGTGTCAATTCAAAATGTCTGTATCTTCTTCTTAACAGAGAGCCCTACTTTGAAATCTTTACTACTATAATCTTTGAAAATTTCCTCATCTAATTTACACAAGTTGGTGCGAAGTCCATGTCACTTTTGAAGTTTTCAAAGGCACTGTTTACAGATATATGTTGATGTGGCCTACGCAGACAACTGTAAGGATAGAATTTCCTCAGAAGCATTGAATGCTCCGCGGTCTTGCACAAGATTTTTGTTGCCTAACTTTTCAATTTCTGCAAAACACAACAAACAATCGCACGTTTGGTTTTGTTTGGACAGGCCACACAATCCATCCATTAAGTATAAGCACACTTTTTCTATGACAACCAATCAGAATTCACTTGAACAATACCGCCTGAAAGGCAGCCAATCACAGTTCTTTCCTAAGATCTTGGGAAAACAGAACACAATTAGGGACTCCATTACCCAGATGTCACTTTTCCACATGCAACAAAGGAAATAGGAGATGTCTGCACACAGCTGGCTAAGGACCAGACTCATTTTCCTGAAACACATGTGAACAGCTTAAGCTCCAATATCAATATTGATTTTCTTCTAACAGTTCTCACATATTTGTTATGGTACTAGTGAGGAAAATTTGTTTAAATATCAATACAACTCTTTTTTGGCGATCATTTTCGTTATTCACATAACCTAAATGTGACCCTCCACGGGAAAACAGGGATAAAGGTGATAGCATGCTCACAACACGCTAACACAGCACGCTTAGTGTGTCCTAAGACACGCTTTATGCGCTTATTAAATTCGTAGAACAATTAAGTACACGCAACGCTTTGTTTGGAAGAAGTTAACACGCTAAACCTTCTGTTTTAATTAGCGTAAATGTAGCACGCTTATGGTGCGAGTTAGCACGCTAGAACACTCAAGAACACGCTAGAGTAAAAAGAGACATGGCAGAAAATTTGCGATCTCCCTCACTGAACTTTCGCCTCTATCGGGCGAAACGACCAGTTACCTAACATGGTAGTTGGAGGTCGATAAATAATTGATAAATTTTAATCCAAATTCGGATAAGGGCAGTAAGTATAACAATTCGGTATAGATCGAGTAATAAGACGGCAATAAGATCGGTAAACATTGACAAGGCGTCAATTAACTGCACAAAGACTGGAACTGAATGTATTTCCATGCAAAAATGGCGCCCGATTAACGCTGGATTATTTGGACATAAAGTTTGTCGACGTGCATGCAAGCTAGCAAAGTGAATCTCTGCATTAAACGACACTAGAGGAATTTGTTTGAAATATCATGGAGAAGAAGAATCTAAACGAATTGCATCAATATTTATTGCTCAATGTTTTCTTTTTAAACGAAGCGGCAGCGGAAAAGGTGCTTCACACACGTTGTTCCGAAGACAGATCAAACACCGAGTCCAACAATCACGCAAACATTACGATTGAAATTTCGCGATCTGTCGAAACTGCAACCCAACAACAAAGAACAATCGTTTAAATACAAACACAGTGAAGTTTCAAATAACGGTAAGTGACATTGTTTCAATCGACATGCAGTCGTAATCTTCGGCTATGTTCTCTTCGTTGTTCAAAATCTCTTTCAGCACACTAGTAAAATCGTTTTTTTTTTACATAAAAAATCGCACGCTTTAAGCTTATTGTGCTATTTCGCACACTAAAGCGTGTTCTTGCACACTAGCTTTTGTTTTTGAAGTTTACCACGCTTCTTTGTTTGACTGCATTGTTATTGTGTGCACGCTTTTTTGTTCTTCGTGTGTCCAACCAAACAAAAGAGCTTGCTAATGAAGCATGCTCCTGAACACGCTTTAAGCGTGCTAAAGCCAAATTCTTTTGTTTTAAAGTGGAAGCGTGTTGTGAGCGTGCTATCACCTTTATCCCTGTTTTCCCGTGGAGGGTCACAAATGGTCAATAAACAGCAAATATCTGAGAAATTGGATGCTGGCCACTACTGGGACTAAAGGTTAAAGCATTAACAGAGAAAACAAAGGTCATAATAACAGAATATGATCCCTACTAATAATATCAATTTCACACTGTGCCATAATGTTAAGAATGTTCCTTATTTTTTAAAAAAGCTACAATGATTCTGTTTTGTCCATGTTAACAACAAAAAGTCTGCATTGCTTTAATTTGATGCTTTTCAAAATTGTCCTCTTTTTGGAAGTCAAAACCCTCAGTCTACTCAGTACTAATAAAGGTGTATTTTCTCTTCATGATTACACAGTACTTGACAAGCCAACTTACTGTATGAGCACAGCATGTACTACTGACAACATGAATAGTAGATAAAGGAAGTTGAAAACAGAGAAAGAGAACCAGAAAACATTCTAAGGCATACGTGTCTGAGAAAGATTCTGTTCTGTTGATGTAGAGCAAAGGTAGAATATTCCAGACCCCAACCTCACAATCCTTCTGTGCTATTTTTCATACATATACAAGGTGATTAGTTTTAATTTCACTTCTGTTTGGTAGTGGAATTGTAAGCAAGTAAGTATCTGTATTTAACCCTTTAAGCCCCGAGGGGTCTCCCTGTGACTAGTAAAATCGTCTGGCGTTAGCCAGAGTAAAATCTGTAAAGAAACTATTGGGCCTTAAAAGGTTAAGGAGATAGTTTTTAACCCTTTAAGCCCCGAGAGGTCTCCCTGTGACGAGTAAAATCATCTGGCATTAGCCAGAATAAAATCTGTAAAGACACTATTGGGCCTTAAAGGGTTACAGAGATAGTTTTTAACCCTTTAAGCCCCGAGAGGTCTACCTGTGACGACTAAAATCATCTGGCGTAAGCCAGAGTAAAATCTGTAAAGACACTATTGGGCCTTACAGGGTTAAGGAGATAGTTTTTAACCCTTTAAGCCCCGAGAGGTCTCCCTGTGACGAGTAAAATCATCTGGCGTTAGCCAGAGTAAAATCTTCTGGCATTAGCCAGAGTAAAATCTTCTGGTGTTAGCCAGAGTAAAATCTGTAAAGACACTATTGGGCCTTAAAGGGTGTCAAATACATCTAGCGTCATAATGATGCTAATTGGGGACACTATACTAATAAAAAGAAATAAATTTAAAAGGGCAATTCTAAAAGTGCAGAAGATATATCAGGGTGCGACGAAAGTGCCGTCCAATAGCCCGGGGCTAAAGGAATGACTTGTCGGGCTAGTGTTTTCTTATTGAAGCTTGCCCAACGGGCAAGCACCATTGGTTCCTCTTTTCTGACGATAAATTGAGCTTTTATAACAAAAAGTGTGTAGCAGAAAGCTCCTGAGAGAAAATGAGAACGTTTTGAGACCAAATTATAGTAGCGTAACAACGTTTTGCGCCGCATTTTCGTTGCCGCAATAGAGTTTGTCAGCTTGATGAGCTTTGAAAAGAATTAACTTCATCGAATGTCGACAGACTTCAGATTACAGTGCTAGGTTAATTGACCGATCGCAACGTTCATGACATTCACAAAAATAACTGTGTTGTGATTTCCTTAAATTATTAATATTTTTGACCGTCAACGGGGGTAAAATATAAAATACTATGAAGAATTTGTTTATATCTATGCATGGTATCAGTATTTGTATTTTGTGTAATTAAATAAATCTGATTTTGCTTTATAAACAATTTCATTTCGGGCTAGTAACCTCAAGTAACAGCTTGCCTGAAGGGCAACCTGACTTTTTCATTTTTGTCTCACCCTGTATATGCTATAAAATACTAATAAAAATGTGTCATAAAAATACTTTAGCCACAGAGTAAAATGTGTAATACTGTAAGATATTAACTGTTACATAGAATACACGAACTACAACCACTAGATTCTAAAATTGTTAAGTCCATCTTATGAATGTTTCTTTTAAAAATAGCTTAAGACAACGAATCCCTAATTTTCTTGGATAATTTTGCTCATAGATGTGGTCACAAGTATCTAATCGAATGTTTTCCAAACCTGACTGTTTTAAAACTTGGCAAGTCAAAATCAGAGTAGCTGCTCATACATAGATGTTTTGTCAAGGATTAAAAAAACATTTGAAATTTTACTTTACTCTTATTAATAGATTAACAGTAGTTTTCCGTTCACGTCAGATATAACTGTAATTGCTTCAATTTGATTGGCTGTCCTTCACTGCACTTACCTTTATAAACAGTCCCAAAGCCTCCTTCTCCAAGTTTGCTTTCATCAGAGATGTGGAAGTACTGCTGCATGGACTGATAAGTCATCTCTACAGGACATCGCAGTCCTTCATCCACAACTGACTCGTCACTGTCCCTACGTTCAGTTGAAAATTGGGGACTCAAATGAATATTCTCCGATGCTCCTCTACCTTCACTGACAGAGCGATCACTCCCACTTGAGGCATGACCTTTATCTGGCTGATCTCCTGGTTGTGTTGCCTGTTGTGGCCCCATCTCTTCTTGTCCATAAGGAACACTTTGTTGGGAGCTGTACTGAGTCACATCACTATATCTTTGGTCCTTGTAATAATTGTATGGGTTGGTTAAACTGTCAGTAGGTGAATGTCCTTGGGAATAACTCACTTGCTGTCCACTTGCTGACAGTTGGTGGGAATCTGAAGAGGGATACCTGCTCTGAAGGGTACTTGATTCTTGCTGGCTTGGTCCTCTTGCTTGGGGATAACTGTTCTGAAGGGTACTTGATTCTTGCTGGCTTAGTCCTCTTGCTTGAGCTGATAAAAAAGACAAAACTTACTTCCTGTTTTCATTTCATTATTAAACTGAGGCAAGACAGCTACCATGACATTTGCACGTTAACTGACTTAAACATGCTAAAGAACCAACAATATCCTTCCAGAAAACAACCTCAACCTAGCGTGGTTTTCAGGTTGTTCCTGAATATTCTGGATCAAATTGGAATTACCCTCAGAGTAACGACAGGAACAACTACAAATTCAAACAATTTACGAGTTTATGAACTGGACCCGAGTCACTTTAATGCAATGCAAGTGCTCGTGTAACTAGTAATGCTCCCATTACTATTTCCAAGTGAAAACAGGAAGTCCACTGCATACAGTAAATGCGTAGATTCCAAATGACCTGTAGGTGAATTCATTATTGTAGGTTTTTTCAATTTAAAATAATGTCAATATACCTCTGACTTGTTGAAAATCTTCGATCTTTTTCTCCAAATCTTTTCTTCTGATTTGGAGGAATAACTTCTTCAAGTAATCCAGCTGTTCGTTCTGCTCGTTGAATACCTCGCTGATGGCTACGAAAAGTTGTTGTGCAGTGTTAACTTTCTCTAACCTTGTTCGAGTCAGTTTGGGATCACATAGGAATTTTAACTCCTCGACCTGATCTGAAATTAGTTCATTGGCTATGGTGTTTAGGAATGGTCGCATCTGCAAAGACATGATGTAAACTACTTTTCAGACATACTTCTCGTTTCCTTCTCGTTTATAACGAATACCGAACTAGCTTCGCCAGCGGTTTTCCAATTGGCATTTACTACCGGGGGGAGAAGGACGACAAGGATGAAATGTTTGCAGACAC
The DNA here is from genome assembly GCA_949710005.1 of Ricordea florida. NCBI lineage: Eukaryota > Metazoa > Cnidaria > Anthozoa > Corallimorpharia > Ricordeidae > Ricordea > Ricordea florida. The sequence continues at coordinate 16,877,001 of OX453280.1, forward strand.
GAGCTTGACGCTCTGATTGGAATGATTGTATGAGTAATTGTATCTTTTTTCGCAAAGGAAAAAGAAAGGAAGTTCTTACTTCTAGGGCTAAGGATGGCCTACCTTGTTTCTTGAAGATTCGTCCCCTTTTTTTGAATAGGGTGGGTAGAGGGTGTGGTGGTATTGTGATTTCCAACATTTTCCACCATTTCCCCCCAGGATTGCCATGACATCCCCTGTACTTCCATTCGCTGTCATTTCAAAATGTTGAGAAAGCGCCTTGCTTCTCAAGATCACAAGACCTAAATGGCCGACAGTCCGAACTTTTCTGCGCAATTCCCTAAATGGTATTTTATCTTCGATTACCAACAGAGTTTCCCGGGGGGGGTACTCCCATATATGGGCTATACGGGGATGTGCCGCTCAACAGGGTATAGTTTTCGCCTCTCTCAGTCTGGAACAGGGTATATAAAATCACCATTTGAGTCTGGAACAGGGGTATTTAGTTGTATGTTTTGTCTGGAACAGGGTCGAAAATTTTCCCTGCCTCGACTGACCGAGCCGGGAACAGAACACGGAAAAGTGCAAACGCTGCCGTTCCCGAATTAGCGCTTGTCACGGGAGACGCAGAGAGTGAGATGCGGGCAGTGTTTCTCATATTACAATGACTGCATGACATTTAATCGCCATATACCAGTTTCTAGTATATATTGTATATTGTCATGCAGTTTTGTTTGGCCATTTTTCATTGCTGTAGTAATGACGGTATTTACTTCAATAGATTGTTGTTATCTAAGGTAAAGCACTTGATGTATTGCACGGCTTTGGGATAAAACATGTTTGATAAATAGCCTGGAAGAGTTTTTACTCGGTCTGGAACAGGGTTCCCATTTTAGCCATTTTGTCTGAAACAGGGTAGCGAAATACCATTTTTTAGTCTGGAACAGGTTCAGGGTTTCAGGGGTTCAGCGGCTCACCCCCATGCTAAAGTTCAGGGAGTGCCCCCCCCCCCGGCAGAGTTTACAATGGTGTTTACAGTGCGATAACTGGAACCAAAACCACCCAAATAAATTACGTAATATTCCCATAGTAGCGACCCCCCCCCCGAAAGTAACGTCAAAAGTTTCGGACTTCCAATAAAACCCGAAAATAGCGAGGCCCCGAAAGTAGCAACCTCCACGAAAGTAGTGAGTCTCCAAAAATTACCGAGACCATATCAGTTTTTTTGTAATTACGTGATAAACATACGAATGCCTTTGCTGTTTTCCAACTGCAATCCATTGTCAAATTTTAATCTACAGTTCTACAATATCTTCGTACATTTACAAATTTATCACGATAAGGCACTTTACAACCTGAAGGGGTAAGATTTCCGTACAGGTCCCTAATTCATTATTCATGCTGAAGTTGTCTTGTCTGGTGTAATGCACGTGCAAATATTTTTTGTGTTTGAAGTACGAAACAGTATAGTTACAGAATGCATAATGAAGTAGGGACCTGTACGGAAATCTTACCACTAAACTGTTATAAAGTTCATATCAACAACAGGAACGTTTCTGTATACTGCATGGTAAAACGCGTTTGTTTCTCATGGACTTAAAGCATTGAGTTTAATTAGCATTCCTCAAATTGATGTCAAGAAAGGACTAAAAAGTGTACGGGGCTGTAAGAACAGAACTAAGAGGCAAGCTAGTACAACTCGTCCCAACAAGTGAGAACACAATAAAGGTATTGAAATCAGTATCCAGAGCCCATCAATGTGGAGGACAAAAACAGAAACTTGGCAAGTGAATTTCTTCTCATTTGTTAATCATCGCTCTCGTTTCTTATCAGTGTATTGCTGTATTAAGCACATAGGTATCTCTGTTACACAGACCATGTAACAGAAGTAAAATGGATTTTTTGACATTATGTTGATTAATTTTCATTTCGGGAAAGAGCAAACGCCCAACCTCGTTCCCAGGGCTTTTCCCGTCCACCATTTTTCGTTCTAGGGAAAAGCCCTGGGAACGAGGTTGAGCAAACGCCAACTTTGTTTTATGGTTTTTCGTCCCCCGAAAATAGCGATCCCCCGAGAGTAACGACATCTCGAAAGTAACGAGCCCCAAAGGCTGCTAACTCTGAAAGCAACGAGGGTCGCTACTATGGGAACTTTACGGTATCATACAAATTTTTGTTCTATTGACGTGGAACTACAGATTAATATTTGTGGCGAGTTTCTGCCTACTAAGATGAGTCTTTTTCGATCTTGATATGTTTTGTAAAGTTAGAGCAAATTTTATGCATTTTAGGCGTACATAGTTTTAATTAATTTATCTAGTTTATTTTATATTGATGTTGAAAACCCTTTTCAGGGATGCTCAATAAAGTGTACGTATGTATGTCTAGGTGTTTCTTAGAGAACGTACCTGCAGAATTCACGGTAACTTTTTTGCCTAAAATCGGGCGATGCCCGGATTTAGGTCTAGCATGCGTTCTTCGTTTAATGGGGGAGATCGTCTGGTGATGGTACCAAATGCAACGCATAGTTCATACCCAGTTCTACCTACCTACCTATACTACCTATAATTACTCGGGCTACTACCACAGGTAGCCCGAGTCTAGGTTTACCTTCTCGGTCTACATCAGTCTATCTGTCGACAACCGGTCGCAAATCGGACTACCCGCAGAGGCCTTTGGGTATTGATATTATGAAAACGAGGCTACGCACGAGGGGGGCTTTCCATTCACCGAAAATTTTCGGTTTGAATTTTCGAAAATTTCTGTCTCGAATGGAACGGGCTTATTCTCGGTCGTCACGTGGTAGGTTTTTGCCCCAGGCATCTTGATGCGGCTTTTCGCATGTATTCAAAATGACGGGTGTTTTAAAAATTTACACAGCAACCGTTTATGGGCGATTATGATCCTAATTTCATTTTGAATTCGCTCTTGTTAGATGATGAAAACGAAATACCCTTACTGACTGCAGTTTCGTGCTTCATGCGGAGAAGTCGGAATCGTATAAATGGCTCATGCAAGAGACGGCTCCTTCGTAGTCGCAGTCGGAATTTTCCTTTTTTTTTCTTCCAAAGAGCAAGCGAGGAGACTGGAGAACATTCCGACTGGAAGCTTTTGAATGGAGCACAAGAATTTTCGAAAATACCGAAATTTCCAATTTCGAGAACACTGAAAAGGTTGTCCTAAATTTTCGAAAATCTTTTCCGGAAAACATCTGTTCCATTTGATTCCTAGGCGAAATTTACGAAAATTTCGTCGAATGGAAAGCGCCCCTCGAGATCATCAAGTTATTGCTCCATCTATGTTGGGTGGGAAAATTGTGTACTCTGCTTATGTTCGGGTTTCTCCTTGGAATGCTTACATTGCTTACAAACGCACACGCCGTTCGTGGTAGACCTACCCAAAACTACAACAGTGAGCACTTTTCGGCCAGGTCGTTCCGCGAACTCAATGAAAGTCATGAAAGCAAACTATGACAAACTCTGAACTATCTTTGAAAGCAAATGTTATGCACATGAATACTACTAACTCTTGCATTGTCAGCTAGTGTTGTCATTGGGATCCAAAAGCTGAATTTAGTACACGAATTTTGTACAGCGACAAGACAGACGAGTCGTTGGATGCCTCGAGTCAACAATTTGTGCGAGTCAACATTACGCGATTAAAGGAGGTTATAATGATTTTTTTCATCTAATTTAAATTTTGGTAGTATTTTTGGATGAACTTTTCTCGATTACGGTCTGTCTCGTGCGTGGTCGCGTGGAAAGTAGTTGCAACACAAAGACTTGACACCACAAAAGCGTGATAACGCTCAAAGTTTGATTACGCTAGCAGGTAATAATAAAACGGTTGACGTAACAAAGGATTGCTAGACATACTGTTATTTAAGACTGTTTCTAAAATGTATTGAACTTGTTGTTTGTTTATAATAAAGTTCTTGGTAATTATGACCGCAAAACGGCTAACAAAGCTGTTAACTCGGAGAATATGTTTGTCAGCCCGAATTCCCTCGGGCCTCTTTTCAAAATCATGTCTGGATTCTTTTCTTATTCAAACTCAAGTTTTTTTTCCTGCGTAGTCGTGTGGAAAGACATTAGCGGGAACAGGGCCAATAAAGCTAAATTAGAAGAATAGTATATCCGATAGAGGAGTAATAATGTTGTTTTTCCTACATATCGCTTCTTCACCTTCGATAACTTGGAATCACGATGAATGGCATCAAGTTTCACAATATATTTTCTACCGTGGGAACCAAGAGAGCTGATTGGTCAACATAAATCCGATTAGTAAACAAACCCAACTATCACTGAAATTTCTGTAAAACCTTAGAAATTTTTCTGATAAAATCGCTCAGTTTAAACACGACGTCGACAGTGCGATAGTCTGGTAGGATTTTTGTGGTCGTGGAACCAGCCATTTAGTATACAACATATACAAACCTTAGTCGTAAACTGACATTCACGTTTGTTCGAAGCTCTCCATTCACCAAAAAATTTCGGTTTGAATTTTCGGAAATTTCGGTCTCGAATGGAACGGGTTTATTCTCGGTCGTCGTCACGTAGTCAGTTTTTGCCCCAGGCTTCTTGACTCCGCCTATCGTGTGTGTTCAAAATGGCGGGTGTCTTAAAAATTTACGTCTTATAACGAAATTCAACAAATTCAATTGTTCTTGAAATATTATTTACCGTCGCAAGTAACGGTACCCGAGTGTTAGAGCAATGCCTCAAGGCTTATTGTAGCATATCCGCACTCGGAACACTGGTGACTCGCAGTGGCCATTTTGACATTTTGTTTTCTTCCAAAGACTAAATAATGCACGCCAGGAAACTGGAGAACAGTACGACTGCAAGCTTTTGAATGGAACACGAGAATTTTCGAAAATACCGAAATTTCCACTTTTCGGGAACACTGAAAAGGTTTTCCTAAATTATGTTACAAGTCCATTATCAGCGTCCAGGAACGCTTTTTCCTGATGGAATAACACATACTGACGGACAGATAGGTTTTAGTCAAAACTGAGGGTCTTTAAATTTTCGTGTTTAAAAGACAAGTTCAATATATTCTGGAGATTTGAAATATGGAAGTATTCGTAGGCTGGTTGTTTATTCGAGCTCTTGGTTATTAATCTGAGAGGCAAACTTACCTATAAGAGGAATATAAGATAAAAGAATTAAAGCAATGCGATTTTATTCCCACTTGGGGTGTGCATACTAAATCTCCTGTAGAAACCATTTGAGAGGGTTTCTAGTACCTCCAATTTTAAAAACATTATTGTCACTTAGAAGGATAGCCATAGAAGTCCTCGATGAGACGGAATCGTAAGAAATCACTCCAGTAAGCATCTTCCTTGGTTGACCATTTCCGTAGATCGTAGATTCCTGTCTAAGTTAAGAAAAGGGATGAGTATGTCGCTCAACATAGGCACGTGAAATGCAATAAAAGAACCCGTGCACATGCGTGCGTACGTTCCCCAAAGGCCTATTAAATACCGGCAAGATTCTCCTTTTATGGACAGCTAGGAGAGCAACATTAAGCGCAGACATAAAACCGTTTGGTGATCAACGGACATCATTAAGTCCCAAGATCGGAAACCTGACTCCTGCTCTCAAAGAAAAGAGACTCAGGACCATGATAACCACAAAACGGATCCTAATAAGGTAGAAGAGACATGCAAAAAACTTTGATTGTGGTTATTCTGGGTCAGGCCAAGCAGTAAATCGCAATTTAAACGCAGATCTCTAAACCCACTCAAAACTGATATATTTTCACACCAATACCATGCTAGCGAACCAAAAGTGGGTTGCGAACGTCTGCGTTTAGACATTTAAAATTTAGAAGGATGGCAGGAGGACATTCTCCCCGTTTCTGTTATCTTACTTACCCACAATGCAATGCGAACAAATTACACGAAAAAAAACATCCACATGTTTCCTACATAAGTTAAGCCAAACGTGTCACCATCATGCCCAAGGATATCCAGCTAGCACGCAGAATCCGAGGAGAGCGAGCTTAACTGTATCGCTAACTATTACAAACAACGGCTCCCTTAGGAGCCACCACTTTAATAAAAGACAATGACCAATTAAACCGAAAATTTTATTAGCTCTTAGGAGAGTTGTTATTCTCTAGCACTTTCTCCTGTGACTCTACCTGTTCTTGTTTTTCGTCAAAAGACTAAGAAGTGAAAGGGCAAACTAATACCATCAATTGAAACAGTTTAAACCGTGCTGCCAGTTTAACACAGCAACAACTAAATTATAAACAACAAAGAGCTCTTAAAGTAACACACACAACTTAATTGATTATGGTACGAAAACATCTCTAACTCAAACTTCTAAGCTGCAGTTGCTTTCTTGTGATGGCAACGCTTTTAACGGACATGAATTAACTGTTCCTTCTTGATATTTCATTGTTCCTTTCCTAACGTTGCGTTGAGAGACAACATCGCATTTCATGAGTTATGTGCAATTACTCTCCTTTATTGACAGAGTTTGAAATGAAGGACAGTGAGCACTGCCCTTAACTTATTCCAACTATTTGCACCCGAGAATGCAGAGAATAGGACAACGACAGAATAACAAAACGGAGAAAACTGATAAAAACCCTATCCACCGCGAACGCCTACCATTGAGATTCTGATTTCTCTGCGGTCCGCATTCCTATTCATAAAACTTCCGATCCAAACAAACCTCCCATTTTTTGACTTTACCTGCATCGGTTCACAACACTACAATTCGCAACATGTCTAAAGAAGGTCACAAAAAGGCTACCAAAACACCGGCGGATCACCCGCCCTACTCGGACATGATTAAGGCTGCAATTCTGGCGTTAAAAGAACGATCAGGATCTTCTCGTCAAGCTATAGAGAAATATATTCTTGCTAACTACAAAGTTGCAGATACGGGTCCGCATTTAAAGACGGCTCTGAAGAAAATGACTGCCAATGGAAAGCTGTTGCAGACTAAAGGTGTAGGCGCTTCGGGATCTTTCAAGTTAGCCAAAGAAGAGAAAGAACCAACGGCCAAGAAGCAGACTGCCGCCAAAAAGAAGTCCACTGTTAAGCCAAAGAAACCCACCGTCAAGAAAGCAGCAGCTAAGAAATCTGAAGAAAAAGCTACCGAGGTCAAGTCAGCTCCAAAGAAAGCGGCCAAGCAAACTCCTGCAAAAAAGCCGGCTACCAAAAAGACGACGGTAAATAAAAGCAAGTCTCCAAAGAAGGCCGCGACGAAACCCGCTGTAAAAAAGACCAACAAAAAAGCTCCAGTAAAGAAAGCTTCATCCAAGAAGTGAAGTACCACTTCCAAACACAAACCAACGGCTCCTTTAGGAGCCACCAACAAAAGAAAAGTCATGACCAACACTTACTAGCAGAATGCTCCCGATAAATATCGCATGTCATTCTATTCTCATTCCTCCTTCCTCTATAATTTCTTTTCTCCGTCTCGCCTTAGTCACGAACAGCAACAATAACAAAACACATGGAACTAAATCATAAGCAAACAAATCAGCTGTCCCCTAAACTAACAGCATTCTGCAATAGAGTGAATAACAGCCCGTACTTTGAATTAGCGTCAGTTTCTCAAAAGAGTACAAATCGTTATTATTTCCTGGACTGAATTTCGAAAGTTATGTTAAAGCAAATGAAAGTTGAGTTCAGGGCGTATGTATCTCACTAAGCAAATGAAACTGTTTCCTACATGGTTCTTGAGTTCACCACGTTGATTATGTGCTAATTTTGCCGCTTACACAAATTACCAGCTTTCCTTCGCTTTGTTTTGATTCGATTTATAGTTGCGTAGTGTTTAGAAAGAGTTGAAAAAAGTGAAAAGTACTATTGGTCATTGATCTTTATTAGGTTTGGTGGCTCCTAAAAGAGCCGTTGTTATAGAACTAGGCAAGCAAATTTTATTTGCTGCTGCTGGTGTATTTGGTAACAGCCTTCGTTCCTTCGCTGACAGCGTGCTTTGCCAGTTCACCGGGCAGCAAAAGTCTAATGGCGGTCTGGATCTCGCGGGAGCTAATGGTTGACTTCTTGCTGTAGTGAGCCAGGCGGGATGACTCGACAGCTATACGTTCGAAGATGTCGTTAACAAACGAGTTCATAATGCCCATGGCTTTGCTTGAGATGCCGGTATCGGGGTGAACTTGCTTTAACACCTTGTAGATGTAGATGGCATAACTTTCCTTCCTCTTTCCCTTTCGTTTCTTCTTGCTTGCATCGGAAGCTGATTTGGCTGCTCCAGCTCTCTTTTCACCTTTCTTTCCTGCTACTTTAGGGGCCATTGGTAAGTTTGGTTTTCGATCGCTGTATGTTGATTTCTTCGAGCTAAAATACCGACAACTCGATGCGTGTTCTATTTATACAAATCTTAATGAGAATTCAAGGATCGAATACCTAAAAAGGTTTTCCGCTGATTGGCTAGCACTGCCTAACACGAAGAACAATAGCTTTCCGCTTGCCCGCCCGCCCGGTCGCCCGCTACTTTGCATACTCTTGCCTAACCTTTGTTTTGATTGGCACGTTTCGATCCTCGGGAATCAATTAGCGTGTTATAAAATTGACGCCGGTCTTTGCCGTGATTTTAAACTAAACTGTATCTCCATAGCTAGCCTACAAGACTTCAGTCCCAATCTGTTAATTCTCACTACAAAATGTCTGGTCGTGGCAAAGGCAAGGTTAAAGGCACCAAGTCCAAAAGTCGATCCTCTCGAGCTGGCCTTCAGTTTCCTGTTGGTCGTATCCACCGTCTTCTCCGCAAAGGTAACTACGGTGAACGCGTAGGCGCCGGAGCTCCAGTCTATTTGGCAGCTGTTCTAGAGTATTTGAGCGCCGAGATCCTGGAACTGGCAGGCAATGCAGCTCGCGATAACAAGAAATCCAGAATCATTCCCCGCCATCTTCAGTTAGCTGTCCGCAACGACGAAGAGTTGAACAAGCTTCTCGCTGGTGTCACCATTGCCCAGGGTGGAGTCCTTCCCAATATCCAAGCTGTACTTCTGCCAAAGAAGACCGAAAAAAAGCAGCCTTAAGAGGGGAACGACAACCAGATAAAAAACAACGGCTCCCATAGGAGCCACCAAACCTTAGAAAAGTCAAGGCCAATAAACTTTGTAAACTTTTACTCATATCCGCCAAGCCGTAAACAAACGGATAAATCTCCTTGTTTGTGGACCGAAAGAAAAAAAATACTTAAAGAGGGTCAAGTTTGAAGCCAAAATGATACTTCGTTGTCCACTAACAAAATTAAAGGAAAAACTACTGGGTAGTTAACAGTGATTCAGTAGTGCGAAATAACATAAAAAAAATAATTCAGAGAATATACATGCTTTCCGAGAACGCTTCACCAATCGAGAAAAAATCGCTCGTGCTTTTCTCTTAGGTCACATGGCCATTTGAATTCGACTTTCGCTAGGACGTAACAGCTTTTTTTAGTTAAAGTAATTGTATGATCATAATATGCATTTTACTCTCACAACACTAAAAATCGTCGTCTTCTAGCAATTCACACTTCTTAACTAAATTCGAAATTGCATAATTTAACTAATTCTCAATATAACTTTAAAGAGTTTTAAGATCGGAGCGAAAAGAAAGAAAATATCGTAGCGTGATAATGCGTCCAGTGGAAGGCATGCACGCGAGCACGGCGTTCGATCCTTAGGTTGAAAGTAAATTAAAGCCCGCATCAAGTTATAAGCAACAGACATTAGTGTTAAATAACTTTCTTTCCTGGAAGCATTTAATAAATGGTCATTTGTTGTGTTATGCTGTGCGTGTATGTATATTTTCGATTTTAAGCTATTTCAAAGCTTTTTGTTAGAAATAACAGGACGTTTAATTACCATAGCATGCACAAAGGAACAACTTATATTACTGGTCGTGACTTTTTTTTAGAAATGGTGGCTCCTAAAGGAGCCGTTGCTTTTTGGGGCGACAGGACAGATATTCCTTTCTCTAGCCACCAAATCCGTACAGAGTACGTCCCTGGCGCTTCAGAGCATACACCACGTCCATGGCAGTCACGGTCTTTCGCTTGGCATGTTCTGTGTAAGTTACAGCATCACGAATGACGTTTTCCAGGAAAACTTTCAGCACACCGCGTGTTTCCTCGTAGATAAGCCCAGAGATACGCTTAACACCACCACGTCGAGCCAGGCGGCGAATAGCTGGCTTAGTTATACCCTGGATGTTATCTCGCAAGATTTTACGATGACGCTTGGCACCTCCCTTTCCGAGACCCTTTCCGCCCTTACCGCGACCAGACATTGTTTGGATATTTTTTGCTGTGTTTCTCTGCCTTCGTACGACGCTAATAGTGCAATGCTAATAAACCAAACGGAGAAGAGCTTTTCTTTCTATCAAAGCCCGCTTAACCCCTTAGGAAACAGGTACTTCTGATTTAGGTCAAACAATAGAATATTAACGTATTACCACCTTTCCTTGTTCCCCTTTCAACGATACCGCCGTCGGCCCATGAGTGAAGGCTTTTATCTGTACAAACACTTACAACCGCACTATTATTTGTATAAGGAAAAGTTTTTTATTCCATATTTCAAAACGAGAACCTTAATCATAATAAATTAATTAGAATTTTCCTACCTAAAATACTTTTCTGACAACGCCGCGCTCCGCTCCTTTCATAGTTACCCAGAACACATAGTGACAATAGCGACACTAGATTTGATTCTAGCCAATCACAACACACCCATTATAAACAATGTGGATCAGACTCGGTAAATATAAAGCCGTTACGCTTTATTCAAAGTCACATTTTCTACTTGCTTCAAGATATGGCCCGTACCAAGCAAACTGCTCGCAAGTCGACCGGTGGAAAAGCTCCACGTAAACAACTGGCTACCAAAGCAGCTCGTAAGAGTGCTCCAGCTACTGGTGGAGTCAAGAAACCTCATCGTTACAGGCCCGGTACAGTTGCCCTACGTGAGATTCGCCGTTACCAGAAATCTACCGAACTGTTGATTCGTAAGCTTCCCTTCCAGCGACTTGTACGAGAAATTGCTCAGGACTTTAAAACCGATCTTCGTTTCCAGAGCTCAGCAGTCTTGGCTCTTCAGGAGGCCAGCGAAGCCTATCTAGTTGGTCTATTTGAAGATACTAACTTGTGTGCTATCCACGCCAAACGTGTCACCATCATGCCCAAGGATATCCAGCTAGCACGCAGAATCCGAGGAGAGCGAGCTTAACTGTATCGCTAACTATTACAAACAACGGCTCCCTTAGGAGCCACCACTTTAATAAAAGACAATGACCAATTAAACCGAAAATTTTATTAGCTCTTAGGAGAGTTGTTATTCTCTAGCACTTTCTCCTGTGACTCTACCTGTTCTTGTTTTTCGTCAAAAGACTAAGAAGTGAAAGGGCAAACTAATACCATCAATTGAAACAGTTTAAACCGTGCTGCCAGTTTAACACAGCAACAACTAAATTATAAACAACAAAGAGCTCTTAAAGTAACACACACAACTTAATTGATTATGGTACGAAAACATCTCTAACTCAAACTTCTAAGCTGCAGTTGCTTTCTTGTGATGGCAACGCTTTTAACGGACATGAATTAACTGTTCCTTCTTGATATTTCATTGTTCCTTTCCTAACGTTGCGTTGAGAGACAACATCGCATTTCATGAGTTATGTGCAATTACTCTCCTTTATTGACAGAGTTTGAAATGAAGGACAGTGAGCACTGCCCTTAACTTATTCCAACTATTTGCACCCGAGAATGCAGAGAATAGGACAACGACAGAATAACAAAACGGAGAAAACTGATAAAAACCCTATCCACCGCGAACGCCTACCATTGAGATTCTGATTTCTCTGCGGTCCGCATTCCTATTCATAAAACTTCCGATCCAAACAAACCTCCCATTTTTTGACTTTACCTGCATCGGTTCACAACACTACAATTCGCAACATGTCTAAAGAAGGTCACAAAAAGGCTACCAAAACACCGGCGGATCACCCGCCCTACTCGGACATGATTAAGGCTGCAATTCTGGCGTTAAAAGAACGATCAGGATCTTCTCGTCAAGCTATAGAGAAATATATTCTTGCTAACTACAAAGTTGCAGATACGGGTCCGCATTTAAAGACGGCTCTGAAGAAAATGACTGCCAATGGAAAGCTGTTGCAGACTAAAGGTGTAGGCGCTTCGGGATCTTTCAAGTTAGCCAAAGAAGAGAAAGAACCAACGGCCAAGAAGCAGACTGCCGCCAAAAAGAAGTCCACTGTTAAGCCAAAGAAACCCACCGTCAAGAAAGCAGCAGCTAAGAAATCTGAAGAAAAAGCTACCGAGGTCAAGTCAGCTCCAAAGAAAGCGGCCAAGCAAACTCCTGCAAAAAAGCCGGCTACCAAAAAGACGACGGTAAATAAAAGCAAGTCTCCAAAGAAGGCCGCGACGAAACCCGCTGTAAAAAAGACCAACAAAAAAGCTCCAGTAAAGAAAGCTTCATCCAAGAAGTGAAGTACCACTTCCAAACACAAACCAACGGCTCCTTTAGGAGCCACCAACAAAAGAAAAGTCATGACCAACACTTACTAGCAGAATGCTCCCGATAAATATCGCATGTCATTCTATTCTCATTCCTCCTTCCTCTATAATTTCTTTTCTCCGTCTCGCCTTAGTCACGAACAGCAACAATAACAAAACACATGGAACTAAATCATAAGCAAACAAATCAGCTGTCCCCTAAACTAACAGCATTCTGCAATAGAGTGAATAACAGCCCGTACTTTGAATTAGCGTCAGTTTCTCAAAAGAGTACAAATCGTTATTATTTCCTGGACTGAATTTCGAAAGTTATGTTAAAGCAAATGAAAGTTGAGTTCAGGGCGTATGTATCTCACTAAGCAAATGAAACTGTTTCCTACATGGTTCTTGAGTTCACCACGTTGATTATGTGCTAATTTTGCCGCTTACACAAATTACCAGCTTTCCTTCGCTTTGTTTTGATTCGATTTATAGTTGCGTAGTGTTTAGAAAGAGTTGAAAAAAGTGAAAAGTACTATTGGTCATTGATCTTTATTAGGTTTGGTGGCTCCTAAAAGAGCCGTTGTTATAGAACTAGGCAAGCAAATTTTATTTGCTGCTGCTGGTGTATTTGGTAACAGCCTTCGTTCCTTCGCTGACAGCGTGCTTTGCCAGTTCACCGGGCAGCAAAAGTCTAATGGCGGTCTGGATCTCGCGGGAGCTAATGGTTGACTTCTTGCTGTAGTGAGCCAGGCGGGATGACTCGACAGCTATACGTTCGAAGATGTCGTTAACAAACGAGTTCATAATGCCCATGGCTTTGCTTGAGATGCCGGTATCGGGGTGAACTTGCTTTAACACCTTGTAGATGTAGATGGCATAACTTTCCTTCCTCTTTCCCTTTCGTTTCTTCTTGCTTGCATCGGAAGCTGATTTGGCTGCTCCAGCTCTCTTTTCACCTTTCTTTCCTGCTACTTTAGGGGCCATTGGTAAGTTTGGTTTTCGATCGCTGTATGTTGATTTCTTCGAGCTAAAATACCGACAACTCGATGCGTGTTCTATTTATACAAATCTTAATGAGAATTCAAGGATCGAATACCTAAAAAGGTTTTCCGCTGATTGGCTAGCACTGCCTAACACGAAGAACAATAGCTTTCCGCTTGCCCGCCCGCCCGGTCGCCCGCTACTTTGCATACTCTTGCCTAACCTTTGTTTTGATTGGCACGTTTCGATCCTCGGGAATCAATTAGCGTGTTATAAAATTGACGCCGGTCTTTGCCGTGATTTTAAACTAAACTGTATCTCCATAGCTAGCCTACAAGACTTCAGTCCCAATCTGTTAATTCTCACTACAAAATGTCTGGTCGTGGCAAAGGCAAGGTTAAAGGCACCAAGTCCAAAAGTCGATCCTCTCGAGCTGGCCTTCAGTTTCCTGTTGGTCGTATCCACCGTCTTCTCCGCAAAGGTAACTACGGTGAACGCGTAGGCGCCGGAGCTCCAGTCTATTTGGCAGCTGTTCTAGAGTATTTGAGCGCCGAGATCCTGGAACTGGCAGGCAATGCAGCTCGCGATAACAAGAAATCCAGAATCATTCCCCGCCATCTTCAGTTAGCTGTCCGCAACGACGAAGAGTTGAACAAGCTTCTCGCTGGTGTCACCATTGCCCAGGGTGGAGTCCTTCCCAATATCCAAGCTGTACTTCTGCCAAAGAAGACCGAGAAAAAGCAGCCTTAAGAGGGGAACGACAACCAGATAAAAAACAACGGCTCCCATAGGAGCCACCAAACCTTAGAAAAGTCAAGGCCAATAAACTTTGTAAACTTTTACTCATATCCGCCAAGCCGTAAACAAACGGATAAATCTCCTTGTTTGTGGACCGAAAGAAAAAAAATACTTAAAGAGGGTCAAGTTTGAAGCCAAAATGATACTTCGTTGTCCACTAACAAAATTAAAGGAAAAACTACTGGGTAGTTAACAGTGATTCAGTAGTGCGAAATAACATAAAAAAAATAATTCAGAGAATATACATGCTTTCCGAGAACGCTTCACCAATCGAGAAAAAATCGCTCGTGCTTTTCTCTTAGGTCACATGGCCATTTGAATTCGACTTTCGCTAGGACGTAACAGCTTTTTTTAGTTAAAGTAATTGTATGATCATAATATGCATTTTACTCTCACAACACTAAAAATCGTCGTCTTCTAGCAATTCACACTTCTTAACTAAATTCGAAATTGCATAATTTAACTAATTCTCAATATAACTTTAAAGAGTTTTAAGATCGGAGCGAAAAGAAAGAAAATATCGTAGCGTGATAATGCGTCCAGTGGAAGGCATGCACGCGAGCACGGCGTTCGATCCTTAGGTTGAAAGTAAATTAAAGCCCGCATCAAGTTATAAGCAACAGACATTAGTGTTAAATAACTTTCTTTCCTGGAAGCATTTAATAAATGGTCATTTGTTGTGTTATGCTGTGCGTGTATGTATATTTTCGATTTTAAGCTATTTCAAAGCTTTTTGTTAGAAATAACAGGACGTTTAATTACCATAGCATGCACAAAGGAACAACTTATATTACTGGTCGTGACTTTTTTTTAGAAATGGTGGCTCCTAAAGGAGCCGTTGCTTTTTGGGGCGACAGGACAGATATTCCTTTCTCTAGCCACCAAATCCGTACAGAGTACGTCCCTGGCGCTTCAGAGCATACACCACGTCCATGGCAGTCACGGTCTTTCGCTTGGCATGTTCTGTGTAAGTTACAGCATCACGAATGACGTTTTCCAGGAAAACTTTCAGCACACCGCGTGTTTCCTCGTAGATAAGCCCAGAGATACGCTTAACACCACCACGTCGAGCCAGGCGGCGAATAGCTGGCTTAGTTATACCCTGGATGTTATCTCGCAAGATTTTACGATGACGCTTGGCACCTCCCTTTCCGAGACCCTTTCCGCCCTTACCGCGACCAGACATTGTTTGGATATTTTTTGCTGTGTTTCTCTGCCTTCGTACGACGCTAATAGTGCAATGCTAATAAACCAAACGGAGAAGAGCTTTTCTTTCTATCAAAGCCCGCTTAACCCCTTAGGAAACAGGTACTTCTGATTTAGGTCAAACAATAGAATATTAACGTATTACCACCTTTCCTTGTTCCCCTTTCAACGATACCGCCGTCGGCCCATGAGTGAAGGCTTTTATCTGTACAAACACTTACAACCGCACTATTATTTGTATAAGGAAAAGTTTTTTATTCCATATTTCAAAACGAGAACCTTAATCATAATAAATTAATTAGAATTTTCCTACCTAAAATACTTTTCTGACAACGCCGCGCTCCGCTCCTTTCATAGTTACCCAGAACACATAGTGACAATAGCGACACTAGATTTGATTCTAGCCAATCACAACACACCCATTATAAACAATGTGGATCAGACTCGGTAAATATAAAGCCGTTACGCTTTATTCAAAGTCACATTTTCTACTTGCTTCAAGATATGGCCCGTACCAAGCAAACTGCTCGCAAGTCGACCGGTGGAAAAGCTCCACGTAAACAACTGGCTACCAAAGCAGCTCGTAAGAGTGCTCCAGCTACTGGTGGAGTCAAGAAACCTCATCGTTACAGGCCCGGTACAGTTGCCCTACGTGAGATTCGCCGTTACCAGAAATCTACCGAACTGTTGATTCGTAAGCTTCCCTTCCAGCGACTTGTACGAGAAATTGCTCAGGACTTTAAAACCGATCTTCGTTTCCAGAGCTCAGCAGTCTTGGCTCTTCAGGAGGCCAGCGAAGCCTATCTAGTTGGTCTATTTGAAGATACTAACTTGTGTGCTATCCACGCCAAACGTGTCACCATCATGCCCAAGGATATCCAGCTAGCACGCAGAATCCGAGGAGAGCGAGCTTAACTGTATCGCTAACTATTACAAACAACGGCTCCCTTAGGAGCCACCACTTTAATAAAAGACAATGACCAATTAAACCGAAAATTTTATTAGCTCTTAGGAGAGTTGTTATTCTCTAGCACTTTCTCCTGTGACTCTACCTGTTCTTGTTTTTCGTCAAAAGACTAAGAAGTGAAAGGGCAAACTAATACCATCAATTGAAACAGTTTAAACCGTGCTGCCAGTTTAACACAGCAACAACTAAATTATAAACAACAAAGAGCTCTTAAAGTAACACACACAACTTAATTGATTATGGTACGAAAACATCTCTAACTCAAACTTCTAAGCTGCAGTTGCTTTCTTGTGATGGCAACGCTTTTAACGGACATGAATTAACTGTTCCTTCTTGATATTTCATTGTTCCTTTCCTAACGTTGCGTTGAGAGACAACATCGCATTTCATGAGTTATGTGCAATTACTCTCCTTTATTGACAGAGTTTGAAATGAAGGACAGTGAGCACTGCCCTTAACTTATTCCAACTATTTGCACCCGAGAATGCAGAGAATAGGACAACGACAGAATAACAAAACGGAGAAAACTGATAAAAACCCTATCCACCGCGAACGCCTACCATTGAGATTCTGATTTCTCTGCGGTCCGCATTCCTATTCATAAAACTTCCGATCCAAACAAACCTCCCATTTTTTGACTTTACCTGCATCGGTTCACAACACTACAATTCGCAACATGTCTAAAGAAGGTCACAAAAAGGCTACCAAAACACCGGCGGATCACCCGCCCTACTCGGACATGATTAAGGCTGCAATTCTGGCGTTAAAAGAACGATCAGGATCTTCTCGTCAAGCTATAGAGAAATATATTCTTGCTAACTACAAAGTTGCAGATACGGGTCCGCATTTAAAGACGGCTCTGAAGAAAATGACTGCCAATGGAAAGCTGTTGCAGACTAAAGGTGTAGGCGCTTCGGGATCTTTCAAGTTAGCCAAAGAAGAGAAAGAACCAACGGCCAAGAAGCAGACTGCCGCCAAAAAGAAGTCCACTGTTAAGCCAAAGAAACCCACCGTCAAGAAAGCAGCAGCTAAGAAATCTGAAGAAAAAGCTACCGAGGTCAAGTCAGCTCCAAAGAAAGCGGCCAAGCAAACTCCTGCAAAAAAGCCGGCTACCAAAAAGACGACGGTAAATAAAAGCAAGTCTCCAAAGAAGGCCGCGACGAAACCCGCTGTAAAAAAGACCAACAAAAAAGCTCCAGTAAAGAAAGCTTCATCCAAGAAGTGAAGTACCACTTCCAAACACAAACCAACGGCTCCTTTAGGAGCCACCAACAAAAGAAAAGTCATGACCAACACTTACTAGCAGAATGCTCCCGATAAATATCGCATGTCATTCTATTCTCATTCCTCCTTCCTCTATAATTTCTTTTCTCCGTCTCGCCTTAGTCACGAACAGCAACAATAACAAAACACATGGAACTAAATCATAAGCAAACAAATCAGCTGTCCCCTAAACTAACAGCATTCTGCAATAGAGTGAATAACAGCCCGTACTTTGAATTAGCGTCAGTTTCTCAAAAGAGTACAAATCGTTATTATTTCCTGGACTGAATTTCGAAAGTTATGTTAAAGCAAATGAAAGTTGAGTTCAGGGCGTATGTATCTCACTAAGCAAATGAAACTGTTTCCTACATGGTTCTTGAGTTCACCACGTTGATTATGTGCTAATTTTGCCGCTTACACAAATTACCAGCTTTCCTTCGCTTTGTTTTGATTCGATTTATAGTTGCGTAGTGTTTAGAAAGAGTTGAAAAAAGTGAAAAGTACTATTGGTCATTGATCTTTATTAGGTTTGGTGGCTCCTAAAAGAGCCGTTGTTATAGAACTAGGCAAGCAAATTTTATTTGCTGCTGCTGGTGTATTTGGTAACAGCCTTCGTTCCTTCGCTGACAGCGTGCTTTGCCAGTTCACCGGGCAGCAAAAGTCTAATGGCGGTCTGGATCTCGCGGGAGCTAATGGTTGACTTCTTGCTGTAGTGAGCCAGGCGGGATGACTCGACAGCTATACGTTCGAAGATGTCGTTAACAAACGAGTTCATAATGCCCATGGCTTTGCTTGAGATGCCGGTATCGGGGTGAACTTGCTTTAACACCTTGTAGATGTAGATGGCATAACTTTCCTTCCTCTTTCCCTTTCGTTTCTTCTTGCTTGCATCGGAAGCTGATTTGGCTGCTCCAGCTCTCTTTTCACCTTTCTTTCCTGCTACTTTAGGGGCCATTGGTAAGTTTGGTTTTCGATCGCTGTATGTTGATTTCTTCGAGCTAAAATACCGACAACTCGATGCGTGTTCTATTTATACAAATCTTAATGAGAATTCAAGGATCGAATACCTAAAAAGGTTTTCCGCTGATTGGCTAGCACTGCCTAACACGAAGAACAATAGCTTTCCGCTTGCCCGCCCGCCCGGTCGCCCGCTACTTTGCATACTCTTGCCTAACCTTTGTTTTGATTGGCACGTTTCGATCCTCGGGAATCAATTAGCGTGTTATAAAATTGACGCCGGTCTTTGCCGTGATTTTAAACTAAACTGTATCTCCATAGCTAGCCTACAAGACTTCAGTCCCAATCTGTTAATTCTCACTACAAAATGTCTGGTCGTGGCAAAGGCAAGGTTAAAGGCACCAAGTCCAAAAGTCGATCCTCTCGAGCTGGCCTTCAGTTTCCTGTTGGTCGTATCCACCGTCTTCTCCGCAAAGGTAACTACGGTGAACGCGTAGGCGCCGGAGCTCCAGTCTATTTGGCAGCTGTTCTAGAGTATTTGAGCGCCGAGATCCTGGAACTGGCAGGCAATGCAGCTCGCGATAACAAGAAATCCAGAATCATTCCCCGCCATCTTCAGTTAGCTGTCCGCAACGACGAAGAGTTGAACAAGCTTCTCGCTGGTGTCACCATTGCCCAGGGTGGAGTCCTTCCCAATATCCAAGCTGTACTTCTGCCAAAGAAGACCGAGAAAAAGCAGCCTTAAGAGGGGAACGACAACCAGATAAAAAACAACGGCTCCCATAGGAGCCACCAAACCTTAGAAAAGTCAAGGCCAATAAACTTTGTAAACTTTTACTCATATCCGCCAAGCCGTAAACAAACGGATAAATCTCCTTGTTTGTGGACCGAAAGAAAAAAAATACTTAAAGAGGGTCAAGTTTGAAGCCAAAATGATACTTCGTTGTCCACTAACAAAATTAAAGGAAAAACTACTGGGTAGTTAACAGTGATTCAGTAGTGCGAAATAACATAAAAAAAAATAATTCAGAGAATATACATGCTTTCCGAGAACGCTTCACCAATCGAGAAAAAATCGCTCGTGCTTTGCTCTTAGGTCACATGGCCATTTGAATTCGACTTTCGCTAGGACGTAAAAGCTTTCTTTAGTTAAAGTAATTGTATGATCGTAATATGCATTTTACTCGCACAACACTAAAAATCGTCGTCTTCTAGCAATTCACACTTCTTAACTAAATTCGAAATTGCATAATTTAACTAATTCTCAATATAACTTTAAAGAGTTTTAAGATCGGAGCGAAAAGAAAGAAAATATCGTAGCGTGATAATGCGTCCAGTGGAAGGCATGCACGCGAGCACGGCGTTCGATCCTTAGGTTGAAAGTAAATTAAAGCCCGCATCAAGTTATAAGCAACAGACATTAGTGTTAAATAACTTTCTTTCCTGGAAGCATTTAATAAATGGTCATTTGTTGTGTTATGCTGTGCGTGTATGTATATTTTCGATTTTAAGCTATTTCAAAGCTTTTTGTTAGAAATAACAGGACGTTTAATTACCATAGCATGCACAAAGGAACAACTTATATTACTGGTCGTGACTTTTTTTAGAAATGGTGGCTCCTAAAGGAGCCGTTGTTTTTTGGGGCGACAGGACAGATATTCCTTTCTCTAGCCACCAAATCCGTACAGAGTACGTCCCTGGCGCTTCAGAGCATACACCACGTCCATGGCAGTCACGGTCTTTCGCTTGGCGTGTTCTGTGTAAGTTACAGCATCACGAATGACGTTTTCCAGGAAAACTTTCAGCACACCGCGTGTTTCCTCGTAGATAAGCCCAGAGATACGCTTAACACCACCACGTCGAGCCAGGCGGCGAATAGCTGGCTTAGTTATACCCTGGATGTTATCTCGCAAGATTTTACGATGACGCTTGGCACCTCCCTTTCCGAGACCCTTTCCGCCCTTACCGCGACCAGACATTGTTTGGATATTTTTTGCTGTGTTTCTCTGCCTTCGTACGACGCTAATAGTGCAATGCTAATAAACCAAACGGAGAAGAGCTTTTCTTTCTATCAAAGCCCGCTTAACCCCTTAGGAAACAGGTAGTTCTGATTTAGGTCAAACAATAGAATATTAACGTATTACCGCCTTTCCTTGTTCCCCTTTCAACGATACCGCCGTCGGCCCATGAGTGAAGGCTTTTATCTGTACAAACACTTACAACCGCACTATCATTTGTATAAGGAAAAGTTTTTTATTCCATATTTCAAAACGAGAACCTTAATCATAATAAATTAATTAGAATTTTCCTACCTAAAATACTTTTCTGACAACGCCGCGCTCCGCTCCTTTCATAGTTACCCAGAACACATAGTGACAATAGCGACACTAGATTTGATTCTAGCCAATCACAACACACCCATTATAAACAATGTGGATCCGACTCGGTAAATATAAAGCCGTTACGCTTTATTCAAAGTCACATTTTCTACTTGCTTCAAGATATGGCCCGTACCAAGCAAACTGCTCGCAAGTCGACCGGTGGAAAAGCTCCACGTAAACAACTGGCTACCAAAGCAGCTCGTAAGAGTGCTCCAGCTACTGGTGGAGTCAAGAAACCTCATCGTTACAGGCCCGGTACAGTTGCCCTACGTGAGATTCGCCGTTACCAGAAATCTACCGAACTGTTGATTCGTAAGCTTCCCTTCCAGCGACTTGTACGAGAAATTGCTCAGGACTTTAAAACCGATCTTCGTTTCCAGAGCTCAGCAGTCTTGGCTCTTCAGGAGGCCAGCGAAGCCTATCTAGTTGGTCTATTTGAAGATACTAACTTGTGTGCTATCCACGCCAAACGTGTCACCATCATGCCCAAGGATATCCAGCTAGCACGCAGAATCCGAGGAGAGCGAGCTTAACTGTATCGCTAACTATTACAAACAACGGCTCCCTTAGGAGCCACCACTTTAATAAAAGACAATGACCAATTAAACCGAAAATTTTATTAGCTCTTAGGAGAGTTGTTATTCTCTAGCACTTTCTCCTGTGACTCTACCTGTTCTTGTTTTTCGTCAAAAGACTAAGAAGTGAAAGGGCAAACTAATACCATCAATTGAAACAGTTTAAACCGTGCTGCCAGTTTAACACAGCAACAACTAAATTATAAACAACAAAGAGCTCTTAAAGTAACACACACAACTTAATTGATTATGGTACGAAAACATCTCTAACTCAAACTTCTAAGCTGCAGTTGCTTTCTTGTGATGGCAACGCTTTTAACGGACATGAATTAACTGTTCCTTCTTGATATTTCATTGTTCCTTTCCTAACGTTGCGTTGAGAGACAACATCGCATTTCATGAGTTATGTGCAATTACTCTCCTTTATTGACAGAGTTTGAAATGAAGGACAGTGAGCACT
The DNA here is from genome assembly GCA_949710005.1 of Ricordea florida. Taxonomy (NCBI): domain Eukaryota; kingdom Metazoa; phylum Cnidaria; class Anthozoa; order Corallimorpharia; family Ricordeidae; genus Ricordea; species Ricordea florida. Next base: position 16,899,050 of record OX453280.1, read on the forward strand.
GCCCTTAACTTATTCCAACTATTTGCACCCGAGAATGCAGAGAATAGGACAACGACAGAATAACAAAACGGAGAAAACTGATAAAAACCCTATCCACCGCGAACGCCTACCATTGAGATTCTGATTTCTCTGCGGTCCGCATTCCTATTCATAAAACTTCCGATCCAAACAAACCTCCCATTTTTTGACTTTACCTGCATCGGTTCACAACACTACAATTCGCAACATGTCTAAAGAAGGTCACAAAAAGGCTACCAAAACACCGGCGGATCACCCGCCCTACTCGGACATGATTAAGGCTGCAATTCTGACGTTAAAAGAACGATCAGGATCTTCTCGTCAAGCTATAGAGAAATATATTCTTGCTAACTACAAAGTTGCAGATACGGGTCCGCATTTAAAGACGGCTCTGAAGAAAATGACTGCCAATGGAAAGCTGTTGCAGACTAAAGGTGTAGGCGCTTCGGGATCTTTCAAGTTAGCCAAAGAAGAGAAAAAACCAACGGCCAAGAAGCAGACTGCCGCCAAAAAGAAGTCCACTGTTAAGCCAAAGAAACCCACCGTCAAGAAAGCAGCAGCTAAGAAATCTGAAGAAAAAGCTACCGAGGTCAAGTCAGCTCCAAAGAAAGCGGCCAAGCAAACTCCTGCAAAAAAGCCGGCTACCAAAAAGACGACGGTGAATAAAAGCAAGTCTCCAAAGAAGGCCGCGACGAAACCCGCTGTAAAAAAGACCAACAAAAAAGCTCCAGTAAAGAAAGCTTCATCCAAGAAGTGAAGTACCACTTCCAAGCACAAACCAACGGCTCCTTTAGGAGCCACCAACAAAAGAAAAGTCATGACCAACACTTACTAGCAGAATGCTCCCGATAAATATCGCATGTCATTCTATTCTCATTCCTCCTTCCTCTATAATTTCTTTTCTCCTTCTCGCCTTAGTCACGAACAGCAACAATAACAAAACACATGGAACTAAATCATAAGCAAACAAATCAGCTGTCCCCTAAACTAACAGCATTCTGCAATAGAGTGAATAACAGCCCGTACTTTGAATTAGCGTCAGTTTCTCAAAAGAGTATAAATCGTTATTATTTCCTGGACTGAATTTCGAAAGTTATGTTAAAGCAAATGAAAGTTGAGTTCAGGGCGTATGTATCTCACTAAGCAAATGAAACTTTTTCCTACATGGTTCTTGAGTTCACCTCGTTGATTATGTGCTAATTTTGCCTCTTACACAAATTACCAGCTTTCCTTCGCTTTGTTTTGATTCGATTTATAGTTGCGTAGTGTTTAGAAAGAGTTGAAAGAAGTGAAAAGTACTATTGGTCATTGATCTTTATTAGGTTTGGTGGCTCCTAAAAGAGCCGTTGTTATAGAACTAGGCAAGCAAATTTTATTTGCTGCTGCTGGTGTATTTGGTAACAGCCTTCGTTCCTTCGCTGACAGCGTGCTTTGCCAGTTCACCGGGCAGCAAAAGTCTAATGGCGGTCTGGATCTCGCGGGAGCTAATGGTTGACTTCTTGTTGTAGTGAGCCAGGCGGGATGACTCGACAGCTATACGTTCGAAGATGTCGTTAACAAACGAGTTCATAATGCCCATGGCTTTGCTTGAGATGCCGGTATCGGGGTGAACTTGCTTTAACACCTTGTAGATGTAGATGGCATAACTTTCCTTCCTCTTTCCCTTTCGTTTCTTCTTGCTTGCATCGGAAGCTGATTTGGCTGCTCCAGCTCTCTTTTCACTTTTCTTTCCTGCTACTTTAGGGGCCATTGGTAAGTTTGGTTTTCGATCGCTGTATGTTGATTTCTTCGAGCTAAAATACCGACAACTCGATGCGTGTTCTATTTATACAAATCTTAATGAGAATTCAAGGATCTAATACCTAAAAAGGTTTTCCGCTGATTGGCTAGCACTGCCTAACACGAAGAACAATAGCTTTCCGCTTGTCCGCCCGCCCGCTCGCCCGCTACTTTGCATACTCTTGCCTAACCTTTGTTTTGATTGGCACGTTTCGATCCTCGGGAATCAATTAGCGTGTTATAAAATTGACGCCGGTCTTTGCCGTGATTTTAAACTAAACTGTATCTCCATAGCTAGCCTACAAGACTTCAGTCCCAAACTGTTAATTCTCACTACAAAATGTCTGGTCGTGGCAAAGGCAAGGTTAAAGGCACCAAGTCCAAAAGTCGATCCTCTCGAGCTGGCCTTCAGTTTCCTGTTGGTCGTATCCACCGTCTTCTCCGCAAAGGTAACTACGGTGAACGCGTAGGCGCCGGAGCTCCAGTCTATTTGGCAGCTGTTCTAGAGTATTTGAGCGCCGAGATCCTGGAACTGGCAGGCAATGCAGCTCGCGATAACAAGAAATCCAGAATCATTCCCCGCCATCTTCAGTTAGCTGTCCGCAACGACGAAGAGTTGAACAAGCTTCTCGCTGGTGTCACCATTGCCCAGGGTGGAGTCCTTCCCAATATCCAAGCTGTACTTCTGCCAAAGAAGACCGAGAAAAAGCAGCCTTAAGAGGGGAACGACAACCAGATAAAAAACAACGGCTCCCATAGGAGCCACCAAACCTTAGAAAAGTCAAGGCCAATAAACTTTGTAAACTTTTACTCATATCCGCCAAGCCGTAAACAAACGGATAAATCTCCTTGTTTGTGGACCGAAAGAAAAAAAATACTTAAAGAGGGTCAAGTTTGAAGCCAAAATGATACTTCGTTGTCCACTAACAAAATTAAAGGAAAAACTACTGGGTAGTTAACAGTGATTCAGTAGTGCGAAATAACATAAAAAAAAATAATTCAGAGAATATACATGCTTTCCGAGAACGCTTCACCAATCGAGAAAAAATCGCTCGTGCTTTGCTCTTAGGTCACATGGCCATTTGAATTCGACTTTCGCTAGGACGTAAAAGCTTTCTTTAGTTAAAGTAATTGTATGATCGTAATATGCATTTTACTCGCACAACACTAAAAATCGTCGTCTTCTAGCAATTCACACTTCTTAACTAAATTCGAAATTGCATAATTTAACTAATTCTCAATATAACTTTAAAGAGTTTTAAGATCGGAGCGAAAAGAAAGAAAATATCGTAGCGTGATAATGCGTCCAGTGGAAGGCATGCACGCGAGCACGGCGTTCGATCCTTAGGTTGAAAGTAAATTAAAGCCCGCATCAAGTTATAAGCAACAGACATTAGTGTTAAATAACTTTCTTTCCTGGAAGCATTTAATAAATGGTCATTTGTTGTGTTATGCTGTGCGTGTATGTATATTTTCGATTTTAAGCTATTTCAAAGCTTTTTGTTAGAAATAACAGGACGTTTAATTACCATAGCATGCACAAAGGAACAACTTATATTACTGGTCGTGACTTTTTTTAGAAATGGTGGCTCCTAAAGGAGCCGTTGTTTTTTGGGGCGACAGGACAGATATTCCTTTCTCTAGCCACCAAATCCGTACAGAGTACGTCCCTGGCGCTTCAGAGCATACACCACGTCCATGGCAGTCACGGTCTTTCGCTTGGCGTGTTCTGTGTAAGTTACAGCATCACGAATGACGTTTTCCAGGAAAACTTTCAGCACACCGCGTGTTTCCTCGTAGATAAGCCCAGAGATACGCTTAACACCACCACGTCGAGCCAGGCGGCGAATAGCTGGCTTAGTTATACCCTGGATGTTATCTCGCAAGATTTTACGATGACGCTTGGCACCTCCCTTTCCGAGACCCTTTCCGCCCTTACCGCGACCAGACATTGTTTGGATATTTTTTGCTGTGTTTCTCTGCCTTCGTACGACGCTAATAGTGCAATGCTAATAAACCAAACGGAGAAGAGCTTTTCTTTCTATCAAAGCCCGCTTAACCCCTTAGGAAACAGGTAGTTCTGATTTAGGTCAAACAATAGAATATTAACGTATTACCGCCTTTCCTTGTTCCCCTTTCAACGATACCGCCGTCGGCCCATGAGTGAAGGCTTTTATCTGTACAAACACTTACAACCGCACTATCATTTGTATAAGGAAAAGTTTTTTATTCCATATTTCAAAACGAGAACCTTAATCATAATAAATTAATTAGAATTTTCCTACCTAAAATACTTTTCTGACAACGCCGCGCTCCGCTCCTTTCATAGTTACCCAGAACACATAGTGACAATAGCGACACTAGATTTGATTCTAGCCAATCACAACACACCCATTATAAACAATGTGGATCCGACTCGGTAAATATAAAGCCGTTACGCTTTATTCAAAGTCACATTTTCTACTTGCTTCAAGATATGGCCCGTACCAAGCAAACTGCTCGCAAGTCGACCGGTGGAAAAGCTCCACGTAAACAACTGGCTACCAAAGCAGCTCGTAAGAGTGCTCCAGCTACTGGTGGAGTCAAGAAACCTCATCGTTACAGGCCCGGTACAGTTGCCCTACGTGAGATTCGCCGTTACCAGAAATCTACCGAACTGTTGATTCGTAAGCTTCCCTTCCAGCGACTTGTACGAGAAATTGCTCAGGACTTTAAAACCGATCTTCGTTTCCAGAGCTCAGCAGTCTTGGCTCTTCAGGAGGCCAGCGAAGCCTATCTAGTTGGTCTATTTGAAGATACTAACTTGTGTGCTATCCACGCCAAACGTGTCACCATCATGCCCAAGGATATCCAGCTAGCACGCAGAATCCGAGGAGAGCGAGCTTAACTGTATCGCTAACTATTACAAACAACGGCTCCCTTAGGAGCCACCACTTTAATAAAAGACAATGACCAATTAAACCGAAAATTTCTTAGGAGAGTTGTTATTCTCTAGCACTTTCTCCTGTGACTCTACCTGTTCTTGTTTTTCGTCAAAAGACTAAGAAGTGAAAGGGCAAACTAATACCATCAATTGAAACAGTTTAAACCGTGCTGCCAGTTTAACACAGCAACAACTAAATTATAAACAACAAAGAGCTCTTAAAGTAACACACACAACTTAATTGATTATGGTACGAAAACATCTCTAACTCAAACTTCTAAGCTGCAGTTGCTTTCTTGTGATGGCAACGCTTTTAACGGACATGAATTAACTGTTCCTTCTTGATATTTCATTGTTCCTTTCCTAACGTTGCGTTGAGAGACAACATCGCATTTCATGAGTTATGTGCAATTACTCTCCTTTATTGACAGAGTTTGAAATGAAGGACAGTGAGCACTGCCCTTAACTTATTCCAACTATTTGCACCCGAGAATGCAGAGAATAGGACAACGACAGAATAACAAAACGGAGAAAACTGATAAAAACCCTATCCACCGCGAACGCCTACCATTGAGATTCTGATTTCTCTGCGGTCCGCATTCCTATTCATAAAACTTCCGATCCAAACAAACCTCCCATTTTTTGACTTTACCTGCATCGGTTCACAACACTACAATTCGCAACATGTCTAAAGAAGGTCACAAAAAGGCTACCAAAACACCGGCGGATCACCCGCCCTACTCGGACATGATTAAGGCTGCAATTCTGGCGTTAAAAGAACGATCAGGATCTTCTCGTCAAGCTATAGAGAAATATATTCTTGCTAACTACAAAGTTGCAGATACGGGTCCGCATTTAAAGACGGCTCTGAAGAAAATGACTGCCAATGGAAAGCTGTTGCAGACTAAAGGTGTAGGCGCTTCGGGATCTTTCAAGTTAGCCAAAGAAGAGAAAGAACCAACGGCCAAGAAGCAGACTGCCGCCAAAAAGAAGTCCACTGTTAAGCCAAAGAAACCCACCGTCAAGAAAGCAGCAGCTAAGAAATCTGAAGAAAAAGCTACCGAGGTCAAGTCAGCTCCAAAGAAAGCGGCCAAGCAAACTCCTGCAAAAAAGCCGGCTACCAAAAAGACGACGGTAAATAAAAGCAAGTCTCCAAAGAAGGCCGCGACGAAACCCGCTGTAAAAAAGACCAACAAAAAAGCTCCAGTAAAGAAAGCTTCATCCAAGAAGTTAAGTACCACTTCCAAACACAAACCAACGGCTCCTTTAGGAGCCACCAACAAAAGAAAAGTCATGACCAACACTTACTAGCAGAATGCTCCCGATAAATATCGCATGTCATTCTATTCTCATTCCTCCTTCCTCTATAATTTCTTTTCTCCGTCTCGCCTTAGTCACGAACAGCAACAATAACAAAACACATGGAACTAAATCATAAGCAAACAAATCAGCTGTCCCCTAAACTAACAGCATTCTGCAATAGAGTGAATAACAGCCCGTACTTTGAATTAGCGTCAGTTTCTCAAAAGAGTACAAATCGTTATTATTTCCTGGACTGAATTTCGAAAGTTATGTTAAAGCAAATGAAAGTTGAGTTCAGGGCGTATGTATCTCACTAAGCAAATGAAACTTTTTCCTACATGGTTCTTGAGTTCACCTCGTTGATTATGTGCTAATTTTGCCGCTTACACAAATTACCAGCTTTCCTTCGCTTTGTTTTGATTCGATTTATAGTTGCGTAGTGTTTAGAAAGAGTTGAAAAAAGTGAAAAGTACTATTGGTCATTGATCTTTATTAGGTTTGGTGGCTCCTAAAAGAGCCGTTGTTATAGAACTAGGCAAGCAAATTTTATTTGCTGCTGCTGGTGTATTTGGTAACAGCCTTCGTTCCTTCGCTGACAGCGTGCTTTGCCAGTTCACCGGGCAGCAAAAGTCTAATGGCGGTCTGGATCTCGCGGGAGCTAATGGTTGACTTCTTGTTGTAGTGAGCCAGGCGGGATGACTCGACAGCTATACGTTCGAAGATGTCGTTAACAAACGAGTTCATAATGCCCATGGCTTTGCTTGAGATGCCGGTATCGGGGTGAACTTGCTTTAACACCTTGTAGATGTAGATGGCATAACTTTCCTTCCTCTTTCCCTTTCGTTTCTTCTTGCTTGCATCGGAAGCTGATTTGGCTGCTCCAGCTCTCTTTTCACCTTTCTTTCCTGCTACTTTAGGGGCCATTGGTAAGTTTGGTTTTCGATCGCTGTATGTTGATTTCTTCGAGCTAAAATACCGACAACTCGATGCGTGTTCTATTTATACAAATCTTAATGAGAATTCAAGGATCGAATACCTAAAAAGGTTTTCCGCTGATTGGCTAGCACTGCCTAACACGAAGAACAATAGCTTTCCGCTTGCCCGCCCGCCCGGTTGCCCGCTACTTTGCATACTCTTGCCTAACCTTTGTTTTGATTGGCACGTTTCGATCCTCGGGAATCAATTAGCATGTTATAAAATTGACGCCGGTCTTTGCCGTGATTTTAAACTAAACTGTATCTCCATAGCTAGCCTACAAGACTTCAGTCCCAATCTGTTAATTCTCACTACAAAATGTCTGGTCGTGGCAAAGGCAAGGTTAAAGGCACCAAGTCCAAAAGTCGATCCTCTCGAGCTGGCCTTCAGTTTCCTGTTGGTCGTATCCACCGTCTTCTCCGCAAAGGTAACTACGGTGAACGCGTAGGCGCCGGAGCTCCAGTCTATTTGGCAGCTGTTCTAGAGTATTTGAGCGCCGAGATCCTGGAACTGGCAGGCAATGCAGCTCGCGATAACAAGAAATCCAGAATCATTCCCCGCCATCTTCAGTTAGCTGTCCGCAACGACGAAGAGTTGAACAAGCTTCTCGCTGGTGTCACCATTGCCCAGGGTGGAGTCCTTCCCAATATCCAAGCTGTACTTCTGCCAAAGAAGACCGAGAAAAAGCAGCCTTAAGAGGGGAACGACAACCAGATAAAAAACAACGGCTCCCATAGGAGCCACCAAACCTTAGAAAAGTCAAGGCCAATAAACTTTGTAAACTTTTACTCATATCCGCCAAGCCGTAAACAAACGGATAAATCTCCTTGTTTGTGGACCGAAAGAAAAAAAATACTTAAAGAGGGTCAAGTTTGAAGCCAAAATGATACTTCGTTGTCCACTAACAAAATTAAAGGAAAAACTACTGGGTAGTTAACAGTGATTCAGTAGTGCGAAATAACATAAAAAAAAATAATTCAGAGAATATACATGCTTTCCGAGAACGCTTCACCAATCGAGAAAAAATCGCTCGTGCTTTTCTCTTAGGTCACATGGCCATTTGAATTCGACTTTCGCTAGGACGTAACAGCTTTTTTTAGTTAAAGTAATTGTATGATCATAATATACATTTTACTCTCACAACACTAAAAATCGTCGTCTTCTAGCAATTCACACTTCTTAACTAAATTCGAAATTGCATAATTTAACTAATTCTCAATATAACTTTAAAGAGTTTTAAGATCGGAGCGAAAAGAAAGAAAATATCGTAGCGTGATAATGCGTCCAGTGGAAGGCATGCACGCGAGCACGGCGTTCGATCCTTAGGTTGAAAGTAAATTAAAGCCCGCATCAAGTTATAAGCAACAGACATTAGTGTTAAACAACTTTCTTTCTTGGAAGCATTTAATAAATGGTCATTTGTTGTGTTATGCTGTGCTGTGTTCGATTTTAAGCTATTTCAAAGCTTTTTGTTAGAAATAACAGGACGTTTAATTACCATAGCATGCACAAAGGAACAACTTATATTACTGGTCGTGACTTTTTTTTAGAAATGGTGGCTCCTAAAGGAGCCGTTGTTTTTTGGGGCGACAGGACAGATATTCCTTTCTCTAGCCACCAAATCCGTACAGAGTACGTCCCTGGCGCTTCAGAGCATACACCACGTCCATGGCAGTCACGGTCTTTCGCTTGGCATGTTCTGTGTAAGTTACAGCATCACGAATGACGTTTTCCAGGAAAACTTTCAGCACACCGCGTGTTTCCTCGTAGATAAGCCCAGAGATACGCTTAACACCACCACGTCGAGCCAGGCGGCGAATAGCTGGCTTAGTTATACCCTGGATGTTATCTCGCAAGATTTTACGATGACGCTTGGCACCTCCCTTTCCGAGACCCTTTCCGCCCTTACCGCGACCAGACATTGTTTGGATATTTTTTGCTGTGTTTCTCTGCCTTCGTACGACGCTAATAGTGCAATGCTAATAAACCAAACGGAGAAGAGCTTTTCTTTCTATCAAAGCCCGCTTAACCCCTTAGGAAACAGGTACTTCTGATTTAGGTCAAACAATAGAATATTAACGTATTACCGCCTTTCCTTGTTCCCCTTTCAACGATACCGCCGTCGGCCCGTGAGTGAAGGCTTTTATCTGTACAAACACTTACAACCGCACTATTATTTGTATAAGGAAAAGTTTTTTATTCCATATTTCAAAACGAGAACCTTAATCATAATAAATTAATTAGAATTTTCCTACCTAAAATACTTTTCTGACAACGCCGCGCTCCGCTCCTTTCATAGTTACCCAGAACACATAGTGACAATAGCGACACTAGATTTGATTCTAGCCAATCACAACACACCCATTATAAACAATGTGGATCAGACTCGGTAAATATAAAGCCGTTACGCTTTATTCAAAGTCACATTTTCTACTTGCTTCAAGATATGGCCCGTACCAAGCAAACTGCTCGCAAGTCGACCGGTGGAAAAGCTCCACGTAAACAACTGGCTACCAAAGCAGCTCGTAAGAGTGCTCCAGCTACTGGTGGAGTCAAGAAACCTCATCGTTACAGGCCCGGTACAGTTGCCCTACGTGAGATTCGCCGTTACCAGAAATCTACCGAACTGTTGATTCGCAAGCTTCCCTTCCAGCGACTTGTACGAGAAATTGCTCAGGACTTTAAAACCGATCTTCGTTTCCAGAGCTCAGCAGTCTTGGCTCTTCAGGAGGCCAGCGAAGCCTATCTAGTTGGTCTATTTGAAGATACTAACTTGTGCGCTATCCACGCCAAACGTGTCACCATCATGCCCAAGGATATCCAGCTAGCACGCAGAATCCGAGGAGAGCGAGCTTAACTGTATCGCTAACTATTACAAACAACGGCTCCCTTAGGAGCCACCACTTCAATAAAAGACAATGACCAATTAAACCGAAAATTTTATTAGCTCTTAGGAGAGTTGTTATTCTCTAGCACTTTCTCCTGTGACTCTACCTGTTCTTGTTTTTCGTCAAAAGACTAAGAAGTGAAAGGGCAAACTAATACCATCAATTGAAACAGTTTAAACCGTGCTGCCAGTTTAACACAGCAACAACTAAATTATAAACAACAAAGAGCTCTTAAAGTAACACACACAACTTAATTGATTATGGTACGAAAACATCTCTAACTCAAACTTCTAAGCTGCAGTTGCTTTCTTGTGATGGCAACGCTTTTAACGGACATGAATTAACTGTTCCTTCTTGATATTTCATTGTTCCTTTCCTAACGTTGCGTTGAGAGACAACATCGCATTTCATGAGTTATGTGCAATTACTCTCCTTTATTGACAGAGTTTGAAATGAAGGACAGTGAGCACTGCCCTTAACTTATTCCAACTATTTGCACCCGAGAATGCAGAGAATAGGACAACGACAGAATAACAAAACGGAGAAAACTGATAAAAACCCTATCCACCGCGAACGCCTACCATTGAGATTCTGATTTCTCTGCGGTCCGCATTCCTATTCATAAAACTTCCGATCCAAACAAACCTCCCATTTTTTGACTTTACCTGCATCGGTTCACAACACTACAATTCGCAACATGTCTAAAGAAGGTCACAAAAAGGCTACCAAAACACCGGCGGATCACCCGCCCTACTCGGACATGATTAAGGCTGCAATTCTGGCGTTAAAAGAACGATCAGGATCTTCTCGTCAAGCTATAGAGAAATATATTCTTGCTAACTACAAAGTTGCAGATACGGGTCCGCATTTAAAGACGGCTCTGAAGAAAATGACTGCCAATGGAAAGCTGTTGCAGACTAAAGGTGTAGGCGCTTCGGGATCTTTCAAGTTAGCCAAAGAAGAGAAAGAACCAACGGCCAAGAAGCAGACTGCCGCCAAAAAGAAGTCCACTGTTAAGCCAAAGAAACCCACCGTCAAGAAAGCAGCAGCTAAGAAATCTGAAGAAAAAGCTACCGAGGTCAAGTCAGCTCCAAAGAAAGCGGCCAAGCAAACTCCTGCAAAAAAGCCGGCTACCAAAAAGACGACGGTAAATAAAAGCAAGTCTCCAAAGAAGGCCGCGACGAAACCCGCTGTAAAAAAGACCAACAAAAAAGCTCCAGTAAAGAAAGCTTCATCCAAGAAGTTAAGTACCACTTCCAAACACAAACCAACGGCTCCTTTAGGAGCCACCAACAAAAGAAAAGTCATGACCAACACTTACTAGCAGAATGCTCCCGATAAATATCGCATGTCATTCTATTCTCATTCCTCCTTCCTCTATAATTTCTTTTCTCCGTCTCGCCTTAGTCACGAACAGCAACAATAACAAAACACATGGAACTAAATCATAAGCAAACAAATCAGCTGTCCCCTAAACTAACAGCATTCTGCAATAGAGTGAATAACAGCCCGTACTTTGAATTAGCGTCAGTTTCTCAAAAGAGTACAAATCGTTATTATTTCCTGGACTGAATTTCGAAAGTTATGTTAAAGCAAATGAAAGTTGAGTTCAGGGCGTATGTATCTCACTAAGCAAATGAAACTTTTTCCTACATGGTTCTTGAGTTCACCTCGTTGATTATGTGCTAATTTTGCCGCTTACACAAATTACCAGCTTTCCTTCGCTTTGTTTTGATTCGATTTATAGTTGCGTAGTGTTTAGAAAGAGTTGAAAAAAGTGAAAAGTACTATTGGTCATTGATCTTTATTAGGTTTGGTGGCTCCTAAAAGAGCCGTTGTTATAGAACTAGGCAAGCAAATTTTATTTGCTGCTGCTGGTGTATTTGGTAACAGCCTTCGTTCCTTCGCTGACAGCGTGCTTTGCCAGTTCACCGGGCAGCAAAAGTCTAATGGCGGTCTGGATCTCGCGGGAGCTAATGGTTGACTTCTTGTTGTAGTGAGCCAGGCGGGATGACTCGACAGCTATACGTTCGAAGATGTCGTTAACAAACGAGTTCATAATGCCCATGGCTTTGCTTGAGATGCCGGTATCGGGGTGAACTTGCTTTAACACCTTGTAGATGTAGATGGCATAACTTTCCTTCCTCTTTCCCTTTCGTTTCTTCTTGCTTGCATCGGAAGCTGATTTGGCTGCTCCAGCTCTCTTTTCACCTTTCTTTCCTGCTACTTTAGGGGCCATTGGTAAGTTTGGTTTTCGATCGCTGTATGTTGATTTCTTCGAGCTAAAATACCGACAACTCGATGCGTGTTCTATTTATACAAATCTTAATGAGAATTCAAGGATCGAATACCTAAAAAGGTTTTCCGCTGATTGGCTAGCACTGCCTAACACGAAGAACAATAGCTTTCCGCTTGCCCGCCCGCCCGGTTGCCCGCTACTTTGCATACTCTTGCCTAACCTTTGTTTTGATTGGCACGTTTCGATCCTCGGGAATCAATTAGCATGTTATAAAATTGACGCCGGTCTTTGCCGTGATTTTAAACTAAACTGTATCTCCATAGCTAGCCTACAAGACTTCAGTCCCAATCTGTTAATTCTCACTACAAAATGTCTGGTCGTGGCAAAGGCAAGGTTAAAGGCACCAAGTCCAAAAGTCGATCCTCTCGAGCTGGCCTTCAGTTTCCTGTTGGTCGTATCCACCGTCTTCTCCGCAAAGGTAACTACGGTGAACGCGTAGGCGCCGGAGCTCCAGTCTATTTGGCAGCTGTTCTAGAGTATTTGAGCGCCGAGATCCTGGAACTGGCAGGCAATGCAGCTCGCGATAACAAGAAATCCAGAATCATTCCCCGCCATCTTCAGTTAGCTGTCCGCAACGACGAAGAGTTGAACAAGCTTCTCGCTGGTGTCACCATTGCCCAGGGTGGAGTCCTTCCCAATATCCAAGCTGTACTTCTGCCAAAGAAGACCGAGAAAAAGCAGCCTTAAGAGGGGAACGACAACCAGATAAAAAACAACGGCTCCCATAGGAGCCACCAAACCTTAGAAAAGTCAAGGCCAATAAACTTTGTAAACTTTTACTCATATCCGCCAAGCCGTAAACAAACGGATAAATCTCCTTGTTTGTGGACCGAAAGAAAAAAAATACTTAAAGAGGGTCAAGTTTGAAGCCAAAATGATACTTCGTTGTCCACTAACAAAATTAAAGGAAAAACTACTGGGTAGTTAACAGTGATTCAGTAGTGCGAAATAACATAAAAAAAAATAATTCAGAGAATATACATGCTTTCCGAGAACGCTTCACCAATCGAGAAAAAATCGCTCGTGCTTTTCTCTTAGGTCACATGGCCATTTGAATTCGACTTTCGCTAGGACGTAACAGCTTTTTTTAGTTAAAGTAATTGTATGATCATAATATACATTTTACTCTCACAACACTAAAAATCGTCGTCTTCTAGCAATTCACACTTCTTAACTAAATTCGAAATTGCATAATTTAACTAATTCTCAATATAACTTTAAAGAGTTTTAAGATCGGAGCGAAAAGAAAGAAAATATCGTAGCGTGATAATGCGTCCAGTGGAAGGCATGCACGCGAGCACGGCGTTCGATCCTTAGGTTGAAAGTAAATTAAAGCCCGCATCAAGTTATAAGCAACAGACATTAGTGTTAGACAACTTTCTTTCTTGGAAGCATTTAATAAATGGTCATTTGTTGTGTTATGCTGTGCGTGTATGTATATTTTCGATTTTAAGCTATTTCAAAGCTTTTTGTTAGAAATAACAGGACGTTTAATTACCATAGCATGCACAAAGGAACAACTTATATTACTGGTCGTGACTTTTTTTTAGAAATGGTGGCTCCTAAAGGAGCCGTTGTTTTTTGGGGCGACAGGACAGATATTCCTTTCTCTAGCCACCAAATCCGTACAGAGTACGTCCCTGGCGCTTCAGAGCATACACCACGTCCATGGCAGTCACGGTCTTTCGCTTGGCATGTTCTGTGTAAGTTACAGCATCACGAATGACGTTTTCCAGGAAAACTTTCAGCACACCGCGTGTTTCCTCGTAGATAAGCCCAGAGATACGCTTAACACCACCACGTCGAGCCAGGCGGCGAATAGCTGGCTTAGTTATACCCTGGATGTTATCTCGCAAGATTTTACGATGACGCTTGGCACCTCCCTTTCCGAGACCCTTTCCGCCCTTACCGCGACCAGACATTGTTTGGATATTTTTTGCTGTGTTTCTCTGCCTTCGTACGACGCTAATAGTGCAATGCTAATAAACCAAACGGAGAAGAGCTTTTCTTTCTATCAAAGCCCGCTTAACCCCTTAGGAAACAGGTACTTCTGATTTAGGTCAAACAATAGAATATTAACGTATTACCGCCTTTCCTTGTTCCCCTTTCAACGATACCGCCGTCGGCCCGTGAGTGAAGGCTTTTATCTGTACAAACACTTACAACCGCACTATTATTTGTATAAGGAAAAGTTTTTTATTCCATATTTCAAAACGAGAACCTTAATCATAATAAATTAATTAGAATTTTCCTACCTAAAATACTTTTCTGACAACGCCGCGCTCCGCTCCTTTCATAGTTACCCAGAACACATAGTGACAATAGCGACACTAGATTTGATTCTAGCCAATCACAACACACCCATTATAAACAATGTGGATCAGACTCGGTAAATATAAAGCCGTTACGCTTTATTCAAAGTCACATTTTCTACTTGCTTCAAGATATGGCCCGTACCAAGCAAACTGCTCGCAAGTCGACCGGTGGAAAAGCTCCACGTAAACAACTGGCTACCAAAGCAGCTCGTAAGAGTGCTCCAGCTACTGGTGGAGTCAAGAAACCTCATCGTTACAGGCCCGGTACAGTTGCCCTACGTGAGATTCGCCGTTACCAGAAATCTACCGAACTGTTGATTCGCAAGCTTCCCTTCCAGCGACTTGTACGAGAAATTGCTCAGGACTTTAAAACCGATCTTCGTTTCCAGAGCTCAGCAGTCTTGGCTCTTCAGGAGGCCAGCGAAGCCTATCTAGTTGGTCTATTTGAAGATACTAACTTGTGCGCTATCCACGCCAAACGTGTCACCATCATGCCCAAGGATATCCAGCTAGCACGCAGAATCCGAGGAGAGCGAGCTTAACTGTATCGCTAACTATTACAAACAACGGCTCCCTTAGGAGCCACCACTTCAATAAAAGACAATGACCAATTAAACCGAAAATTTTATTAGCTCTTAGGAGAGTTGTTATTCTCTAGCACTTTCTCCTGTGACTCTACCTGTTCTTGTTTTTCGTCAAAAGACTAAGAAGTGAAAGGGCAAACTAATACCATCAATTGAAACAGTTTAAACCGTGCTGCCAGTTTAACACAGCAACAACTAAATTATAAACAACAAAGAGCTCTTAAAGTAACACACACAACTTAATTGATTATGGTACGAAAACATCTCTAACTCAAACTTCTAAGCTGCAGTTGCTTTCTTGTGATGGCAACGCTTTTAACGGACATGAATTAACTGTTCCTTCTTGATATTTCATTGTTCCTTTCCTAACGTTGCGTTGAGAGACAACATCGCATTTCATGAGTTATGTGCAATTACTCTCCTTTATTGACAGAGTTTGAAATGAAGGACAGTGAGCACTGCCCTTAACTTATTCCAACTATTTGCACCCGAGAATGCAGAGAATAGGACAACGACAGAATAACAAAACGGAGAAAACTGATAAAAACCCTATCCACCGCGAACGCCTACCATTGAGATTCTGATTTCTCTGCGGTCCCCATTCCTATTCATAAAACTTCCGATCCAAACAAACCTCCCATTTTTTGACTTTACCTGCATCGGTTCACAACACTACAATTCGCAACATGTCTAAAGAAGGTCACAAAAAGGCTACCAAAACACCGGCGGATCACCCGCCCTACTCGGACATGATTAAGGCTGCAATTCTGGCGTTAAAAGAACGATCAGGATCTTCTCGTCAAGCTATAGAGAAATATATTCTTGCTAACTACAAAGTTGCAGATACGGGTCCGCATTTAAAGACGGCTCTGAAGAAAATGACTGCCAATGGAAAGCTGTTGCAGACTAAAGGTGTAGGCGCTTCGGGATCTTTCAAGTTAGCCAAAGAAGAGAAAGAACCAACGGCCAAGAAGCAGACTGCCGCCAAAAAGAAGTCCACTGTTAAGCCAAAGAAACCCACCGTCAAGAAAGCAGCAGCTAAGAAATCTGAAGAAAAAGCTACCGAGGTCAAGTCAGCTCCAAAGAAAGCGGCCAAGCAAACTCCTGCAAAAAAGCCGGCTACCAAAAAGACGACGGTAAATAAAAGCAAGTCTCCAAAGAAGGCCGCGACGAAACCCGCTGTAAAAAAGACCAACAAAAAAGCTCCAGTAAAGAAAGCTTCATCCAAGAAGTTAAGTACCACTTCAAAACACAAACCAACGGCTCCTTTAGGAGCCACCAACAAAAGAAAAGTCATGACCAACACTTACTAGCAGAATGCTCCCGATAAATATCGCATGTCATTCTATTCTCATTCCTCCTTCCTCTATAATTTCTTTTCTCCGTCTCGCCTTAGTCACGAACAGCAACAATAACAAAACACATGGAACTAAATCATAAGCAAACAAATCAGCTGTCCCCTAAACTAACAGCATTCTGCAATAGAGTGAATAACAGCCCGTACTTTGAATTAGCGTCAGTTTCTCAAAAGAGTACAAATCGTTATTATTTCCTGGACTGAATTTCGAAAGTTATGTTAAAGCAAATGAAAGTTGAGTTCAGGGCGTATGTATCTCACTAAGCAAATGAAACTTTTTCCTACATGGTTCTTGAGTTCACCTCGTTGATTATGTGCTAATTTTGCCGCTTACACAAATTACCAGCTTTCCTTCGCTTTGTTTTGATTCGATTTATAGTTGCGTAGTGTTTAGAAAGAGTTGAAAAAAGTGAAAAGTACTATTGGTCATTGATCTTTATTAGGTTTGGTGGCTCCTAAAAGAGCCGTTGTTATAGAACTAGGCAAGCAAATTTTATTTGCTGCTGCTGGTGTATTTGGTAACAGCCTTCGTTCCTTCGCTGACAGCGTGCTTTGCCAGTTCACCGGGCAGCAAAAGTCTAATGGCGGTCTGGATCTCGCGGGAGCTAATGGTTGACTTCTTGTTGTAGTGAGCCAGGCGGGATGACTCGACAGCTATACGTTCGAAGATGTCGTTAACAAACGAGTTCATAATGCCCATGGCTTTGCTTGAGATGCCGGTATCGGGGTGAACTTGCTTTAAAACCTTGTAGATGTAGATGGCATAACTTTCCTTCCTCTTTCCCTTTCGTTTCTTCTTGCTTGCATCGGAAGCTGATTTGGCTGCTCCAGCTCTCTTTTCACCTTTCTTTCCTGCTACTTTAGGGGCCATTGGTAAGTTTGGTTTTCGATCGCTGTATGTTGATTTCTTCGAGCTAAAATACCGACAACTCGATGCGTGTTCTATTTATACAAATCTTAATGAGAATTCAAGGATCGAATACCTAAAAAGGTTTTCCGCTGATTGGCTAGCACTGCCTAACACGAAGAACAATAGCTTTCCGCTTGCCCGCCCGCCCGGTTGCCCGCTACTTTGCATACTCTTGCCTAACCTTTGTTTTGATTGGCACGTTTCGATCCTCGGGAATCAATTAGCATGTTATAAAATTGACGCCGGTCTTTGCCGTGATTTTAAACTAAACTGTATCTCCATAGCTAGCCTACAAGACTTCAGTCCCAATCTGTTAATTCTCACTACAAAATGTCTGGTCGTGGCAAAGGCAAGGTTAAAGGCACCAAGTCCAAAAGTCGATCCTCTCGAGCTGGCCTTCAGTTTCCTGTTGGTCGTATCCACCGTCTTCTCCGCAAAGGTAACTACGGTGAACGCGTAGGCGCCGGAGCTCCAGTCTATTTGGCAGCTGTTCTAGAGTATTTGAGCGCCGAGATCCTGGAACTGGCAGGCAATGCAGCTCGCGATAACAAGAAATCCAGAATCATTCCCCGCCATCTTCAGTTAGCTGTCCGCAACGACGAAGAGTTGAACAAGCTTCTCGCTGGTGTCACCATTGCCCAGGGTGGAGTCCTTCCCAATATCCAAGCTGTACTTCTGCCAAAGAAGACCGAGAAAAAGCAGCCTTAAGAGGGGAACGACAACCAGATAAAAAACAACGGCTCCCATAGGAGCCACCAAACCTTAGAAAAGTCAAGGCCAATAAACTTTGTAAACTTTTACTCATATCCGCCAAGCCGTAAACAAACGGATAAATCTCCTTGTTTGTGGACCGAAAGAAAAAAAATACTTAAAGAGGGTCAAGTTTGAAGCCAAAATGATACTTCGTTGTCCACTAACAAAATTAAAGGAAAAACTACTGGGTAGTTAACAGTGATTCAGTAGTGCGAAATAACATAAAAAAAAATAATTCAGAGAATATACATGCTTTCCGAGAACGCTTCACCAATCGAGAAAAAATCGCTCGTGCTTTTCTCTTAGGTCACATGGCCATTTGAATTCGACTTTCGCTAGGACGTAACAGCTTTTTTTAGTTAAAGTAATTGTATGATCATAATATACATTTTACTCTCACAACACTAAAAATCGTCGTCTTCTAGCAATTCACACTTCTTAACTAAATTCGAAATTGCATAATTTAACTAATTCTCAATATAACTTTAAAGAGTTTTAAGATCGGAGCGAAAAGAAAGAAAATATCGTAGCGTGATAATGCGTCCAGTGGAAGGCATGCACGCGAGCACGGCGTTCGATCCTTAGGTTGAAAGTAAATTAAAGCCCGCATCAAGTTATAAGCAACAGACATTAGTGTTAGACAACTTTCTTTCTTGGAAGCATTTAATAAATGGTCATTTGTTGTGTTATGCTGTGCGTGTATGTATATTTTCGATTTTAAGCTATTTCAAAGCTTTTTGTTAGAAATAACAGGACGTTTAATTACCATAGCATGCACAAAGGAACAACTTATATTACTGGTCGTGACTTTTTTTTAGAAATGGTGGCTCCTAAAGGAGCCGTTGTTTTTTGGGGCGACAGGACAGATATTCCTTTCTCTAGCCACCAAATCCGTACAGAGTACGTCCCTGGCGCTTCAGAGCATACACCACGTCCATGGCAGTCACGGTCTTTCGCTTGGCATGTTCTGTGTAAGTTACAGCATCACGAATGACGTTTTCCAGGAAAACTTTCAGCACACCGCGTGTTTCCTCGTAGATAAGCCCAGAGATACGCTTAACACCACCACGTCGAGCCAGGCGGCGAATAGCTGGCTTAGTTATACCCTGGATGTTATCTCGCAAGATTTTACGATGACGCTTGGCACCTCCCTTTCCGAGACCCTTTCCGCCCTTACCGCGACCAGACATTGTTTGGATATTTTTTGCTGTGTTTCTCTGCCTTCGTACGACGCTAATAGTGCAATGCTAATAAACCAAACGGAGAAGAGCTTTTCTTTCAATCAAAGCCCGCTTAACCCCTTAGGAAACAGGTACTTCTGATTTAGGTCAAACAATAGAATATTAACGTATTACCGCCTTTCCTTGTTCCCCTTTCAACGATACCGCCGTCGGCCCGTGAGTGAAGGCTTTTATCTGTACAAACACTTACAACCGCACTATTATTTGTATAAGGAAAAGTTTTTTATTCCATATTTCAAAACGAGAACCTTAATCATAATAAATTAATTAGAATTTTCCTACCTAAAATACTTTTCTGACAACGCCGCGCTCCGCTCCTTTCATAGTTACCCAGAACACATAGTGACAATAGCGACACTAGATTTGATTCTAGCCAATCACAACACACCCATTATAAACAATGTGGATCAGACTCGGTAAATATAAAGCCGTTACGCTTTATTCAAAGTCACATTTTCTACTTGCTTCAAGATATGGCCCGTACCAAGCAAACTGCTCGCAAGTCGACCGGTGGAAAAGCTCCACGTAAACAACTGGCTACCAAAGCAGCTCGTAAGAGTGCTCCAGCTACTGGTGGAGTCAAGAAACCTCATCGTTACAGGCCCGGTACAGTTGCCCTACGTGAGATTCGCCGTTACCAGAAATCTACCGAACTGTTGATTCGCAAGCTTCCCTTCCAGCGACTTGTACGAGAAATTGCTCAGGACTTTAAAACCGATCTTCGTTTCCAGAGCTCAGCAGTCTTGGCTCTTCAGGAGGCCAGCGAAGCCTATCTAGTTGGTCTATTTGAAGATACTAACTTGTGCGCTATCCACGCCAAACGTGTCACCATCATGCCCAAGGATATCCAGCTAGCACGCAGAATCCGAGGAGAGCGAGCTTAACTGTATCGCTAACTATTACAAACAACGGCTCCCTTAGGAGCCACCACTTCAATAAAAGACAATGACCAATTAAACCGAAAATTTTATTAGCTCTTAGGAGAGTTGTTATTCTCTAGCACTTTCTCCTGTGACTCTACCTGTTCTTGTTTTTCGTCAAAAGACTAAGAAGTGAAAGGGCAAACTAATACCATCAATTGAAACAGTTTAAACCGTGCTGCCAGTTTAACACAGCAACAACTAAATTATAAACAACAAAGAGCTCTTAAAGTAACACACACAACTTAATTGATTATGGTACGAAAACATCTCTAACTCAAACTTCTAAGCTGCAGTTGCTTTCTTGTGATGGCAACGCTTTTAACGGACATGAATTAACTGTTCCTTCTTGATATTTCATTGTTCCTTTCCTAACGTTGCGTTGAGAGACAACATCGCATTTCATGAGTTATGTGCAATTACTCTCCTTTATTGACAGAGTTTGAAATGAAGGACAGTGAGCACTGCCCTTAACTTATTCCAACTATTTGCACCCGAGAATGCAGAGAATAGGACAACGACAGAATAACAAAACGGAGAAAACTGATAAAAACCCTATCCACCGCGAACGCCTACCATTGAGATTCTGATTTCTCTGCGGTCCCCATTCCTATTCATAAAACTTCCGATCCAAACAAACCTCCCATTTTTTGACTTTACCTGCATCGGTTCACAACACTACAATTCGCAACATGTCTAAAGAAGGTCACAAAAAGGCTACCAAAACACCGGCGGATCACCCGCCCTACTCGGACATGATTAAGGCTGCAATTCTGGCGTTAAAAGAACGATCAGGATCTTCTCGTCAAGCTATAGAGAAATATATTCTTGCTAACTACAAAGTTGCAGATACGGGTCCGCATTTAAAGACGGCTCTGAAGAAAATGACTGCCAATGGAAAGCTGTTGCAGACTAAAGGTGTAGGCGCTTCGGGATCTTTCAAGTTAGCCAAAGAAGAGAAAGAACCAACGGCCAAGAAGCAGACTGCCGCCAAAAAGAAGTCCACTGTTAAGCCAAAGAAACCCACCGTCAAGAAAGCAGCAGCTAAGAAATCTGAAGAAAAAGCTACCGAGGTCAAGTCAGCTCCAAAGAAAGCGGCCAAGCAAACTCCTGCAAAAAAGCCGGCTACCAAAAAGACGACGGTAAATAAAAGCAAGTCTCCAAAGAAGGCCGCGACGAAACCCGCTGTAAAAAAGACCAACAAAAAAGCTCCAGTAAAGAAAGCTTCATCCAAGAAGTTAAGTACCACTTCAAAACACAAACCAACGGCTCCTTTAGGAGCCACCAACAAAAGAAAAGTCATGACCAACACTTACTAGCAGAATGCTCCCGATAAATATCGCATGTCATTCTATTCTCATTCCTCCTTCCTCTATAATTTCTTTTCTCCGTCTCGCCTTAGTCACGAACAGCAACAATAACAAAACACATGGAACTAAATCATAAGCAAACAAATCAGCTGTCCCCTAAACTAACAGCATTCTGCAATAGAGTGAATAACAGCCCGTACTTTGAATTAGCGTCAGTTTCTCAAAAGAGTACAAATCGTTATTATTTCCTGGACTGAATTTCGAAAGTTATGTTAAAGCAAATGAAAGTTGAGTTCAGGGCGTATGTATCTCACTAAGCAAATGAAACTTTTTCCTACATGGTTCTTGAGTTCACCTCGTTGATTATGTGCTAATTTTGCCGCTTACACAAATTACCAGCTTTCCTTCGCTTTGTTTTGATTCGATTTATAGTTGCGTAGTGTTTAGAAAGAGTTGAAAAAAGTGAAAAGTACTATTGGTCATTGATCTTTATTAGGTTTGGTGGCTCCTAAAAGAGCCGTTGTTATAGAACTAGGCAAGCAAATTTTATTTGCTGCTGCTGGTGTATTTGGTAACAGCCTTCGTTCCTTCGCTGACAGCGTGCTTTGCCAGTTCACCGGGCAGCAAAAGTCTAATGGCGGTCTGGATCTCGCGGGAGCTAATGGTTGACTTCTTGTTGTAGTGAGCCAGGCGGGATGACTCGACAGCTATACGTTCGAAGATGTCGTTAACAAACGAGTTCATAATGCCCATGGCTTTGCTTGAGATGCCGGTATCGGGGTGAACTTGCTTTAAAACCTTGTAGATGTAGATGGCATAACTTTCCTTCCTCTTTCCCTTTCGTTTCTTCTTGCTTGCATCGGAAGCTGATTTGGCTGCTCCAGCTCTCTTTTCACCTTTCTTTCCTGCTACTTTAGGGGCCATTGGTAAGTTTGGTTTTCGATCGCTGTATGTTGATTTCTTCGAGCTAAAATACCGACAACTCGATGCGTGTTCTATTTATACAAATCTTAATGAGAATTCAAGGATCGAATACCTAAAAAGGTTTTCCGCTGATTGGCTAGCACTGCCTAACACGAAGAACAATAGCTTTCCGCTTGCCCGCCCGCCCGGTTGCCCGCTACTTTGCATACTCTTGCCTAACCTTTGTTTTGATTGGCACGTTTCGATCCTCGGGAATCAATTAGCGTGTTATAAAATTGACGCCGGTCTTTGCCGTGATTTTAAACTAAACTGTATCTCCATAGCTAGCCTACAAGACTTCAGTCCCAAACTGTTAATTCTCACTACAAAATGTCTGGTCGTTGCAAAGGCAAGGTTAAAGGCACCAAGTCCAAAAGTCGATCCTCTCGAGCTGGCCTTCAGTTTCCTGTTGGTCGTATCCACCGTCTTCTCCGCAAAGGTAACTACGGTGAACGCGTAGGCGCCGGAGCTCCAGTCTATTTGGCAGCTGTTCTAGAGTATTTGAGCGCCGAGATCCTGGAACTGGCAGGCAATGCAGCTCGCGATAACAA
The DNA here is from genome assembly GCA_949710005.1 of Ricordea florida. Taxonomy (NCBI): domain Eukaryota; kingdom Metazoa; phylum Cnidaria; class Anthozoa; order Corallimorpharia; family Ricordeidae; genus Ricordea; species Ricordea florida. The sequence goes on from OX453280.1 coordinate 16,922,138, forward strand.
GAAATCCAGAATCATTCCCCGCCATCTTCAGTTAGCTGTCCGCAACGACGAAGAGTTGAACAAGCTTCTCGCTGGTGTCACCATTGCCCAGGGTTGAGTCCTTCCCAATATCCAAGCTGTACTTCTGCCAAAGAAGACCGAGAAAAAGCAGCCTTAAGAGGGGAACGACAACCAGATAAAAAACAACGGCTCCCATAGGAGCCACCAAACCTTAGAAAAGTCAAGGCCAATAAACTTTGTAAACTTTTACTCATATCCGCCAAGCCGTAAACAAACGGATAAATCTCCTTGTTTGTGGACCGAAAGAAAAAAAATACTTAAAGAGGGTCAAGTTTGAAGCCAAAATGATACTTCGTTGTCCACTAACAAAATTAAAGGAAAAACTACTGGGTAGTTAACAGTGATTCAGTAGTGCGAAATAACATAAAAAAAAATAATTCAGAGAATATACATGCTTTCCGAGAACGCTTCACCAATCGAGAAAAAATCGCTCGTGCTTTTCTCTTAGGTCACATGGCCATTTGAATTCGACTTTCGCTAGGACGTAACAGCTTTTTTTAGTTAAAGTAATTGTATGATCATAATATGCATTTTACTCTCACAACACTAAAAATCGTCGTCTTCTAGCAATTCACACTTCTTAACTAAATTCGAAATTGCATAATTTAACTAATTCTCAATATAACTTTAAAGAGTTTTAAGATCGGAGCGAAAAGAAAGAAAATATCGTAGCGTGATAATGCGTCCAGTGGAAGGCATGCACGCGAGCACGGCGTTCGATCCTTAGGTTGAAAGTAAATTAAAGCCCGCATCAAGTTATAAGCAACAGACATTAGTGTTAGACAACTTTCTTTCTTGGAAGCATTTAATAAATGGTCATTTGTTGTGTTATGCTGTGCGTGTATGTATATTTTCGATTTTAAGCTATTTCAAAGCTTTTTGTTAGAAATAACAGGACGTTTAATTACCATAGCATGCACAAAGGAACAACTTATATTACTGGTCGTGACTTTTTTTTAGAAATGGTGGCTCCTAAAGGAGCCGTTGTTTTTTGGGGCGACAGGACAGATATTCCTTTCTCTAGCCACCAAATCCGTACAGAGTACGTCCCTGGCGCTTCAGAGCATACACCACGTCCATGGCAGTCACGGTCTTTCGCTTGGCATGTTCTGTGTAAGTTACAGCATCACGAATGACGTTTTCCAGGAAAACTTTCAGCACACCGCGTGTTTCCTCGTAGATAAGCCCAGAGATACGCTTAACACCACCACGTCGAGCCAGGCGGCGAATAGCTGGCTTAGTTATACCCTGGATGTTATCTCGCAAGATTTTACGATGACGCTTGGCACCTCCCTTTCCGAGACCCTTTCCGCCCTTACCGCGACCAGACATTGTTTGGATATTTTTTGCTGTGTTTCTCTGCCTTCGTACGACGCTAATAGTGCAATGCTAATAAACCAAACGGAGAAGAGCTTTTCTTTCTATCAAAGCCCGCTTAACCCCTTAGGAAACAGGTACTTCTGATTTAGGTCAAACAATAGAATATTAACGTATTACCGCCTTTCCTTGTTCCCCTTTCAACGATACCGCCGTCGGCCCGTGAGTGAAGGCTTTTATCTGTACAAACACTTACAACCGCACTATTATTTGTATAAGGAAAAGTTTTTTATTCCATATTTCAAAACGAGAACCTTAATCATAATAAATTAATTAGAATTTTCCTACCTAAAATACTTTTCTGACAACGCCGCGCTCCGCTCCTTTCATAGTTACCCAGAACACATAGTGACAATAGCGACACTAGATTTGATTCTAGCCAATCACAACACACCCATTATAAACAATGTGGATCAGACTCGGTAAATATAAAGCCGTTACGCTTTATTCAAAGTCACATTTTCTACTTGCTTCAAGATATGGCCCGTACCAAGCAAACTGCTCGCAAGTCGACCGGTGGAAAAGCTCCACGTAAACAACTGGCTACCAAAGCAGCTCGTAAGAGTGCTCCAGCTACTGGTGGAGTCAAGAAACCTCATCGTTACAGGCCCGGTACAGTTGCCCTACGTGAGATTCGCCGTTACCAGAAATCTACCGAACTGTTGATTCGCAAGCTTCCCTTCCAGCGACTTGTACGAGAAATTGCTCAGGACTTTAAAACCGATCTTCGTTTCCAGAGCTCAGCAGTCTTGGCTCTTCAGGAGGCCAGCGAAGCCTATCTAGTTGGTCTATTTGAAGATACTAACTTGTGCGCTATCCACGCCAAACGTGTCACCATCATGCCCAAGGATATCCAGCTAGCACGCAGAATCCGAGGAGAGCGAGCTTAACTGTATCGCTAACTATTACAAACAACGGCTCCCTTAGGAGCCACCACTTCAATAAAAGACAATGACCAATTAAACCGAAAATTTTATTAGCTCTTAGGAGAGTTGTTATTCTCTAGCACTTTCTCCTGTGACTCTACCTGTTCTTGTTTTTCGTCAAAAGACTAAGAAGTGAAAGGGCAAACTAATACCATCAATTGAAACAGTTTAAACCGTGCTGCCAGTTTAACACAGCAACAACTAAATTATAAACAACAAAGAGCTCTTAAAGTAACACACACAACTTAATTGATTATGGTACGAAAACATCTCTAACTCAAACTTCTAAGCTGCAGTTGCTTTCTTGTGATGGCAACGCTTTTAACGGACATGAATTAACTGTTCCTTCTTGATATTTCATTGTTCCTTTCCTAACGTTGCGTTGAGAGACAACATCGCATTTCATGAGTTATGTGCAATTACTCTCCTTTATTGACAGAGTTTGAAATGAAGGACAGTGAGCACTGCCCTTAACTTATTCCAACTATTTGCACCCGAGAATGCAGAGAATAGGACAACGACAGAATAACAAAACGGAGAAAACTGATAAAAACCCTATCCACCGCGAACGCCTACCATTGAGATTCTGATTTCTCTGCGGTCCGCATTCCTATTCATAAAACTTCCGATCCAAACAAACCTCCCATTTTTTGACTTTACCTGCATCGGTTCACAACACTACAATTCGCAACATGTCTAAAGAAGGTCACAAAAAGGCTACCAAAACACCGGCGGATCACCCGCCCTACTCGGACATGATTAAGGCTGCAATTCTGGCGTTAAAAGAACGATCAGGATCTTCTCGTCAAGCTATAGAGAAATATATTCTTGCTAACTACAAAGTTGCAGATACGGGTCCGCATTTAAAGACGGCTCTGAAGAAAATGACTGCCAATGGAAAGCTGTTGCAGACTAAAGGTGTAGGCGCTTCGGGATCTTTCAAGTTAGCCAAAGAAGAGAAAGAACCAACGGCCAAGAAGCAGACTGCCGCCAAAAAGAAGTCCACTGTTAAGCCAAAGAAACCCACCGTCAAGAAAGCAGCAGCTAAGAAATCTGAAGAAAAAGCTACCGAGGTCAAGTCAGCTCCAAAGAAAGCGGCCAAGCAAACTCCTGCAAAAAAGCCGGCTACCAAAAAGACGACGGTAAATAAAAGCAAGTCTCCAAAGAAGGCCGCGACGAAACCCGCTGTAAAAAAGACCAACAAAAAAGCTCCAGTAAAGAAAGCTTCATCCAAGAAGTTAAGTACCACTTCCAAACACAAACCAACGGCTCCTTTAGGAGCCACCAACAAAAGAAAAGTCATGACCAACACTTACTAGCAGAATGCTCCCGATAAATATCGCATGTCATTCTATTCTCATTCCTCCTTCCTCTATAATTTCTTTTCTCCGTCTCGCCTTAGTCACGAACAGCAACAATAACAAAACACATGGAACTAAATCATAAGCAAACAAATCAGCTGTCCCCTAAACTAACAGCATTCTGCAATAGAGTGAATAACAGCCCGTACTTTAAATTAGCGTCAGTTTCTCAAAAGAGTACAAATCGTTATTATTTCCTGGACTGAATTTCGAAAGTTATGTTAAAGCAAATGAAAGTTGAGTTCAGGGCGTATGTATCTCACTAAGCAAATGAAACTTTTTCCTACATGGTTCTTGAGTTCACCTCGTTGATTATGTGCTAATTTTGCCGCTTACACAAATTACCAGCTTTCCTTCGCTTTGTTTTGATTCGATTTATAGTTGCGTAGTGTTTAGAAAGAGTTGAAAAAAGTGAAAAGTACTATTGGTCATTGATCTTTATTAGGTTTGGTGGCTCCTAAAAGAGCCGTTGTTATAGAACTAGGCAAGCAAATTTTATTTGCTGCTGCTGGTGTATTTGGTAACAGCCTTCGTTCCTTCGCTGACAGCGTGCTTTGCCAGTTCACCGGGCAGCAAAAGTCTAATGGCGGTCTGGATCTCGCGGGAGCTAATGGTTGACTTCTTGTTGTAGTGAGCCAGGCGGGATGACTCGACAGCTATACGTTCGAAGATGTCGTTAACAAACGAGTTCATAATGCCCATGGCTTTGCTTGAGATGCCGGTATCGGGGTGAACTTGCTTTAACACCTTGTAGATGTAGATGGCATAACTTTCCTTCCTCTTTCCCTTTCGTTTCTTCTTGCTTGCATCGGAAGCTGATTTGGCTGCTCCAGCTCTCTTTTCACCTTTCTTTCCTGCTACTTTAGGGGCCATTGGTAAGTTTGGTTTTCGATCGCTGTATGTTGATTTCTTCGAGCTAAAATACCGACAACTCGATGCGTGTTCTATTTATACAAATCTTAATGAGAATTCAAGGATCGAATACCTAAAAAGGTTTTCCGCTGATTGGCTAGCACTGCCTAACACGAAGAACAATAGCTTTCCGCTTGCCCGCCCGCCCGGTTGCCCGCTACTTTGCATACTCTTGCCTAACCTTTGTTTTGATTGGCACGTTTCGATCCTCGGGAATCAATTAGCATGTTATAAAATTGACGCCGGTCTTTGCCGTGATTTTAAACTAAACTGTATCTCCATAGCTAGCCTACAAGACTTCAGTCCCAATCTGTTAATTCTCACTACAAAATGTCTGGTCGTGGCAAAGGCAAGGTTAAAGGCACCAAGTCCAAAAGTCGATCCTCTCGAGCTGGCCTTCAGTTTCCTGTTGGTCGTATCCACCGTCTTCTCCGCAAAGGTAACTACGGTGAACGCGTAGGCGCCGGAGCTCCAGTCTATTTGGCAGCTGTTCTAGAGTATTTGAGCGCCGAGATCCTGGAACTGGCAGGCAATGCAGCTCGCGATAACAAGAAATCCAGAATCATTCCCCGCCATCTTCAGTTAGCTGTCCGCAACGACGAAGAGTTGAACAAGCTTCTCGCTGGTGTCACCATTGCCCAGGGTGGAGTCCTTCCCAATATCCAAGCTGTACTTCTGCCAAAGAAGACGGAGAAAAAGCAGCCTTAAGAGGGGAACGACAACCAGATAAAAAACAACGGCTCCCATAGGAGCCACCAAACCTTAGAAAAGTCAAGGCCAATAAACTTTGTAAACTTTTACTCATATCCGCCAAGCCGTAAACAAACGGATAAATCTCCTTGTTTGTGGACCGAAAGAAAAAAAATACTTAAAGAGGGTCAAGTTTGAAGCCAAAATGATACTTCGTTGTCCACTAACAAAATTAAAGGAAAAACTACTGGGTAGTTAACAGTGATTCAGTAGTGCGAAATAACATAAAAAAAAATAATTCAGAGAATATACATGCTTTCCGAGAACGCTTCACCAATCGAGAAAAAATCGCTCGTGCTTTTCTCTTAGGTCACATGGCCATTTGAATTCGACTTTCGCTAGGACGTAACAGCTTTTTTTAGTTAAAGTAATTGTATGATCATAATATACATTTTACTCTCACAACACTAAAAATCGTCGTCTTTTAGCAATTCACACTTCTTAACTAAATTCGAAATTGCATAATTTAACTAATTCTCAATATAACTTTAAAGAGTTTTAAGATCGGAGCGAAAAGAAAGAAAATATCGTAGCGTGATAATGCGTCCAGTGGAAGGCATGCACGCGAGCACGGCGTTCGATCCTTAGGTTGAAAGTAAATTAAAGCCCGCATCAAGTTATAAGCAACAGACATTAGTGTTAAACAACTTTCTTTCTTGGAAGCATTTAATAAATGGTCATTTGTTGTGTTATGCTGTGCGTGTATGTATATTTTCGATTTTAAGCTATTTCAAAGCTTTTTGTTAGAAATAACAGGACGTTTAATTACCATAGCATGCACAAAGGAACAACTTATATTACTGGTCGTGACTTTTTTTTAGAAATGGTGGCTCCTAAAGGAGCCGTTGTTTTTTGGGGCGACAGGACAGATATTCCTTTCTCTAGCCACCAAATCCGTACAGAGTACGTCCCTGGCGCTTCAGAGCATACACCACGTCCATGGCAGTCACGGTCTTTCGCTTGGCATGTTCTGTGTAAGTTACAGCATCACGAATGACGTTTTCCAGGAAAACTTTCAGCACACCGCGTGTTTCCTCGTAGATAAGCCCAGAGATACGCTTAACACCACCACGTCGAGCCAGGCGGCGAATAGCTGGCTTAGTTATACCCTGGATGTTATCTCGCAAGATTTTACGATGACGCTTGGCACCTCCCTTTCCGAGACCCTTTCCGCCCTTACCGCGACCAGACATTGTTTGGATATTTTTTGCTGTGTTTCTCTGCCTTCGTACGACGCTAATAGTGCAATGCTAATAAACCAAACGGAGAAGAGCTTTTCTTTCTATCAAAGCCCGCTTAACCCCTTAGGAAACAGGTACTTCTGATTTAGGTCAAACAATAGAATATTAACGTATTACCGCCTTTCCTTGTTCCCCTTTCAACGATACCGCCGTCGGCCCATGAGTGAAGGCTTTTATCTGTACAAACACTTACAACCGCACTATTATTTGTATAAGGAAAAGTTTTTTATTCCATATTTCAAAACGAGAACCTTAATCATAATAAATTAATTAGAATTTTCCTACCTAAAATACTTTTCTGACAACGCCGCGCTCCGCTCCTTTCATAGTTACCCAGAACACATAGTGACAATAGCGACACTAGATTTGATTCTAGCCAATCACAACACACCCATTATAAACAATGTGGATCCGACTCGGTAAATATAAAGCCGTTACGCTTTATTCAAAGTCACATTTTCTACTTGCTTCAAGATATGGCCCGTACCAAGCAAACTGCTCGCAAGTCGACCGGTGGAAAAGCTCCACGTAAACAACTGGCTACCAAAGCAGCTCGTAGGAGTGCTCCAGCTACTGGTGGAGTCAAGAAACCTCATCGTTACAGGCCCGGTACAGTTGCCCTACGTGAGATTCGCCGTTACCAGAAATCTACCGAACTGTTGATTCGCAAGCTTCCCTTCCAGCGACTTGTACGAGAAATTGCTCAGGACTTTAAAACCGATCTTCGTTTCCAGAGCTTAGCAGTCTTGGCTCTTCAGGAGGCCAGCGAAGCCTATCTAGTTGGTCTATTTGAAGATACTAACTTGTGCGCTATCCACGCCAAACGTGTCACCATCATGCCCAAGGATATCCAGCTAGCACGCAGAATCCGAGGAGAGCGAGCTTAACTGTATCGCTAACTATTACAAACAACGGCTCCCTTAGGAGCCACCACTTCAATAAAAGACAATGACCAATTAAACCGAAAATTTTATTAGCTCTTAGGAGAGTTGTTATTCTCTAGCACTTTCTCCTGTGACTCTACCTGTTCTTGTTTTTCGTCAAAAGACTAAGAAGTGAAAGGGCAAACTAATACCATCAATTGAAACAGTTTAAACCGTGCTGCCAGTTTAACACAGCAACAACTAAATTATAAACAACAAAGAGCTCTTAAAGTAACACACACAACTTAATTGATTATGGTACGAAAACATCTCTAACTCAAACTTCTAAGCTGCAGTTGCTTTCTTGTGATGGCAACGCTTTTAACGGACATGAATTAACTGTTCCTTCTTGATATTTCATTGTTCCTTTCCTAACGTTGCGTTGAGAGACAACATCGCATTTCATGAGTTATGTGCAATTACTCTCCTTTATTGACAGAGTTTGAAATGAAGGACAGTGAGCACTGCCCTTAACTTATTCCAACTATTTGCACCCGAGAATGCAGAGAATAGGACAACGACAGAATAACAAAACGGAGAAAACTGATAAAAACCCTATCCACCGCGAACGCCTACCATTGAGATTCTGATTTCTCTGCGGTCCGCATTCCTATTCATAAAACTTCCGATCCAAACAAACCTCCCATTTTTTGACTTTACCTGCATCGGTTCACAACACTACAATTCGCAACATGTCTAAAGAAGGTCACAAAAAGGCTACCAAAACACCGGCGGATCACCCGCCCTACTCGGACATGATTAAGGCTGCAATTCTGGCGTTAAAAGAACGATCAGGATCTTCTCGTCAAGCTATAGAGAAATATATTCTTGCTAACTACAAAGTTGCAGATACGGGTCCGCATTTAAAGACGGCTCTGAAGAAAATGACTGCCAATGGAAAGCTGTTGCAGACTAAAGGTGTAGGCGCTTCGGGATCTTTCAAGTTAGCCAAAGAAGAGAAAAAACCAACGGCCAAGAAGCAGACTGCCGCCAAAAAGAAGTCCACTATTAAGCCAAAGAAACCCACCGTCAAGAAAGCAGCAGCTAAGAAATCTGAAGAAAAAGCTACCGAGGTCAAGTCAGCTCCAAAGAAAGCGGCCAAGCAAACTCCTGCAAAAAAGCCGGCTACCAAAAAGACGACGGTAAATAAAAGCAAGTCTCCAAAGAAGGCCGCGACGAAACCCGCTGCAAAAAAGATCAACAAAAAAGCTCCAGTAAAGAAATCTTCATCCAAGAAGTTAAGTACCACTTCCAAACACAAACCAACGGCTCCTTTAGGGGCCACCAACAAAAGAAAAGTCACGACCAACACTTACTAGCGGAATGCTCCCGATAAATATCGCATGTCATTCTATTCTCATTCCTCCTTCCTCTATAATTTCTTTTCTCCTTCTCGCCTTAGTCACGAACAGCAACAATAACAAAACACATGGAACTAAATCATAAGCAAACAAATCAGCTGTCCCCTAAACTAACAGCATTCTGCAATAGAGTGAATAACAGCCCGTACTTTGAATTAGCGTCAGTTTCTCAAAAGAGTACAAATCGTTATTATTTCCTGGACTGAATTTCGAAAGTTATGTTAAAGCAAATGAAAGTTGAGTTCAGTGCGTATGTATCTCACTAAGCAAATGAAACTTTTTCCTACATGGTTCTTGAGTTCACCTCGTTGATTATGTGCTAATTTTGCCGCTTACACAAATTACCAGCTTTCCTTCGCTTTGTTTTGATTCGATTTATAGTTGCGTAGTGTTTAGAAAGAGTTGAAAAAAGTGAAAAGTACTATTGGTCATTGATCTTTATTAGGTTTGGTGGCTCCTAAAAGAGCCGTTGTTATAGAACTAGGCAAGCAAATTTTATTTGCTGCTGCTGGTGTATTTGGTAACAGCCTTCGTTCCTTCGCTGACAGCGTGCTTTGCCAGTTCACCGGGCAGCAAAAGTCTAATGGCGGTCTGGATCTCGCGGGAGCTAATGGTTGACTTCTTGTTGTAGTGAGCCAGGCGGGATGACTCGACAGCTATACGTTCGAAGATGTCGTTAACAAACGAGTTCATAATGCCCATGGCTTTGCTTGAGATGCCGGTATCGGGGTGAACTTGCTTTAAAACCTTGTAGATGTAGATGGCATAACTTTCCTTCCTCTTTCCCTTTCGTTTCTTCTTGCTTGCATCGGAAGCTGATTTGGCTGCTCCAGCTCTCTTTTCACCTTTCTTTCCTGCTACTTTAGGGGCCATTGGTAAGTTTGGTTTTCGATCGCTGTATGTTGATTTCTTCGAGCTAAAATACCGACAACTCGATGCGTGTTCTATTTATACAAATCTTAATGAGAATTCAAGGATCGAATACCTAAAAAGGTTTTCCGCTGATTGGCTAGCACTGCCTAACACGAAGAACAATAGCTTTCCGCTTGCCCGCCCGCCCGGTTGCCCGCTACTTTGCATACTCTTGCCTAACCTTTGTTTTGATTGGCACGTTTCGATCCTCGGGAATCAATTAGCGTGTTATAAAATTGACGCCGGTCTTTGCCGTGATTTTAAACTAAACTGTATCTCCATAGCTAGCCTACAAGACTTCAGTCCCAATCTGTTAATTCTCACTACAAAATGTCTGGTCGTTGCAAAGGCAAGGTTAAAGGCACCAAGTCCAAAAGTCGATCCTCTCGAGCTGGCCTTCAGTTTCCTGTTGGTCGTATCCACCGTCTTCTCCGCAAAGGTAACTACGGTGAACGCGTAGGCGCCGGAGCTCCAGTCTATTTGGCAGCTGTTCTAGAGTATTTGAGCGCCGAGATCCTGGAACTGGCAGGCAATGCAGCTCGCGATAACAAGAAATCCAGAATCATTCCCCGCCATCTTCAGTTAGCTGTCCGCAACGACGAAGAGTTGAACAAGCTTCTCGCTGGTGTCACCATTGCCCAGGGTTGAGTCCTTCCCAATATCCAAGCTGTACTTCTGCCAAAGAAGACCGAGAAAAAGCAGCCTTAAGAGGGGAACGACAACCAGATAAAAAACAACGGCTCCCATAGGAGCCACCAAACCTTAGAAAAGTCAAGGCCAATAAACTTTGTAAACTTTTACTCATATCCGCCAAGCCGTAAACAAACGGATAAATCTCCTTGTTTGTGGACCGAAAGAAAAAAAATACTTAAAGAGGGTCAAGTTTGAAGCCAAAATGATACTTCGTTGTCCACTAACAAAATTAAAGGAAAAACTACTGGGTAGTTAACAGTGATTCAGTAGTGCGAAATAACATAAAAAAAAATAATTCAGAGAATATACATGCTTTCCGAGAACGCTTCACCAATCGAGAAAAAATCGCTCGTGCTTTTCTCTTAGGTCACATGGCCATTTGAATTCGACTTTCGCTAGGACGTAACAGCTTTTTTTAGTTAAAGTAATTGTATGATCATAATATGCATTTTACTCTCACAACACTAAAAATCGTCGTCTTCTAGCAATTCACACTTCTTAACTAAATTCGAAATTGCATAATTTAACTAATTCTCAATATAACTTTAAAGAGTTTTAAGATCGGAGCGAAAAGAAAGAAAATATGGTAGCGTGATAATGCGTCCAGTGGAAGGCATGCACGCGAGCACGGCGTTCGATCCTTAGGTTGAAAGTAAATTAAAGCCCGCATCAAGTTATAAGCAACAGACATTAGTGTTAAACAACTTTCTTTCTTGGAAGCATTTAATAAATGGTCATTTGTTGTGTTATGCTGTGCGTGTATGTATATTTTCGATTTTAAGCTATTTCAAAGCTTTTTGTTAGAAATAACAGGACGTTTAATTACCATAGCATGCACAAAGGAACAACTTATATTACTGGTCGTGACTTTTTTTTAGAAATGGTGGCTCCTAAAGGAGCCGTTGTTTTTTGGGGCGACAGGACAGATATTCCTTTCTCTAGCCACCAAATCCGTACAGAGTACGTCCCTGGCGCTTCAGAGCATACACCACGTCCATGGCAGTCACGGTCTTTCGCTTGGCATGTTCTGTGTAAGTTACAGCATCACGAATGACGTTTTCCAGGAAAACTTTCAGCACACCGCGTGTTTCCTCGTAGATAAGCCCAGAGATACGCTTAACACCACCACGTCGAGCCAGGCGGCGAATAGCTGGCTTAGTCATACCCTGGATGTTATCTCGCAAGATTTTACGATGACGCTTGGCACCTCCCTTTCCGAGACCCTTTCCGCCCTTACCGCGACCAGACATTGTTTGGATATTTTTTGCTGTGTTTCTCTGCCTTCGTACGACGCTAATAGCGCAATGCTAGTAAACCAAACGGAGAAGAGCTTTTCTTTCTATCAAAGCCCGCTTAACCCCTTAGGAAACAGGTACTTCTGATTTAGTTCAAACAATAGAATATTAACGTATTACCGCCTTTCCTTGTTCCCCTTTCAACGATACCGCCGTCGGCCCATAAGTGAAGGCTTTTATCTGTACAAACACTTACAACCGCACTATCATTTGTATAAGGAAAAGTTTTTTATTCCATATTTCAAAACGAGAACCTTAATCATAATTAATTAAATTAGAATTTTCCTACCTAAAATACTTTTCTGACAACGCCGCGCTCCGCTCCTTTCATAGTTACCCAGAACACATAGTGACAATAGCGACACTAGATTTCATTCTAGCCAATCACAACACACCCATTATAAACAATGTGGATCCGACTCGGTAAATATAAAGCCGTTACGCTTTATTCAAAGTCACATTTTCTACTTGCTTCAAGATATGGCCCGTACCAAGCAAACTGCTCGCAAGTCGACCGGTGGAAAAGCTCCACGTAAACAACTGGCTACCAAAGCAGCTCGTAAGAGTGCTCCAGCTACTAGTGGAGTCAAGAAACCTCATCGTTACAGGCCCGGTACAGTTGCCCTACGTGAGATTCGCCGTTACCAGAAATCTACCGAGCTGTTGATTCGCAAGCTTCCCTTCCAGCGACTTGTACGAGAAATTGCTCAGGACTTCAAAACCGATCTTCGTTTCCAGAGCTCAGCAGTCTTGGCTTTTCAGGAGGCCAGCGAAGCCTATCTAGTTGGTCTATTTGAAGATACTAACTTGTGTGCTATCCACGCCAAACGTGTCACCATCATGCCCAAGGATATCCAGCTTGCACGCAGAATCCGAGGAGAGCGAGCTTAACTGTATCGCCAACTATTACAAACAACGGCTCCCTTAGGAGCCACCACTTCAATAAAAGACAATGACCAATTAAACCGAAAATTTTATTAGCTCTTAGGAGAGTTGTTATTCTCTAGCACTTTCTCCTGTGACTCTACCTGTTCTTCTTTTTCGTCAAAAGACTAAGAAGTGAAAGGGCAAACTAATACCATCAATTGAAACAGTTTAAACCGTGCTGCCAGTTTAACACAGCAGCAACTAAATTATAAACAACAAAGAGCTCTTAAAATAACACACAAAACTTAATTGATTATGGTACGAAAACATCTCTAACTCAAACGTCTAAGCTGCAGTTGCTTTCTTGTGATGGCAACGCTTTTAACGGACATGAATTAACTGTTCCTTCTTGATATTTCATTGTTCCTTTCCTAACGTTGCGTTGAGAGACAACATCGCATTTCATGAGTTATGTGCAATTACTCTCCTTTATTGACAGAGTTTGAAATGAAGGACAGTGAGCACTGCCCTTAACTTATTCCAACTATTTGCACCCGAGAATGCAGAGAATAGGACAACGACAGAATAACAAAACGGAGAAAACTGATAAAAACCCTATCCACCGCGAACGCCTACCATTGAGATTCTGATTTCTCTGCGGTCCGCATTCCTATTTATAAAATTCCGATCCAAACAAACCTCCCATTTTTTGACTTTACCTGCATCGGTTCACAACACTACAATTCGCAACATGTCTAAAGAAGGTCACAAAAAGGCTACCAAAACACCGGCGGATCACCCGCCCTACTCGGACATGATTAAGGCTGCAATTCTGGCGTTAAAAGAACGATCAGGATCTTCTCGTCAAGCTATAGAGAAGTATATTACTTATATATAGTATAATATAAGTATATTATTATCCCTCTACTTGCGGTGGCGATGGATTCACCGACATGCTAGTTGCCTTTCTCCCAGCCGCTTCCCATGCACGAGCTTTATCCAACGCCTCTTCCAGTGTAATATTCCTTTGTTCCAACAGTTTTCTCTTCAGCTCGAAATCTGTTAGTTTCTCAATCAGCTGATCCCTCAAGTTGTCGTTCAAACTCGTTCCAAAATTGCAGTGTCTCGCTTGTTTTCTCAACCGAACCATAAACTGGTCAGCAGTCTCCCCACCCTGTGGTGTCAGCTGACGAAAAATATGGCGTTCGTAAGGAATGTTCTCCTCGACTCGAAAATAGAAGTCCAGCTTACGAATAGCAATTTTGTAAGCGGTATCACCCTCCTCTGGGACGGGACCAGGGTCTTGTAAATCTTCAAAAATGTCCTGAACTTCCATCCCGGCGAGATGCAGAAGTTGAGACGTCTTCTTACGAACATTCTCGATGCCCTTTCCCTCGGCATAGTATTCGAACGCGCGCTTCCATTTGCGCCATCTCTCCGCTACTTGCGACGCTGGTCCGGTTAAATCCAACGGCTGTAAGTGCTTCTCATTCATATTTGGACCATTCTCGTCGCCAATGTAATATTTCTAGGGGCCACAAAGGCTAACAACTCGAGCAACACAAAGTCACACCTTCTCACACACGCACGCATACACTTCGTCTTGTCACATGATCACATTTTCCCGCGCTACATGAGTCCCGGATGTCTATAGGACACTGCATCATCTTTCTTGATATAAGTATTTTTTTCTTTTTAGTGTGCTGGTGGGTTTTTTGTGTTTTGCTTGCTTTGCTTAGTTTGCACATTTACGGGTTTAGTTTTTCTTACCTACTTTTTCTCCGAAATTTTGATCATTTTGTGTGCCGATCATAGCATTTTTTTTTGTTAATTCTTGGGTATCTTTAAGGAAGTCCTTTTAAGCCTTATTGGCGTCAACTGATTTTTAAAAACCAGTAAGTGCTATTTTAGAAAAAAATTTATGGCTTGCTCGGCAACCTGTTTGCATCATAGTGTTTATTGCTAGTGGCTACCATAACACCCCTAAGCCTATAGCCCTGAGATGATTAAATGAAAAACAAAAACAGAAAGGCCCCTTGACTTTACATAGAGACCATCCAGGTGTTAAAATACATCACAGATTACGACTTGGTTCGTAGTCCTTGATTTTTCAAACAATGCTGTTAACACCTCCTCAAAGCTTACACTTCTTAGTTTGTTATTAATTTTCAGTTTGTTTATTCAAGAAATATATTCTGAAATATATTAAGAAACCGATTGAAATTCTGTCTCTCTTACTTCTTCAATGCAATTTAGATGTACCTTAACCTTCTAAATGCACATTGTTTTAAAGTGAAAATTCCAAAATTTGCCAGATAAGGTGGTTGTGCTCCCAACCTCAGTATTCTTGGTTTGCACACTGATGACATCATAAAAAAATCTATGTACATCCTACGAAACAGTTTTTAGCGTTGTATGTGGATGCTAGTGTTACAATCTTTCAAGGTTTCAGGTTTTAACGATGTTTTCTTCCGAGCTGTAAAGGTTTGAAGTGTGCCGTGCAATATGTCACGCTGTTTCAGATAAACCATGAAAGTAAACAAAATTGAACGAATTGAAAATTATTTTTAGCCGATGCTTTTAAGCCGAATTAATGGGATTTGTAGTGAATCTTATAGTGTAATAAATACTTGAAAGTGTTTGCAACATGCTGGTGTACTGAATTGGTACACCATATTTCTATTAAATGTTCCTTTGGCTATTCAGCAAAATTATCTTTTGCTGCAGATGTGTAGTTTCTAACTCTCTACAAATCCGTGAACATTTTTTGGATAGAAATCTATGCTATTGTTGGATGCTTCTGAAATTTGATATGACGCACGGTGCAAACCAAAGTTATTTATTTTCTTTTTTTCTCCCCATTGACAAATTGTTCCCAACAAAATGCTCTTATTAATACATAAATAACATTGAGCCTTAATTTATACACGATAAGAGTTAAAACTGCAAAGCTTGTGAGGTCGTGTGGACAAGTATTTAATCTAAGACCTGGAAATATTAGTTAAAAATACATAAAAATACTAAAATACATTAATTATCGTGTGTCGTATAAACGTTACATATTATATATGAAATACATAACATTACATTTTAAATATTAAATATAAAATACTTAGCTAAGAACCAAGCATTATCAAATACCTTAAATTCTAAAAAATATACGCAATCACTGTCTCTAATTTCGGGAAGTGGAGGCAGTTGAGTAGTCGGAAAGAAAGTTTTTAAAATATTCTTTGGTAATAAGTCGGTCTTGATTTCCTTAAAAGTAACATGGTCAATTTTATCATTACAGTTAACTAAATTCAAGAAGGCTGACCCACGAAAGGCTAACGAGTCCCTCAATAATCTGCCTTTGCATCTCGGGATCGAAGCTACATTCTGCCCACGTAATGAATAACTTACTCTCTTTCTGAAGATATTCTTCGAAAGGTAGTCTGCAAGAATGTTATTATTTGCCACTTTGTAATATAATTTGATTGTGATCCAATTTGCAAAGTTTAATACTTGACAAGATGCCATATCTTTTGGTAGATTAAAAATAATCCTGGCAGCCCTACAATGGAGTCTCGCAATTGAGGTGATATTATGTGAATTACAGCACGCACCCCACAAAACAAGGCCATACATAATAGATGATAAAATTACCCTGAAATAGAATTTCAGTAGGACATCTTTAGGCAAAAACCTGGAACGTTTCAATAGTTCCAGTTTGTTTGCAAAGCTTTTCTTGAAATCCAATACATGTGGTACCCAGGTAAGTCTATCATCTACAGTCATTCCTAGCAGACGGGTTTTTGTGACGTAACGCAAAACTGCGTTTCCTAGGAGCGTCGGGGGTAGAGGCCCTATGATGTCTTTCTTGTAAGGGAGACTGGTTTATAATTACCACAGTCTTTCTCGTCGTCCCTTTTTAAAAATAGGAGTTAGTCTTGCCATCTTCCACGAAGGGGAGACTGCACTTCTGTTAATACTGTAATTGTATATATTTATTAGTGGCGGCACAATAGTGCTTCCCGTCAGCTTTAGGAGTTTTGGTGAAGTGCCATCGCTCCGTGTTGATTTATTGGTCTTATTTGATTTATTGATCTTCTCTTGAACATATCGCTCGCTAATTGTGATAGAAGTCATACTTGTCGTTGATAACTCTGACAGATCATCCTGTTTTGTAATCTGCATTTGGCTATAGTCAGAGATCGCTGGAAGGGTGCTTGTTAACGTTTCTAAGATCATGGCGAAGTAAGAATTTATCAACTGTGCTTTGTCCTTGTCAGACAAAGCTAAGCTGCCATCATTTCTTCTAAGAGGCCCGATGGCACAATTGTGTTTCGTGCGACTTGTAGCCCTATTTATCACGTTCCAGTAGGAGCTCGATTTCTTCACCTCTTCGAACATTTTCTTGAAATAACATGCCTTAGCTTTTCTTAAGGGGGCTATCTGGTTGAAATTTTGAGTTGAATTGTGAACTCGGTCAATTTTTTGTTTTAGTCTCCGTTAGACAGAAAAATTATTTAACAATAAACTCTGAACATTTTTTTGCTAAAAGTTACGGCAAAGAGAGACTCACGAAGAATTAAAAAAGTAGAGAATAGGATTCAGAATCAGCATAAGAAGTACAGAGTTGCTCGAAGGTAGGCGAGACTAGGAGACGAGGAACAGCGGCGACAAAGGGAAGCCACAAGATACAGCACTGGTGCATTCAATGAACGTACTGTAACAACAGTACCGGCTAGTAAAAGAAAAAAGAAATAGAAATTGTGACATTTTACAAGAAAATGATTTGTTGATACTGCAATGAAGCTACTTGTATGAATGTTATAGTGGCAGTTTTCTTTATTGATGGTTTCACCACTGATTTTGCTTTGCAAATGTTTAACGGCATTTTTCTCAAAATAGCATTTTTGCTTAGAATTTAGGTTTCCCCCTATGTTTTTTCCTTTTTATCTAACCTTTTGCCATCAAATTTGGCTCAGTTACTCATGGGAGGCTTCTCTGCAAACCTATTGAGGCTTTGTTTATTTTGGTAAATATTGCTGAAGTTATTCCAAGTTAAACTTTTTGTAGAATCATTTTGTTGCTATGTCAACGTAATTTGTTGAAAACCATAATTGCTCAACAGGTTTGTAGAGGTGTGTATGTAGTATCATTGCATGAAGTATTAGGCTTCCAATGTAAATAGAATTGAAAAAAAGAAAAGGGGGCGTGAAATTAGTACAAAAACTGCAGTTCAAATAATTTTGTTAATAATTAACCAGGATTTACATATTATGGTATGTTACCCAATGTCATGATAGCTTATGTTCTACTTTAACTTCATGCAAAATTCTGTATCGATACATCAAATAGCTAACGTTTTATGAGCGTTACAATTTGATATACATTTGGGCCCAAAATCTAACCAGATAGCCCCCTTAAGGCCGCTGTTACCTCGCTGTTACTTTTACCACAACATATGACATTTCGTTGACGCGGCTTTTTTAAAACGCTTCAACCTGTTGTTCATCTTGCAGCGAATGTCCTTATTTATCCAGGGTGCGGACCAGCTTCTGATCTTTACCTCTTTGCAAGGTGCGTGTTCTTTTTAAATGTATTTTGATATATTTTAATGAAAAGCACAAATGTGCCAGTAGGCAGTACCTATTTGGTGCAAGACAGCCTAAACGCCAAAGAGATGCCTCTGTAGTGGAGGAAACTCCTTAACAAACCCCAAAGGAACAACAATGCGCGGTTGAAACTCATCCCAGGGAACAAACTCGACACCCGGTAAATAACAGCACACATTTGCAAGGGACAGGTTACTAAGTCGTGTGCATAGTAATAACATCAGATATTGACTTTGTGTCTGGCACACGTTCTGGCTGGTAAACTAAATGCGTATGACATAGCGCAGACAAAGCAAAGATTATATTAAAAAGCAAATAGTGCGAATATTCGGACTTTCATGCTAGTGTTCATTATTAAATACCATGTTTGGACCCTGTTTTAGGCAATAACTACCAAATCCAATGCCTTGCTAATCACAGGCGGATGAGCTCAATATCAAATAACTGAGACGTGAATCGGGGGGGCCAGAACAGGAATCTCGATTGATGGGCGTGGCTCTATTGGATTGTTAACCCACCGCTCTTCGCTCAAGAGTTAGCAATTAACCGTGAAGTTGACAAGACGTGAATGTACGCTCCTTAACTGAGGAGACATGAGCGAGACAACAATAAAAGCCAGTTGTGCTGCAATTAAGTGCTTTCAACAAGTGATCCTACTGATAGGAACTACGTCAAGCTGCTTCCGTGGTTTCCTTTTCACGACCAGTGACAATAATGGCAAATGTCAAGAGTCAGAGCAAATGTGTTGCTAGCCGCTTAATAAAAACTTTAAATAGGCGAACCCTTGTTTTTTAAACAATATCTTTATTCAACGACATCGCTTTTTTGACGGTGTTGTTGCTACACTATTTCTGAGATTGTTGATTATATTGAAAATGTATGCTACAGTGCTATACAATGCTGTGCTGAATCATCAAAAAACATGGAGCAAAATTTTGTTCCTTCATTCCAGAATTTCGGTACAGTGCATTGTAAATACTTCAGTGCTACAGTGCTATGCTTAATCATAAAATAAAAACAAGCAACAAGATTTTATTCCTCCTTTGAGAATTTCTGGAACCGGAAGGACTTCCTTTTTTCCAAGTTCCTGGCACCTTTTACAATGTGATCTCTTTTACTTATGACCTCGTTGCCGGTAACAGTGATCTGCCCCACGTGACGCCGGTTGGAGAAGTTGTTATTGCGCGTGCTCATGTAACAGTATTCCCCAGGCTTTGTGATGCGGAAACACGGCGGGTTGCAGGAGGCCGGTGCGTTGTTCAGTAGAGAATCAACTTTGCCACTAGTGTAGCACCCTGTGTTGAGGTGCAGGTTCAACTTTTCAGCGTCAAATTTACCCACATGATCAACCACCTCAAGAGGCAAGCTGGAGCAAGCAGAGGGTTTGAGTGAACTGCATCCTTCCTTCACCCAGCACACGTTGGTGCGATCGGTGCCTGAAATGAGATCAGGTGTAAATTTGAGCTTTTGTGAAAATATACGTCTTGCTCGTTACAGACTAAAGATGTTTGCGAAATACATTTTCATATAATACTTTTAGGGCGTTTTCGATTCTAACAGAAACTCGGTAACATTCGCTCAAAGTTGTTAACTTTCAGTCAATGCACTAATTTTTTAATTCCTGGATTATTGCGTGGGCCTTCGACATGGTCTACATAAATATGACAAAATCCATGGTTTTCAAAATGGTGCCGCTCACAGACTCACCTTAGCAGGACACCAGGATCAGCATACAACCGTCCTTTAAAATAAATAATTGGCTCTCCATTGAATCACCCATAGTTTGTAATGTTCTCTGAACTCTTTCGGCACTTCATGAATTATTCTTAATTTACATATCTAACCTCTTCATTGTTAATTTCTTAATTGCTGACTGTTCACAGTCATTGTGTTTTCGTCGAGCTCCGCCGATTGTTCAATCTGTTTAGGGAACATCTTGAATGACACGGCGCGACATTTTCACATATTCACTTTTGTCTCACTGCATTGGATTTTTAAAAGGCAAGAAAAAAAGTAGATTTTATCTCGTATTAGAAAAGTCAGGCATGCATTAATCTCACTGAGCCCTGTTTGAAGTTCGAAAAAAGACAACCCTGAAAATTCAATTGAGGAGTTTTATCTTGGCAATGCTCAGACAGTACTATTTTATGGCTCGGAACCACTCCGGTGATGGCCGCGAATGATTAGTGCTTCACGTGATTGTGTTATCTGGTCCTTTTTAGGTTAAGGAAAAGATGACAGAGAAAGGAATCTGTATCATTGGAAAAGGGAGGGTACAATGTTACCTACGTACAAACTTAGTACTACGGCAAAGTATTAGTTATTAGATTTGTATGGTAAGACTCAGTGAAAATCAAATTTGACCGAAGTTGATACTGGATACTCACGGTCTGTTCCTTGTCCAGCTCTGCCTGATGGATTATTGTTTGACCCTGCGAAACAAAGTCAGTGAGGTAAATTAATCTTACTGCATCAATTCTCACTCGTACTACCTCACTTGATAACTCCCTCTTGAGTTTTCAAGAGCAGTTGGGTATGAGAGGCGCCTCTTGATAGTACACCGTTTGCGTTCGCTAAAAAAAATTGAGCAAAAATTGATCTTCCCTTTTGGTGTTGTAAGAGCATTAACACGGGAATGTTGACAAATGTTCAGTGCAGTTTGGACCAGAAAACAGCAAAAATCTCAGTGACACTGTTCGTTAAAAGAAAGATTGTGCATGGCAGAGGTCCTTTTAACATAGATTTCCCGTCGGTTTGGAAGTTTGAAAGGGTTCGTAAGCGTTCCTTAACCGATTAGTCTATACTCAACAGCTGGTTTTAAAATGTTTTTTCCCAGGAATTTCTGGGAATTCCCGGCAATTTTTTTCTTTTTGCAAGGAAACACGAGGGAATTTTCTGAGAATTACCTGTATTTCTTGGTATTTATTCTTTGAAATTCTAAGGATTTCCCAGGATTTTCTTGAACAGTTTCGAACAGGCAGGTTTAGCCAGGCGTAAGGGTCCACTGCCCGAGTGATGTGCGCATGCCTGCCGAACTGTAAGTTAATATTAGCGTTTGAAGAACAAGTGTGAGGTTTGTTTATGTTCAAGAATAAATCTGGATGTTGCTATTACCGACAAACCTAAGATCGGACTTCAATCCATTTGCTCTTATAACGAATCACGTAACACTTTTAAATGCTCTGTTTTAACTGAAATGAGTTATGAAGAGTTTCTTACCAGACCAGACGAAACAGATTACATCATCTGTTGTAACTGAAATGCGCTCAGGAAAGAAGCGATATTCCATGGCGGGATAGGTCTGCACAATGTTTCCTCTCTTTCCCATTCCCACGATGTAGTAAATGTTGGACTTCCGGTATTTTTCAGGAAGAAGGCTTCTTGATTTAAGTAGGAACACATGACTTCTGTCTTGGAATGTTCGTCCGACCTGAGCAGTGTTTAAAGCGAGTTGAAGGTCCGTTGTACCGTCTGTAGCTTTAGTTTTCGGGTTATTCTTAAGCCTTCAAAGAGAAGTTCAAATATTTATTATTTTTTTTATTCTTTCTCAAGGACGTGTGACCCGACAAATAGAAGCTATTGGGCAACAGTAATTTTCTGTTGTGTCGTTTATTTTTCTTACAAGGTGGTTTAACTTTTCAGTTCGTGTGTAAAACTGCCTGAAGTGCGACAATTCAAATGAAAGCTACTGAGCAGTACATTGCTGTGGAGCTGTGTATTTTGTTGTACGTACAAGGTACTTTTAACATTTAGGTCTGTGGACGAAATCGCAAAGTGTGGCCAGACAGATGAAAGTTATCGAGCAGTAGTGTTACTGTTTACTATGCTGTAGAAAGTGGACTAAATTTTGAATCTGCGAGTGAAACCCGAAAGTGTGACCATTCAAATGAAGTCTATTTAGCGGTACTTTTTTGTGGTGCTATTTCGTTTGCTGTACGAGGTGGTTCTAAGTGTTACCATTTATTTTTCGTAGTATTGTTAAATTGTTAAAAGGTTTCAGGAATGACTTACTTATCGTTGTCTTTAGCAGTAAATTCACGCGGACTATCATCGGTTGTAATGTTGTATCTGTGCAAAAAATATTGATAGAATTGCCATCGACAATAACACAGAGCAAAATGTAACTTAACTAAAGACAATTTGAAACATCATGCCGCTTGAAAGTTAGTTTTGTTCGAATTGTAAACTTAACTGACTTGTAACCCGACATCAAACGTATAGTGGAACACTCTGCCTTTTAATCAAAGGCTCCTTCGAGCTACCTCATGGTATGTGGTAATTAATCCACGACGTGCTGTTCTTTCCCCAGACCATAAAGCGTTCATTCCGAATAGTTCGTTTTGTGCACTCTTGCTACGACTGATCGATTACTCGTCGTCCAAATTGGAGACATCGTCACTTTTAAGACTCAAAAAGCCATTTCTTTCCCCTCGAGCATTCTTGAACACATTTCCTGTTCGTTCGCGAGATCTTCAATAGTGTATTTTGATCAAAGATGGGGCGAAAGGAACAAAAACCCGCCTTGACAATCTTTGAGTCGGGCTCGACATTACAGACGCCATTTTGTAAACATGTGCTGCCGCTTTGTCTCACCCCCTCCCCCCACATATGTGAACATAAAACAATAACACGACTTTGTGGACAAAACCAAACCTAGTAGGGAAGACAGGGGAGGACCTGTTTCATTCACATTTAATGCGGATTTAATGCATAAATTAATTTTCTAACGGGAATGGAGTGACCAATCCAACCATCACTATACCTCATGGTATGACGTACATTATTGCCGTGTCACGATCAGTCTTAAAAGTATTTTTGTCGTCAATGGATAGCAAGTCGACTGAATCCTCAGCTAGAATATTTGGCTACAAGTCGACAATAATAGTAAGCCCCCATCTTGGATCTGTTATCGAGAGTTTTTTGGTTTCCAGTGAAACAATTGCAAGTCGGATAGAAACATTTTTTTATCAAAATGTGTGAAAGATAACTGAATAGCTACTGGAAGTATGACCCTCTCAAAATGTTAAGAAGACAGAAAATAACTTTTTGAAACACCAACATCATGTCCATGTTAGGTTGGTTCAGAGTGGTTTTAGTATTTGACTCACCTTATGCGCAACACGCATCTTTGAGTTGTGTTGGTAGGAAAACAAGGAACCTTCCACTTGTACGACGAAAAATTGCCCTCCATATTCACTCCGTTGTGGTTCACGACAGTGGAAGGAGCGTAGAGTACTTCAGGGGGCTCTTGCACAACGACATACTGTCTTTTCATGTCCGCTCCCTGTGACAATAGATGCGACTCGTACGGCAACCCTCTTACCAGGTGAACTGATTTGTCTATGCAGCTGTCTAGGACGCCCTCGCTTTTTTCGATGAAATTTGTGATAAATCGTGTCCATCTACCTCCCCCCGCACGGCATGTAGTAGCATTAATGTACTTCAAAGCGCCTTTCAGTGATTCTCGATTCATGCACAAGTCTAGAAAACGAAGTCATAAAAAAAAGTGAGCCGTCGAAGGCAAATCACAAGAGTAGCAGCATAAAAAAATCCATATTATTATATAAATATGTGTTTAGCACATGAGGTGTTTACTGATTAGTTTAAAAAAAAAACTTTCTTTGACTTTCTTTTGAAATTTCGGGTCTACCCGCGGAGGGTCAACTCTGTTAGCTATTTTCTATCCAAGCCAGACGAAACATATTGGCACAAATGTCGTCCCCTTGGTTCCCGAAGAGCTTGACAGGTGAGATTAAACCACGAATCATCCAAACGCAAGTTTGATCTCAATCGGTATTTTCTCTTCACTAAGATTTTACGCGAGCATATAAAATTAGTTAAAATTAACAACTGAAGTGAACAAATCAAATAGCAAACATTATGAGAAACGTGTTAAACACGTTTAATCTAAACACGTTTCCGTGCTGATTTGAGCACAGCATTACACTGCCAAAGCTTCACTCTTGACGTTGTTATAACCAAGGAGCTCGTGTAAACTCACATTTGTAACCATAGTTGGGGCTTTTTACGTATTTCTGCATTAAATCCAGGGTCTTATTATCGCTGACCAGGATAGCAATGTCCTTCCACGGTGTGGGGCCCCAATAGGGATAGTAATCACGCTCCTCAGGGACTTCCAAGCCCCTTCTTGTTCCTGCAGCGTTTTGACGCGTGTAAATTGCCCTGTCCTTGCTCGTAAGCGATTGGTCAGCGGTAAACAAGCCTATGGCATGAAAGAAGGCGTTTGTTTCGTTCTATCAAATTTGAATTTTATGAGCTGTCTGACTACAGTAACCTACAATCCCGGACAAAAAAGTTGGGACAACAAGAAGTTCTCCCCTCCCCCCACTAACAATGTTGATAATCGGATGATTTTTTTCCCTTTTTGGGAAAAACGCGATATTTTCCAACATTGATTTGGAGAGATGGGGGATACGTAGTCAAGCTCAAGTGTCCCTACTACTTTTGGCCGGGATTGAAGTAACCGCTGCTATGTTTTATTGCCAAACATTTCTAGTACCTGCTAAAACGGCTAGGGGCATGGAAATTCGAATTTGTCCGGCCATATAAATTCCTTGCTCACTAAACACCAGTCACTTGAAAGGTAAGTATCACAGACATTTGGTGACATTTTGTTAACATAAAAATGTCTTTGTATGAACAGAAACCGAAAAATAACGGTCCAGTGGCGTGATAAATGACCACAAAATGGACAAAACTACTCTAGTAATATAGCTAGAGGGGGAAGGCATTAAACGCACATTTTTTTACCAGGATAAAATACCACCATTTTACCAGGATAATATACCACCATATTACCATGATAATATACCACCATTTTACCAGGATAATATACCACCATATTACCATGATAATATACCACCATATTACCATGATAATATAACCCCCTTTCTTATCTTTGTTTCTTATGCAGAAAATTAAAAAAATATATATTTATATTATAATTTTGCCTCAGACCAACCAACTATCAGAATGTCCAGCAAACTGCTAACAAAACAAGCACCCTCCAGCAGCCTTGAGCAAAATTTCAACAAAATCCTAGCAAAACAACAAGCAGATTACTAATAAAGGATTGCTTTCAAACTTTGCTACATAATTTCCAGCTTGACATTTTCATACAAAAATCCTTTACCTACTTGGTAGACTCCCATGGTTTCGCGCGCTAGATAATCACTGTCAATACACTAATATTCCATTTCAAGATTCAAAAGCTGGTAACTGGGTGGTTTAAGGGTGTCTGAGTATGTTACGATATCAGAAACTGGAGCTAGTCGAATCTCAAGAACCAGCGGTTGAGACAGAATCTTAAGGTAAAATACGCCATGTTGAGTTAGGATTGGGTGATCCAGTGGTATGCAATACTTCGTCCAATGTACACGTGAGAGTCGAACATCATCTGCCTTGGAGTTATCCTTATTATTCGAGTCGGTCCGCAGTCTTCTTAAGTTGAGGGATGAGATTCCTTGTCTATGTCTGTCGTTTCTTTCTCGTTTTGACAGATATAAATCATGATATGTAGCGAATAAATCATACCTCTAAGTTTCTTGCAGTCTTTCCCGGCCGTATGATACATGCAGTTCTTGTACAAGATTTATACCGATATTGCTCACCAAAGTATTGTTTTCATGGCCTTCTACGGTTGAATAAGTTTAGTAAAAGATAAACACTAACTGGTACAATAACCATATTATCGAATAACTAAGAAATATGAGTGCTTAAGGTCTGCTCTGGTTCAGCTTTGGAAGGATCTAATGTTATCCTATAGAACCGGTAACAAAAAGAACATTTTATGACTATGATTGTCTATCTGAGATAATAGCAGCCCACAAAAATTCTTCATCCAGCAATAGTGACTTGACTGCTCATTACATATCAGTAGTAGTTAGTATCGTCCTCATGTTCTACTCGTCGTTTACTTAATCTTGACGTGTAGAATTTTTGTCCTTTGCTATCGTAACCTATAACATTATTTTAACGGCATAGTTATTTCGCCGCTCAAACACATCAATGACTATGTATGTTGCAGGAAACTTTATCCCGCTCCAGTCAAAATTTCTTGCAAGAAATTAATTACTTAACATTTTTGCTCTTTAAATTATTCATCTGCTTAACCTTATCTATACTGAGTTCTTTAAGTAGTTTTAAATTCATTTTTTTGTTGTTTTCATTATAATATTATAAATATAATTTTTTTGTAAATTTTCCGCGTATAAGAAAGGTGGTTCTATTATCCTTGTAAAATGATGGTGTATTATCCTGATAAAATGGTGGTTATATTATTCTGGTAAAAAAAATGTGGGTTTATTATCCTGGAAAAATGGTGGTATGTTATCCTGGTAAAATGGTGGTATATTATCCTAATAAAATGGAGGTATATTGTCCTGGTCAAAAAATGTGGCTATATTATCCTGGTAAAATGGTGGTATGTTATCCTGGTTAAATTGTGGTTATGTTATCCCGGTAAAAAATGTGGGTTTAATGCCTCCCCCCTCTAGCATCATAAAAGAAATGTGCCCGAATAAATTGCAACTTGGAAAAAATTGGTCTACTGTTTTGAAACCTCCCACACTTTCATCTTCAAAACACGCTATACCAAACCATAATTTCTTCCTCTTTAAAGAATTGGTTGATTTCACTTTTTTGGCGTTATAGAAATATTTGGTAAATAAGTAATGGTATTTGGTAACATGGCTTTGTCTAAAAAAGGTCAAACTCCATGTCATACTTTGAGGCGGTGTTACATTAGGGATTGTGATTGTGATGATACTTATCCATAATTAATGTTTCATAATTTTGTTGCCGATTTAACTTACGTAAAAAACTGCCTAGTATAACATATCCTGCAGCACACATTTTTCACGATTGTTTTGTTGCCGTAATCGTTGTGCAAAGTAGAATTCGGACCTTTAACTTTTCGCAATGAGTTTCACAACGTTAAAACAGGTTTTCAAAGCGTTTCGCAGTATGACATCCACTCTCTGTTTCAGACTTGCTCCAATTATTTTATGCGTCTTCAGCCATCACCCCAAATGAATCTAATACGTCTTACATAATCTCACCTTTGTTTCGTTCCCTTACGTAATACGTGTAGTAAAAATAGTATGGCTCATGAAGTCCAATAGTATTTGAGATGTAGCTTGTTTCCGGGTATGAAATGTGAAAGCCTTGTTGAGATTTTGTTTGACCGTTACGGATTGTATGAAGTTGGAAATCGCTGCTGGAAGAGGTTATTTTGCCACCGGGAAACTTCTGTTCGGGAAAATCCTGGCACATGTACTGTAAGATGACTTGTGACTCTACCATGTCATCGGTCTTTGGTCCTGTTCCGTGTTGATTTGTCCACATAATCTCCACCTCTGTTTTCTTAGCGTCCTTGCCACATTCACTCATATAGAATTGCTGTTATATCGCAAAGAAGGGGTTAAACGAAGAAAGGACATGTTAGCTCCGAATGCATATATAATAGCAAAACTATAGCCGAATAGATACAATATTCAGTTACGTACACTGCACAAAGAAATTCGACTCGCGTTTTATCAGCTGTAAGTTTTTGTTTTCCATGCATCAGCGTCGTCTGTAAATGTTTCCCTGCTTTGTTGACAAATCGTTATGGAAAACAGAAAAAAAAGTAATTTCACTTTTTCGAACACAGCTACATGCATTCTTCAAAATTGATGAGTTAAGTCTTCTTCCTAGAATTGTAAGTTTTAAATTAGCAAATATATTAATATTAAACAATTTAAATTTTATCGAGAATATCTGACACTTGGTTCCCATACAAACGCTGTATTTGGCGGCATAGTTGTCTTCATTACCCATAATTAATCACGATTTCCTCTCTTGCGCAATTTGTGCGATCAGTTGCAATGCTCTAGCTTGCGCCGCTTGTGTACTGTCTCGATAAATGTTAACAATGCATTTTGTCATAGACTACAAAACAATCCGGGTTTTTTTTTTTGCGTGGGTCCACCGATGAGAAATCATGATTTTGTTTGTTCTCTTCAATTAATTGAATAATTATTGCGGATTAGAAATGTTTACAACCACAACCACTTAAAAAGTTTCTCATTTTCTTACCATTGGTAGCTGTCTATTTTCTTTAATAGCATTCACTGTTGCCCGGCTGTTCAGTGCATCACCCACGTTGTATCCAGCTTTGCCATTATTCTAAAAAGGAAGAAGATCATTAAAATATATTCTAGAAAGGAAGAAGGTCATTAAAATATTTGTATTAATGTATATTAAATATAATTAGATATAATATACATTAAACAAAATATATATACGTACACTTATTTAAGTATTTATATGTAAAAGTTGATTGACGTAAAACAGTGCTCCATACGTGGAAGTAGAATGAAGTAGATGTTGCGGGAGAAAAAACACACAAACTACACGTTCATCCCTACAAGACTGTTTCGTGGTTGCCCACTCGTTAGGGGATTTAATAAGAATGTTCTTTACCATCGCTTATATACAATATAATTTAATTTACATAATAATAGTGATCATTAAGTTTCACTTTGCACTTCCCAAAAGACCACGAGCTCCGCAAACTGATCTTCAACCACACCACCATCAGGATCAGTTACAGCTGCATGAACAACACTAAACAAATAATCGACAACCATAATAAACGCAGCCTTACCACGTCTACACGAACCAACGATGCCGCCGCCGCTAACACTAAAGACAGAAAGACATGCAACTGCCGACAAAAGAACAATTGCCGCTCAACGGAAACTGCCTACAACCATCGGTAATCTACCAAGCCACCGTTACGCGCAAAGACAACAACACGTCGCAAACCTACATCGAACATACGGAAAACGACTTCAAAACAAGATACAGAAACCACACCGCAACTTTCCGCAACGCTAAACACAGAAACTCCACCGAACTCAGCAAACACATATGGATCCTTAAAGACAACAACATTGAACACTTTATTTCCTGGCGCGTCCTGTCTTCACACTCGCCATATAACAGCTCAAGCAAAAGGTGTAACCTCTGCCTCAAAGAAAAATTCTTAATCATCTGCCGACCTTAACTAATCACGCTAAACAAACGTAATGAGCTTGTGTCTTCTTGCCGCCACAGAAACAAAACCCTCTTAAGCAATACCTGCAATTTAATGATTACTATTATTAAGTAAATTAAACTATATTGTATATAAGCGATGGTAAAGGACATTCTTATTAAATCCCCTTAATCACCCACGAAACAGGCTTGTGGGGATGAACGTGCATGTAGTTTGTTGGTGTGTTTTTTCTCCCGCAACACATATAGCCATTCGGCCTTTCTCAGATATACGGATAAATAAGTTAAAAACTAAAAATGAAATCTGAGACCTGGAACACGCCCACAAAGGAAAATAACAAAAGCTTAACAATGGTATATCCATGATAATAAAATTGAAAAATTGAAAATATAAAATGATTAATTAGGCTTAAAAAAAGTGACATAAAGGCGATACCAAGGTACGAAACAATCGGCTAATTAGGGTGGAAGATAGTAATAAGGCAATGATTCAACTGTTATAGCAAATACGTTTGTTTGATCTAAATTCTCGTCTCTTGTTGAGGCCATGGGGCTGCAATGTAAATAATTGGGTCATCCAGTAAGCTTCTCTAGTTGATTTTCTATAATCATGAACTTAATGTCCGCCAACTCGCAGGTCTTTTTGTTTTTAAGGATAGACGAGTTATGCTTTCGAAATCTGATCTTAAATTTGGTTGATGTAGAGCTCACATATTGAAGATTACATTTATTACATGTAGCTAACGATGTATTTACGTCTAATGGCCTTACTTCTGAGGTTTGTGTCTTAGAGTAGATAATAAGTGCAGAGGTCACACTTCTTTCCATATATGTAACACCCACCAACAATTGATTGGCAGTAGCATTTAGCGGTCCTAATTTGGAAGGATATCTTTGAAATCCTTAGTTCGGCGATAAGCTGGAAAGATAGATGCAGTTGGGAAAATTTCTTGAAGATAGGGGGATGAGTTAAGTAAACTGAATGAATACGCTTTTTAATAACCTTGCCAACATCTGGAAATAAGGGGTTAAAGTCAAGCAATAAAGGAAACACCTCTTTGCTCTTCTTAACTCTAGATCTATCCTTGAAAACTTCGGAACTTTCAATTTGCAAGGTCATATCAAATTGCCTGTCCACCAAATCTCCATTATATTTTTGATGCTTCAAGTAACCCTTATATTCGGTGCACCTAGCCTTAAGGATTTCATCGTTAGAATAGTTTCTCTTAATTCTAAGAGCAACTCAAAAAGGAATAGCTCTTTTATTTTGAAATGGCTGGAAGCTGGAAAACAGCAGATATAAATGGCATAATATAAATCTGTGGGTTTAGCATAAATATCTGTAACAACCTACCCATCACGAAGATGTAAAGTAAGATCAAGAACGTTGAGGTTGTGCTCCAAGTAAACCAATTCGAATTTGATGGTGGGATACAAAGATTTGATATAATCTGTAAATTCCAATGATTTGGGTAAACCTTGCGTCCAAAAATCTAAAATATCGCCTCTGTAGTGCTACCAAACCAAAGGCTTAATAGGATCCCCAGACTTAGCAAGTTCTAGATCTGCATTGCTACCTGCAATTTTTCGGACCCATTGCAGTGCCGTGTTTCTGAACAAAATTTTGATTAGCAAATGGACAATTATTAACTTGAAGCCAAATTTCAACAACTTCCAAGATGCAATCAGTTGAAGAAAATTGTCGGACCTTTTAGAAGTTTGTTTCTTTCTATTATCCCAAGTATACTTAGCTACAATAATTTCTCGAAAAATACGTTGCATCCTTCACTGGATCCTTCTACTGAGAGCTCTTCGTTTGGTGAACCTTCTGTACACAAGCTATTTAAATTGTTTTTGGTCCACCACACATAGTAGATGTATTTTGCGGGTCCTAGGGCACATCTAAAACCAATCAAAATCAATTAAATTCCACTAATTTTTAACACGCTTAAACCAAAATTCACATCAAGTACATTAAAATAAATTACAAATCCCTAAAATCAGATCAAAAATCCTACAAATCAGACCAAAAATACCAAACATCAGATCCAAATCCGGCAATATCAAAGTCCAACAAAACACAACAAACCAACAAAATCATGCTTAGTCACACAGAGCAGAATAAGAACAAAATCAAAATCAAAATCGGCCAAAATCAGATCAAAAATAAAAATTAAAATTTATCATTGGTTTAGATGTGCGCTACGACCCGCAAAATACATCTACTCGCATCGTTGAATAGATCCGATGGCTCTTTTGTCCGACATACCTGCCTCTCTGTTTAACACCTGGAACAAATTTGTGCGCTACAAACACCACAGCTACTTTCTTTTTCGTTGCATTAGAGGATGTCGCATACCTAAAGGACTAACACTCCATTTTGACCTTCAATTGGTTAAAGACAATGTTAATTTACAGGAATCTTGCAGAGCCTCTTTTAGCATCATGAAAGACATTTCCGACGCAGCTTTCTCCGTGACTAAGACCCTACGAAGACAGTTACAATTTGAGCGTGATTGTAACCTAGGTGAGGATATTGCCAATAGAATTTGGTCCAGAGTTAAGAACATGATGAACACTTTGAAATTTAAACTTAAAGGAAAGCACATCGCAAATATGCTGTTGCTACACCATGCCGCCCTAACGATGAGGATCAGTCGGTTACTTTAGGACCCATAAGCAGACGCATTAGGAATAGGCGTTTTAAGAAGAACCTCAAGCTTAGAATTCCATCCTCAGATAGAATAGACTTCACTATTCGAGATTTGGGTAACATGCCTGACCTTAATGTCGTCAATTCAACATCTTCTGAACTAACAAGTGCAGATCCTAGCCTTCTGAAGAAAGGGCCTTCCTTTAGTCCGACACCTAAAGACGTTAACTGGCAGAAGACCATTCATTTGATAAAATGGATAAATTCGAAAGAAGAATACGGCTTGTAGTATACCACCATGATAAAAATTCTAGTGCCATCGCACCAACGCATGTCAAACATTTGCCACCTGTACCTTCCAGCAGCAACTGGATGCCTCCTAAGTCTATCTATCCTGAAGTGGAACTATTTCTTAACAACATTAGGCAAGACATTCTTAACCCATTGTAACTCCAAAGGACAATCTTACAAAGGACGAAAGGTTAGCTAGCTCTTAGAAATTTGAAATCTAAGAATAACGTAATTAGAATTCAAGATAAGGGATCTCGCTTCGTCATTTTTAGTAGAGAAGAGTATGACAATAAGATGTTTTACCAGCTTAATAACAGGTTACACTATGATAAAGTAGATTCTGATTCTACTTCCAAAAATTTAGAAAGATGAAAGTTTGGAGTCGCAAATGGCTCACTGAAGACCAGATTAGTGAAGAGGTTGCTACGTGGATTACCAATTTAGATCTAAAACCAGGGGTGGCATTTGGCAACGTTAAAACTCATAAAGAAGGTAATCCACTCCGTCTTATTACATCCTTTTGCGGAAGGGCAATTGAGAGACTTTCTGCACTCACTGGATTCTATCTCAAACCACTCGCCCAAAATCTACCTTCTTTTGTTAAGGATACTACAGACCTTATTAATAAGATTCAAACTTTGATGAGAGAGGTCCTTTCCCAACGTTACTTGTCTCTTGGGATGTTGTAGCTATGTTCCCAAATATTGATAACAATCTTGCTTTAACAGTAGTTAGAAAAGCCTTGGACTCCAGGGCTAATAAGTATCCTACAACTGATTGCATCTCGGAAGCTGTTGAAATTTGTCTTCAAGTTAATAATTGTCAAATTGTTAATCATAATTTTCTTCAAAAACACGGCACTGCAATGGGTCCGAAAAATGCATGTAGCTATGCAGAACTAGCCATGGGTACTATTGATGAACTTGCTAAGTTTGGAGATCCTATGAAGCCTTTGGTCCTATTAAGTTTTGGTGGCACTACAGAGACGATGTTTTAGATTTTTGGACGCAAGGTTAACCCAAATTATTGGAATTTACAGATTATATTAATTCTTTGTATCTCACCATCAAATTCGAATTGGTTTACGCAGAGCACAGCCTCAACGTTCATTATCTTACTTTACATCTTCGTGATGGGTATGTTGTTACAGATATTTATGCTAAACCCACCGATAGCCATCTATATCTGCTGTTTTCCAGCTCCCACCCATTTCACTGTAAAGGAGCTATTCCTTTTGGAGTTTCTCTTTCTTATGAGGAGAAGTTTCTGGAACCTATTAAGTACGCGGATGTTTGCGTGGTCACGCAATCTTTCTCCTAGAGAATTCTAGAACACACCAACATGATGTTAACATGTGAAGTAACCTTCTTTAAATAGCTATTGTAGTAATCTTCCGAATGTTCTAGAACTGTCTCTGAAAATATACAAGAAACGTTATCACAGAGCTTTGGAACTTACGTACGGAAGCTCAGAGTTAGTATAAAGTAGTGAAGAGTTATTTCGAGATCACGCCGTTCGCTGTGACTGAAGAAGCTATCCAAGGAAGAATTGAAGTTGTTTGCTCTCAAGTGGATATGTCTCAAAAGGAGTTCGTAAGTTTAAAGTGTCAAGTGGTGACTTAACTTATCTAGTTTTAAAGTTAAAGGATAGCTTGTCAGCGCTTAGACTATATTTAAGTTAGCGATCGCTCCCTTTGTAGACTACTCTAATTATTTCAGTTGTCAGTTTCAAATAAATGGTTGAGTTCGTAGCGGAAAGACGTTTTTCATTCTTTTCTGTACAGACAGAGAAAACAGGCTTATTTATTTAGATACCAGTATGTCATATCGTAACACTCTGAGAATTAAGAGAAACTGTTCTAAGGATGAAATGCTTAAGGCTAGGTGCACCGAATATAAGGGTTTCTTGAAGCATCAAAATGGAGATTTGGTGGACAGGTAATTTGACTGGGCCTTGCAAATTGAAAGAGCGATATCCGAACTTCTCAAGGATAGATCTAGAATTAAGAAGAGCAAAAAGGTGTTTCCTTTATTGCTTTACTTTAACCCTTTATTTCCAGTTATTGGTAAAATTATTAAAAAGCATTTTCATTTACTCAGCTCATTCCCCCATCTTCAAGAAATTTTTCATCTGCATCTATCTTTCCAGATTAATTATCGCGGAACTAAGAATCTCAAAGATATCCTGGCACCTTCCAAATTAAGACCGCTTAATGGTACTGTTAATCATGAAATTGTTGGTGGGTGTTGCAAATGTGGAAAGAAGTGTGACCTCTATCTACTCGAATTATCTACTGGAAGACACAAACTTCAGAAGTAAGGCCATTAGACGTAAATACTTCGTTAACCAAAGGGTTAATACCGAGTCTGATAATGTTATTTATCTAACTACATGTAATTAATGTAATCTTCAATATGTGGGCTCCACATCCACCAAATGTAAGGTCAGATTTCGAAACCATCGCCTATGCTTACAAACAAAAAGACCTGCGAGTTGGCGGTACATTTTAGTTGGCATTTTATATAATTAATTAAACCCCGAACAATATCTGAGGAAGGCTGAACGGCCGAAACATTATAAAATTGTTCGACCTTTTAGAAGTTTGTTTCTCTCTATTATCCCAAGTATACTTAACAAATTCTATATATATATTGAATAAAAGCAAAGACAAATAATGAAAAGAAAACCGGTCAGTTGTACGCTTAATTCATTTTACACTTATTTGAGGAAAGGTTGTCACTGTGAAATGCATAAAACATAAACGATGCGGCCTTTAACTGGGAAGCTGGACCAGTAATCTTCGTCTGTGACAGAATGCACTCATTATGTTAACACAGCATGCATAAATTGTGCTCTAATAACATCTTGGTTATCGAGAAATAGAATATTACTAAGCTTGCCAATGCTATCTACCCAGAATCCTAATCGGTGCCACGTTTTACGATTTATGCTTTTCGCGGGTCAACCTTTCTTCAGTTAGGTGTATTCACACTTCCTTCCCTCCTTCCTTTTCTAGGATTGATCAATTTTATAATTATTCGCATTATTCGTAATTTTCGTATTTGCTTTCATTACTGGTTGTGTCTCGCTTAACTAGAAATAGTAATTGGACCGAGAACAGTGCAATTGAGGGAGTAATTAGACGAGGAATTTTTTATCAGTTTGGAAGTGGAAGAAAAAGAAAAGAAGAACCCATTTTAGTGCAGCGATGACGTGCGCACAACATAGGTGTCCAATTAAAGCTATCCAATTACAAAAGTTGTAAATATAAGGTCGCAACCGCTAGCCAATTACGTGAGAAATAGGCGCGCGGATAACCAATCAAAATCGAGAATTTTATTATTGCATCAATGAAATGATGACCCTACCTGCGAATCAAACAGTCTGTTGGCATTTTGGACGTTCTCAGCCTCACCGTTTATTCGATTGTTTGATCCAGGTGGAACGTGCATGTATATATCTGACATACAAGGCTTGAAAAGAGCAGCCAGCAGACAGCCCAAATGGAAAATGATCTTCATGATCTGTTAATAAGAATAAAAGAAAACAAAAACAAAGCTAAAATCTATTCGTCAGTTTAAACTAAGTAGTCATGAAAATGAAAATTGATTTTACCGGCCCTGCTCAAATTCATGTCTGTCGCCACTGTGTAATGTTCTTATGATTGTCGAAGGTATTTTCGATTCCGTAGTCGTTGACTGGTAAACATCAAAAGCACAACTTGTGGCACAAAAACAGATCATCTTTCAAGCCGAAAACCTTGGAAGCGTTTGCCTTTGAAGTCGAGTTTTCTAGTATACTCAGGAAAGTCCAAACGGTCTATATTGATTAAACTCGAAAGAGTATTAAAAAGGTGATTAATGATTTCAGCTCTAGCTTACCAACGCTTTCAATAACCAATCAATCAATCTACCATGACAGTCTTTCTTCGCTCTTTTCGTTTAAAGTGCATACAAAACAGATTTCACAAGTTTTAAAAATACCATATATTTATCTATTTTCTAAGTTCGGTCAAATTCACATGAAAAATCGAATCTTTTAGGTAACAGGTCGTGCATAAACGTCTATCAAAGGGTTTACTTTTTATTATTTCGTGCTGCGTACTCTATTAAGACTCACTGAATGCATCCTTAGCTACAACTGAACCTAGACTCTGCTGTTAACAGACACACCTCTAAGAAGTAGAAGTAATGTGAGCCACCTTTACAGCATCCAAATCTACGCATTGTTGTAGGTCATTCAACTTTACAACATCCAAACATTCGCGTTACTTGAGCCTTATAAGAAGCCATCAATTGTGTTGTTACATCTGAATATATCTTTCTATACTCCAACTATAAAATTTAAATGCATGCGTTTGAAAACTGACATGATTTCTTTAACACTAAGCCGAGTGTAAAATGCATTTTAAAATTTTCAACTTCTTCAATAAGTGACGATCAAACCAAATAAATATATTAAACTTGGATCAATTCACTTACTTACCCTTATTAAATTTGAACTAAAGGAATTATCCTGAGTTTTTTGCAGGACGAGGCGCAGAAACAATATCAGCATTTACCTCAAGTCTTTCTCTTATTTGTGATGCTTTAGTTAACGCAAGTAGGATTTGCAGTTGAATGGGAATTCGCCTCTCTTGTTATGCATTAATAGACATACCTAGTCCCACTCCAAGATCTCAGACGGAAATCCATGATTTCCACTTAATTCCAAAACACGGTTTTTGCAATACACTCTGAATTTTAAGCACGAAAAGTTTCCCTGTTTGCAATAAATCAAAAAATGTTTCAAGCAATTTCCTATTCTTTATTGGAAACTCAGTGTAATGTTTAAGCCACGCATAAAAAACCAAATGATTTTCAGAATTTTTTGTCTCGAGAGGTTCCTCAATAGAAAGCGAGAGACGATTGAAAATCTCTGATCCCCAAAACATTCAGGAGGGAATACAGAATTTCTGATCCCCCATAGGACACAGAAGATTATTCGCCGACCGTTTAGCTCAGTGGTAGAGCATCGGACTAGCGTGCGGTAGGTCGTGGGTTCAAACCCCGGCCGGACCAACACTCAGGGTCTTAAAATAATTGAGGAGAAAGTGCCGCCTTTGTAATGACATCTGCAAATGGTTATACTTTCTAGTCTTCTCGGATAAGGACGATAAACCGTAGGCCCCGTCTCACAACTATTCATAATTGATTCCGTGGGACGTAAAAGAACCCACACACTGTTCGAAAAGAGTAGGGGACGTAGTTCCCGGTGCTGTGGTGTATCTCTTACCTGATGGTTAAATGCTCGGAGATATTAGCTGCACAAAGCTACTCTAAAATCCGAGCGTAAATAAAGTAATGTATGTGTATGTATGTATGTATGTATGTATTCAGAATTTCTGATCTCCCATAGAACACAGAAGAGGATTCAGAATTTCTGATCCCCTACAAAAACACAGGAGAAGAATCAGAATTTCGTATTATGCAAGCAACCTAAAAGATAAAATTTATTTTCCTCTCTGGGCTCAAAGCAGTCACAAATCTGAGCTCGAGGTCAAAGTCTATAAAGGATTCTGGAGGGAAGTAAGAACACCACATAAACACTATTCAATCAAGACTGTTTCATTAGAGAAGCCACATTAAATCGTATCACTGAAGACAGGGTTTGAATCTTTCTACCTGCCTAAACAATGCCTAATTAGGATTTTTTTTTCTTGATAACAATAAGCCGAGTGTGAAATACATTCTAACATTTTCAACTTCTTCAATAAGTTACGATCAAACAAAATGAATATATTAAACTTGGATCAATTCAATTACTTACCCTTATTAACTTTGAACTAAAGGATCTATCCTATATTGTTTGTAGGACAAGGCGCAGAAGCAATATCAGAATTTACCTCAAGTCTTTCTCTTATTTGTGATGCTTAACGCAAGTGGAATTTGAACTTAAATTGGAGTTTCCCTCCTTTCAGTTGTCTGCACGTCACAACAACAATAAGCTATTCTTTAAATGTCAAATTAGCGGTGCTATTCGTGTGCTTCACATTAAACAAGACAAAGCCGAGTTCTAAAGCATTTTTATTGGTTATGTCTCCAGCTATTTTGGGAAAAGTATTTCAGATGTTACCATTAATTTCTGTTTCAAGAAGCCATGCACTACTAGGCAACATCCCTCATGGATGATGGTACATTCTCAAAACATTAACCTTCAAACTTCAAAGTTAATAAATTGGTCTTAATGTGCAGGTGACGACTTGTTATGCATTGATAGACAACTCAAATCCCACTCTAAAAGAATAATAGAATCTCAAGAGATGTTATGCTTCATTGCAAAGTTAATTAAAAGTTAATTGAATTACGACATTACAAAAGACAGCGGATACATTCTTTTTACTTGGGCTACTACCACAGGTAGCCCGAGTCTAGGTTTACCTTTTCGGTCTATCAGTCTATCGACAACGTCGCAAATCGGACTACCCGCAGAGACCCTTGGGTATTGCTATTTTAAAAACGAGGCTTCATCAAGTTATTGCACCATCGATGTTGGATGCGAAAGATGTGTACTCTGAACTATCTTTGAAAGCCAATGTTATGCACATGAATACTACTGACTCTTGTATTGTCAGCTACTGTTGTCATTGGGATCCAAAAGCTGAAGTTAATACATGAATTTTGTACAGCGACAAGACACGCGTCGTTGGATGCCTCGAGTCAACAATTTGTGCAAGACAACAATACGCGAATAAAGGACGTTATAAAGATTTTTTCATCTAATTTAAATTTTGATAGCATTTTTGGATGAAGTTTTCTTAATTGCGGTCTGTCTCATACGTGGTCACGTAGAAAATTACGGAAGCCTGTAAGGGACATTCGAGATACGACTTAATAGGAGAAGAAAAAAAAATATGGAGGTAAATGCGACATAAAAATGCGAGATGCGCGATAAAAAATGCGACATGCGAGATAAAAAATGCGACATGCGAGATAAAAAATGCGACATGCGAGATAAAAAAATGCGAGATGCGAGATAAAAATGCGAGATACGAGATGCGAGATAAAAAATGCGAGATGCGAGATAAAAAAAATGCGAGATAAAAATGCGAGATGCGAGATAAAAAATGCGAGATGCGAGATAGGACTTGTTCCCAGGGCCTTCTTCGCATTCAAAATGGCAGACGGAGAAGCGGCTAGTGATAATATTGACTTATAAGCTACTACGTGGCTGCTTATTTTCCTCTGTGTTTTGTGTCTGTTATGGTTATGGAAAATGTAGTTGTCTGTACTTAATAGTATTCTTGTTGCATGTCTTTCTCACTTGACGAACTGTGTAGATGCTGTTCTTCCCAGCTACATATCAGCACTATCCATAAATGCCCAGCAAGATCGTATCATTTAATTGTATTCGATGATATAGAAGTTCGATTACGTAGTGAGAAAGACATGCAACAAGAATATCAACAAGTACAGGCAACTCCATTTTCCATAACCATAACCGAAACAAAACACAAAGGAAAATAAGCAACCACGTAGCTTTATAAGCCAATATTATCAGCAGCCGCTTCTCCGTCAGCCATTTTGAAAGCGGAAAAGGACCTATTTCGCATGTCGAATTTTTATCTCGCATTTTTTTATCTCGCATGTTGCATTTTTTATCTCGCATGTCGCATTTTTTATCTCGCATGTCACATTTTTTTATCTCGCATCTCGCATTTTTTATCTCGCATCTCGCATTTTTTATCTCGCATCTCGCATTTTTTATCTCACATCTCGCATTTTTATCTCGCGTCTCGAATTTTTATCTCGCATCGCACATTTTTTATCTCGCATCTCGCATTTTTTATCTCGCATCTCGCATTTTTATGTCGCATTTACCTCCAGAAATTTTTTTCTCCTCCTACTAATTACAATATAAGTCGCATCTCGAATGTCCCTTACAGGCTTCCGTACTTACAGGATTCCGTAGCTTAAACACGACGTCGACGGTGTTTAAGATTGCGGTGCGATATACAGTCTGAATCAGTGGTCGGCTCCGGCAATTCTACTTTTTACAAGAAACGCGGATTACGAAAATGAAAAATGCCTTAAAATCAAGGTCTTTATTTGTATTTTACACTCAAAACAAAAAAAAGACACCTCTTTTTAAACTTCGACTCGCCATTATGAAAACCTGAGAAAAGTACCCCTTTTCAATCAGTGGTCGGTTCTGGCAATTCTACTTTTTACAAAAAACGCGGATTACGAAAATGAAAAATGCATTAAAATCAAGGTCTTTATTTGTATTTTACACTCAAAACAAAAAAGGACACCCTTTTTTTTAACTTCGACTTGCCATTAGTAAAACATGAGAAAAGTACCCCCTTTTCTCATAAAAAGCAGGACATTTTTAGGATTTATCTTCGATATAAAGTGAAGCAACTTTCT
Organism: Ricordea florida; assembly: GCA_949710005.1. Lineage (NCBI taxonomy): Eukaryota > Metazoa > Cnidaria > Anthozoa > Corallimorpharia > Ricordeidae > Ricordea > Ricordea florida. The sequence goes on from OX453280.1 coordinate 16,962,829, forward strand.
TGAGTAATATTTATATCTCACTAATCACAAAAAAGCCAGAAAGGAAAATTTCTCGAGTTTTTTCAGCTTTTTGTCTTTTTATACCAAGTCGACTTTTTTTATCTTTCTTTGTTTCGACTTTTTGGCGGACAGTTATCAAAAAAAGGCGGGAATCCCAATCTTCGGGCCTCTCGCCTGACAGCTGTCAAAAAATGGCGGGAAAATTCTGAGCAATCCTGACGTTAATTTACAAGTGTTGCACACTTTGTGTTCAGTGCTTGAAGATGTCGGACGTTTACATCAAGATTAAGATGGACGAGAAAGAGGTCAAACTTAAGTCTTCAACTTTAAACAACAGTAATCTGGCCATGATATTCAGGCTCGATTTAAGCCAGGGGATCTGCATTAATAATTCTCCCATCAGATACTTGCTTTTACCACGTCGAGGACTTGGAGAAGACGTACTTCGTAAAGGGAGAACGAATGAGCCCGGACTCAGTTGGCTCAGTAGTGTCCGCAATGCAGTCTACGTCGCTTATACCGTGTTTAGAACAAAATAAACGCAAGTTTCTTTCAGAGAAGCCTCTTCTTACTTCCGGAAGCCTTTGCTTGAATAGACTACTGATCTCCTTGTATGTTTTGTTCACTTTTATCTGACTCCTTATCACGTTAATATTACTTTCAAAATATTCCATAATGGTCGTCGCCAAATTCAAACTGAAAGTCACAATTGATCACCAGTCGACAAACGGCGCAAAAATAGGCGCGTCAACTAAATGTTGACAGCTGTCACCTTGACAGCTGCCAGCCGAAAACTCGAAACATGGAAAGATAAAAAAGTCGACTTTTTTCGACTTTGTATAAAAAGGCAAAAAGCTGAAAAAACTCGAGAAATTTTCATTTCTCGCTTTTTTGTGATTAGTGAGATATAAATATTACTCAAGAAAGTTGGTTCACTTTATATCGAAGACAAATCCTAAAAATGTCCCGCTTTTAATGAGAAAAGGGGACTCTTTTCTCAAGTTTTCATAACGGCGAGTCGAAGTTAAAAAAAAGGTGTCTTTTTTTTTGTTTCGAGTGTAAAATACAAATAAAGACCTTGATTTTAAGGCATTTTTCATTTTCGTAATCCGCGTTTTTTGTAAAAAGTAGAATTAGCGGAACCGACCACTGATTAGTCTGGTAGGTTTTTTGCGGTCGTGCAACCAGCCATATAGTATACAATATATACAAAACTAAGGCGTAAACTGACATTCACGTTTGTTCGAAGCCGTATTATCAAGTGTAGCCCGAGTGAACGCTCCCGAGAGCGTCTAGTTTATTTTCAGATTCGTTTTATGACGCCTCTCTCCGACACAAACACTTCTGTTTCTGATGAAGACTTAATGATAATAATCCTATCACTTTATTTAATCGCGAGAGGTGCAACATTGCGGTTTATCACTATATGATGACTAATTATCACTTGGAACATCGTGAGAATATGCCAGCCTGTAGCCAAACCCTTGGTCCGTTGGGTTGTGCATGAGCGCCTTGCGGCTGCACTTGCAATATAGTCTACAATTTTATCCTTTAACATTTACAATTTTAAATATTATTTTGACTACTAAACCCATAAACTACCAAAGTGTTCTGGCAAGCTCTCAAATGGTTTTAAACTACACGACATCAGCTCTAAGAGCTATATCACAGTCAACTCATGGCAAACCACTCGTCCCTAACTTGTGGCGAAGTTTGTGCGAACTCGACATTTCAAGATCTAAACCTACGCGCTGAACCAAATAAATATATTAAACTTGAATCAATTCACTTACTTACCCTTATTAAATTTGAACTGAAGGATCTATCCTGAGTTGTTTGCAAGACAAGGCGCAGAAACAATGCCAGTATTTACCTCAAGTCTTTCTCTTATTTGTGATGATTAACGCAAATAGGATTTGCACTTGAATGGGAATTCGCCCCCTTGTTATGCATTAATAGACATACCTAGTCCCACTCCAAAAGAATGAATAATAGAATCTCAAGAGATGTTATGCTTCATTGCAAAGTAAATTAAAAGTTAATTAATTAACGTCATTACAAAAGACAGCGGCTACATTCTTTTTCATTTTGAGATTCGATGTATGACCCCTCTCTCCGACACCAACACTTTTGTTAGTGATGAAAACTTATTTAACGTTTCCTCACATGCTTTAAATCTGATTACTTGCACAAATGCTTTTACGCATTTACATTAATCGGCGAAGATGTATTCTAAAAACTATACCAGAGGGCCATCCAATCTAAAATGCGGTGTTTCAGTTTGGTAAAATTCAGAGCTAATGCTAAAAATTAAATTGTTTCCTAGACGAGGCGCAGAAACAATATCAGTATTTACCCGCTCAAGTCTTCCTCTTATTTGTGGTGCATAACGCAAGTAGGATTTGCCATTGAATGGGAGTTCGCTTTCCTTCAGTTGTATGCACGCCTCAACAAAAATATGCTATTCCATAAATGTAAAATTTAGCCGTGCTATTCACGTTATTCACATTAAACAAGAGAAAGCCAAGTTCTAAAGCATTTTCACTGGTTATGTCAGTCTCCAGCTATTTTGGGAAGAATATTTCCGATTTTGCCATTAATTTCTGTTACAAGGAGTAATACACCACTAGGCGACAATACTATTTCCCTTATGGGTGGTGATGCAATCTTACAACATTAACTTTATACTTCCAAGTTAATAAATAGCTCTTAATGTGCAGGCGACGACTTGTTATGCATTGATAGACATGCCAGTTCCAAATCTAAGACAATAATAGAATTCAGGTGCCCGATGGGCTCCTGTAGAATCTCAAGAGATGTACGTTATGCTTCAAGGCAAAGTAAATTAAAAGTATATTGATTTACATCAATGCAAAAGACAGCGGCTACATTTATTTCGAGATTTGATTTATGACACCTCTCTCCGACACAAACACTTTTCACAAAGTTTGTGATGAAGACTTGATGACAAAAATCATGTGATTTTATTTAATGTTTCCTCACATGCTGTAAATCTAATTGCTTGCACAAATGCTTCCATGCATTTACATTGATCGTCGAAAACGTATTCCAAAATCTATACTAGAACGCCTTCAAACTAAAATGCGGTGTTCCAATTTGGTAAAATTAAGAGCAAATACTAAGAATCACCTCAAAAATGCTTCTTTTTCGGTCTAAACTAGAAACCTGTCTCGCAGAGTAGTTTTGTTAACGTTGCAGCCTTAGAACGTCCGTTGGACATGGGTGCATGTAAAATTGGTCTAAAGTAAAACATAGAGCCTGGACGGAAATACATGATTTCCACCTAATTCCAAAGACGGTTTTTGCAATATACTATGAATTTTAAACTGGTGATAAGACTCACACGAAAAGTTTCCCTGTTTGCAATAAATCAAAAAGAATTTCAAGCAATTTCCTATTCTTTATTGAAACTTCAATCTAATGTTTAAGCCACGCATAAAAAACCAAATGATTTTCGGAACTTTTTGTCTCGAGTTTCCTCAATAGAAAACCAGAGATGATTTAAGTATTCTACCCCCCAAAAAAATTCAGGAGGTGATTCAGAGTTTCTGTTCCCCATAGAACACCGAAGAGTATTCAGAATTTCTAATCCATTACAAAAACACAAGAGAAGGATCAGAATTTCTTATCACGCAAACAACTTAAAAGATAAACTTTATTTTCCTCTCTGGGCTCAAAGCAGTCTCAAATCTTAGGTCAAAGTCCATGAAGGATTCTGGAGTGATGTAAGGACACCACATAAACACTATTCAACAGACACTGTTTCATTAGTGTAGCCACATTAAATCTTATCATTGAAGACAGCGTTTGAATCTTGCTACCTGCCTAAACAATGTCTAATCAGGATATTTTTTCTTGATAACAATAAGCCAAGTGTAAAATACATTGCAACATTTTCAACTTCTTCGATAAGTTACGATCGAACAAAATGAGTATATTAAACTTGGATCAATTCACTTACTTACCCTTATTAAATTTGAACTGAAGGATCTATCCTGAGTTGTTTGCAGGACGTAGAAACGATATCAGCATTTACCTCAAGCCTTTCTCTTCTTTGTGATGCTTAACGCAGATAGGAGTTGCACTTGAATGGGAATTCGCCTCCCTTGTTATGCATTAATAGACATACCTAGTCCCACTTCAAAAGAATGAATAATAGAATCTTAAGAGATGTTATGCTCCATTGCAAAGTAAATTAAAAGTTAATTAATTAACGTCATTACAAAAGACAGCGACTAAATTTTTTTTCATTTTGAGATTCGTTTTATGACTTCTCTCTCCGACACAAGCACTTTTGTTTGTGATAAAGACTTATTTAATGTTTCCTCACATGCTTTAAATCTGATTACTTGCTCAAATGCTTTCATGCATTTACATTAATCGACGAAGACGTATTCTAAAAATTATACTAGGTCGCCTTCTACACTATAATGCTATGTTCAAATTTGGTAAAATTCAAAGCAAATGCTAAGAATTAAGTTGTTTGCAGGACGAGGCGCAGAAACAATACCAGTATTTACGTCAAGTCTTTCTCTTCTTTGTGACGCTTAACGCAAGTAGGATTTGCACTTGAATGGGAATTCGCCTCTCTTGTTATGCATTAATAGACATACCTAGTACCACCCCTAAAATATTGAATAATAGAATCTCAAGAAATGCTATGCTTCATTGCAAAGTAAATTAAAAGTTAATTAATATGCGTCATTAGAAAAGACAGCGGCTACATTCTTCCCTTCCTTCAGTTGTCTGAAAACCATAGACGATTTAAATATTCTGACCCCCAAAAAATTCAGGAGGTGATTCAGAATTTCTGATCCCCCATAGAACACAGAAGGGGATTCAGAATTCTGATCCATTACAAAAACACAGGAGAAGGATCAGAATTTCTTATCACGCAAACAACTTAAAAGATAAACTTTATTTTCCAATCTGGGCTCAAAGCAGTCTCAGAGGCGCAGAAACAATACCAGTATTTACGTCAAGTCTTTCTCTTCTTTGTGACGCTTAACGTAAGTAGGATTTGCACTTGAATGGGAATTCGCATCTCTTGTTATGCATTAATAGACATACCTAGTACCACCCCTAAAAAATTGAATAATAGAATCTCAAGAAATGCTATGCTTCATTGCAAAGTAAATTAAAAGTTAATTAATTTGCGTCATTACAAAAGACAGCGGCTACATTCTTCCCTTCCTTCAGTTGTCTGCACGCCTTAACAAAAATATTTCGTCTAGTTTGATCGTCCGGGTGAGGGTAGTTCTGAAAAGAACTGTTGTTGGTGACTGACGTTTCGACAACCTGAGCGGAAGTCATCTTCAGAGTCAAGTGAATAATGTTTGTCAGACGATGATGTTATAAGTCTGGTCTGTTAAACGTGATTGGTCAGTTTAGCCATGATGGTCTGATTGGCTGAAAGACTCGTGTAAAGTTGGTTACCAGTCATTGGTCGGTTTCGATCCGTCTATTGTTTGTCAACTAGGTCGGTGTTTGGTCCATCTATAGTTAGTCAAATTATGTCGGTTTGTTAGAAGTCCGTTTGTCGGTTTTGTTTTCGTCATGGATAAGTCGTTTGTAAGGCGCCGGTAGTTGTTGACATCTGTTAAGAGGTGTTCGTTCCAAGTTGGTGTACCAGCTTTCCAGAGTCAGTCGTTGAAAAAGTTTGTAGTGTAGGTTAAGCAATGGGCAGAGTCCCAGTCAATGTTGTGGTTTGTCAGTTGATGATGTACAGCAATATGATTGTTGGTATCACCATTTCTTGTGGCTCGTTTGTGTTCAGTCAGTCTCGTGTTAAGGTTTCTGCCAGTCTCCGACCAATGTAAGAAGCCTGGCAGTCGGAGCATTTGATCTTGTAAACTGCTCCCTGTCTGTTGTTAGGTTCGACCTTGTCTTTTACCTTGGTCAGTAAATGTCGTAAGGTGATTGTAGGTTTGTGGGCTACACGAATGTTGTAGGGCTGTAGGATCCGTGAGATGATTTCAGAAGTGCCCTTAATGTAAGGTATAGTCACTGTAGTAACCGGTGTTGGGTTCCTGTTCGTTGCGTCAGTTTCAGTAGGTCGGTAAATGTTTCGTCTAACAAAGTCAGCGTTGTAATTGTTTTTGTGAAAGACACGTTCTAGGTAACTGTTTTCGTCACGTAAGCTGTCCGCTGTGTCACAAACTAGTTGCGCTCGTCTCGTCAAAGTCTTTATAGTCGTGGCTTTGTGTGAAGTCGGGTTGTAGGATGATTGGTCAAGTAATCTGTCGGTATGTGTCGGTTTTCTGTATACTCTCGTTCGCAGTTCGTTGTTGTCGCGGCTTACAAAACAGTCTAGAAAAGGAAGTTTTCCATTTTCTTCGATCTCTTTAGTAAACTGGATGTCGGCGTTCTGTTCGTTAAGGTGGTCGTGAAAACCGTCAATTTCGTCTTTGTGAACGGCGGTAAAGGTGTCGTCAACGTAGCGAAACCAAAGCGGTATCGTCTGTCGGTAAGTTGCAAGGGCGCGTTCCTCCACGTGTTGCATCACAATTTCCGCGACAACAACAGAAACAGGCGACCCCATGGCTGTTCCATGTAACTGTTTGTAGTGTTTACCGTTGTACTGAAAGTACGTCGACGTAAGGCAAAGGTTCAGTAAGTCCATGATGTCTTCTGTCGGTATCAGTATTTACCCGCTCAAGTCTTCCTCTTATTTGTGGTGCATAACGCAAGTAGGATTTGCCATTGAATGGGAGTTCGCTTTCCTTCAGTTGTAGGCACGCCTCAACAAAAATATGCTATTCCATAAATGTAAAATTTAGCCGTGCTATTCACGTTATTCACATTAAACAAGAGAAAGCCAAGTTCTAAAGCATTTTCACTGGTTATGTCAGTCTCCAGCTATTTTGGGAAGAGTATTTCCGATTTTGCCATTAATTTCTGTTACAAGGAGTAATACACTACTAGGCGACAATACTACTTCTCTCATGGGTGGTGATGCAATCTTACAACATTAAACTTTATACTTCCAAGTTAATAAATAGCTCTTAATGTGCAGGCGACGACCTGTTATGCATTGATAGACATGCCAGTTCCCACTCTAAGACAATAATAGAATCCAGGTGCCCGATGGGCTCCTGTAGAGTAAATAGCCAGGCTAATTTGACATTTAAAGAATAGCTTATTTTTGTTAACTCGTGCAGACAACTGAAGGAAGGGAAGAATGTAGCCGCTGTCTTTTCTAATGACGCAAATTAATTAACTTTTAATTTACTTTGCAATGAAGCATAGCATTTCTTGGAGATTTAGGAGTGGTACTAGGTATGTCTATTAATGCATAACAAGAGAGGCGAATTCCCATTCAAGTGCAAATCCTACTTACGTTAAGCGTCACAAAGAAGAGAAAGACTTGACGTAAATACTGGTATTGTTTCTGCGCCTCGTCCTGCAAACAACTTAATTCTTAGCATTTGCTTTGAATTTTACCAAATTTGAACATAGCATTATAGTTTAGAAGGCGACCTAGTATAGGTTTTAGAATACGTCTTCGCCGATTAATGTAAATGCATGAAAGCATTTGTGCAAGTAATCAGATTTAAAGCATGTGAGGAAACATTAAATAAGTCTTCATCACAAACAAAAGTGTTTGTGTCGGAGAGAGAAGCCATAAAACGAACCTCAAAATGCAAAAGAATGTAGCCGCTGTCTTCTGTAATGACGTTAATTAATTAACTTTTAATTTACTTTGCAATGAAGCATAACCTCTCTTGGGATTCTATTATTCATTCTTTTGAAGTGGGACTAGGTATGTCTATTAATGCATAACAAGGGAGGCGAATTCCCATTCAAGTGCAACTCCTATCTGCGTTAAGCATCACAAAGAAGAGAAAGGCTTGAGGTAAATGCTGATATTGTTTCTACGTCCTGCAAATAACTCAGGATAGATCCTTTAGTTCAAATTTAATAAGGGTAAGTGAATTGATCCAAGTTTAATATACTCATTTTGTTCGATCGTAACTTATCGAAGAAGTTGAAAATGTTGCAATGTATTTTACACTTGGCTTATTGTTATCAAGAAAAAATATCCTGATTAGACATTGTTTAGGCAGGTAGCAAGATTCAAACGCTGTCTTCAATGATAAGATTTAATGTGGCTACTCTAATGAAACAGTGTCGATTGAATAATGTTTATGTGGTGTCCTTACTTCACTCCAGAATCCTTTATGGACTTCAACCTATTTGGAGACTACTTTGAGCCCAGAGACGAAAATAAAGTTTATCTTTTAAGTTGTTTGCCGGTGATAAGAAATGTTGGTCCTTCTCCTGTGTTTTTGTAATGGATCAGAAACTCTGAATCCTCTTCTGTGTTCCATGGGGATCTGAAATTCTGAATCACCTCCTGAATTTTTTTGGGGTCAGAGATTTTGAATCGTCTCTCGTTTTCTATTGAGCGATGGGCTCCTGTAGAATCTCAAGAGATGTACGTTATGCTTCATTGCAAAGTAAATTAAAAGTATATTGATTTACGTCATTGCAAAAGACAGCGGCTACATTTATTTTGAGATTATATTTATGTCACCTCTCTCCGACACAAACGCTATTTACAAAGTTTGTGACGAAGACTTGATGACAAAAATCATATCATTTTATTTAATGTTTCCGCACATGCTGTAAACCTGATTACTTGCACAAATGCTTCCATGCATTTACATTTATCGGCGAAAACGTATTCCAAAAACTATACTAGAACGCCTTCAAACTAAAATGTGGAGTTCTAAAGCACTTTTATTCGTTATGTCTCCAGCTATCTTGGGAAGAGTATTTCCGATTATACCGTAAATAACTGTTACAAGGAGTAATACACTACTAGGCGACAATACTACTTCCCTCATGGCTGGTGATGCATTCTTACGACATAGTGTGCAGGCGACAACTTGTTATGGATTGATAGGCATGCCAAGTCCCACTCTAAAAGAACAATAGAATCTCAAAAGATGTTATGCTTCATTGCAAAGTATATTTAAAAAAGTTAATTGATTTACGACATTACAAAAGGCAGCGGCTACATTCTTTTTTTATTTTAAGATTCGTTTTATGGCGCCTCTCTCCGACACAAACACTTCTGTTTCTGACTGGGAAGACTTCATGATTTAAATCCTATCACTTTCTTTAATCGAGAGAGGTGCAGCATTGCGGTTTATCACTATATGACGACTAATTATCACTTGGAACATCCTGAGAATATGCCAACCTATAGCCAAACCCTTGGTCTGTTGGGTTGTGCATGAGCGCCTTGCGGCTGCACTTGCAATATAGTCTACAATTTCATCCTTTAACATTTACAATTTTAAATATTATTTTGCCTACTGAACCCATAAACTACCAAAGTGTTCTGGCAAGTTCTCAAATGGTTTTAAACTACACGTCATCAGCTCTAAGAGCTATATCACAGTCAACTCATGGCAAACCACTCGTCCCTAACTTGTGGCGAAGTTTGTGCGAACTCGGTATTTCAAGATCTAAACCTACGCGCCGTGGTTGCTGTGACGGCCAGTCGAGGATGATTGTATCTAACGTTGTTCTAAAAGTACTATATCTACAAACTAATTCTTTTTCTTATCAGCCGCGAGACTTGGAAGAGAAAGTTTGTGATAGTTTGCATTTTGAAAATCAAGCATCCGAAGCAAATGTATTGAATATACAGATTGACACACGTATGTACATCCAACACAGAGATCCCAAGCAATAGTGAAAGGCGGGTTCCAGCACAATGTGCCGATATTTCAACACAAAATCAGACAAAATGAGTGGAATTTGTTGAAATTGTGCTAGGGTTTTGTTGGATCTTGCTCTGTATAATTATGCTCTATTTTGTTGCGAGTTGTTGAGTTGCAGTCAGACTTATTTTCATCCGGATTTTTTTTTTTCGGATCGGATAAATTTTGATGAATTTTCAGCTGATTTTCTCTGGTTTTGTCAGATTTTGACGGATTTCTTTTGCCTGATTTTGTGTTGAAATATCGGCACATTGTGCCGAAACTTGTGGTAAAAAGTGATGAATTCGAGAATTCGTTCCCCTTTCTATATATTCTTCTTTAATTCGGTTTATTTTGTTGCTCGCTCGCTACCCTCGCTCCGCAGCTAATATCGTTGTATGGATTGAGGCGGTGCGAGCTTTCGCGAACACAACAAACGAAATGAATGGTGTAAGGACTGTGAATGAAGTAAATTGTGTAAATATAACAGGCGAAAACATCGATGCAAGGAATGTTGTGATCCAATAAAAATCAGCTTCAAAAAATGGATTCATAAGTGTAGATATTATGATAGAAAAAACAAACTATACGACGCGGATAGATTTATGGATAAGTATTTCCTGCTACTACTCAGATTACTAATATGTAACTCCCATATATTATCAAAACGATTTGGCAACTATCGGGCGACTTGACAATGGCATCGGCCACGTAAAATCCAACTGCATAATTTGTTGCAAAAAATGTAATAGCGGGGCTCCCGCGCGCGCGAAGCGCGCGTGGGGCACAGCCCCATACTCATGGAATATGGCCAACCTCTTTTCTTTTGGTTGTCTCGTGACTGACCGAGCGTACGTACGTACGTACGTAAGTCCGCGTCTACAGATTGTACGGGTAGGGTAGGGGAGACTATCAAAAGGAAGGGAGGGGTATCTCAGGCTTGTCTTGGCAAATCCTCATCTTTTATATTGGACATTCACAATATGGTCAATTGACAGCTGTCAAAACGGGATAGCCACTGACCAGCATCACATGACCATATTGTGGGCTCATGTGTCAACTCATCGAGGTGACGTGATTTATTTGGAAGCTGTTCTGGTAGCCCGCGTATTTTTGGCGGGAAATTGCGTTGACGACTGAAAAAGAAATTTTCAGTTCATTGTCTTTTTGAGACACAATATTACTACTCTACACTGTTAAAGTTTTACTAAAGGATAAACGAAACAATTTCTATTGCTATGTCAACAAACAATAGCAGAGAAAATATAATTTGCACAGGGTTCAGGTGAAGAGCAACGGGAAAGAGAGCAAGAATTAACTGAGGAAGAATGAGCGAAGTAGATTGCCAAAGAAGGCGCAGTCGGGAAAGAGAAAGGAGACGAAATTATAGCGAAGAACGCCGACAAGCAGAAAGAGTCCGGGCTCGAGAAAACAGACAAAATGTTAACGAAGAACGCCGAGAAGCGGAAAGATTCCGTGCTGTGGAAAACAGACAAAATTTTAGAGAAGAACGCCGAGAAGCGGAAAGACTCCGTGCTGTGGAAAAAAGACAAACGTTTAGCGAAGAACGCCGAGATACCCCGCTAAACGCCATGCAAGAGAGAAACCTCGGCTCATAGGGTAAAGAAGAGAAGGTTTTTTGCCCATGATTATGAATTATAGGATTGAAGGAAACCCTGAAGTTCAGTAATAGATTCTTGAGTGCTTAAAGAGGAGCGAGATTCCTTAAAACTCGTTGTTTCAATTATTTCGAAAGATCTATACCAACAAAGCCGAGAGAACATTTCAGATACTTCGCCATCATCGGCAAATTTGCATAGTTCAAAGTCATTAATTCAAGATGAAATTAAGGTTAAAGAGTCTCAAGAGAACACTAATGACTGGAAAACTGTTAAAACTGGTGTTAACAAGAAACAAAGAAGGTCTTCAACTGGAACGAAATCTAAATATATCTCCACGAACAACAAGCCTAACCGTACCGACAGTGGGGCTTCAGCACAGAGTGACGAGCGGGTAACAGTCGTTGTCGGAGACTCCCTCATAAAGAATGTTCATGGTATAAAAGTTGCTAAAGCCGTGGGTCACCGAGTTGTTGTCAAGTCATTCAGTGGAGCTAACATTCATGACATGAAATCACACATTATTCCTACGATTGAAAGATCCCCCGACCAAATTTGTTTACATGTGGGCACCAATGATTTGAGATCTTCTCCGCCGAATGACGTCGCGGATGCTATTGTTGACTTAGTCAGAGAAATTGAAGGTGCGTGTGAGGCAGAGATAATCGTATCTGAACTAACAACAAGGAACGATGCCTATGGTGATGCAGTCAAAACTGTTAACCGACGCCTGAAACAATTTTGTAAGCAAAATGATTGGAAACTCGTAAGCCACTCAAATATTACCTCAAAGGAACTTAACAAAGGCGGGCTCCACTTAAATAAAGAAGGTAACGAACTCTTGCAAAGAAATTTTATACATTTTTTAAGGAATAATTGATCCCCAAATTCCATGAATGTGGAGTCTGATGTCTCAACAAATTTGTTGGATCCTGTCTTCATTAATGAAAATAATCATACCTCTTCCCCAACGGCCACTTTTTCAAATATCTCTTATTCTTTACCGCTTGGACGAGGTTTTAAAATTGCCGGTTTAAATATCAATAGTCTTACAAAGCATATTGATGAACTTAGAATTCTTCTTGATGATTATTCTATAGATATTCTTTCACTTAACGAAACCAAACTTGATGAATCTATCAAAAGTTGTGAGCTACATATTCCAGGCTATGAACTTATTCGACGTGATAGAGATAGAAATGGCGGAGGTGTGTGCTTCTATCTAAAAACTTCGATTAATTTCGTGGTTCGTTCTGACTTGAATGTAGTTAACCTTGAAAATTTATGTCTAGAAATTCGTAAACCCAATTCAAAGCCATTTTTTGTAATCACTTGGTACAGACCTCCTTGTTCCTCGATAGAGTTATTTTCGTATTATGAATCATTTATCGGTAAATTAGATTCTCTTGGCTTTGAATATTACTTAGTAGGCGATTTTAACTGCAATTTGGCCTCTCCCTATTATGATACGAATACTCGTCGTTTATGTGAAATATCTGATTTATATGGGCTCCAACAACTTATCAGTGAACCGACCCGCATAACTGAATTCTCATCAACGTTAATTGACTTAATCTATACGAACTATGTTGACAGGGTAGTCTGTTCCGGTGTCTGTCATATTGGCATCAGTGATCATAGCCTTATTTATGTTTATCGTAAACTATCTCCTGATTTCCCATCAAAGGGGCATTCTACCATATCTTACAGAAATTTTCAAAACTTTAATCGTAGAAAATTTCGCAACGATATCTATCAACAAGACTGGAGCTGTAATTCTGATGATCCAAATATTTTGTGGGCTGACTGGAAAGCAAAATTTCTGACCATCGTCAACATTCATGCTCCATTTAGAACTAAACGTATAAGATCACATAAGGCACCCTGGATCAACTCAGACTTGAAGATAGGTATGCGCGATCGTGACGCTGCCAAGAGAAAAGCTGTTAAGTCAAATGATCCATGCGATTGGGCAAAGTATAAAAAGCTGCGAAACTCAATAAATAATAGGATCAAAACTGCTAAGGCATCTTATTTTTCGAAAGCTTTTATGCATTTTGAGGGCAACTCTAAGAAAACTTGGCAAACGATTAATGAACTTACATCTCGGCGTAAAAGCAATGATACTGTGAAAGAACTAAAAGTAAATGACGTTATAATCAATAATTCTAGTGAAATTTCAGATACTTTTAATGACCATTTTTCAACAATCGGGCCCAGACTTGCCAATGAAATACCTCCAATAGGTCAAAATGATGATTCGAGCTACACTAACTTTATCACTTGTAACAACAAAACATTCCATTTCTGTCCAACTAGCAGTAATATTGTTTTTTCTCATCTAAACAAATTATCTAGATCTAAAGCAACAGGTCTTGATAGCATTTCTGCTAGATTAATCCGTGAATGTGCTGATCTTATTTCGGTCTCTTTATCTGACCTCTTTAACAAGTCTTTGACTTCTGGTATATTTCCTGACGATTGGAAATGTGCTAGAGTTACTCCGCTGTTTAAGCAGGGTGAGCGATCTGATCTAAATAATTATCGACCAATTTCAGTCATTCCGGTAATTGCTAAGGTATTCGAGAGGA
>OX453280.1:16981772-16989272 GCA_949710005.1 Ricordea florida
CACCCTTTTCCCACAAATGAAAATTAATTTAAGCCCTACATTGCAAAATTAGGCGTAACATCTTAACCTTTTTCCTTAATGCTGTTTAAATCATTTTTATGATGTCAAATACAAATATTTAATGACAACCACAATACACAGTTGACCTTTTTCATTAGAAAAACTCTACAAGGGAGAAACTAAAGTTTGAAATGCTAAAATTTTTAGTGATCTTTCTTATATATTCATTGCAAGGGTGCTGTATGTAATAACAAGTCTTTGAAGTTTCCTAAATGGCCTATGCTTTCAATCATGATTTTCCACACTAACTGTATGGACAAATAACTGCACTAGCATGATTGCCACAGGTCAGAAAATGGTTAGGGAAAAAAATTCTTCAAGGTCAGTGAAAAGTCAGGGAATTTCAAATCAAGTAAGGAAAAGTTTAAGTATTTGAGAGAATTAAGGGAAAAGTGAAATTTAAGACTACTAATTTATTTCTTGCCAATTTAGTGATGGTTTGGTGTGGTCAAGAATGTGACATGAAATGTGTTGGATTGGTAGAATTAAATGGCTGATTACCTGATTTTGGGTATCCAAGAAAATCAATCTTTCTTCCATAACCTTGTTATTTTAAGAAACTATAAATTCATGTACACTGTATGTGAATTTCGGAAAGCATATTAAATAAATGGGTGGAGAGGTAGGCTGTTAGGAGAGGTTGGAGGTCATTACCAGGACTAATTTGTGACTTTTCTAATTTAGTTGGTAAGGGAAATTTTACATTTGTCAGGGAAAAGTCAAGAAATTTAAAGATCTTATGGCTGTGGCAACCATGACTAGATTCTCAGCTTAAAAGAAGAAATGGTATTGTTCAGAGTTGAGTAATTTTTACTTCCTATGATACAAACCCTATTCAGAAGAAAAACAGAATTGCTTGTAGTAGTAGAGGAACAATACCTTTTCCCAGATTAGGACATACACCCCAACAGTATATTATGTTAAACATAAAAAATAGCAATACTAATAATAATATCAATACCAGTAATAATATTAAAAATGATAATGATAATAATACAATAATAATAATAATAATCATGATAATTGCAACATATGAGAAAGTACAAAAAGTAAAAATAATGTAATAATAAGTAAATACTTAAATTGGGGTGTTATACCTCATAGGAAAAACCATTAGGAGTCCGTTAAAAGCTAGCTTTGCGAGGTTTTGCGGGAGTCGTATTTCTAGTAATTATTTTTTCATTCTCGTGAAAAATTTTTTTCGGGCTAGTAGATGTTGGTTACAGCTTGCCCGAAGGGCAATCTGTAAAATTAATTTTCTTTGCACCCTGCTTGGAGTAAACATTTATTTTACCGAGGTGTTCGTTTTAACACGAAAATGACAAGAGTTGTGTCCTGCATTTCCCAGTAGCGTGTACAAATCTTTTAAATACATTTACGCAAATAGAATGGTTAATTTCATCAGGAATAGAATACAGTACATTGATAATTTGTGTTTTTTGTAGAATATACTCCATGACTTTGTAGGTAGAAAGACCGTACTAATGGCAGAGGAAAGTTTAGACAAAAATCATAGCGAGTTAACCGACCTCGACACTTAACTATAGTTAAAAACGTTTGTGAATTCCTTCGCAATATTTTAGAACGCTTTTACAGTTTAAAGTGAAATGAAAGTACTAAACAGGAGCCCCGCTTTTAGGCTTGGCTAAATCTATATATTAATATGAGAAAATCCAACTATTTTAGTACGTCAGATTGAGGCAGCTCAGTATCCTCAGCAAACACTTGAAGCTCTTTCCGGACAAACAAACGTTTCGGACCATCCCGGCGATAAATAACTAGACCCTTGAATCAAGCGTTACTCGTGCACATACAGAGCATGCAGCCTCAGCTGTGTGATTAGGTGCTACACTAACAAACGTCTGGTTTTTGGTGGCATTTATGGATTTGCACAATGTTTGCATTGGTTAAATTGTACACTGTTTGCATAGTTAAATTTGTGTTTTTCGGGAATAGCTTGGTTTGTGCTATTGATTTGTGTTTTCTTATCATATTTTGTTTAGCTTGTACTGTTTGTAAGTCAGTTGAACATGATAATAATGAAATACAGAAGTCCTCCTCACTACAGAAAGCAGTTTTTGTTATGAATATGTAGTATTTTCTGTAATATTCAGGGCACATTGTTAACGTTTTCAAATACGTCAGTCACCATTGACAATTAATTCCATGAAATAGAACTCAGTTGCTCCGGCTTTATGATGAAAAATGCAGCTAAAACAGTAAGTTTACAGCCATGCTATAAATCCAGTATCATCATCTATATTATTAATTATTATATTTTGGAGTTCAAATTCAGTAGCCTTAGAAGAAGGATACATATTTCCTTTTTTTGTAAATCATAGGTGATACTGATATCTGCATCATATACTTGAGGACTTTTGGGGTAATCATTGATTGTAAGATACTCCTTTTTACAACTCACATTTTGAGTGTAAAAAACGTTTTTTTTATGATTAGAAATTGAATCTAGTGTATCTGAGTTCCAATAACTACAGCCTGGTTTAATAACCGAAAAGAAATACAATAAAATGAGAAAGTTCGACAATGTTGTAAAATACCATTGCTTGTATTGGAATTTAAATTTGTAGTACCACTCTAATTGCTTTGCTGGTCATTATTAATAGGTTGGGAAGTTATAATTATTCCTCTTTGGTCAGCTGTGTGTGTGTGTGTGTGTGTGGACTAAAGGAATTTTCACCTGCATTACTTTGTACACACATTTCAGTAATATGCACAAATCTGATTTCAAATGTATCTGTTGCATTGTAGTAGAATGCCTGAAAGTATTTTTTAAGTCACTCATTGTAGTAACAGCTAACTGTATGCAAGTACCTTGAGGGTGGGAGAGGATATAGGGATACCTAGCATGTAAGTCAAATATCCTAAAACTGCTGTTACCATTGCAATAAATATCTACTGTATTACATTCATAGAAATGAATGATAACTTTCACTGAGTAAAATTTGTATTTAGCATTACCAAAGGGCATACACACAGAAAGGGAGATTAATATTTGATGAGATATCTTGTATAATTATGACCAGTGTAACTTTGACTGAATTGGATCTGGTAAATTGTTTCTTAGCAATTAATAGATAATCTCGGTTGTGCTGTCTTGATATGACAGAGTATAATTCATTTCCAATATTCATAATGTTTACCAAGAGGGTGTTCATTAGGCATCGGAGAATTCTCGGGTCAAATTTTGATGGCCTGCGCTAGTTTTAAATTCTGACATGGAACGCTTTCAGAATATTCTCCTGTTACTTTACACCGAATTCTCCTGCTGCTACAATTCTTATCGAAAACCCTGACCAAATTTGCACAAGAAGTTATTGGGAGCCTTACAGTGTATAGTTTTAATGCACACAGTGACATGGCTACACATTTACAGCCAGCATTAAACCCAAATAATGTAATGTTACCGTGAAAGCATGGAGCTTAAATTGTTTTCTTAAGCAAGCAAATACTGTAGAGGGACCAGGATTGGCTCACTGTAAGTATCTGGGCAAATGTGCACCTACCTCTCTCCTAACCCAACAAGTTACGAGTTAAAAAGTTACTGTTAAAGTTGGGTTAGGGGGTTGGTTATGGGAGGGTGGGTGCACAGTTGCCCAGATATTACCACTGATCCCCAGGATTTTGTTCTACATCTCTGCTGAGGGTGAACTTACAACGACTGATTTTGTGACTGAGATTTTTATACACATGGGACAAATTACCGACAGTATTAATTTCTCTGAACTAAAATTTGTCAACAGTCATTGATAATATTTATGACCAACATCCACTGTCCTTTTATTGGATTTGTTTCCTTTCCGGAATGGTTTACTAAACCATAATTTTGTAGTTCGTTATTCTAGGTGAAGAAACACAACTTATGTTTGCTTTCTGACCTGTACACGTCCAATGATAAATTTTGGGACAGCACTTCAGTTCTTCGTGTTTAACATTGCATTTGTTGACAAAGAAATGAATACTAGATGACACTGGTACATTTTTTTATAATATACTGACAAACCAATTTCCGTATTTTCCTGCTTTTGTGCAAAACACGGGTCAGTACTTTCACAGGGACTCTACTTGGTTCTCGATCACGTCGATGACGAGTGTCTACAAAACGAAGACCTAAGACCTAAGATCTAAGACCTAAGACTCAAAAGCGAAGACTTGTTTTTTCACACCTGCCTATCAAACCAGAAACAGTCGGGTCAACGCTTTTCTTCAGATAACAACTGACGCGAAATTAATAGGGTCTTCGTTTTGGAGATAAGGGCAGCTCGAACTACAAAACGAAGACCCTCGCTAAAATGCTTTGTTCGTTGTCAGCTGACGTGGAATCAATGGGGTCTTCGTTTTGTAGATAGG
This sequence comes from Ricordea florida, assembly GCA_949710005.1. Classification (NCBI taxonomy): domain Eukaryota; kingdom Metazoa; phylum Cnidaria; class Anthozoa; order Corallimorpharia; family Ricordeidae; genus Ricordea; species Ricordea florida. The sequence continues at coordinate 16,986,201 of OX453280.1, forward strand.
ACCGGGTGGAACTACAAAACGAAGACCATCGTTTTAATGCTTTGTTCGTTGTCAGCTGACACGAAATCAATTAATTGGGTCTTCCTTTTGTAGATAAGGCCAGTTCGAACTACAAAACAAAGACCCTCGCTTAAACGCTTTCTTCTTTGTTAGCTGACACGAAATCAATGGGGTCTTCGTTTTGTACATAAGACCGGCTCGAACTACAAAACGAAGACCATCGCGTAAATGCTTTGTTCGAGTCGTTGTCAGCTGACGCGAAATGGGTTCTCGTATGATGTCGACAGCTTTTATCGGCTAATCCCCTGTAGACCCCACTTCTTAACAGTACTTTGAAAACAATAAAAATAGAATAAAATAATGTTCACTTGCACACCTGTTCCATTTTAAAGTTCTCTCAAGTATTCGAGAGTGTCATTTTCATTGTGTTTCCTTTTCTTTTTTGGCAGATCAGAACCAGCTCTTTTCTTAGTTTCTGATAGACGTTCCATTGCCTTGTTTCTCATGTCTTCTGCTGTAGCTTTGTCCTTTGCTGCCTTATCCCAAGATTCTTCTGTGGCCTGCTCTGAATCTCTTTCCTGATCTTCCTTCTGTTCCAAGTAGTCTTCCATTATTTGATCAAGCTCTGTCTTTTCTGGACAAATCCCAGAAGCATTTTTCTCATATCTTTCCTTCTTTTTAAAATCACGCTCTAATATCTTCAGCGTGTCTCTCACAGACTTTTGAGACACACTTAAGGATGGCTTTTCCAAATGATTAAGACTCTCAGCAATTCTATCTAGGCACTGGCCTCTTTCACGGCTCCCTGCCTTATATTTCCATAATTCGAACAACATAATTTCCCTTCCTAGCATTATATCATGCTCTCCATTCCATTTCATCTGAGAATTTCTATAATTAAAAGAGTTACATTCATCAGATATACCAATGTGATAAAAAAAACAAACTAATCCTAGAACATTTTGAAAAGGGAAATCAACTCTGAACTAATTTAGCACAGCATATGTAAGATTTTCTTGTCCACAAGTATGTATAAACAGTAAATGGCATTTGCTGGGAACAACCCTCTCTTGGGCCTACAAAATTTGTAATTAAAGTAATACTGCAATGTTTTTTTTTGTTTACTAGTACAACAGAATAGTCACTGCATTAATATTAATTGCAACTGTACAAAAATTAATGATTAACGTTTTTGCCATGAAATGGCTTAAATAATGAAAACAAGACTAAGAGTTTATTTTAGCTGGTTTTAGGATCTCGAAATTCCGACTGAATTAAAGTTAGTTAAGTGTCTGCTGACATCAAACCATAATAAGTGCGGTTGAAAAAAATGTTCATGTCATTGTTCAAATACATATCGTTGCCTTATTTGACCGATAGCTACGGGAATAATTCATAACAATTGCACAAGTAGACATCGTGAATTTCAGAATTTGAGCCTGAATACATTAAGAATGCACAGGGGTATTTTAATACGGCTATTTAGGCTCCAAAAGAAAGCTGAAAATTCCACACTAATTTCCAATCCATTCATGCAATTACCCTTTATTTACTAGGAAACCTCAATAAACAAATGAATAACCGATAAAACCGATAGACGACGACTTCAAAACTACTGGTTTGCCGTCGTCGCCGGCAACGAGACGACGCTCAATCTTCCTCAACACCCGTTTGCACATGCGCAGTGGGGCTTTCGGCTGTGTGGACGTCGTCGTCGTGAATGAAGTCGCCGATTCGTAAGCTCCCTATTGTTATATCGAGACGACTGTTCTGAAGTATAATTACAGATTATGCAAGGGCCGCTTGCGTTCTGAGGTATAATATGAATTATACGAAGATAAAGGAGGCGAGATATTAAAAGGACCCTGCTCTCCCGCCTCGCTTGATTTCTGGCTCATGAACCCTAGCTTTTCTTTGATGCATAACCATGTTTGTTGTTCTCTTCCTTCTTCTTTTTTTTTTTTTCAGACGCGGTATAAATGGCGACGTGGTCATGTGACGGCTGAGGACTTACTGGGCCTGCTGGGACTCAGCTTAGGCCTCCGTGTTCTTCGATATTTTTTTGAGTGTATTTACTAATTTTCGCTGTTTGGAGTGAAATAAAGTGGTGTTACATTGTTATATCTCGCCTCTATTATCTTCGTATAATTCATATTATACCTCAGGCCGCAAGCGGTCCTTGCATAATCTGTAATTTTCTTGATAGCGAATGATTTAAAAAAACTCCTATTGTCCAGTACTTCATATGCCAAGTTGTTAACGGACAGTTCATTAAGCCAATCACATTTAAAGTTGTAGTTTAAATCAACAAACCACTTTGACGCTTGTGGTTTAAATCAAACAACCACAACCTTTGTTTTTAGGACAATAGAAACAGTGTCAGACTCCTAAATTGGAGTTTTCTTCAATTTTTCTCCCTTGAAAAATGACAATATTTTCTTTCATAACTTGCATTTGGCTCTTTTTCTTTTCTCGCAAATTGTAATTTTATGATTAATTGGTAATAAGACTTCATGTCGTCCAATTCGGTTCTGTAATCATACTCGTGATAAAAGATCGAACTCCCGCTGCGCAGTGGTCTGATTTTGTTATCACTCGTATGGTTACACACCGAATTGGACTCAACTCAGTCCTATCAGCATTACACACGAGATGGAAGGCTCGACCTTACTCTTGATCATTGTACCTGATTATTGATCGGTAGTTTCGATGCTGACAGATGCTTCGATGTGAGGCGTGGAGGCAACGCTATTGATCACCTAACATTTTCCGATTACCTTCGCTTTATTTAATTACATCTGCAAAATCCGGGAGGATCCGAGGCACAAAGACACCCTACTTGCGGTCTAGGTCAGCAGTCAGTTTGTAAAATAAGCCAGTCGAACTCACGCCATTAGTAGTTGTCTCTGAAGGCACTCACACAGTTTTCTGGTTTAAAGACGATTTCGGGATTACCAAAATATCATCCCGACATTTAGGAAACGCTCTTCATTGCGTACCAGTCTACACACTCACTTTCAACCACAATTTTAGTTATAAGTGTCTAGGTATTTACATAAGTCATCAAAATAC
>OX453280.1:16994272-17019272 GCA_949710005.1 Ricordea florida
GCGCTTTGTTTGTTCTTCTTGCATGCGTAGATACAAACAGTCAGATCTTTAACTTCTGTTTGAAATCGAATCGTTACAAACAAAATTTTAATCGCAAAATAAACTTTACTGCACACCCCACTAAAACATGTATATAAAAGATTTTCTAAGTCTACGTGGACTTTAAAAAAATCCTTAAAATTTCTGACTGAAATACGGAAAATCGAACATTTCCAACGTAATTTTTGCACTTTTCCTGCAATTTTAGCTATTTGTCAATTTCAAAGTAATCGAAAGAAGTCGAAACAAATAATTTTGAGCTGGACATAGTTAAAATGCGAAAAATTACTTGTTTTGATTTCCTCGTGTGCCAAACCAAAAGATGTATATACCAACGATCGAGGTCCCACGTCACGTCATCGATGATAAATAACGCTGATCATGATGACTGCTTGCACCGGAACTGCTCACAGAATGAGACACAGGAGATGCAAAATCGAGATTTTTCATGGAATACAGCATCAGCACAGGGTTCCCAAAAGCCAAGATAAGTGTTGCTGGTCGCCTATCGGCTAACAGCAATTATACATACATATAACAAAACCGGAAAAACTTACAAGTAAAGTAAACAAACAACGATAAGAACAGAGATTAACGTGAAGTCAAGAAAGAAAAATTATTTAAATATCCTTATTCTTATTTGAATAGTCTCATTTTTTGCATTATCGTAGGGATTTTAAGAACTCATTTTCATTGTCCAAAATATTAAAAAGAAGAATTTTTCTTTTGAATACTCTCTTGGGCAGTTCTCTTATGCAGCGTAGTCTGTCATTCCAAAGTGTTACGCCAAAGCGCGAAAGGGAGCGTTTATATATTTCAAGTCTAGTGCATTGACCGTGGAGTTTTTCAGAGGTGGATGATTGCACGTTGTATGCGTGGACATGGGAAGTGTTTTTTTAAATAGTTTTAAGATATTCGAGTGAGCGTTATTATTGTATTAAGCTGGAGACAGGCTGGTATTAGAGAAAAGTCAAAGGCCCGGGGGTTGAGGGGGGGAAGGGTGGGGGGTACTGCCATATATGGACTATATAGTGAAGGGTATGGTTTTCAAGCAGTTAACTCGAGCATAAGGTACATAAACCAGAGCGTTTGGATCTAGAATAGGGTATCAATTTTCACAAAACTGACCAGTTGGTTGAATATTTAAACAAGTATAAATAAATATATATATATATATATATATATATACGGTGTAGACAGTCAAAAAGGAGGCATTGGTTGCTGTAACTCTGAGTTTCACGCCTTGTGGCGATCGTCAGACAGACTTTTATTGGATAAATAAAAGTCTGTCTGACGATCCCCAAAAGGCGTGAAACTCAGAGTTACAGCAAACCAATGCCTCCTTTTTGACTTCACTGCACCGTAGAAAAACTCTGCTTTATAGCATCAAGCACTTTTTGCCAAGCAAGACTCCTCTTCATGTAATTAAATAAATTATATATATATATATATATATTTTTTGAGAGAGAAACTATTGTGGTATAGGGTTTTGTTTTGGCTAGACTGTGCTAGTGCCCTCGGTTTCTGGAAGACAGCTACTCTAGGATAGGAGTGATTTGGGGGGGGGGGGGTTACTCTGGTATAGGGTATCAAAATTCAGCTGAACCAGCTCTGGTATAGGCTAAGGGTTCCAGGGTTTCAGCGGCACATCTCCATCCAGAAATTCCTTAAGTAACCCTCCCCCCCCGGTCAAAGGTAGTACTGTACATTTGCATCAACAAAAAACGGAACTGCATGATCACATCTGCCCGCAAAATAAATAACGCGAAGTGCTCTTTTCAGCAGAATTAGAATTTTTATTGAGATGCGTCTTCAATGTCCGGTCCCAGGAAGCAAGCCTGTGTGACATAATTTTATAAATAACAAAAGATCACTCGGAAGCCATCAAAATCGCAACAGTCAAAACATCACAAGGGAATGCCATATTTGATGCCAATAAACAAACTAATCGTTGAAACCCAGTAGCAGTTCCATTATTGTTTCTCATAGCCCAATAAAAATGAGTCTTGGTGGCTTTTGCTGTTTCAGATTATTCAAAATGGTCATTACACAATCATTTCATCAAGTATAAATTCGGCAAAACATTTTACAACAGTCATCATTATTTGACAAATATAACACACATATTTTTAGTAGAACTATAGAAATTGTTTATACCGACCATTGTCAGATAGTTCAGTAAACCATTTCTCCCCCTTGTCACAGAGAGCACCACTGCAAATTTAGTTTATGTCACATGCTACTCCTTTTGTACCTATGAAAGGGAAGCATACCACAACTCTAAAACACCCAGAATAATTAATGAAATTACAAGTAACAAGTTTGCGCTATGTTCCCCCAGTGATGCAGTGGATTAAGGTAGTAAGAAAGTAAGTACATGTAACATTAGTATTGCCCTCCCTTTGGCCTACAGTACAGTATGTAAGTATCCTGGTATTGTTTGTCTAGGGGCGTATGACAATCATCCATCGGATTACATATACAAATATCTCTAAAATACTCACCATGCCATGTGTCAAAAGAATTTTTAATTCCTCTTCCCCCAAACCAATTCTTCAGTGCTTTCACACAATCATGGGCAACCTCAGTAACGTTGTAACCTAGTAAGCAAGAAAAACAAGAAATGACTTCCTTTCAAACAATTTACTAATATTCTGTAATAAAACACGGCATAAACAGCTACACAACCTTGATGTTCTGTGAGATCAGTTATCATCTCCTTTGTCATTGGAACCTCTCTGCTTGGAGCACTTCTCTCGTTGGCTCAGCTCCAGTTACAGACAGCTATACCCTTGCAAAACAAAACTGGAATATTCTGGTTATTTCTAGAATTTTTCTAGAAATATTACAGAAAATATTTCTAGAAATTTCTAGAATTTACCAGTTTTCTTTTCTGGAAAATTCTAGAATATTCTAGAATGTTAATGAAACATGCTAATTAGGGTCAAATCTGCCAGCTTATTCCAGAAAATTATAAATTGGGATCAAATCAGGGTTTTCCAGGTTTTTCCAGCTTATTCTAAAAAGGTGCTGTCTAGATTTTTCTAGAAAATTCTAGCTTCCTCCCTAATGTAAGCAAGTTGATAAAATAGATTTGTTTCTAGCTTTTTCTAGCATATTCTAGATTTTTTAGTGTTGTTCTGCCTTCTTCCAGAATTTAATGGTTAAAAAACCCTCTTCACATGTAGCTATTTTAAACAAATCAGTCATATCTACATTTTGCACAAATTTAATGTGTCACTTATTCAAGCTTTCTGTTTATAGCATTCACATGTCCAACAAAAACAAAAGTCATCTGGATTTTTCAGATACCAAATAAATTTATTTGAAATGCAACTGAAACATGTTAAACAAATTATAATATACAGGTATTATAACTTTTATTCCAAAAATTGTATATCTAACATGAGACTCATGTATGTATCTCTGACACAGAAACTGAAGAAAAATCAAAAAATGTATTTTTTTTTAAAGAAGGAAGGAACATGAAATGTTTTTCATAGCTTTCTCTGTTCTTGTCCTTTGCATTTGGCCTTGTTTTCTTTGGTTGCTCGGGCCTTCTTCAGAACCAGGCCAAGATCTTTTCTTACAGGCGACCTTGAAGCAGCTGAGAAGCCTTTCTTCAATACAATACCTGTAAACAGGAAAACCAAATGAAAATCAGTGTTAAGTAATATGCATGCTCACTGCTTACTTAGGCATGGGAATGGGAAAAAGCGTGTTGTAAAAAATTGGACCATAAAGTTAAAGAGATCTTTGACAGTTCACAGGTTAAATCAAAAATGTTTTCTTGTCATTTCTTTCCCAGGCCAAAGTGTAATCTTAATAAGAACAACATAAATATGCAGCCCCATTTATGTTTGGTGCAAATCTGACTTATGACAGTTGGGACAAAAAAATACACCAGCAAGAGAACATGGACATAAAATATGATGCTTAGTATGAGATCAGGTTCCATGACATCAACACCCTTCAAATTCACGAGCTATTTGGATCGAAAACAGTTTATGATGTAACGATCATGGGGGTTTAAGTGTGTGAAGGGTTTTTTTATATTATCAGAACAAGAACTCCAAAGGAAGCAGGTTTACCAAAACTTTGTTGCACTACAGTACGAAATCGATGTAAAGAGAAAAACAGTAGGTGTATAAATTTACCGAATACTGCCAGAACATGTCCATGAAACAACATAGGTCTCTTTGTTGCCGGATTCTTGCCGGCAAGATTTCCTCACCGGTCCCTACTTCATTATGCATGCACCAGATGAATTGTTCACATGTAAACATTTTTTGTTATTGCAGAATGAAACAATATGGCTACAGCATGCATAATAAAGTAGGGACCTGTGCGGAAATCATTCCTTCTTGCCTTGCAATGAACACTCATTTCCTTCTCTCACATCGAAAGGATCAGCAATGATGATTTTTGATGAACTCTGCGCCTCAATTCCCCACGATCCCCAATTAACAACAACATATTTCGGCATATTTGGGAATTGTTACTCGACAGAAGATGGATGAAACACCAAAGATGATCACGAATCGAAAGCACGTGGAGAGATGAATGTCACTCCGTGAAGCCCACAAACGACGCTTCCAAAATCAAATCTGGCGGAAGTTTTGCTTAGATCGTATTGGTCCTCTTTAAAGCTGCGGCTGACTTCAAAGTCAGAGATAAATATCACATATTGGGATCGGTCGACATCAAAAGACGTGTGAAATTCCTCTCGAGCTTGTTTCGGATCGGATGATTGTCAACTAACTTGTTCTCTTCAATTGTCCCGAACGCATTACACTTTCTTGAGCAGTTAAGGAAAGTCCTGAACAATAAATAAAAAGGTTCCCTTTTCATTTTTCGCAAACAATTCCTGCAGAAGATAAACCTTACTAGCAACTAGCAACTAACGTGCAAAACCGCCATGTTTGTTTACCAAAAGGGCGACCTTTATTGCTTTCACCGCTGACCACGTGATTGTGGACCCTTGCTTTCGTGACAATCCTTCCGTAAAAACCATCTTCGATCGAGCTTTGTTTTTGAAAATGGAGGAAAAGCTTTGCACAAGCGTTGATGATGGAGATGACAAAACGTGGAAAGAAAATGAGGCGGCTGAATTTATTCATTCAGTTAACCTGCCAGTTTTGCGTTTGCGAGGGGGAGCTAACGGAGACAACGAAAAGTGGTTGTGTGACATTTGTGGGAAGTCGCTCGTGTCCAAGAGAAATCTCGATGTTCATATGGACTCTGCTCATGCCAGTCACCCAGATTTCACCTGTAGTACATCACCTGATGGATTGGTTATTAGTGGAAGTGCAGTTTGTGTGACAATTTTCTCTCTTCAAAGCAGAACAGAAACAAACTCTTAATTCCCGAACAACATTGTGGAAAAGAAAGCGTTCTGCAAATGGCTGTCTTGTTTCAGAGCAAATTTCTTCTGCTGCTTCTCTTGAGGAAAAGTTAAACTTGAACTCTGAATGTTGCTCAGCAATGAATGAATTACCTGGACCTGAAGAAGGGAGCTCTGCTTCAAGTTTCTTTCAATCAATTCAGGAGAAGAATTATTACATGTAAACCCTGAATTCCCAATACAAGGCACACATCCCTGTAACAACAAGAACAGTGTGTACAGCATTATTACTCATTTTCCAGGGTCTGAGAATTCAGGTTCTGATTCAAATAGTACTTGCATGAATGTTGCCTACACATCAGACTTGGACTGTTCTTTAAGTAGTTGCACTGATTACAGTTCATCTGAAACAGATCAGCCAACATCTAGCGATGATTATCAGACTCGGAAGAACAGGACAAATCAAACTCAGTCTTGGATGCCAGTCCACTGATATGCCCATGAAAAATCCTTTGTATTAATCTGCCCAATTGGAGAACAGTAACTTCAGATTCACTTTGGTGTGTTCTTACACATGAAATAAGTGATTGATGTGAGCTTCTAGGTCTCAATTTTCAGACATCTTTATTTGGGTAAAAAGTATCAAAAGTACTCAAGCTTGTATGTTTGATTTTACGTTTTTCTGACTTTATTTCAATATTTTCGGCCGACTACAATTTTTCCGCACTGCATGCTTTGTTTTACTGCATGTTCCAGATGAGCCACTATTTTTGATTCCTCTGATCTGTCTAAATAAAAATTTACCGGTAGATCTTGAAAAATATATCTTTCTGACATTGAAAATGATTTCCAGACTTTTTTTTGGTTCTCCAATGTAATGTGTGTAAGAACACATGAAAGTTACTCTAAAGTTACTGATAGTTGGGTGTAAGGTTTCTTACTCATCAACTCTTTATGCATAGCAAACTTCAGTTTCTCGATAAGAGTTTGAATTAACATGCAATGGGATTTTGCCGTCGCAGTGAAAACGTGAGTATTTATACCGCTATTTCTTTCTTGTACTCTTCATTCCTTGTTTTTATTCAATTTCTTTATTAGTACAAACCACCTGGGGATGTGCCAAGTAACTCTAGCGAGCCACTATTTTTGATTCCTCTGATCTGTCTAAATAAAAATTTACCGGTAGATCTTGAAAAATATATCTTTCTGACATTGAAAATGATTTCCAGACTTTTTTTTGGTTCTCCAATGTAATGTGTGTAAGAACACATGAAAGTTACTCTAAAGTTACTGATAGTTGGGTGTAAGGTTTCTTACTCATCAACTCTTTATGCATAGCAAACTTCAGTTTCTCGATAAGAGTTTGAATTAACATGCAATATGAAAGCTCGATAAAACTGAAATTTTCTTTCATAAGCTTTCATACATCCCAAATGGTAACAAGTTCTAGACTATTTCTAGTTTATTCCAGTTTCCTGCAAGAAATGAAGAGTTGAAAAAACTGTCAATTTCTAGCAGCAACTGGTAAAAACATAAAATTCTAGCTATTTCCAGATTTTGAAAGAAATCAAAACTTGCAAAAACTTGAAAAATCTTTTCTGGAAAAAAGCTAGAAAGCGATTCTGGAATGAAGCTGTCATATTCTTGAAATTTCTAGAAACTTCCAGAAATTAACAGAAAACTGGAAATTCATTTTGCAAGGGTAATTTTTTGGTTACTACAGACAAAGGAAAATAAAATTGATAAATCCTAGGACTGACTTGAATAGCAACCTTAACACACTCACTTTCACTAAAGAGTAATATAAATAGTAAATATATGCAATCTTCATTTCCCAAATGGCAAGGAGATATTCATATCATTACCTCATAGAAATGGCAGACACTGTGGAATGCATAGCTGCCCTACTCGAGTCATGCCTGGCATCAGTGATGATGCACTAAACATAGGAAAAAAAGCATATAATGAATAAAGTACCAAAAACTTGTTGTATTGTTATATTACAGGTACTTACGTCACCATTTAGGCAGTAATTTGGGGTTTCCTGAACCTCCCTTCTTGCCTCAGCCATGGAATGTTGGGTGATTTGTTCACTGTACTCATGTACCCAAAACCTTCACCATTGTAGACAGGGATGGCGGAGTGTATTTTGAAGTGGGGGGGCTGAAAACGAGCGCCCCTGAAAATTTTGAAATCTAGAGGCTCGGAAATCGTATTTACAACATTCTTCGCGACATACTTCTTGAAATAATTAGCCTGGATAAAGCGTAAAATGAAAGGTACTTTAAATGCTTACAGCAATATTTTGGAGGTTATTTCTCAGCCTTCCGGTCTCCAACGCTAACCTGCAGTTTTTGGACACAAGCTTCCCGTCTGTGGGAAGGAAGCAGACACTGAGAAAATGTTAAAAATACGTAAACGCGAAAAGTTTCCGATGAGGCTTGTATAAAGTTGTAGCTTAAACAAAATAAAATGTTATCCTCCTCAAAAGTGGGGGGGCTAAAGCCCCCCCAGCTCTGCTGTCCCTGGTAGACTAGAAAAAATAGAGGTTTGCATTTCATAGGGACTGTATATACTTGCATATCAGTGTTTTTTTTCTTATCATCTTCTAACAGGTTGTAAATGCAAACTTGTATGATTGTGTGGTATGTTATCTTACCAAATATGGTTCAAACTGGGAAGCCTCAGATTTTTGCTCCTGTTATATATGCAGACATGTATGCAGTGTAGACCAATATCTGCCAGGTCAGTAGAGACATTTTCTAGATAATGCATAAGGTGTACTGAGATTTCAATAACTGGTGCATCTGGATAAAAGTTTGCCAGAAACAAAGATGCAAAACCTAAAATATGTCAATGCTAACAATGTCAATGTACACTGTCTTGTCAATTACTGAGCCAATAGGGAGCTTAAGATGCGGACGTTTTCGATGCGACGGCGACGTAAAGACCGATGAGGATTGGGGCGAGTTTAACTGCGCATGCGATTTCCAACATTCCCGCCGTCGCCCTCACGTCGGCGACGTCAGTTTGGGGATTTTGCCGTCGCAGTGAAAACGTGAGTATTTATACCGCTATTTCTTTCTTGTACTCTTCATTCCTTGTTTTTATTCAATTTCTTTATTAGTACAAACCACCTGGGGATGTGCCAAGTAACTCTAGCGGCTTTTTGTGCTCTCTTCACAGACAAAACTCAGGAAAATGACCGAAGACTCTGAAGGTAGTTCAGTGAAGACAACACAATCTAAGTAAGTCTGTAAAGATAAACAAGCTGTTACGTTCAACGAATTCTTTCTTGTAAAACAATTATATATATAATATATTTTACTGACTCCAATACATTTTTTTATTTCTTAGTAGTATATTGAATCCGAATTTTCTTAGGCGATAAAGAATTTTGGAGTTCTGGAGGCTGCTAAAAAGTGCTTAGATAAATATTTTGTTCTGAATTTTTTTACACTTAGCCAACAAATCCACTACATAGCTCATCGATATGTAAATGTACTCTTTAGGCTTGTATAACCACACTTAAAATATTTCTTCGTTGAAGTGCTGTGAATTTAGAGCAATAATTTATGTGGATACGTTCAGTGCGTATTAAACAGAACAATCATCCAGCAAATATTCAGTAAATCAATGCAAGGACTCAGTCTGGAAAAGCATCGTAGTAAAGAATGAGAAGTTGTCGAAAATCTTCAATTGCGGCCATGCTACGAACAAAAGCGATTGAATCTCGGAAAGTACAGCCGATGTACTCGACGAAGTCGCGGACGCCGTCATAAGAATCTTAAGCAAATTAATTTTGGCGCGAGAACGGCAACCTCTGGCCCAGTCCACCTGGGCTTACACGTCGCCGTCACCGCGAAAACGTCCGCATCTTAAGCTCCCTAATACCAGAAGCCTCACCAAAGCTACGATACTGGCTCTCAGTTAGACCAGTGCTGGTGAATGCATGCACCAATAATTCCTACAGACAAAAGAGCAACAGATGCATTATTACAAGCAATAATGGTTGCACCAGCAGAAAGAATCACTAACACAAAATTATGACACAAAACATTTCAAAACGTAAAACATCACCTGAACTCAATTGCGTTTTATAAAATAAAGGTTTCACTCTGGAAAATTCAGACCTTATTTTTAACCTAGGCGAGGTACATTCCTCCTTAGACATTAAACAGTGCACCAGCCCTCAAAGCAAAAAAAACCAGTTTAACACTTATGTAAGTTTATAGAAGAAGTTTATGCACTTATCAATTTTAAGCTGGTGGTGGGGGGGGGGGAGGAGTCAGGGCATGGGGTGGGGATTTGATTGCCTTTGTTGGCCCTGGGGTAGGGCATTTGACTGACCTTGTTCTCCTGGGGGAGGGAATATTTAAATCTTTCTTTGCCAGCCTTGGGATATTTGACAGCGATGTGCAGCCCGGGGTGGGGAAATTTGGTTGCATTTGACTGGAATGATTTACCCGTGTGCAGGGAATTTGACGGTATATTTTTCAAAAATGTCAAATCCCCACCCCATGCCCTGACTCCCGGCCCCCTTTCGGCTTAACATTGATAGGTGCATCATATGCTTACTTCACATTTACAAAATACTTGGCGGGATGACCAAGTACTCCAGAACTTAGCCAGACAGTGGAGTCGTCTCACATACAGGAGACCTCAAAACGACAGACCTGGCTTTGTCTCGAAAACATCATCCCAGACCATTTGTAATTTTCGCCACAAAATTGGCATTGCGGATTTTCAACGAAGTATTTCAATAGGGATTTCAGCGATTCCCCAGTGCAAACAAAGCAGGGGTCATCTACCGTAGCATCATCATAACTTTGCTGAGGTCGTCGATGCACCGATGATTGGAGTTGGTAGATGTTTCAGGAGATGACTTGCCAATGGCTACTGTAGGTTTCACCGTCGATTCAAAGCAGGAAAGCAAAGCTTCCAAAATATCTGCATTTTGCGTAGAGGAGGTTGTCCGATCGATCCTAAGAAGCACCTTCGCATTAAGTCGACTACGCAAATCGCACAAACGGCCTTCGTCGGGCGACCCTAAAACGAGGAACGACGGAATGGCGGAACGGCGGAATGACGGAAAATAACCCCGAATCCTAAAAGACGGAACGGCGGAAAATTACTGCAAACCCTAAAAGACGGAACGGCGGAAAATTGCCGCGAACCCTAAAAGATGGAACGGCGGAAAATTACTGCAAACCCTAAAAGATGGAATGGCGGAAAATTGCCACGAACCCTAAAAGATGGAACGGAGGAAAATTACCCCAAACCCTAAACGATGAAATGGCGGAAAATTACCTAAAAGGCGGAATAGCGAAAAAATGATAATAATAGTAATAATAATAGAGGAATAAAAATACACTTAACAACTTCATGTATGTGTTAATCGTCAATTGGAATTTTAAACTCGCTCACCCCGACGATCTGATTCTTTACTCGAAATCTCACCTGCTTGGGACAAAAAAAATCACGCATCCTCTCATAAGAAAACAAAATACTCATTTTTAACATAGAGCGAAATCATTCAGTTAAACCCCTGGGACTGCGGCATTAAATGTAAAATGAAAATGTGGCTGTGACGTATGAAAGTGGGGAATCCAAATGAAGACGGTGGGACTCAAACAATGTTTTTACTGCTTATATTTTCACTTTCTAAAGTGGGGGAAATTAACTGGAGAAGACGCAAACGAATCAAGCCTCCATGCAATCGCCTATTCGCGTGACAACGGAAGTACTATCATTAAGTAACTTACATTAACACGTTTTACCAAAGATAATTGACCCGACGCCTGGCATAGCAATTCCCACGTCGCAATTACACTCGCGCCACGTGCAGATACATTTTGTAGTCTTTATTGAAGCAGAGTATAGCTTGTCGTAATTGTTGAATTCTATGGCTTTTAAATTGCCCTCCCTAAATGGGAGGGTAAATTCCGAAAAACCCTTTATCGAAGATTATACGCGCCTAACACTGTTTGACTGGAGTCTTCTACAAAACAAGGGGGAGACAATCGGCCGTGGCTCCTTTGGATTGTTTTTTGTTGCAAAAGCGAAGGAGGAGAAGGTTGTGATCAAGAAATTACTGAGTGACGAGGACAATGAAAAGAAGGGAAGATTCTTCAAGATATCTCAAGTGAACATGTCATTAAGTTCAAAGCCGCTAGCATCGAACCGTGCGCAATGACGCTCGAATATTTGTACTTCGACTTAAATTTGCTCCATTCGGAGTGTCACAGAAGGTGAGCAGCCTCGATAAATTTCTTCAGTACATCCATTCCAATAAGGCAGTCGAACAGTTTGCCTTTCAAGCCTTTCAAGAAAGGATCGCCCGAGAAACGGCGGCAGGGCTTGCACATTTGCTTAAATAAACAAAGTTAACAAGTTAAGTTTAATTTGCTGTTATCTGGCATAAATGATGTTGACCGTCTAAGGACTAGGTACTGAAAAAGATTAATAATAACAAAATAAGTTGAAGGAGAAATGTAAATCTCTGCAGACGTCTTTTGCAGTGTCCTTCGGTATCCTTCGGAAGGGGACGAAGTGTGGGAATATGAAAAAGCTGCCAAACTGATAAAGACAAACAGAAGTCAAAAATTCATGTTGTATAAGCCTGAGCGAGCGGAAATTGGCGCTAGCGCTTGAAGACAAGACCTCGCAAATGTTACACGAAAGATCCTCCAAAAACTAAAATTAAAACATCTTGTCGGGAGGTGGGAATTAAGAATTAATTTCCTTTTTTCTTTTTATGTTTTTTGTTTTTATTATTATTTTAGGATTTGGGGTAATTTTTCGCCGTTCCTTCTTTTAGGGTTCACGGCAATTTTCCGCCATTCCTCTTTTAGGGTTTGCAGTAATTTTCCGTCGTTCCGTCTTTTAGGGTTCGCGGCAATTTTCCGCCATTCCATCTTTTAGGGTTTGCAGTAATTTTCCGCCGTTCCGTCTTTTAGGAATCGTGATTATTTTCCGCCATTCCGTCTTTTAGGGTTCGCCGTAATTTTCCGCCGTTCCGTCTTTTAGGATTCGGGGTTATTTTCCGCCGTTCCGCCGTTCCGCGTTTTAGGGTCGCCCGCCTTCGTCTCCCATTTTCACTTCCACTATCAGGCTGAAATGCGGATTGCCCTTTTCAGGATCTCGGTTAGCATTAGTCCGCTTATTCTTCTCCATCCGCTTCTTCTTCTCTGGTGGACAACTGCCTAGCATTTTGTTGTTGGATAGCACAACACTACACCTACGAATTCACTAACACCTAACAGTAGAAGTGACGATCATACGGAAGCTTTAAAGGGACATGTATAAAATTCTTGAGTTCGAGTTGTTAAAGACGAGTTGTTGAGTACGAGTTCGAGTTGTTAAGTACGACTTGTTAAGTACGAGTTGTTGAGTACGAGTTCGAGTTGTTAAGTGCGAGTTGTTAAGTGCGAGTTGTTAAGTGCGAGTTGTTAAGTACGAGTTGTTAAATACGAGTTCGAGTTGCTAAGTACGAGTTGTTGAGTACGAGTTCGAGTTGTTAAGTACGAGTTGCTAAGTGCGAGTTGTTAAGTACGAGTTGTTAAGTGCGAGTTGTTAAGTACGAGTTGTTAAGTGCGAGTTGTTAAGTACGAGTTGTTAAATACGAGTTCGAGTTGCTAAGTACGAGTTGTTAAGTACGAGTTCGAGTTGCTAAGTACGAGTTGTTAAGTGCGAGTTGTTAAGTACGAGTTGCTAAGTACGAGTTGTGAAATACGAGTTCGAGTTGCTAAGTACGAGTTGTTAAGTACGAGTTGTTGAGTACGAGTTCGACTTGTTAAGTACGAGTTGTTAAGTGCGAGTTGTTAAGTGCGAGTTGTTAAGTGCGAGTTGTTAAGTTCGAGTTGTTGAGTACGAGTTCGAGTTGAATCAGCGGTACTAATGTGAAAGTATCGCGGGAGCAAAATCTGTCGAGTGACTTTTTTAAAACGATTTGGACTGACAAAGATGTGCTGCGGAGGAGGCCCAGTTGCTGCAACTATTGGTGTATTATTTCTACTTTTTCATTACACTGAGGTTGTCAAGGGTGTTTTGCCTCCCTATGTCCCATTAGTAGACGGAAATATGGAACACGCAGCACGTATCCTTTACATTTAAATTGCTGACGAGTCATGAATCTCGTTTTATACCACGCAACTGGACCGAAATCGAGCTGTTTCATTTCGAACATTAATTTAACTTGCATTGTAATAAAGATCCTTGGACTAAAAAGAATAATTAGGTATGATTGACCTTATTTCGCGACGTTTTCCCAGTTACTAGTGCAAGTTATTCCTTTATATAACATATGGTTGTTTTTATTCTCTTGCGGTTGTTCGCTAAGCCTAATAGCCACGGAAAATATTTCATTTGTAAGTAAAAACAATAACAATACCAAAAGTCCTGGAGAAAATCGCAAGGATTCGTCAAGTCCAGCTGGTGTTTGCTTGAAAGAAACGGGTATTGTTGAATGTGAACCGGCGCAACCGAATCTGGCGCTAAAGTGCCTAAATAAAGCAGAACCATAGCTTCCTCCTCGCATGCAAAGACTTCTTTGGTTTTTGAAACAGATTTTGCTCCCGCGATACTTTCACTTTGATACCGCTGATTCAACTCGAACTCGTACTCAACAACTCGCACTTAACAACTCGTACTTAGCAACTCGTACTTAGCAACTCGTACTTAGCAACTCGAACTCGTATTTAACAACTCGTACTTAACAACTCGCACTTAACAACTCGTACTTAACAACTCGCACTTAACAACTCGTACTTAGCAACTCGAACTCGTATTTAACAACTCGTACTTAACAACTCGCACTTAACAACTCGTACTTAACAACTCGAACTCGTACTCAACAACTCGTACTTAACAACTCGTACTTAGCAACTCGAACTCGTATTTAACAAGTCGTACTTAACAACTCGTACTTAACAACTCGAACTTAACAACTCGTACTTAACAACTCGTATTTAACAACTCGCACTTAACAACTCGCACTTAACAACTCGTACTTAACAACTCGAACTCGTACTCAACAACTCGAACTCAAGAATTTTATAGATGTCCCTTTAAAGCTTCCGTACGATCAAGAAACCGAGAGGTGCACATTTTTCGAAATTACGCATAAATTTGAATACAAATCTTCTATAAAGTAGGGAATGTAGGCTCAAAAAGAGACCAAGAGTAGCCCTTCTAATAACCGGTGGGGTATTCTTGTTTTGTTGAGTTATGCAAATGGCGCGCGTTTCAAATGCTACAACCGTAAACCATGTTTTGAGCGTGGAATGGCGACTTATATTCTACTTTTGCAAGCATATTCACTTCAGTTCGTATCATTTATTTATATTTAAGGTTTTTTTTTCACGTATTTCTCGTGGTAAAGCTCAGAAAATCTGGCAGAGAGTAGTTATCGCTGTTATTCATACTGTCCGCCATTTTGAATTCTTGGTGATTTCGAAAGAAGTGGGGGGAGCTTATGCCCTTTTATAGCGCCCATTCGTGTTTAAAAACTTAAAGTACAGGCTTAAAGTGTAAGGCTTTTTCAGTGATATGCGGTTCTGTCTTCGTCTACCGGTACACAAGAGCCAATACAAAAGACCAAACAATACAGTAGAGCTAAATGACTCCTAAACAAAGAAAATACAATGGTTATTCCCTTGTGTACCGTTATACGAGAACAGAACCAAGTATGTAGAGTTTCTTGAGCAATCTTCAGTGTGCCACAGGGTGAGATTGTATCTACAGTATCATGTACTGGTGAAAGTTACAAATACTCTGCCCTGGGTAATTGTGAAGAAGAGCTCCCCTCAACCGACTGTCGGCCGTCTGTCGGCCGACAGGCTACCGACAGGCCACCGACAGACGACCGACAGGTTACCGACACACTACCGACAGTTTCTCAAAACAGACATTTTACTGTAAAATAGAGCAGAAAAAGCCGGAGTTGACCCGACACAGAGAGCAATAAGACCAGATAAACATTGTATTTCATCGTAATACATCATCTACTTATTGATACAACAAAATTGACTTCTCGCCGAGATTTTCTTTTATACGAAGTTTAATTTGTTATAAATATATCACCTGCGTAATTTTCAGTCCACTGGGCAAGCGCTGAAATCACTTTCGAAGATGATAATCCAAAACGTAGGCATAAACTTCTAAAGACACGCACTCGGTTCGAACAACAACTGCATGATATTTAGAGGGGGACTGGGACTTAGGTAACCTTTCCAATATGGCGGCCAAAAATGAAATGCTGTACTCGCGTAAATACTCTGGCCGCTTTTGGCAACATTGACGCCAGCTTTAAGCCGTGGCTACCACAACTGGAGAGGAAATAACTTTCTTTTCAATTTATTATACGTCTCGCGTGCGGTATTTGAAGAAAACTTGGAAAAAACGGAAAGGTAAGCCACCGACAACTTACCGACACATTACCGACATGTTACCGACACATCACCGACTGTCGGCCGTTTGTCGGCCGACAAACGGCCGACAGATGGCGTGTACATTAGCCAAAACCTGTCGGCCGACTGTCGGTCGTCTGTCGGCCGACTGTCGGCCAACTGTCGGCCGACAAACGGCCAACAGTCGGCCGACAAACGACCGACAGACGACCGACAGTCGGTTGAGGGGAGCTCTTCTTCACAATTACCCTGCCCTGTTATGGACTCAAGGAATACATCAGGCCCACCCCCTCAATGGGTGTTGATACAGTAAGGTAGATCTGCTAGAGTCACTCTAATTCCTAACTCTATGGTTTGCAGCAATTACACCCTTGGGGCCACAGAGGGTAACTAGGGATGAGGCAGGAGTAAGTCTATCTCTCATTAAGCCACATTTGCCTTTTCTAATCTAATACCATCCATTTTTATGCATGGTACTGCAGGGTCAGTTTTTGTGCAACTGAATGTAATGAATCACACCTCTATCTTCATTAAATATCATTTTACCTTTGCCAACATAGATTGTTCCTGATGATAGGTAGACAAGTCTACAAAAAAATGGTAGTTGAGTAGTCTGCTGCCCTTTGGATATTGACGATTCTGGTGTACTGTTTGTCCAGTTGTACTGAATCAGGGTTGTTCCAAAGGCCAATGTAAGCCCAACCTTCTCATCCCTCTAATGGCATGAGACTCAGACTAACAGACAATGAGGAGTGGGAACTAAACTGTTCTTAAGTGCCTGAGGACAATTGCTGTACTAGACAAAGATTATTTAAAGTGTTTTACATTCCATAAACACAAGATCAATGCTGTATACACCCCCTAGTACTTAGGTGGTCAAGGAGCTGGTGTTTTTTTTAAAAAAAAAAAAAATAAATAAAATAAATGACACTGGCCAATGCTTTGCTTGGAGAAAACCTACTGGGAAAGCTACACTCAACATTATTAAAATAAAATACACTACACTCAAACAACACAAATTGTGTCCTTTGCCCTAAAAACAAAAAGGGCTGGAGCAGTTAGAGGTAAAATGAATTAATTAAAAGGTTTTTAAGAGCTGCATAGTATGTATCCCATTTAGCCAGCAAATATCCAACTGACAGTAACAGATTAATTATAATATTGAATGCTCTAAGAGCTGCATCATCACCCTGCATGGCTAAACAAAATATAGCAGAGATAAGAATTAGCTTGATATTGCCTTTTTAAAAGTGGTTAAGTATACCCTTTTCAGTTAATTTTAGTGCAAATTATGCAAACTAAAATGAACTTGAGAATTTATTTTCCTTCATGTGATTCTTCACAACTTTTACAATCAATTTGGTACTTCAGTCAAAAAGAGTGATTTGGAAAGGGCATTTTGAAATGTTTGAGACAAACGAACATATTTTCATGTGCATAGCAGTTTAAAAATCAATTAGAAAAGGAAAACCATAATGTGAGTGAAACAGTTAAGATATAACCCACTGGCTTACAATACTCAATTCATCTACTTCAGGGTACAAGTTGTATGTAAGCATTTTTGATTTACGCCTTTGCATTGTAACACAATACCTTTCAAGGTTGTTAAATGAAAGCAAATTCTTATACTGTACAGGAGCTTTTAAATTTGACCACTGAAGGATATAACCTGGAAGACATCCTTCTTTATAGAATCCATCCCAGAATTTATCTATCACATCATTAATGGAAAATAGTCAGGTGATACACTAACATTGCAGATGCTAGAATCCACCCTAAGAATTTTGCTGTTGCATCATTAGTAAAAACAGCGACATGGTAGACCATTACTAGGCAATTGTAAAGCAATAATGCTTTGTGTAAAGCTCATACTGCTCTCCATGCATATTTTGTTGGATGGAACAACAATCACCACAACAAAAAACAGTCAAAAGAGCAAGTTGGACTAAAACCCTGGTAGACTGCAGCATATACTGTTGTTGAGGAAAAAGAAATGTAAAAACATGTAAGAAAGTTGACTAAGCAACTCTACCAGCAGCCACATTGGAAGCTCATCAACATATATGTTTAAGGAACAAAACAAAGCTTCAAAGTTAAAGATCATTTGAAAAATGCTTATTTATAAAATGCTGTGGTTGACTTTGTTTAACTACCCTGATGATTCCTTTGTACTAAAACACTTGCTTGCTACATGTATGTTGTTTGCAAACTTCAAAGCAAAGTAACAAAAATATGTGAGCATTTTAACAACAATAAAGCAATATTGTATTGTGGTCATTGGGGTCCTAATGCTATTGGCTTCCAAATATATTATTTTGTCATTGCCTTTGAAACTGCACTGTTTGGGCAACTGCTCATTTGCCCAACAATTTTTCGGCCTCAGGCTTTTACTTAAAATATTAATGGCCGCCAACCCTCCTGCGGTGCTTTGTTGTTAAGACAATGACTGTGGCTTTGCAAATTTTGCTGAATGGAACTACTTTTCCTTTTCTTGTTGTAGACACATTTACGGGTTCACTAAAAAGTTCAGATATAAGGGGGAAAACTTTTAAATCTTAGATAAATAGAGTCGAGACAACTTCAAAGTCAAGGGATTTCTTTGGACACTCACCATTCAACAAACATTCTGGTTTAGACTTTGAAATTTTGAGCTCTTTGATTGGACTGACCATAATTCCAGAAGGACAAACCCACTCCAAGTTACCATCTGTGCCATTTCCAATCAAAGAGAAAGCCAAAAAAATAAAATAGAAATTATCAAATGGAACGTGCCTTTTTGTGAGTGCAGACTGACTGGTCTCTTGAAGCCACCTTCAAAAGGCAGTCCCAAATATTCTAGGAAGACTGATCCAAAAGGGACCATCTGAAATTTCTAGATATTTTTGGTCAAAATAGTGAGTGCCACTAGTTTATAGTCCACAATGCAGAATTTTTTCACTTACATATGCCATTTTGCACACAGCATAGTAAGGAAATTAAAAGCAAAAAATAAAATATAACCACAACGACTAAAAAGAACAATAACAATGTTATAGAAGAAACAAAAATGTTGAATTGACTTTGAACTTTGAAGTGTCTTTTGTTTACCTTTAGAACCCATCAAATTACAGATAATTTTACTTTCATATGTAGGGCTGATCACTGTTGCTCTATCTGTGGCTTACTTGGATATACTTCAACCTTCATTTTTTGCCAGTGACACTAAATGCTGCTCCCTGGGTTTAAACCTATCTGTAACTTTTTCAACATAATTTGGACAAACCTCTCTCTTATAACCTTTGCCAAGCAGGCATTAATTAACAATTATTCGCCGAAGGCGAAGTGATTCTCGGTGAATATTCACCGAGACGAAGTCGAGGTGAATATTCAGCGAGAATCACTGAGCCTGAGGCGAATAATTGTTTTAGTATAAATACACAGATGATTATTTCAAAAACGAAAAGAAAAGCATTGAACAACACGAAAAAATTAATTTCATCACAACTGGCAGCCATTTTGTTCGTCGAGGTGATTATAAGCTGATAATCCCAGATAGCGAACCAATCAGAGCGTGCGATTTTGTATAATCACCTGAGTATTTATACTAATGACTGATATACGCTCACTAGAAAAGGCCACCTTTGACCAATGACTTCATGGAAACATTTACCACATATAATACACAACAAGTACTAAGACTGTTTGTTGAATACCCTATAATATTATCAACTGTCTCCATGTTTGCTGAAGCTATAAATTTTACTTTCTTTTAGCCTCAATGATGATCAAGCAGGGCCGAGCTGCCTATACCTTAACTAAAAAATAACTTTTACTTCAGCGCCTTCTGAAGACTTAAGTATTCCCTTTTTCTAATAATTACTTCAATATGCAAACATCAAAATATCGATCTAAAAATATAGGAATATCAATTTAGTTATCTACAAGTCCTCAGCGAAAATATGCGCCAAATACTGTACTTACGTCCCAGGAAAAGACTGGGACACTTAGCAGCGAAAAAATAAGCCAATTACTACACTAACGACCCAATTTTAAAAACTTGAGACATGTCACTTACATATCATATTTCTCGGTAAACTAGATCACGACACAGATCCAGTGCTCCATTATTTACAATTATCTTTTCCTAGACATACTAAAACCTCTTCTGATGTGCGCCGGCTTTCTAACTTGTCCGTTCGCTGATTCAATGCTGTCTTTGTCGTGTTTACGTTGTGACTTACCAGGTTCACCAACTGGTGTTGCTGCTGTTATACTTGTAACGTGACTAAACAAGCATGGACTAGATATCTCGACTTTCTTCAGTTTACGAAACTTTCTGAATCGTTCTTTGTTACTGCTCCCCTCTAATGTGTTCAGGTCTGGGGAGGACACAGAGAGATACATTTCTTCAATTGCCCTTTCGACATCTTTACGAAAACTGGTTGCAGCTTCTGAGCAACTAAAACGAAAACCCGCCATTGTTCCTTCTTCACTACAAATCGTCAGCGTGTGAAAATTCTCCTGTTCTTCTTTGTAATTTGAAGATGAAGTGAGTGTTTCTTTCCACACTGAAAAGCCGCTATCGCGTTCAACCAAACTCAAGCAAATTCTTTTAGGATTCCTAGCTCCAGAATCCCCCGTGCTTACAATCAAAACTGGGACTCCAGTCCGTACAAATGTCCACTGATTCGAAGGACATTCGATACTTGGAGGTTGCCACATGTAAAGGTTTGCCAAAGCGCCACAGACAACAACGCGGTTTGATAGGCACGACAGCGACAGTTTTATCTTAAAAACGTCTTTTTGAGAGAGCCGTTCACTCAAGGTATCGTCACTAAGTGTTGTCCTCATAGACATCCTCACAAGGAAAAGCGATCTATTTGGGTTCTCTGTAGATCTAGTGCGTGATCGTTGCTCACATCAGATAACCCGGACGGTGATTCCTGATTCAATTATCTTGACAAAATGTTTGCAATCCTGGGACCGTAGCCATTAAAATCAAACGCACTTGGAAATAAGATGCACAACAAAGAAAGTCACAATTCAATGACGTCATCATACAATGAACATGGGCGAGGTCAATTTCCGGCATCATGTGGGTACATGGATGGAAGTAGGAGCCCCTCAAAAAAAATCGAGTACATTTGAATGAATATTGACCTATAGGGCAATGGTCTTTAACCCAGTTTAGAATTAAATAGGCCATCGATTTAAGCCGTTTGTGACTAAAATAAGGCAGGCTTCTCAAGCCATCTCCTACGTACAATTAGGAACGTTAACTTTTTCTACAGTTTTAGGAGATACAACCTTTACTAGGTCTAGCAAAGGAATCTCGAGAAGAAGATGCAGGCGAAATTTAGATAGGTACTCCATATAATGCAAGATACTACTTAAGCTCAAACGGTGATTAAGTTAAACCATTGCATGACGCAAAAAGACTTAATTCCCGTGACACGATTCATTGCATGTGGTTCAAGTAAAAAAAAAAAACTTTGGATCACTGGAGTATGTAACCGTGATAATAGTTCTGATTAGATCGTTTAAAATGTTTAAAATTTACTGCAAAGTCAAGGATTGACTGTTTTCTGCTGTCACTCTGATCAATACACCTCATAATACACATGAAAAAACTATTCAGTTTTGACTGATCAGGAGCAGTGCAGTTCGTGTGACACCAGTGCAAATCACAGAATTCTGGAGTCAGATTGGTTGAAAGACAATAGGAAATGTTACAAGCCAGCCACATCTTGCACAATACATGGTAGATGGTCGAAGCGAAGATGGCCAGCATGAATCTCGGTTCATTTCAAAAGGAATTTTAGGGGCCCTTCCCTCGGGTTTTGAGGGAGTAAAACATACAGTACCTTCCAACCCTGCCTGTCTTCCCGGGAATCTCCCGGTTTTTGTACCCCGGGGGTTGGCAGGTATGCGAATGTACTATGTATGTGTCAGGCTGGTGATAATGAACAAATCATCAATGAAAGAAATTACCACAAATACTTGAGTTAAAAGCAGCGACAGTCATGTGACAAAGTATTCCAAACTGGGACATTTATAACCAACATACGCGCACTAACGATATACAAAAAAAAGTTGAAACTGGAATGATGAATGGCCCGGGTATAATGGGAACAGTCCACTGCACATCAGCATTTGATGACGGTAGTGTCTTACGATGTTCGGACGCTAGAGGCTCTTCCATTGGTTCTCTGGTTTTCCTGATCAACTTCGCCTCAAACTTTCGAAGAAACAGAGGAAAAATAGACACTTGGTGGATCTCTACACCTTTCGAAGGTCGATTTATATTTCGTTAAAGGCAATGATGCTAACAATTAACCGTTTTCAGCGTCTCGAAAATGCTGAGTTTGGATGATCGGAAGCATATACAGAGAAGTGACTTAGTGTTGAAGTGACTTACGTAGGCTTCTCCGTACTGGCCAGACTACTGGCCACATTCTCGTTTTCAGAGGCCGCGATTCTTTTGGCCAGCGCTCTGGGCACGAGAATGCTTGCGGACGTTGCGGGCACTAGAAAGTCGCGTCGTGTATCGTAAAACTCTCTACTGTAGGCTGCGGTGGCTCACATCTGTCAAAGCAAAACTCACTTTAACACGTTAAAACAGTAAATGTTAATTTCTGACATAAAACCTAGTTTATCAAATAGATCACTTAAGCTAATGAAATCTCATGAAATCCCACTATAAACGTCCCATGGTGATTCGATTTTTGACGCAGCGAATTGAAAAATTAAACAAGACTTACCTGTAAGTTGAAGTTTGATTGGAATTCTATGAGTCACCTACTTCAACAAAGGATCACATGAGATTGCATCACGCATGCGCACGTCAGTTTTTGAAGCTCGAATGTGGATGTCGTAATATTGCAGCAGTGTAGGTAGCATCATTGTTATCGTGGACAATAAACATAACTGCTGTGTAAGTGGCCAATGTGTCAATCAGTCAAACAACATTGGCTTGGGTTGGGTAAATTATCCCATGGGTGGGCATGTGATCCCTTGTTGCAGTAGGTGACTCATAGAATTCCAATCAAACTTTAACTTACAGGTAAGTCTCGTTTAATTTTTCAATTCTATTTCGTCACCACTGCCACAGGGATCCCATGAGACTTTAAAGCCCAGACATACACATGAGAAAAGGAACAGTATAGAGTACTAGAAATACGACTCCCGCAAAACCTCGCGAAGCTAATGTTTAAAGGAATCATAATAGTTTTTCCTATGAGGGATAAAACCTCAATTTATGTATTTACTTATTATTATTATCATTTTCACTTTTTGTACTTTCTCATTTCTTGTAATTATTATCATGATTATTATTATTGTATTAATTATAATCATTCTTATTACTGGTATTGATATTATTATTGTTATTTTTTATGTTTAACATAATATACTGTTATGGGGTGGGGGTGTATGTTCTAATCTGGAAAAAGGTATTTCACTTTTAAACGCAATATGTTCTTACTCTGAGGATGAGTTGAATGCTCCAATTATTTTTTGTTTATGATTTTTGGTTATAATTGCATGAGATTCATTGTAAGAAGAATCTTCTGATTAGATATTTTATTGTCTACTGCAGTCATTATTTCATTCCAGGGTAACCACAATTGAGAGCATTATGAATAGTGCATGTTTTAATTTGTGTACTCTTTTCAGTTGCAATGGTACCCCCAGTGGTAGATAGAAAAATTCCTCTTCCCTCAAAAAGAGATGTCATATCAACAGAACTTTGAGATACAATGTCATAACCTAAAAAATTTGGAGGTAAAACAATTGGATTCTACAAAAACTTTGAACAAATGTTTGGTAATAGTGAGTGCCAATTGTATAGTATGTGGTTGTGCTATTTTTAGGTCATATCATAAAAACAATACATGTAAGAAAGAGTTATTGAAATCTTAATATGTTGAAAAAGATGGCTGCACTAGATACGCCTGTAAAAAATAATGTGAAAACAACATCAATCAGTCAAAAGTATATACCACATGAAAGTTTAATTGTGCTGTTACAGAAACAGGCAAAATATCCATACCCAACCAGAGAATAGTATATGATTTTGAATATATGAAAATTTCGATTATAAGAACTGCAGAAGAAAGATTTAATATAAGGATGGTATTTCATCGAAAAAGTCATGGTAGCTAGAGGTATTGAACTGTAACCAATGACATATAGTAATGAGAAGCACTATTATTATATTATTATTATCATTATTATAATTATCATTATTATTATTACTGGTATTGATATTAGTATTATTATTATTGTTATATTTTTTATGTTAAACATAATATATTGTTATGGGGTGGGATGCATGTCCTAATCTTGGTAAAGGTATTGTTACTCTACTACTACAAACAATACAAAAATCTTCTTAATAGGCTTTCCATCAGAGGTGGTAGTAATCAAAACTGCTCTACACAATACATTTCTTCTTTAAAGCTTAGAATGTAGTGCAGTCATTTGTCTATAAAGTTAGTGTGGAAAATCATGATTGAAAGTATAGGGCATTTAGGAAACTTGAAACACTTGTTACTACATACAGCACACTTGCAATGAATATATGAGAACGATCATAAACATTTTGACATTACAAAATTTATTTTCTTCTTCACAAGGTTTTTCCACTGTAAAAGGTCAACTGTATGTTGTGGTTGTTATTAAATGTTGATATTTGACATCATAAAAATGAAGTAAACAGCAGAAAATAACAAGGTTAATATGTCTAATTTTGCAAATTAAGGCTTGTATTAACATTTCATTTATGGGAAAGGGGCAGGGGTTTTAGATAGCAATACTATCAGTGGGTCATTGAACTATAAAGGTAAAACTGACCCATTGTGAAAAGGCTATGAAACTTGTTGTATCAACGCAATCTTATTGAAACTTTTCAATCAGAGAATACATATATATATATATATAGCAAAGAGAAATACTACTCAGAAGTCAGTAATAACATTTGCTTTATTTTCAAATGATCGCATTGATCACTGATAATATTGCAGAACCATCACTTTATAGTGACACTGGGTATATATTCTGTTGAAAATGTTTAACATAACTGCTAGATCAAGAAAATTTACAATATTTTCACTGTTGCAATGATATCAGATGACATCGTTATAAATGATTGCTATAACAACTGCAACTCTCTGTGTTGGGAATTACTTCAAAATGGAAACGCTATCGTTTTATTATGAAAAATACCTAT
>OX453280.1:17021772-17111772 GCA_949710005.1 Ricordea florida
TGTACTGTTTCTTGGTACCAGCTGTCCAAGACTGTAGGATAATGTCGGTAGCTTTGTTTGAAATTTCTCTCTGTTGGAAGGATTTCCTGAGACTTTGCAGGCCATGAAATGCAGTCGTTTGCTGAGAGGGTGAACTGCATTGCTGTGAGGCAGAGTTAGAAGGTAGTCGGACTGAGGAAGGACTAATGGCTGATCCATCAGAAGGTTTAGTAGACTGGTGAACCAAGGTTGTGTTATCCAGATTGGGACTACGAGAACTCCTGTTGATTGGTCCTGTTCAATCTTCTGTAAGCAGGTTGCAGTGAGGCTGAATGGAGGGAATGCATAAAAGAAGTGAATTCAATTCAATTAAATTCAATTCAATCTTTATTTTACACGACGATTACAAGAGAAAAACATAATTACAATATAGGTATTAAAATGAGCCATCAGGAAAAATAGAAGAAGGAAAAAAAAAGAGATGAATTACTTTGCTGATGTATCGTGTGCAGTGGCCAAAGGAGCTGTAAGCTTTCGAGTTGGCCACTGCAAAGAAGTGAGGTTTCCAGTCCATGAGAAAAGCATTAATAAACCTTGCCCCAGGGTCAGGTCTCCATGATACATAAGGAGGTACTTTAAAATTAAGTCTGGAAGCAAATAAATCAATATCAAACATGCCCCAATGTTCTTTTATAGTATTAAAAACCTCCTGAGACAAGGACCATTTAGTAGACCCTTTAAGCACTAGAGACTCTTTGTCAGCCTCAGTATTTTGAGATCCTGGAACATGAGTGGCACTGAGCCAGATGTTGTGTGTAATGCACCATTCCCATATCAAAGTTTCCATGCTATTGCATGTAAGTGATTTAATGCCCCCCACTGCAGCGGTGTATGCTACAGCAGTGGTGTTGTCAGACTGGACACGAATATGTTTCCCGGTGTAGGCACTGCAAAGGGATTTTAGGCCCATCAAGACAGCTTTCGTTTCAAGATAATTAATGTGATAGTTGCACTCCTCAAGGCTCCAAAAACCTCCAGTAGAAATGTCTCCACAAACTGCTCCCCAGCCTAAATTTGATGCATCTGTAGTCAAAATCAGCTCAGGGTTTCCATGGCTTATTGCTCTGGAGGAGGTTAAGACATTGTCCACCCACCATGTTAGTTCTGTCCTAGATTGGAGAGACAAGGTCATAAGGGAATCAAACTTTCCCTTGCTTTCCTGCAATGCAGAAATTTTATCACGTTCCAAGTGTCTGTAGTGCAACTCTGCAAATTCTACAGCTGGAAAGCTTGATACAAGAAAGCCTATAACCTGGGCAACAGTGCGAATAGTGACTGTTTGCTGGTGTAGCAAATCTTCACAAGCAGATTTGACCTTCATTGCTTTGGCATCAGTGAGAGTGACCGTCATAGTGACACTGTCCAATAGAAAACCAAGAATTGCTATTTTCTGTTGGGGTTGGAGCCCTGACTTCACAGGATGTACAGTAAAGCCAAGATCATTGAACAGGTTAACAGTATCCTCAATATTACATTGACATGAAATAAAAGGCTGCCCAATAAGTAAGGAGTCATCGATATGTCCCATACAGGTATGTCCAAAGGAACGAAGACAGGCATAGACTGGTTTAAGGATTTTTGTAAAAATCCTTGGGGCAGATGACAAACCATTAGGTAAACAAGTGAACTGGTAGTACTTCCCCTTCCATTCAAACATAAGGAATTTTCTGTCTTCTGCAGCTATGGGGATGGAATAGTAAGCATCTTTAAGATCAACCAATGCCATGAAACATCCTGGCCGGATAAGCTTAAGGGCAGTGCGGAAAGTATCCATTTTAAAATGATGGTAATCCACGTATTCATTTAGTGGCTTCGAATTACGTATCAGCCTATGTGTACCATCCTTTTTAGGACGGATAAAAATATTTGAAATAAAATCGTCAGGCCCTTGTTTGGTCAACATAATAACCCCTTTATTCAGGAGTTTGGCAATTTCTGGATCAATAATCAGGGTCTCAGTAAATGAGAAATGGATTTTATTAGGTTTTACCATCTGAGTTGGATATTGGCCCTCAAACTCTATATGATGATGTTTTATGGCATCCAAGATCATTGGGTCATTTGTCAATGATTCCCAATTTGACAGATGGTTTTTCACTTGACCTGCTCTAAAGAGTTGAGTTCTCTTGTGCAGGTTGTCTATGTTAACACTTGTAAAACGATTATTTACCTGTATTGTAGGTGTCACTGGATCTTTTGAGTATTCTTTTGGTTGTTCTCCCTTGTCTGGGTTGCTGCCCGGCAGTGCCCTAAAAAAGGGCGACACTTGAACGCATTAAAACGGGAGTTTTGTGGCCGATCATATGGTTTAGGGTGGTGGTTCTTAAATTTCGAGACTCTGGCTGCGTAGCTTGAGCCATTGGAAGCTTTCTGCATTTGTTGTCCCACTCTCTTCACCTCAGACATTTCTTTGAGGTGCTTTGATAAATCATCACCAAATAATTTCGTTGACGGTTTTATTTCCTCCTTACACAATCTCGTGTAGGGTGGGTTCAAGTCAAGCTTGATTACCTATTTCCCATCTTTTCATGTTCAGCTTCCAATTTGCATGGCCAAAGAGGGCAATGCTGTCCATCACGTGAGTTAGGATTTCCCGCGCGTCAACATTCTTCGCGCTGTGAATATCCTTGAATAGAGCGTTTTCACTCACGTGGACAGCAGCCATGCAAATATTTTGGAACAAAAGAACGTTTTTACATAAGAAAAGAGTTTAACTCCCAGAGGATTAGTTTGGAACACAAACATGGCCGCCGTTTTCATTGCTGTGACGTCATGTGAAAATGCTCTATAGCCCGTCTGCTAGAATTGTTAGAGAGGATAGCCATGAATAAGAGGCTCCTGGACACGCTGAAAAGCCAGGTCTACAGTCCTGTTCTTTCTGGACAACAGGTCCCAAATTTCTTCATTCACGGTAGTTAAAGAGAGGTATTTGCAATTTGCAGGTGGAGGATATTTCTCGCCTCTCTTTCACAGATTCTGGTGCGAGTTCACCAGTTAGAATGTGGTCTACAAGACCAGCTATTTTCTCCTCAAGGGCAGGAAATTTCTTGCTATTTGGTAATAGTGCCTGGGTCAGGCTGTCAAGAATGTCGGCTTTTGGCTCTGAATCAGAGTATGTGCGCGGGGGTAACCCGAGAACACTGACCCCCGCTTCGCGGACCTCCATACAGACCGGGTCCACGGACTACCCTACGGACTGGTCTACGGACTACCCCTACGGACCCCCTCTACGGACCACCCCAAAAATAAAATAAAAGATGATAACTAAAGATTTGACTTACTGGTTGTCTAATAGATCAATCGTGTCGGCGAAATTTCGAGCGTTACGCCTTGCAAATGTAACAGACTTGGGTTCAGGCTCGGGCGCAAGTTATCTCATTACACATTGCCATTTCCTTTCCTATGAAAGACCGGGAAACCTCGAAATTTGTGCTGTTTTTCTCTCCGCCATTTTGTTCGGCTCATTCTCCCGCGGGTTCGTGATCTCGTCCCAGCCTTTACTCTTCCTCTCTCGTGGAAACCATGTGTGACTGGTAAGAATTGTTGAATATGAATCACTTTTATTCTTTTGTTTTTCTGCGGAGAGAAAAAAGGCACAAATTTCGAGGCTTCCCGGTCTTTGATAGACAGCCACAGGAAAGGAAATGGCAATGTGTAATGATATAACTTGCGCCCGAGCCTGAACCCAAGTCCGTTACATTTGCAAGGCGTAACGCTCGAAATTTCGCCGACACGAGTGATCTATTAGGCAACCAGTAAGTCAAATCTTTAGTTATTATTTTTTATTCTATTTTTGGGGTGGTCCGTAGAGGGGGTCCGTAGGGGTAGTGCGTGGACCAGTCCGTAGGGTAGTCCGTGGACCCGGTCTGTATGGGGGTCCGCGGACCGGGGGTCAGTGTTTTCGGGTTACCCTGTGCGCGGAGCAGACAGCACAGTTGTGGTTTAGCCGTTGCTCGAGTCGAGCAAGTTTTCCGTGGCCGCGTTTAAGTCGAGTGCACGAGAATCGTCTATCTCATCCGGTTCCGAACTATCATCACCAGCAACTGGGTCAGCTGTTGAAAGCTTCTGTTTGAGCCATGGACGCTTGAACAAGTTGCTTCAAGGAACCTTGTAGTCCTTGTAGAACGCTCGACATATCGGGCGAGTCGGCATTTTTTGCTTTGCCATTTGTATCTTCCGACACAATTTCCGCCATCTCCACTCCAATGTTATTGTCGATGCTAATTCTGTGTAACAGGAGATGTTTAAACGAAGTTCAGGAAGAAAACAATCCAATTTCCATTCAGCAAAAGAGTTTTTGCTTCCATGTGACGGCCAACCTCGTCCCCAGGGATCCCTTTTGTCATGCGCGAGTAATCGGGACCCCTGGCCAAGGGGATTTGAACACGAATTTTCATTGGCTGTTGAAAGACAAAAGCACAACAACCGGAAGTTTAGATCACTCGCAGCACAAGCAAAAACATGGTAGAACTCCCGATAACGCCAACAAAAGATGTTACGCGAGTTTGTCGAACCTGCAACGAAAACATAATATTTAAGAATCACCCGCTAGATCTATTTGATGAAAAGGCATCAAAAGAAAAAATTATTTCCTCCCTGGAAAGATTTTTTGGATTAGAAGTTGCCATTAACGATGATTTCCCGCCATATATGTCCATGTCCTGCTACAACAAAGTTCCAGGAGTTTCTTAGGAAAATAGAGTTCGATAGAGTGGTCCAGGCAACAGCAAGAATCAGTTCGACGTTTGAAAAGAGGAAAGAAAACGACAAAAAGTCCATCCTTTAAATGCCCGCAAACGCGACGTGAGCTAAAAAAGAAGAAAACTTGCGAAGGCGAACCACGAAAAGGGCCCAGCAGATGGCTGTTTCACTGACGCACATGGACAAAGCTTTCAAAACTCGACAACGTCCAGTAATTCATCTTTCACCCTTGGCAAAAGGCGACGGGAAGAAACGAAAACAGTCAACACCATCAAAACAAGACGGAATTCTTTTGGAGTCTGGTTTGTGAAACCCAGTGGTATTTGCCGAAATTTAAACAATGACACATAATAATATATAATCTATACTAGAAATACGACTCCCGTAAAACCTCGCGAAGCTAGTTTTTAAAGAACTCGTAATTGTTTTTCCTGAGGGATAAAACCCCAATTTATGTATTTCCTTATTATTATATCATTATAACTTTTTGTATTTTCTCATTTCTTGTATTTATGATTATTATTGTATTATTATTATTATTATTATTATTATTATTATTATTATTATTATTACTGGTATTGATATTATTATTATTATTGTTATTTTTTTTATGTTTAACATAATATACTGTTATGGGGTGGGGGTGTATGTCCTAATCTGAGAAAAGGTTCCTCTGCTACTACAAGCAATACAGTTTTCTTCTGAATAGGGTTTGTATCAGCGGTGGTAAAAATTACTCAACTCTGAACAATACCATTTCTTCTTTTAGGCTTAGAATCTAGTCATGGTTGCCACAATCAGCCACAGCATCTTGAAATTCCCTGACTTTCCTTGAAAAATGTAATATTTCCCTTACCAACTAAATTAGAAAAGTCACAAATTAGTCCTGGTAATGGCCTCCAACCTCTCCTCACAGTCACCTCTCCCCTCATTTATTTAATATGCTTTCAGAAAGTTACATACAGTGTACATGGATTATAGTTTCTTAAGATAACAAAGTCATGGAAAAAGGATTGATTTTCTTGGAAACCCAAAATCAGCTTTTAATCCATCATGTAATTCTACCAATCCAACACATTCTATGTCACATTCTTGATTACACCAAACCATCGCTGAATTGGCAAGAATTAAATCAGTACTCTTAAATTTCACTTTTCCCTGACTTCTCTCAAATACTTAAACTTTCCCTGACTTGATTTGAAATTCCCTGACTTTTCCCTGACCTTGAAGAATTTTTTTCACTTACCATTTCTTGACTTGTGGCAATCATGCTAGTGCAGTCATTTGTCCATACAGTTAGTGTTGAAAATCATGATTGAAATCATAGGGCATTTAGGAAATTTCAAAGACGTGTTATTACATACAGCAGCCTTGCAATGAATATATAAGAAGTGTTTCAAGTTTCCTAAATGCCCTATGCTTTCAATCATGATTTTCCTCACTAACTTTATGAACAAATGATTGCACTAGATTCTAAGCCTTAAAGAAGAAATGGTATTGCTTAGAGCTAGTTTGATTATTACCACCTCTGATGGAAAGCCTATTAAGAAGATTTTTGCATTGCTTGTAGTAGTAGAGGAACAATACCTTTACCTAGATCAGGACATACATCCCACCCCATAACAATATATTAAAGATAAAAATATAACAATAACAATAATGATTATTTTTGAAAAATAATAATAATAATAATAAAAATATCAATACCAGTAATAATAATAATGATAATAATAATAATAATTGTTCATAAAGTTAGTGTGGAAAATCATGATTGAAAGCATATGGCATTTAGGAAACTTGAAACACTTGCTACTACACACAGCACACTTCCAATGAATATATGAGAGATCATAAAAATTTTGGCATTACAAACTTTAATTTCTTCTTAATAGTTTTACCAGTGTAAAAGGTCAACTGTATGTTGTTATCAAATATTGGTATTTGACATCATAAAAATGAAGTAAACAGCAGTAAGTAACAAAGTTAATATGTTATGTCTAATTTTGCAAACTAGGGCTTAAATTAACTTTTCATTTTTGGGAAAAGGGCAGGGGTCCTAGATAGCAATTTTATCACTGGGTCATTAAACTCTAAGGTGAAACTGATCCATTGTGAAAAGGCAATGAAACTTGTCTGTCCCAGCGCACTATTACTGAAACCTTTCAAACAGAGAATATATATATATATATATATATATATATATAGTTGTTGCGGGAGAAAAAACACAAACAAACTACAGGTTTATCCCTACAAGCCTGTTTCGTGGTTGCCCACTCATCAGGGGATATCCCCTGATGAGTGGGCAACCACGAAACAGGCTTGTAGGGATAAACCTGTAGTTTGTTTGTGTTTTTTCTCCCGCAACAACTACTTCGCTCTACGTTCACGTATTGAGCACTGTTTTACGATTAATCAACTTTTACACTTTATATATATATATATATATATATAGCAAAGAGAAATACTACTCAGAAGTCAAGTAATAACATGTGCTTTTATTTCAGATGATGGCATCGATGACTGATAATATTGCAGAACCAGTACTTTGTGACACTGGGTATATATTCTTTTGAAAATGCTAAACATAACTGCTAGATCAAGAAAATTTACAATATTTTCACTGTTGCAATGATATCAGATCACACAGTTATAAATGGTTGCTATCACAACTGCAACTCTCTGTGTTGGGAATTTCTTCAAAATGGAACGGCTATCGTTTTATTACGAAAAATACCTTCATACATTCTCCTATCTGTTGCTCGTCTTCCGATTCCGTTTTTAGACTAATATAACTATTTTCCAGAGAAGATATAATCGTTCAAGTCGTTCCTACTCGGTTTTTCCTTCTAAGTCGTTTTGCTCGGTTTAGTTCACCAGTATATTTTATTTTATTTGTGGGCAACAATATTTAACTTTTTGATATTTAATACCTTGTCAGAATGATACGTATCTTTAAATTTGGTATAATGAATTTAATAGTTTTCAGGTACTCTGAATTCATGAAAGAAACGTCTATCGTTATCGGACTGCCAATATTACTACCTTATAATCAATCCAAGCATGGAGATGTTTGTCGATAGCCTTTTTCTGTGTTTGTCTATGGCCGGACAGAACCATATCCACAACTGGCGGGTTGAAGTACCTTAATTGGTGTTACTTTTGTGAAGTGTTCTGTTTTTGGTTAATCGAAGCGTTACGAATTAAGTGATTCAACGTCATCCAATCATCTTATTTCATGCTGTGATTGTCTGTTTAATAGATTACGCCCCTTTTCTTTTAAATCGCCAACTACTTTTTTCCATCGCTTCTGTCCCGCTATCGCTACGTTGTTTAAGCTCGTTATTTCTACGCTACTGCTACCTTCTCAGGAGCGAGATCAAAGTAAGTCGCTTTTTGTATCCAATTGATTGTTTTGTTATATTCCCTTAGATTCATTAGATTTGGTTTAAGTTACGATTTGTGTATTGTGAATCTCGACGACGTGATTGTAGACAGTATTATCTTACATAGGCTTTCTTTATCGTTTGCTTTGTAGTTCGAACCACAGACACAGTCACACACACATCTTCTACTTATACTGCATATTCCGCCGTTTCGTTAACATCTCGTCTAATTCGTCGTTTTCTTCAATAAAGACAATAAACATTTTGATCATTTGATTCTCTCACGTCGCCGTCAATATCTGTGCGTTCATTACTTCAAGCTCCTGATTTTCTCTCTCGTTCTACCCGGCTACACGTGGCTTCGATTTGGAAAGTCACAATTGGGTGTCTCGAAAACTCAGACCTCGAAAACTCAGACCTCAGACCCTAAAAACTCGACCCCTGGGTGTCTCGAAAACTCAGACCCTAAAAACTCAGACCCTTGGGTGTCTCGAAAACTCAGACCCTAAAAACTCAGACCCCTGGGTGTCTCGAAAACTCAGACCCTAAGGATAAAACAAATTTTCACGGCATATTCCACGGATTGCTGCAAGTACAATCGATACAATGTCGTGTCCTGAATATGCAGAGAAAATGAAACGGCTCGTGGTGGAGGATACCTGCACTGATCACGAAAATAATATTCAACATGTGTCCGAAGCCGTTCGAGCCAAGTCTAGTTGCGTGACGGTTTCATAATCTCTTTTGTCCCGTTTCAGAAACCGGATATTCACAACAGGATATAACCTTATGGATCATTATGCTTAGATGTATTATCCTAAATTGAATTTTGAGGATAGGCCAATTTAACCAAACAGAAGTAAAGATTGTTACATGGAAAATTTCCTATGTTTTCCGCCAAAAATAGTTTCTTTATATTTGTTTATCATTAACTTTTTGGTGACGTGTTTTCGCGCCAAATGCTAATTTGGCATTAGGTCAGGCGTGGAAGTCAATTGTAAATTATTCAGAAATCCCTCCAGTTATAATGATGGCTTTTAAATTGCCTTTTATTACCAAGAAGGCAGTGGTAAATAAGGTAATCGATCTACCACAATTTCGATATGGAGACCTCCCGGGGGAGACCTTGAGGAAACTGGTATTATCGGACGCGGTTCGTTCGGAGTTGTTGTCAAAGCTAGACATTGTACAAGGTTTCGTCTCGGATACAGTGGTCGTGAAGAAGTTATTGCAATATCGTTGCTGAAAACAGCGAAAAATATAATGAAATACAGTCAAGTGTTAATTGATAGCAAAGAAATTGAACTCGTGCATTGGAAATTATATCTACGAACAGATAACAGTGAGATTCGTGTTTACTGTATTAAAGTGACCGCTGATTTTGGTTTGTATTTCATATCATAGAACAGAAAACAGCCAACATCCAGTTGCGAAACCGTCACGCAACGCAACGCAGCTCTTTGGCTCGGATGGCGATGGCTGAATTTGGTTTAAACTTAATAAAAAAAAGCAGCCAAAAATAGATATGAGTGCTGCATATTATTGTTGTGATCAGTGCATCTTCCACCGCGAGCCGTTTCATTTTCTCTGCATATTCAGGACACGACATTGTATCGTCGATCGACGAACAGTAAAC
Source organism: Ricordea florida (assembly GCA_949710005.1). Taxonomy (NCBI): domain Eukaryota; kingdom Metazoa; phylum Cnidaria; class Anthozoa; order Corallimorpharia; family Ricordeidae; genus Ricordea; species Ricordea florida. The sequence continues at coordinate 17,031,532 of OX453280.1, forward strand.
AAGACGACTTGCAGCAATCCGTGGAATACGCCGTGAAAATTTGTTTTATCCTTAGGGTCTGAGTTTTCGAGACACCCAGGGGTCTGAGTTTTTAGGGTCTGAGTTTTCGAGACACCCAGGGGTCTGAGTTTTTAGGGTCTGAGTTTTCGAGACACCCAGGGGTCTGAGTTTTTAGGGTCTGAGTTTTCGAGACACCCAGAGGGTCTGAGTTTTTAGGGTCTGAGGTCTGAGTTTTCGAGGTCTGAGTTTTCAAGACACCCTACCTTAATTACCGATTTCCCGTAATATAAAACCCGTCGGGAGAACGACCACAAAATCTTATTGCTCTAACACGATCACATTACAAATCTCTTCTTGCTTCGCTTTAAGCTGGATGCTTCTCCTAATCTATACCTGATTCTGTCTATAAAATTAATGCCCGGGGAACGCTTATCTCCGCCGTCTTGGTTTAGTACTTTCGATTTTGCGCAGTTTGACCGGAAGTCCGCGATTTGCGGACTTCAAATCCCTTTTGGCCAGAGGTCCGCGTAACGACCAAAGACGAGCGGACTCTGGGGACGAGATTGTGTGACGGCGCGAAGCGATTAGCACTGACGTGCGTATGCGTAATGCAATCTCATGGGATCTACGGTGGCCCACAACTGTCACATCAAGAACAAATTGCTCACATCAAAAACAAATTGCTGACGTCAAAAACAAATTGCTCACATCAAAAACAAATTGCTCACATCAAAAACAAATTGCTCACATCAAGAACAAATTGCTCACATCAAGAACAAATTTCTCACATCAAATTCAAATTGCTTACATCAAATTCAAATTACTCACATCAAATTCAAATTGCTCACATCAAAAACAAATTGCTCACATCAAATTAAAAAAACACTAAATCGTTACTCACTGGTCAGCGGCTAAGTTAAAAAGACTATCCCCAGTTTTCACTCGATTGTTCACTTGACCGACATTTTTTCGTTCGAGTCCCGTTTTGAGTTTTGTAGCTATTTGTGAACAATAATCAATCAATCAATCAATAAACTTTATTAATGTGTCAAGGCCACATAGCCTGGGAAAATCCCATACTAATTTGGGGACACAATTAACAAATATAATAATATGTAAAAAAAGAGTTTAAGATACTTAAACCTATATAAAATATATTTATGATAATCAGATATTGAAAATATGTAAAAGAGAGTTAAAAATACTTAAAACTGTATAAAATAATTATGAGGAGCACAGGGAACAACCCTTGCAGCCATCATCTATGAGCAGACTAATATCATATTTACGTATCTGTTTCCTAAAAATATTTAACGTTTTGGCTGATCTTACGTCTGGGGATAATTTTCCCCACAATTTAGGCCCAAGATATCGTAAAGAATGTTTACCATATGTAACGGTATTAAAACTTGGGGTGGAAAAATCTGACTGTCTTAAAAAGTAAGAAGAGTTATGATTATTAAAAATATTACAAATATAAGTAGGACATAACCTGTGCTTCACTCTGTACATTAGGATGCAAATATCCTGCAAGCGCCTGTTCATGAGTGTTGGTAACTCAGCTCTTTTGAGTAATTGTGAATAGCTTGAAAGCTTGTCTCTATAAACCGCCCTCAATCCTCTTTCTTGCAGCCTTTCTAGCTTTCGCGCGTCACTAGATCTACAAAAGTGCCAAACTAAATGACAGTATGTAAGGTACGGTAAGACTGCTGATTTAAATAGAACTAGCTTAGCCTTTGTTGGAATTAAGTTTCTGAGTCTCATAATAACGCCGATCCTTTGACTTGCCTTCTTACAAATGGAGCTTATATGATCAGTGAAACTGAGTTTGGAGTCAATTGTGACACCCAGGAGATTGAGACTTTCTACTGTTTTGATTTCCTCATTGTTCACACAAATTGCATGTGCCTCGCTGTTATCCTTACTGTAGCCAATGTTCATAGTTTGATATTTTTTGAGGTTTCCAGCAAGAAGGTTGTGATCATACCATTTGGTAGCAGTGCGCGCACTGTCCCTTAGTTTGGATGTTACACTGGATTGGTTACAACCAGTATGGTAGATTTGATGGTCGTCTGCGTACATTGATAAGTTTGTCGTTACACAGTATGACAGGTCGTTCTGGAAGATGTTCCATAGCAACGGGCCTAGGGCAGAGCCCTGGGGGCAGCCACGGCTGACGGTCCTGCGTGAGCTAACATGATTTCCTAATTTTACGCGGTACTTCCGGTTAGACAGATAGCTGTTTAGAAGTTGTACTGCGCTGTCCTGGAAACCATATGCTTTGAGCTTGCTCAGAAGCAATGGCGGATGTAGCGAGTCGAAAGCCTTTGACATGTCGGTCGATAGAATGCTCACAGCCAATTTATTGTCTCTCGCCTTTCTCCATCCCTCCACTAAGTTAATCAGAGTTGTTAAACAGATTGGCTGAATCAGGATCAGTAAATGTATTGCAGTACTTGTGGCACCGAAATTACCACAGATAGTTGTGACAGGCCTGCACGACTCCCGCTGTTCGCAAGTGTGGTTTCTTTGCCTTTAGAGTTTGAATCTCACGAGTATGTCTTTGAGCGATTTTCCTCTTTTGTACAATATGATGGGAGGCTCTTTGTATATGTCACTCAGTAAAGGTTGATGCTGTATTAAATGCCATTTGCTCAATAAGGTTTTTTTAAGAATACTTTCGCTCAAGTTCTCTAAGTTCCAGTTTGTTTATCTCTACGCTACGGTAGTGGAATTTCTTTAACGCTCCTAGCAGTTTATGCTCTGCGTCTTTTCTTATCTTATAGATGTCAGATTGAAATTCTGGATCTGGCCTGATCTTTGCCCGTGCACTGTATCTCAGTGTTCTAGGGCAAGTATGTTTGTCTCAATGCCTGTAGTATGGCAATAGATTACTCAGATTTTTTTACTGACATCTACATGGCAGCCTTTTCGTCAGAGCGTTAACGCTTTCTGGCCCTACCGTAATTGCCGTTGCCACTGTCACGTATGTGAGCTTTTTCTTTCCGCGTTTCGCGGTTACGTTTATGGCTTTCTCTTGGCGTTTGAGTATTAGTGATTCTTCCTTGAGAATTTTGGATAATTTCTGAAAGAGGCGTGCCTGGCATGTTCGTCTCTTCCTCGCTCAGGTCTATAGCGCTATCGCTACTTTTTGTTGGTGATGGATCCGGCAAGAGGTTACTATCGCTATTTAGTTTGTTCTCCCTAGTAATTCTCAAGCAATACTGCAGTTTCGGTTCTACAGTGAACCTCGTCAGTTGCTCCTATGTTGTTTCTCTAGCTGACGTGGAGAAACGCGGAAAGAAAAAGCTCACATACGTGACAGTAGCAACGGTAAAAATCGGTAGAGCCAGAAAGCGTTAATATAACGCTCTGACGACAAGGCTGCCATGTAGATGTCAGTAAAAAATCTGAGGAATCTATTGCCATACTACAGGCATTGAGACAAACATACTTGCCCTAGAACACTGTGGGCAAAGATCAGGCCAGATCCAGAATTTCAATCTGACATCTATAAGATAAGAAAAGACGCAGAGCATAAACTGCTAGGAGCGTTAAAGAAATTCCACTACGGTAGCGTAGAGATAAACAAACTGGAACTTAGAGAACTTGAGCGAAAGTATTCTTAAGAAAACCTTATTGAGCAAATGGCATTTAATACAGGATCAACCTTTACTGAGTGAGATATACAAAGAGCCTCCCATCACAAAAGAGGAAAATCGCTCAAAGACATACTCGTGAGATTCAAACTCTAAAGGCAAAGAAACCACACTTGCGAACAGCGGGAGTCGTGCAGGCCTGTCACAACTATTTTTAAATCTGTGGCAATTTCGGTGCCACAAGTACTGCAATACATTTGCTGATCCTGATTCCGCCAATCTGTTCACAAATAGCTGCAAAACTCAAAACAACGGAACTCGAACGAAAAAATGGTGGTCAAGTGAAAAATCGAGTGAAAACTGGGGATAGTCTTTTTAACTTAGCCGCTGACCAGTGGGTAATGATTTAGGTTTTTTTTTAATTTGATGTGAGGAATTTGAATTTGATGTGAGCAATTTGTTTTTGATGTGAGCGATTTGTTTTTGATGTGAGCGATTTGTTTTTGATGTGAGCAATTTGTTTTTGATGTGACAGTTGTGGGCCACCGTAGGGATCCCTGTGGCAGTGGTGACGAAATAGAATCCAGGCGTGAAACGATGCTAGACTGGGACGCCCCATTGTAGGGGTAGCCCGGTAAAAATAGAAATGGGGGCAGAGAATACCCATACGGTGATGCAAAACTCATGCACATCCAGCCCGACTTTGCCGTACTTTGTCGTCAGCCTGGTTAGACAGTGAGTAATTGTTTCCATATTTTTTTCCTCGCACGAACTTGGGTATTCAGAGCGCATTTGCATGCATTTCGAAATTGTAATTCATACTATTTTTAACGAAGTGTCTCCGTGTCCGACAGTCGGCTGAGGTTACATTATGGAAACTCCGTGCCCGACAGTCGATATTTCACTCTTTACTGGAGCTGTCGGACGCATAACTTCAAAATACTCCGTGTCCGGCAGTCTGATTTTCTTCGCTTTCAGGGTAGATTATGCCAATTAGGTGAAGGATTAGGGCTAGGAGACAAGGAATATGGATGTTTATAAAAATCATAACACGAGAAAATTTCGACTGCCGGACACCGAGTATTTTGAAAATTCTGTCCGGCTGTCGGACATATAGACACAGCGTATTTTTAAAGTGAATATATAGAAACCAGTAGAATCTGAATTGACTCTTATATTTATGTCTTGGATTACAATTGGATGAATTACTATCTTGTGGTTCTCATATTTCTGAGGGCTTACCAGTCGTTTCGTACCCACGACCAGTTCGTACCCAGACGATTCGTACCCAACTCGGACGATTCGTACCCAACAAATTAAGACGTTTCGTACCCACCCTATTACCAAGTTGTTTTGTGTCAAACAGTATCTTTTTCTTGTTAGTTATTTTGTTTTTACTTCTTACATTTGACTCTGATTTGACGCTGTGCAAAGTTAAAGTGTTCAGTTCAAGCAGAGTTAGTACTCTGGTTCAAGTAATAACTGGCCTGTTGATGTTAAACAAAAGGGGTTTACTTGTATCCTACTCGTTACATCTTTAACAACATGTCGCACGCAACAATCGAGTAGCCGATAACAAAAAGAATTTATGAAGCTTGTGTTGCGCGTGCTTAGGCCGGTTTTCTTTGTCAAAATGCACTTATGAATAAAGGAGGATAAACAGTCAACATCATTCAAGGTAACTTCGGTTGATCTTGATCTTTATGCACCTATCAATGTTAAGCCGCAGTGGGGGGAGGCCGGGTATAGGCGGGGGATTTGACGTAATAAGTCTGCCCGTGGTAGGGACTTTTGATCATTCGTCGAGTCCCGGGGGTCGGGACTTTTGACTTTAACCGTTGGTAGCCTGTTTTCTGTATATCCCTATTTTAATTCTTGTTTGACCAATGCCTTGACCTTTTTCTGGAGAGGGGGGGGATGGGGAATTTGCACTCTTTTGACCAGCGATAACGTCCCTGGGGTCGGGCATTTGAACAGAAAAAATGATCTGAGTTCAAATCCCCCGCCTATGCCCGGCCTCCCCCCCCCAGCAGCTTAACATTGATAGGTGCATTAATTGTTCTCAAAGATGCTTTTTGTTATGAATGTTGACCATGGTACGAATCATCCAGAGGGTTGGGTACGAACCATCCAAGATTGGGTACGAATCGTCTAAATTTGGGTACGAATCGTCTGGGTACGAACTGGTCGTGGGTACGAAACGACTGGATACCTTCTGAGGTTACCGAAAGGATGCAAGAAGTCTTGCAGCTCTAAGAAGACTTAAGCCACCATCATATATGCCCCTAACTAGCACTCACAACAATCTACAAATCTCTCGTTTTGCCACATCTAGATTATTGTAGTGATGTCTGGGGTGGCTTTGGTGGTGGCTTAAGTAATAAACTCAAAATATTACAAAACAGAGCGGCTTGCATCATAACTGGGTCTGACTGGGACATAAGAGCCTCTCGGATTCTTTTTGACCTTAACTGGACAAGCCATGCTGACAGACGATCCAAACAAATTGAAACTCTTTTGTTCAAAACAGTGAGTAAACAATTGTCAGAGTATATATACAAAAGGTTCCTGGATATCACCACTATCCATAGGTATAATCTACTTGACTGTGAGCTAAATCTGTTCATCCCTCGACCAAACACAGAAGCCCTCAAAAAGAGTTTTTGGTACAGGGATGCCATTGCATTGAACAATCTGTCTAGTGAGGCTTTTAGCAGGCCACTGGTTTCAACAATTTTTATGTATTAATTAATCATTTAACTAATTAAGTAGGTATTTAATTATTACTTTGTTTTTAGGATTTGCTGTATGACATTTTTACTTTAAGTTTAAATTTGTGTAGAAGAAAAATTAGATTTTTAACTATATATTGTTATTCCACCACTTTGAGTTACCAGTTATCATGGTTGAAATGCACGGCTCCATGGGATATAGCACTGACCTTAGTGAAATGGAATCCATGGCTAAATAAAGTTTGGATTTGATTTTAATTTGTTATTTTAATCACTAGTCATGCAGTTTCTATGGGTTTACTGGCATAATAAACCATGCGGGATGTTTGGAGAATACAAGAAGAGCTTGTAAATCATGAGCAGCCAGTGAGTGAATTACAAGCCCTTCAAGTGATTATTACACCAGTAAACCCATACAAACTGCATTTAATATCTTTTATAAACTGACTTTAAAACAGAATTTTTCTCTCTTTTCTATGAGTTTACCAGCACAATAACCGATAGGTTATCGATCAATAAGCACACGCATCGTTTCTGAGTTATTTTATAAACACCGATAATCGATAGCCTTCGATAATAATCAATATCATTTATTCAATTGATTTTGATTTTCAATACCATTTAATATGAATCGATGAAGACCATCGGCATCGACTTCCAATAGAAACCAGTAATGACTGACTTTAAAACAATTGTTATTGATAACTATCAATTGTTTTTGGAATTGCCTTTTTGTCATTTAACTAAGGAGTTGAACATGAACTCCATGTTGTCTGTATGGTTATAGTGAATCATTCAGTCATTGTAGTATGCAATACTTTTACTGTTAAAAAAAAAATGCTGAAAGGACAAAAAAATAGGTGGAACAAATTGCTCTTTGTTTTCAGTTGATGTTCAGCTTCAGCATAGTCCACAATGATGGAAGAAGCTCTGGTAAAAATAGTAGTGTGCAACCCTCTTGCCTCACTATACCACCTTTATATTTACTATGGACCTGAATATGGGTAAACAATGAAATCAGTGCATGGCTTTGTCATATCAGCTAGATTACAAAATACCCAGCCACTTCATTTATATACTTATGAATAACAGTAGAGTCCATTGTAATACACCTCATTCTTCAAAACCCTTTGACACATTTAAGTGAGGTGGCCAAGTATTCTGTAATTGCTCCATGGGGGGTTTGTGAAAATTGTGATGTTTTTGGAATACAACTAACATTTTTAAATCGGTTTCTCTATAACTTAACAGAAATTAGTTTATCTTTGATCCCAGACATGATAATCATACATATATCAGTGTAACTGTCAGTTTATTGACCACTAAAAGTAGGGAATTATGGCTGCTCAATAGAATCTTTCTTAAGGACATAATCCAGTATAATTCATGTTCGCTTAACAGAGGTGTTGGCATAATAGGAGTTAGTTTATAAAGGTAAATATAAGATCTGCTAATGTTGGGACCAGACCTAGTGTCCCCTTAATAAAGGGTACTGCCTGTTTGATTGGTGATAGGAGGCAAAGAATCTGCTTAATAGAGGTTTTACTGAAATCTAACAACATCGGCCTCGCTGTGTCAACAACAAGGCAACAATTGGTCCATGTGTTCTGCAGGCATGGCATTTACACTTTGCAGAGCATTTATAGCAGCAACTTCCTTAGAAAAATTTGATATACTTCTGAGGTTCTATTATTAACAAGAACGAAATGCAGCACTGATCTGCTGGAGCAAAATAGTTTGGCTTATAAAACTTGTTAATGAACTTTTCATATGTACAGTATTAGTGTTAAAATTGGCTGCTATGCAGCCTAAGAATAACTTTCAAAATTCTTCATATTGCTGTGTTAAACTAAAAAGTGGTTACTATCTTCGGTTAAAATTACTGAGTTAATGTCACACATGAAAATAAGTCTTATCCATTTCACTGCCAAGGTGCTATCATAGGTCATGGCATTTGGTGAAACCTGTTGGAGAATATTTTACCACATGTTTGATCTTCAAGAAATTAACAAAATAAAATAAAAGAAAAAAAATTTGCTGGCATTCAAGCCAGTTGATATGTACAATAATTATTAGTGTTAAAGAATAACTTTGAAAATGCTTCATATTGCTGTGCTAAACCAAAAAGTGGTTACTATCTTCGGTTAAAATTACTGAGTTAATTTCACACATGAAAATAAGTTTTATCCATTTCACTGCCAAGGTGCTATCATATGCCATGGCATTTGGTGAAACCTGTTTGAGAATATTTTACCACATGTTTGATCTTCAAGAAAGTAACAAAATAAAATAAAAGAAAAAAAAGTTTGCTGGAATTTAAGCCAGTTAATAGAAGGTATAAACATACTACAACCATTTACTTTTTATTAATAAATTAAAGAACAAAAAATTTAAAGCACTTCTTGGAGAACATAAATTGCGAAGAAAGCTATCACTTCCATTAGTAAAAGTAACATGTCAGTTCTTGAAACCTTTTGCAAAGTAGTGCATAATGGAAGAAACTGGAGCACTGGTAGCCTTCTGTAACATCCCAAGGCATGCTTTTGCTAACCATAAACCAGTATTGAAAAACAATGTGTCAGTGATATAAAAGCATCAATTGGTAGAATGAGTAGAAGAATCAAACAAATTTCTGACATGCCAAGACAGCAGCAACACTTCAAGAAAATTAGGCTGACAAAATCATTACCATCCATTACCGTACCCAAAAGAAACTTAAGGAAAATAAGGTAATTTAAATCAGGTGTATAATTGAACCATGTTATAAACATGAAGTCTCAAACAGCTCTAGCAACATAAAAGTGATCGCAGTGTTTGAGGGAAATCTTCCAGTCTTTGAGATAGCATAAAGCATTTCAACATGGCCTTAACAGTAGAATGTGCCATAATACCAAGGGCTTCAGCTTCTGGGTTGTATACTGGAAAGATGCAAATTTTCCATATCGAGTCAATTCAAGTTAAGTGTTGAGAGTGGAAGCAAGCTTTGCTCAGCTTTTGAGCTAGGCATTATGGTTGTTATGGTGCCATATATAGTAGAATAACATTTTCAGCTATTGAAAGCATTGGCCAGTGATTCAAGATTATGCAACAACTGGCCTTTCTTTTACTACGGATATATATTACATACCACTACTTGCAATTTATGGTGATTAGTAATAATTAAATGGTTTTATCAGTGACAGTTGAATTATTATACTCCATTGAGCAGAGCTTAAATCCACTGCTTTGATTCCTAACTTTGATGCTCCCTCTGTGTACTCATTAGCTGAAATCAATAATTTGTTTTTTGCTTACAGTGCAGAAACTCCTGAAAACAAGAATGAAATATTTCAAGGTAAAGCAAGCCGATATTAATTAGTGAATGTATATATAATAATGATATTCTGGTATACTCACAATATTTTGGTGTGATATGATTGGTAGATAGATAAACATTGTGCAGTGCCATCGACATGAAAGGTATAGTTGAGTGCGTTAATCAGCTTTGTATTAAGCACTATCTCAACAACACTGAACAAAACATTTTCGCCAGGATTTTGCTTATAGAGGTAAACATTGTGCAGTGCCATCCACACGAAAGGTAAAAATAATAGTTGAGTGGATTAGCTTTGTATTAAGCACTATCTCGACAACACTGAACAAAACATATTTGGCAGGATTTTGCTTATTTGGGTGGGCTTTGCCTGTTCCTGTGCTTGTGTCATAAACTTGAGGGGATTTGATGTCAAGGCAAGCCTTGTGTTACAGCCCAATAAACCCCCTAACTGGTGATGGGCAATCTTGGGGGTGTTTTGATAAGCTTCAGGCCATGTGCAAGTAAAACTACTCAAAAACTTTATTGCCAAATTAGGCTTTATACACTAATGGTGGGAAACTGGGAACCAACAGAATAAGTTAATATTGTAACGTGTTCCCCTTTTAAGACAGAAAATAAAAATTGTACAACAAACAAATAAACTGCATAACAACATAATGCTGTTATTGTCTTACAAACACTGGCTGAGATACAGGCTTTTGTACTTAATCTGTTGCTTGATCAGGAGCATTAAGGCTGGTTACTGCTTAAGTAGGCACTTTAGGAACAAGGCCTTTGCAAGACTCTTCAGCTTTAGGAGTACTCTCAGGAACTTTCACTGCTGGTTGTTTTTGGGGCTTGAGGAACTGCTAGTTTTGACAGATGATTTCAGTACCAGTCTTGACCAGGTAAGACTTGTCTGATAGCTGCTTAGCAAGAGTTCCTGTTTGTCAGTTCTTTCCTTTTTGTTAGGGTGCTACTCTCACACATCCCAGCCAACTTCTAGCTGTGGCAAAGGCTTTGCTGTTTGATCATGGTAGAACTTTGCTTTCTGTCGTATTGACTTGATTTGTCTTTCAACACCTACCACAACACAAGGACGGAGGAGAGGTGAGGCTGTTGGCATAAGAGTCTTGGTGCTTCTGGACATAAGTCTCTGCTCTGGGCTTGATCCAATAGCTTCAATATTGGTGTTAAAGTATTCCAGCAAAGCGAGCCAGGGATCTCTGTCATCATGTAGTGCTTTCTTCATCAGATTCTTATTGACTTTAACAGCAGCTTCAGCTTTGCCATTAGATTGTGATGATGAAGAGATGAGACAACGCATTGCAACTCCCATTCTTTGGTAAATGTTCTGAACTTGTGGCTTGTCAACTGTAGTCCATTGTCAGAAACTAGTTCATCTGGGATCCCATATCTGGTGAACTGTTCTTTCAGGAACTGTGTAATGGTTGGACATGTTGTGTCTCTAAGTTCTTGGACTTCAATGAAGTCTAAGTAGTAGTCCACTCGGACAATGTACTCTTTTTTTTTTTTTTTTTTTTTTTTTTTTTTTTTTCTCCAAAACCTTTATTCAAACAAAATCACAATACATTTAAGGAAAAAGAGAAAGACAAAGAAAAATAGAAATAAGTAAATAAAAAAACCTAAATAAATAGATAAAAAGATTGCTGATTAATCACGCTGTATTACAATTTTTTTTTTCCTTTCCCTTCCCCCCCCTTCTTCCCTCTCCTTTCCCCCTACGATAACGAATAGCATTAGTTTATTCTACTACTAGGAGAAGGCAAAAAAGAAGCGAAAAAGAAAGTAAGATAACAAGTAAAATAAGTTTATAAAGAGAAAAAAAAAAAAAGTCAAACAAAAATAATAAAAAAGACGAGCAAATAGTGGCACAACCTCTGGGGCGAATATTTGAGGGGAGCTCATGTGCAAAGTGTTGTCCATTTTGATCTGAATTTCATCATAGTATTATTTTTAACAGCAATTGTACGTTCATATAAGATCTTTTCGTTGAGTAAAAGAAGGAAGATATCAAGACTTGGAGATACCATATTCCACCATGACAGAAAAATGTGATACTTAGCGATAATAAGGAAATGATTCAGGGCATAAAAACTGCTTGATTCTGGTTTGTAACCGTAAAAAATATCTGTATCAATTAAGGTGACTTTTTCTGATCGTTTTTCATTCCACCATACAATAACTTTTTGCCAGAATGTTTGTACCGTCGAACACTCATAAAGCAGATGAGATAAAGTTTCATATGGAGAGCTACAACGATCGCAACTTGGAGAAATTTTCACTTTCATTTTATGAAGTCTGCTGTTGGTGGGTAGGATGTTATGTATAATCTTATATTGAAAACATCTGAGTTTGTTTTCTAATGTAACCTTGAAAGGCAATTCATAAATGGCTTTAATAGGAAGACATTTTTCAATTAGTTTAGTTTCTACGTTTGGAGCTTTGAACACTTTTAAAACAAGCAATTCGCGAGCAGATTTGGCAGTGACATTCGCAGGAGGAAGGTCTTTGCTGTCAAGATCAGTAAGCGTTCGTTCAGAATTTACAATTGATCTTTTCCATACCTCAGGGATCGCGGCAAGAAGGCCATTATATGTTAGGAAATTTACTGTCATACCATATTTATGTTGAAACTCGGATCTTGATAAAAACTTTCTGTTCTCGTTTAACAGATGACCAATTTTGATTATTCCTTTCTATGCCAGGATGGGTAGAAGACTGATTTCCCATCTATTTTAATAAAGCGGTTGTTCCAAATAATTTCATTTTCATATTCTTTAGCAGAAGAAGGGTCTTTGGAGTGTAGCTCCTGCCAGGCAGTCAATATTTCCTTATAAAAAGACGGCACATACGAGGCAAAATTTAGATTGGGTGCATTAAAATTGCATTCCAAAAGAAAAGAGCCACCATATTGGGATGTAGCCAATGAGAAGAGGGAGCACCATTTGGCATCGCCAGCTTCATATAAACGTTTAACCCATGCTGCTTTCAAAGACTTGTCCATCATGGTGAAATCTACCATGTTAAGGCCACCTTTCTCTTTTGGACCTATAAGCGTGTTACGTTTGACCTTATCAGGCTTGAAGTTCCATATGAACTTGAAGCAAACATCATTAACTTCACTAGTAAATTTCGGTGGAGCTGTAAGAACGGAAGTATTATAAACAAGCTTGGAGATGGCGAGGGTTTTAATGATACAAATTCTTCCCATTAGCGTTAAGCCTCTGGTCGTCCATTGGTTTAAAATTTTCTTTAGCGCAACAAATTTTTCCTCGAAATTTATTTTGTAGCTAACAGAAGGATCGTATGCGAAGGCCACACCTAGCACGATTACATATTTTTCAGGCCACGTAATATTGAATGGAGAACGTTTACCTAAATTGCATTTGAGACTGCCAAGCCACATTCCTTCCGTTTTAGAAATATTTATTTTTAGACCTGAACAGGCTCCAAAATCGTTTAAAAGATTGAACAAGTGATTAGCAGAGCAATCATCTTTTATAAATGCAGTGATATCATCCGCGTACATACTTAATTTTAATTCGGTGTCGTTAATTTTCAAACCACGGATATTTTCATTTTTCCTAATCGCTTGGCCTAATACCTCAATTGCCAGGACAAATAAGAGCCCCGATAAGGGGCACCCTTGTCGGACTCCTCTTTGAAGCAGAAAGAAATTGGACGTAAACCCGTTATTTATCACACAGCTGGTGATATTGGAATAAAAGGTATGGATCCATTTTTGGAACATTGGCCCAAAGTTCATTACTTCAAGGACTTTGAACAGATACTTCCACTCTAAGGAATCAAATGCTTTTTCAAAATCTATAAAGAGTAACATGCCAGGTAGTTGTTTTTTCTCATACAATTCAATTACATCCGATATTAGCCGAATGTTTTCTCCTATAAAGCGGTTTTTAACATACCCTGTTTGGTCACTATTTATCAACCTAGGTAAGACTTTCTCTAATCGTTTTGCTATACATTTCGTAGCTATTTTGTAGTCAATATTCAACAAAGAAATTGGCCGCCAATTCTTGAGGAGGAGGGTGTCTTTATTCTTTTTAGGCAACTAAACAAAATTCTTCATCTTGAAGTGTGAGGCGAACAATAAGAATTCTTCCGTTCTTATCATTAGTAATGCTAATATTCTCCGCTTTTAAAGTTGGGCGAAAAAGAATCATCACGCCTCTGCTATGTTTTGAGCCATGGGAATAGCAAATGTCACCGCCCCATTCTGCACGCCAAACATTTTCGATTGTTTTGTCACTGTAGGTTTCCTGCAAAAAAATTAGGTCATATTTGCCATTATGAAGCCACCTAAATAAATTTCTACGTTTGATCGACTTATTTATGCCTCTGATATTTAGGGAAACACATTTTAAACCCATTGCAAATGTAATTAAGGCTCAACACCTGCACCAGAGCCCCAGCCAAAAAAAGTTGTCCCCAGATGTGATGCCACCAAACAGAAATATTACAAAACACAGAACATTACAAAAACTTATTAAGCCGTTAAGCGACTTCATGTATAGAGGGGATAGTTTTAGTAAATGGAAAAATTTCATTGATTGGAAGGAGTCCCCTCTACGATTCCCCGCATAATAATACTACTGGATGACGAATTGAAAATTAATTGTATGGCATAAGGAAAGTGTAACAATTGAACCGAGCATCAGCGGTCAGACCCGGGGTAAATGCTAAGTGATTGAGAAAAATTAACATCAATCAGTTAATCTTATCTAAGTCTTCATTATTGTAAATTTTTATAGGATAATCAGCTGCTTCTAATTTAACAAAGATTTTACCGTCTATAGTCCAGGCACTGTGCCAATGCTCTAGCTTCTTTCTTTTCCACACTTCGGCAAATAATTGGCGTCGCATTCTTGTTAGATTTTCGTTTATATAGACAAAGTCGCCACCGTTGAAAACTTGATTCAGGTTCTGACCTTTTAACTGCTTACGAGCTCCATAAAGTTCTTTCTTTGCTCTATAAGATTTGAACCTGACCATAATTGGCTTGTGCTTACTGGGGTTCTTGCTTGTTTGAAGTCTATGACATATGTCTATATCGTCGTTGCGGATCGTAACGTTGAGCACATTTCCAAGTGTGATGATTCGCTCTGCGATGTTTTCATCAGGCGTTTGTGGAATTCCATGAATTTCTAAGTTGTGCTTGCGGGTGTACTGCTCTAGATCATCGAGTTTATTGATTGCAGTCCCCAAATCTTCATACATTACTTCGCGTTCTTCATTGGCTTTATTTAAAGACCTCTTCAGCGATTTCATTTCTTTCTTTAATGATTCGTTCTCCGTCGCCAAAGTTTCTATTTTAACTATATGGAATTCCAGCGACTTCTGAAGCTCAGAGTACTGGTCGCGTAAAGCCTTGTTTTCTTCGAGAAGTTTGTTCGTGTTGTCTTGAATGGTGTTGAGAACTTTCCAAATATCTGCCTGTTCGACCATGTTGGATTCCGTAAACTTCACGGACTTCGCGGGCGGTTTCTCAGAGCCAGGCGAGCTGCTGTCACTACTTCTTTCGCCACGTTTACCTGGGAAATAGTATGTAATTTGCCCCTCTTTTCCTTTATCCTTATCCTCCATTACATATAACTGCGGGGAACAAGGTGGCAGACTACTGAAATTTGCTGCCGTCCGCCATGACACTCTCGTGACCTCGTGACAATGTACTCTTTCCTTTCAAGGGTAAACATGCCTACAGCAAGTCGACTCTTTGAGGTTTCTTATCTGAAACTCTGCACACACTGACCACTTTGAGCCTGTCTCCTTTATTTCACTGCTCATCCCAGTTCAAAACACTTTATATTGTGCCTTTCTTAAGGAAGCTTCCATATCAAGGTGGCTTGCATGTACTGGCTGAAACAATGGCAGGCAAACACAACTGCAAGGCATTCTTTCTCTGTTTGAGCATACCAAGACTAGGTTGGGGTAAGTGACCTTGATGCAAAAGCCACAGGCTGCCCCATTTGAAGAAGTGTAGCCTCTAGTCCCTTTTCACTAGCATTGCGTTGTGTTGTGAATTCTTCATTGCAGTCATAGTATCTCAGGACAGGGTGGTTGACTACCAGTTACTTAATGTGCTTGAAAGCAGTGTTTTGTTGCTCTGCCCAGGTGAACTTGGCATTTTTGGTTGTCAGATCTCTTAGGGGTCGAACCACAACAACCTTGAGAGATAATTGACAAATCCAAGTAGACTGAGTACTTCTTGCTTAGAAGTTGGGCGAGGCATATCTTCTACAGCTCTGATCTTCTCTGGATCCGGTTTAAACCCTTGCTCACAATTTGCCCCAGAAACTTCACTTCATTCTGCTTGAGTTTCATTTTCTTGCTGTTGACACGAAGATTGATCTCGCATACTTTTCTAGTAGCTTGATCAGGTTCTCATCGAGATTTCTGGCTGCTTGCTCGTGCGTATCTCCTAATCCCCTGACTAGGATGTCATCTCTGATTACTTCAACTCCTTCCAGGTCTGCTAGCCTCTCTAGCAAGTTACTTGAGAAGTCTTCATGTGCTAGATTGACTCCAAGTGGCATTCTCAAGTAACAATAATAACTAAATGGCGTCCAAAATGTTGTCAGCTTGCTGCTTGTTTCATCAAGGCTGATTTGATAGAAGCTATCTTTGGCACCTTAGGTGCTGAAGGTCGTGGCCTTGCACAGTTTTTGTAACAGTTCTCATTTGGTAATTTGGGTATTGAGTTACTTTGTTTAGCTCTTGAGGGTCTAGACAGATCCTAATCTTTGCAGGCTTGGCCACCATCACCATGTTACTTATCCAATCTGTGGGGACTGTTTCTTTGATTATTATTCCTTTTTTTCCTACATCCACAAGTTTTTCTTTGACTTCATTCTGGAAGGCTAGTGGTAAATGCCTAGAAGGCACTGCTAATGGGTCAACTACAAAGCTACTTCACCCAATATGCCTGGGTCCCTCAAAGACATCTTTTGTACTCTCGCAAAACCGTCTGTGCAGTTGAAGGAACATTCTTCAAATCAAGACTCCGCTCTTCAGCTTGGGATCCTAACGTTAGAAGTCCCAACTTTTCACAGGTAGCACCGAGACAACAAGTGTTTGTTTGGACCTTTAACAGTTTGAAACGAGAGCACTTCAGTTTGGTCATCATGAGCTACTTTAAGACTGACTAGTCCCAGATGTTTCATAAAAGGGCCATCAAACAATTTAAGCTTTGCTTTGCTTGGTTCCATAGGAGGATTTCCATCGTCAGTGACAATTGATAAATCTACGTAGCTCAGTACATTGTATGTTGCACCAGTGTCCAATTGACACTTTACAGGACCTTCCTGCTTGTTCGCTTTATTATAGAAACAAAGAGTCACAAACCAACGGCTGCCACTGGATTCCACTGTCGAAATCTCTTCAATCTTTAAGATGGACTCTTCTGAGTTTCCATAATGCTCTTCCAATTGATGGATTTCGCCTCTCTTTCCCATGCACACTGATGCGAAATGATGCCATTTTTGTTGTGTGTACCCATGTGTTTGGAACCCAACTCTAATAATCTTGTACGCTACAGGGTTTATAAATTCCTAATCACCTCTAAAGGTGTTTCCCCCTTGACCTGCTCTGCGGTCGTTAGAAACGTCTATGATGACCATGAATCTATGTTTGGGAGTAAAGCTTAACAGTTGGTGATCCAGGTCGATCTCCATCACCATTTTCTGTCCTTATTGAAACCGCAGGCAGACTCATAGACGGACGGGTTGACATCGCTCTGGAAACCTTTGACACCATAGATGACCAAGTAACTTTGTCCTCTCTGAGGTGCACTGGCACCTCCATCACATTGTAGATCCATCATGAAATAAACAGGCGAGGTCATAGCCCACTTATACTGACATGTGTATGATGCTCCTTGTGTACTTGGTGCTATACCTCCCAAACGCCTTGTTTGATCATTGGCTGACATACAGGGCTGTCGACACTTCGGTCAACGGTCATGGTTAAGGTGTGTTCGGGAAAAGAATTCGACGCATACAGTGTACTCTCCTTGCGGTAAGGACTCCATGTCGAAACCCATCCTTGCTCAGAAGGTGCTGTCTTCGTGACAGACTAGATGAATACTGTACATTGTCTTGTTGACAGCATGTACGTAATCGTCTGTTTATTAACCCATCCATCTGTATGCCGGCTTCCGCCGCAACCTTCGTGCTGTCCTCCATTAGGTACGTTAACTTGTCCTCCTTGTTTATGGTTGTTGAGATGTGGCTATGGTCTGCTCACACTTTATATTCATTTGTGAGTTGGGTGGGTATCATGGCGTTCGACTTTGGAGCCTTGTGGGCTGGGAGATCTTGCAAGTCTGTCTCCTCCTTTGGGGCTGTTGCCAGGTAGAGTGTTAATGTAGCCCATGCCTATATAATATCCTCGTCAAAATTCCTCCCCATCCATTTTTTCAGTTATCGTAGTAGAAGAAGCAGTACCTCCCCATGGTGGCACAGTTTGGCAGGACTGGATTGACTCCAGCTCATCAGCGATCCTCTTTTTCTCCCTCGGAAGGAAGTTGAAGATGGCGAAATGGCTACAGTTGTCTCCGATAAAAAGCCCTCCATACGGATGTGCTGGGTCGTAATCAGTATGGTCCGTCAGTCATACTGACCTTGCAGACAGAGAACGACAATTACTTTCGTGTATGGGTGCCGACAAGGATGGTCAAGGAGATACGTGCAGTAGGGCCTTTCGATTTAATTGCCAACAATGGCCTTAAAGACTTACCCGACAGGAGCCACTATTTCGATTTTAAGACAAAACGACTAGACCTGGGCATCGTCCCAAATTCTTCGCCCAGCGATAGTGGTCGGTATAGGAATTACGCCCGCACGCTTATGAGAGGATGGTTCTGTGCTCACCCACCTACACCACATCGGGTTTCTATGCATGCGTACTCCGTCTGCTCTCTTTTCCGCCATATGCGCAAGAAATCTGACTTCCAGTAGCATCAAAGGGTTCTCGGCATATAACACAAATTGGTATGTGTACTTGTATACTGTGGGTGAAAAAGCGGGGGTGCCACTGTATGCCTGTAAACCCATCCCATCCCACCCATGGCGTGGTAAGAAACTGCAAACGTCGCCATGGGTAGGCAATAATAATAACAGATGCCCCTAGATGATGTGAGGCTGTCGGGTAGAGCTATGGTCGTGTACAAACACGGCGGAAGTACCGGTTCAGCCTCAAGCCAGAGGGCAGGAAAAAAACCTCTCAGAAGGGGTGAGTGGGCTGCGCACTGAAATCGCGAGGTTCTGGTGGCCACCAGTTTTGCTATTTTTTTTTATTATTATTTTTGTTCTTGCTGGTGCCATGAACGCCTGACACGCATGTAGTGATCGCAACCATATACCGCGATAATATGACTAACGTGACGGGTGGGAAACCCTGGTAGTATACCCGATGGTTGGCCCAAATACAACCACGTACGGCAGCTCGATTCACGTTCCGAGGTGGGGGTGGAGTAAGTGAGCCGAGGTACGTGAATCTAGCTGCAGTATGTGGTGGTATCTGTTAACTACCCTGTATACTACTGGCGGATCTACAATCCCGGGCAAAAAAGTTGGGACAGCAAGCAAGTTCTCCCCTCCCCCCACTAACACTGTTAAGATTTTTTTCCCTTTTTGTTGGAAAAAACGCGATATTTTCCAACATTGATTAGGGGAGATGTGGGATACGTGATCTAGCTCAAGTGTCCCAGCTACGTTTGGCCGGGATTGTAGGGAAGGAGTGCAGGGGGTATGCGCTCTCCCCCTCCCCGTCCCGACGAGATGACCTGCTGCTTTCTACCTAGTACTGTATTCTAAAAATGAAAACTATTTGGTTAATTGGTGTTGGAGTAAAACATGAGTCATAAGCCTTCTCTGTTGGCTTTTAATTTTTATTTATGTCAGTTACGTCATTCCTCAGAGGTGCAACCTTCTCCTAAGAAAAATCCTGGATCTTCCCCTGCAATGTCCGTTCCGCATTTAATTTACTTTGATACTGCTATTGAAGTTGTCTTGAGCTATCAGCGGTCGTCCTCGAAATGCAACTACTTCCATCTGTGAGTTTGAAATGACCGAGTCTTTGATTATAAACTGTGTTTGTCTGCATAAGTCTTACAAGACTTCGATTTTAGCTTTTTTAAAAGAAATAGGAAGGTAGCAATTTTTTCAAACTACATTTAAGAATTATTCCACGAAATCGAGTCGTACATGAGCTTATGTGCCGAGGTGGCTATTAGCTCATGTACGGCGAGATTGAAAATAAGAGAAATTGGAACCACAGCAGCTTGCACGACAAGAATTAACTTTGTTGTTGTTGTTTTAAACAGAACCATGTTGTCAATCTGACATGTAGTTGAGGAATCAACATGTTGTTGAGCCAATGCGTAAAAACATTACAAACATGAGTTCAGCTCGTTCTTGTACACCTCTGCTATGTACTTTAAAAATCTCTTCGAGCTAGCAAACCAGTCTAAGAATTAAAAGTGGAAAAAGTATTTTTGAAAAATTAACTCAGTTCATGGGCTCCACAGATGTCTAAAAAAGAAGACAGCTTGTAAGAGTGTCACTTTAGGTCGAAATGAACAATTGAAGCATCTTATCAATTTCGCTAACTTAATTTGTTTACCGTCAAATAATTTCATCCCATATTTACATTTATTTTTTTCTCAAGCATCTCAGCGGGCCGGAATCCCAAATCCTCGAATCTGATTGGCTAATCGCGCGCTCGTAACCGGTCCAGCTTTTTACGATACGGACCACGGTCCGGATTTTTATCCGCGCTATTCGCGGCAAATTGAAATTGTTGCGAAAAAAAAGCAAACAAACAGAAAAAATAAATAAGTTATTTACCGGTCTAGGTCGGTCCGTATGGGAAAAAACTGTGCCCTTGGTCTTGAGTAAGGCCCTCGGCCTTCGGCCTTGGGCCGTACTCAAGACCTCGGACACAGTTTTTTCCCATACGGACCTCCCGCCCGGTAAATAACATATATGTATTATATCTCTCAGTTAGTACGCGCGCCGCTGTGATTGGTCAATTTAGCGGGCCGCACTTAACTCTACGGCCCGCTAAATTCAAAAGTTTGTTTTGAGATATAATAAATATCTTACAAACCTCGTTTTCTCGGTCCGTACTGCAAGTTACGGATCCTCGTTTTTTCCGCTTGGATTCATGACCCGCGCGCTTCGCACTTGGACCGTAAATCAGAGCGGAAAAATTCGGTCCTTAACGTTTGCTCATATTCAAGGACTGTAAATATAATAATAACGTTTATTTTATGGACGGGAGTGGTTTTCTGGAATTTTAACCACTGGTAGAATTGATACGACCATTACATCCGGGAACCGAGTAGCGCATTTTTCATATGTGGCACAAGTGGTCATATCGAGCAATGACGTCACGATTCCCGCCTTTTCAAGCCATCTTCAATGAGATTGGTTTGTTTCTTGTTCAAAATAATGGCCACAGCAAGATTCGTTGTTGCAACTGACGAAGGTTCAAGTGCGCTTTCCGACGCCAACACGAAAAAGAAAACCCTGTGTGATCTGAAGATTTTCCTTTGCGACGAGCAAAGAGAAGATCTTAGATAGAAGATCTAACTCCTGTGGAACTACAAGCAATCATAACAAAATTTGTGCTTACTGCAAGAAAGAGAAATGGTGACTAGTACGAGCCCTCATCTCTCAGAGATTATTCACCAAGTGTATTTATTGTCCATATAATAAGACGAAAATTACACGTTAGCACGAAGATATGAGTTTAGTTTTTTCGTGGCAAAACAATATCTCACAAGTGAGCGCAGCGAACGAGTAAGATATTACTCTTGCCACTCGAACATAAAATTCATATATTTTCGCCACCGTGTAGTAACCTGTAAATATAGTGCAGATGGGCACTTATTTCCCTTCTATGATTTATCAGGTCAAATGGATACTGATCTGTCCAGTGAAGGAATTAGGCAGGCCAGCCTTCTTGGAAAAAGACTAGAATATGAAGCTTTTTCTCATGTTTTTAGCAGTGACTTAGTCAGAGCCAAAACGGTAAGTCTACATCTGAGATAAACAAGTAACAGTTATAGCTAATAGAGAAAGCCTGAGTTCGGGCTCAGGAATACAAGTCAAAGCTAACAAAGCAAAACTCCTATGCTAGCACTGTGCAGGCCCAGAGCCATGGGAAACTAAAATGGCGACTACATGTAACAGACGTGGCGTAATGGAGTGATCAGCGTGTTAGACTTGATGCTTAGCTAAGCAAAACTCCTAGGCTAGCACTGTGCAGGCCCAGAGCAACAGGAAACTAAAATGGCGACTAAGAGAGGTGGGATAATGGAGTTATCCGCGTGTTAAACTTGATGTTTAGTTATCTTGAGCTCAATTCTTGGTTGCCTTTTCTGCTGCGGAAGACGCAGCAAATTTTACGTCTGGGACGCTGTGGTGTTGTGAAACTCTTGCTGCAAACTCTGAGAGTGACAGTTCGTGACTCCAAAGGGCGTAGCCAGATATGTTTTATTTTTATTTTGCATTTTTTTCTTTCCCGTTCTTGTGCTCTTGCCGTAAAAATAGCAATGCTTTTAATCAGGCGGCTCAGTCAACCAACTTTGAGCTTTTAGTTGAAGCATGAACACACTATAACTGCAGTCACTCTGATTGCAATTGCACATTCATTTGGACCTTTACTCATTTATTGGAGGTGGATGGTCGGCTGTAGCGTATGACTCGAAAACTGAATGCTTTTACAATTCATGACTTGCTTCATGAACCAAGAGGTAATTTCCTCTCGTATCAAGAATTCTCTCATAATTATAATATACACTGCAACTTCTTAAAGAATTTCTAGCTCCTGCATGGCCGCAAAAAAATATGATAATGCTTAACTGCTGATATTTGCTTCTACAGACTGCAGAGGAGATTGTTAGACGAAACTGTCTTTGTCGTGACCTATCACTGGCAGAAGATGCCCGTCTTAGAGAACGAGTAAGTATAGTAATTTATTGATTGACCAATTAAGTCTAAACTTTAAACATAGTATTGCAGACTGCAATCATTTTTCCCTGTTGGACATGGAGCCTTGTAATGCTTGTAACCAGCTAATTTGGCTGTTTACAAACTTTAGCATAGTGACAGCCAAGAATGAAATGAAATGCATTGGAATAATCAGCCTGCTGTTTAATTATGAAATCACTATTTTAATTACCTTTTTAGTGATTTCGATTTATGGTTGGACTTTTTTATGATTTTCAATATTATTATCTAGTATATAAATACCTCTTACTAACCGAGTTCGAAGTCCGTACTGTAAGTTACGGACCGAGTTTTTCCTCGCGAATTTATGGCCCAAGCGCGAAGCGCGCGGGCCATAAATCCGCGAGGAAAACACGAGGATCAGTAACTTACAGTACGGACCGAGAAAATGACGTTTGTAAGATATTTATTATATCTCAAAACAAACTTTGGAATCTAGCGGACCGTACAGTGAAGTACGGCCCGCTAAATTGACCAATCACAGCGCGCGTACTTACTGAGAGAAATAATAATGTTAATTATATAATGAGTCAACAAAATGTGATCAAGTGTTTCTTGTAGACGCTGGGCTCCATGTCTCCAAGCGCTGCTTTCTATAGAGTCCAGTCACTTCACTAATGATATTGTACAATACGACATCTGATTCTAAGTTACTGTGGTGAAGTGAAAATGGCAAAAGACCAAGTGGATTTATGTTTACACTTGGAGTTTTGTGTCGTTGACTAGCGGTATGGCTTAGTCGTCATACAGAATGGGAACTCTTGATATCCTTGAATAACATCAGCGCCAATTTGACACTGATTTTTCAGAGGACTTAAAGGGAAATCGTGGAAAGTGCTCGGGTAAATATTCGACAATTTTATAGCTGTAGAACCAGCTGTAGTAAAGGCAACAGTGTAGCAAGAGTACAGTGTAATGGAAAAAGAACCAGATCATAGAAAAACTCCCTAAGAACTTCAATCCTTGCTTTCCGTCAATTTTCAAACGTCTTTAGGTCGAAGTTGTGGTATGTAAGAATATAGAGAGCTTAAGCAAACTCAAAATCGTCGCCGAAGCACGGTACCAGTAGAAAAAATGAATTTGTTTTCCACCGTTACCAGTGCTGGTAAACCTTTTTATTTCGTTTTCGAATTTCTTTGAAACTGTAGAATTTGCCAGTTTATCACTTAGGCTCATGACCTTAATACCTCCCTTTTTCACTTGTGGATGCTTGTGGTCTCCACTTCCACTTGTACTCTCCACTTCTACTTGTACTCTCCTGACCCAATCCTTCTGTGTGTTTGAAATTTTCCTTGTTAGTTAGCGGTCCCGTCGTTTTCCTTTACGAAGTCCTCAAGCGAACCATCCCATTTCTCTTGCTCACACTGCTCTGCAAACGATACATCCTCTGTCACGGGCTTTTGTTCTTTGTTCACACTCTTTGTGTTCTCCAGCTTCGGCTGCTTCAGCCACTCTGTCTCCTCAAGCTATAAGTCTGGTGCGAGTAGCAGCCTTCTGCTTCCACCCTGTGTAGACACGTCGTTGGATACCGAAATCCCGTAGTCCCGTGGTATTCGGGTCTCGGGACCACGCACGCACCAAACTCGTATCGGTACACTTAACTCGCACTTTCTACGGTAACAACCCCTTTACTAAGAATACCTTTTTCATTCTCCGTTCATCAAAAAAAAAAACCCTCGTGTGCCTGTTATACGATTCTGATCTTCAATTTCATACGTCAGTCACTCAAATGACACTTCAGGTTTCTTTGTGTGACTGCAACTCTCGCAAATGCATACAATTTGATTGGCGAAGTAATTTTACTAGTAAGGCCAGGAATCACGATGGCTAATGAATCTGCCAGTGGGGTACTGTGCATAACGTTATTGTGTAGTGACAGTTCTTATTGATTTTTTTTTCCCTGTCAATCTGTTTCTTCTGCGCAAAAAAAGCACTAGTGCAATTCCACGCTTAATAATATACAAACAAAAATTTCAATGCGCTGATTGGTCAAGAGCATGGCAACCCCAAAGAGTGCCGAAAGTAGAAATTGAGTACAGAAAGATGAAATTGAGTGCAGAAATTTGAATTTAATTGTCTGCACGTTTGCTATTAACAAGTAATCAAACGATTTTGAGGGAAATGTTTTCTAAAAAAGCACTCGTAACGTTTTCAAAGACAACAAATTGCACTCGCGCTTCAGGCTCATGCAATCTTCAGTTTAGTCTTCGAAAAATTTACTGGAGCTAATTTATTTCAAATTGGACTCGAAACCATTTGATTACCCATTCAAATACCCAGCTCGCATCGTTGGCCAAGGAGAATGAGAGTTTTACTCTGACGTAGCGATTCTATACATGTGATATCGCGCTCGACTGAATTACGACTTACGATCAACTGCAGTATTTGTACTATTTCTTTTAAGAATTATTTATTGGTCAACTTGATTTCAGTTCCTTGGCGAAGCCGAAGGAAAGCCAAGAGAAGAGGTTCGCCGCCTTGCCGCGAAACAAAACTTGGACATAATGAATTACACACCACGAGGAGGAGAGACGCTTATTGAAGTTAAGAAACGAGTTAAAGAATTTTTTTGCCATCTTTGTCAAGAACTTGTCACTTTTTTGAAAACAGGTGGAAACTTTTGCACTAACGAAGATAATAACTTTAAGAAAAATGATGTTTTGAAGAATCTTCCTGGTATGGATTCACTTGTGTCTTTATCACAACCAAGGTGTAAACATTCACCGTTCGCTAACGTTCTTGTGGTTTCGCATGGTGGCACCATCAGACAGTTAATTTGTCACTTCTTATGGGATCTGCCCTCGGAATTCCCTGAAAAATGCAAGAGAAACATCAAAGCTGTCTCACCCAACACTGGGATATCAAGATTTGAAGTACGTTTAAATCTTGAGACAAAAATGCCAGAATATGTTAGGTGCATTTATTTGCACAATGCTGATCACCTTCATGCAACAGAGCAAAATGACTGAATGAAATTCTTTGCATGTGGAATCTTTTCAAGGCAGTGAATTCACGGAGGAAATCTAGTGGAGTCTGTTATTTTCTTTTTCCTTGGGGGACCTAGGCGCTACTTGAGCGATAAGCAATAGTAATCATACAGTTTGGGGTTCAATTTGTGATTTATTTGCACAAGAGAGTTCTCAAAAAGCTCAAATTGCACGACCCGCTTCGGCAAATGTAAATAAATCACAAATTTAATGAGAAAACGGTATTGTTTCTGTTAAATAATTATACGTGAAAAAATAAATTGGATTTTGTAATTTCCACTGGTATTACACTTTTTTGCACTCGTGTTAAATTTTTTGCACTGGTGTTACACTTTTTGCCCTGGCATTACACATTTTGCACTGATGTTACACGTTTTGCACTGGTATTACACTTTTGAAACTGGTATTACTTTATACACGGGTCTTGCAGTTTTTTTCTCTGGTATTACACTTTTTGTACTGGTGTTACACTTTTTGTACTGGCGTTACACTTTTTGCACTGGTCTTTGCACTTGAACTTCTCTTGTCTTAGCCATAGTTAACTATGTCTTAGCCAATCACAATCGAGTAATTTCATTCATATTATTAAACAGTTTATTTGATGATTTTGCACGTGTGCAATATGCATGGCCAGCATCTGGCTCTTCTAGTTTACTTCCATCCTTTCCTGGCAAAGGTAACGAGTCATATTTGTGTTCTGCTCCAAAGCAGAAACACTGTGTAAAGGCTGAAAGCTGTAAACAGATGAAAACTTGGAAAGTATAACAATAGAAAACTCACAGCCTATCACCAATGAAATCAGAAGCGATCCAGTTGGAACCGATCATTACCTCGTCGGTTCAAGGAGCTCATTGCGAAGGGGTGCGGCTTGCCTTGGTATATAAGTAATATTTTGCTCGATTTATACTGTTCATGAACGTCTGCACTAAATCATACACTACATACATACATACATACATACATCCTTTATTTAAAACTCGGTAAAATCTTCAGTAATAATAGAATAAAATCCAACTACAATTTAGACTAAAAACTATTGTCATACTGTTTTACAAGACTGCCGAGTGGGGGTCTGATGGCACAAACAGACGTTTGATTTGCTCTTTAAATTTTCTGATTGATTTAATTTCTCTCACATGTTCGGATAGAGAGTTCCACAACATGGCGCGGCTGTAACTAAAACTTCGTTCCAAATAGTCAGTTCGCGGCTTCGGTAACACCAATTTGCGGAAGGAATTTCGTAAATCATAGTCTGAATTTCGTTCATCAAATAGGTTCTGCAAGTACACTGGAGCTTGATCATTTAGAGATTTAAACATCATTATCGCCTTATGCTTCTTTCTCCTTATCACCAATCTGTCCCATTTAAGTATATCGAAAAGTAGGCTTGAGCTAATTTGCCTTCAAAATCTTCTAGCTGCACGATTCTGCAGTTTTTGTAGTTTATCACTCAGTTGATTACTTAAGCCATCCCAAACGAGGCCACAGTAATCAAAGTGAGGTTGAATTAAGGTGTTATAGATTAGTACAGCGGTAGATTGGGAGATCATGGAGGGGCCTGACACGTCTGAGAGCGCCTATTGCCGAAGATATCTTTTTGGACAATTCGTTAACATGATTAGACCAGGAAAGATGATTGTCGATAATGATACCTAATGACTTAGCGTGATCGACTTTGCTAATAAATTCATTAAATTGGTCTTCTAATTTGATATTTATTTCATTATAACTTTCAGCAAGAAGTTTCTACCCGTTTACTTTGGCTGCATTCCCGTAAAATGACTGACGTATTAAATTACTCGCGCTGAAATCAGACCTTAAACCAAACAGGTTATCTCTAACGACAGGATAAACGCTGTTGAAGAAGTGGTAAACGTGCAGTGTGGATCCATCGAATTATGGACGTACGCGGGAGGTTGCTAAGCCCGAAAGAAGCGCGAGAGATGCTCGAGGCGCGGGTGCTTAGCAAACCTCCCAAGTGCGTCCATAAGTGGATGGTTGCACAGCTGCTGTTGCACCATTTCGTTTATAGCATAAGACGTTTCAACTTCACAATCCGACGTCAGCATGCAACCCATGGGCAAATGGATCGCACGTATAAGCCAATCACAGCGTGCGCTTTCCCAAAGATATGCTACAAAGATAGGTAGTCTAGGACTACATGTCGCTGATTCAGTTTTGTTATAAATGAATATTTTGTATTTGATTGAAAACCACTTAGTTCACGATGTCCATAATGTTGGCTTGATAAAAAAAGTATCTTATATACAAGACTAAAATGTTTAAAGATTTTTGTAAACCACACGTTTGATGGTGATGGCAAACAGCCGCAAACGTTTGGTTTTTACTTTTTATCTTTACAAAAATCTTTTAACATTTTAGTCTTTTCCACTTAGTTCACGTTTACATATTTACAGGTGTGAATTTAACTGGCTTTACGTGTGCAAATAAAATTACGGACAGTGTGCGAAGCGTTCACATAAACGTATAAAGTTGAGTGCTGTTCAACTTTCTACGTTTAGATTTTTAAGGTTTTACAGAAATTACAGTGATAATTGACGTTCGGCATGTAGCAGAAATATTTTAGACACTGAGTAAATTTGTAACCTGTTAAACGCGGTCAACGGCTTGGCTTGAAGCCGACAGTAAGACAAACACGAATTGAGAAAGAGAAGAGAGAAGAGAAAATGAGGTAAGACAACGTATCTTCCATACTGGGTTAATATAATAAGGGGACAGAATCTATTTTTAGATCCGGAAACTATTTTAACTGACCAATGACTGATGTCCTGCTTATCACGTGGTTGTAATTTCAATGCGCCATGTGGAAACCGCGCAGCCATGGAGCGAGATAGACAGATTCCACGCTAAAAATAGATTCTGTCCCCTTATCATATCAGACGAGGTTATGTTCTCGTTTTCTCTTGGTATCCTTTAATTGGCCATTTGCACTTATGCCTGTGGTGGCTCTCAAAATAAGCGGTCGTTATAACTTTTTTTAATTCCTATTTCTTCAGTCTTGCTCTTCGCTGACTCTTTCGAATTCCTTCGTGATCTCGGTTTGTTTACTAATTGGATTGTTGACCAATCGGCTTAGTTCCCACGGTATAAAAGCAAACGTGATACTTGATGCCATTCAGTCTGATGTTAGGTTATCGAAAGCGACAAAGCAATATCTGGGAACAACTACAACAGGAAAGCATGGTAAATATTGAGGCTCTTACCTGCACTCGAAGAGTCAGTTGTTGAGAGCAGGTAAAGAGCAAAGTGCGACGCACTCAAAACGTTTCAGAAGTCGATGTTTTCCAAGAAATGAATTGGTTGTCGTCGCTCGTTATTGTTATTATTCGTTATTACAATTTAACTTTCATGGTAGTTAACGTTCGTACTTGAAGTCGTTTTTCGTCAAAATGGGGCCTTATAGTTCAGTTCAAAACCATAACAGTTAAAAAAATCATATATCAGTTTCTTTTGCCATTGAATATAGTAACTCTAGTCATCTTAGCTTGAACAAAAGTGTGAGTTCGCTCGTAATCCGAAACTATTCCAAACACTTGAAATCCCAGCATCCCTCGCGCGTCAAGCTTTCACTCTTACTTAGAGACTGTGCAACAATTACTTTGGCTTCCCAGCGGAGCCCAAGTTTAAAAATGCCCTTCGTTTTTTTTTTTTTGTTGTTTTCTGTCATGAGTCACAAATCGCCGTCTAGGCCCTAATACGCATGCGGGCATCTCAAATCATTATTCAGGTCACGGACTTCGTGCGAAATTTTCGAGTACTCCTGGGAATTCAACAGCCAAAAAATTACAGGTTTGATTGTGAATTTGTACTGAAAAACTATTCTAATTGACTGATTCCTTGTATTCTGAACAGTTTTTGCGAAATGTTTGAAAAACATGCCCCGCACGGGGCCATAAATTCGCTTCGAAATGGTCTTGTAGTTTCTTCAAATCGCTTGCGCGTCTCCCGTCTCGCATTTAGAATTATACGCGTTTCTTTCTTAGGCGTAAACAAAGATTTTTCTGAATAAATTTTTCATTTAGGAAAGCATTTTGTCTGTTATCTGTGTTATTCTTTCGATTTCTATTGACAAAACGTGACAACTGCATAATCTTGCGGATTTTACGGTCAGAACCTTTATTAGTTTCTAAAATTTATTACCTAACTTAATCAATCAGTGTAAAACGCAGACTACAGACCGGGCGTAAAAGACGGACAGAGGGTAAAATTTAGACCAGGAATAAACACTGCTTACAATATACTTGCTTGTACTATGCTGGAGCTGTAAAACAATCGACAAAAGACAACTGAGATTTCATCATGTCAACGTTGTCGCATTACAGCTGGATATGCCAGGAAAGAAGCCCAAGTTCACGCACATATGCGTCTTGTTAGGAATTTTAAGATTGAAGACTACGGTTGGACGAGTACGCGGAATCTGGGCTTAGCTTTATTGCGCATGTGTAAACGTTATGGCATGGCGTTTAATTTACCGTCGTGTTTCCCTACGGCAAGTTTTAACAGCTTTTCTCGTCGTAGTTAACAGTCCACAACGTGTGAGAATTTCGTATCTTTCTCAAAGGAATAACGATTCCTTTTTTTTTTTCGATTTATTTTCTGAGTTTACCAGGAAGAATTTCGTTTGTTTCTCAAAGAAATGACAGATTTTTTTGGGGGGGTTTCGTTTTATTTTCCCGCGTACTAACAAGCGGGAGTGGAAGCATGGATATCCACGGTAAAAGTTCGTAAGTAAACCGATTGTTTTGTAGTAAATCGTTCACACTGCTTATCAGATTGCTTCAACATGAAATAGCTTGTAATTAACTCGCCAGCGGGAAAGACCCCTTCAGGAGCAGCCTACGATATTTTTTTCAGAGTTAAACCGTTTTTACCTAAAATGATTTCTTAGAGTCTGGAAATCGATTTCTGGTTAATTATTTACCACCGTGGAACAAATCTGTAGTTGCCAGCCAGTACCAGTCTCATCAGTAATTTTCCCCAGCCAGGTAAAGATCACATGTTTAAGAAGAGGTTATTTTCCCAGCATTTTTAAGAGACTTTTTTGTCAGGGACATTGCCTGAGCTGAGAGTTAAGAAGAATTCTGTTGTGTTTTGGCTTGCCAGCAAGAGGTGTTTTTAAACTCATTCAGCCAGCCAGTAGAAAATATATATATCAAAATCACACAAAACCAGCAAGCAAAACTGTGAAGACTTACCAAAGACTTGCCGAAGAGTTTAAGAAAAAAACTGAGGAAAAATTTCCAAGAACTGAGGTAATCGTCTAGGTATTTTTTAACACATGTTAGTATAAATACTCAGGTGATTATACAAAATCGCGCGGTCTGATTGGTTCGCTATCTCGGATTATCAGCCGATAATCACCTCGACGAACAAAATGGCTGCCAGTCGTTCGCGCGCTTTTGATGAAATAAAACTTTTTCGTGTTGTAAAATGCTTTTCTTTTCTTTTTTTGAAGTAATCACCTGTGTATTTATACTAAAACAATTATTCACCTCAGGCTCAGTGATTCTCGGTGAATATTCACCTCGACTTCGTCTCGGTGAATATTCACCAAGAATCACTTCGCCTTCGGCGAATAATTGTTAAATATCCTCTGTGTAATAAAGATAGATTCCAAGTGAGGCAGTTTTTAATCCTCCGTCTTCTATTTCATTGATCATCGCCATTCTTTTCACCTTATCTCGACCGTTCCAAACAAAATCATATAGAATTTTATTACATTAGTACAAAGCAGGTGCTCGAAAAATCAATAAAGGATTTAATTATTTCAATTTTACCTATGATCGTAAGACGGCGCCACTTCCAAAAAGGGAACAACTTTTTAATTGATTCGATTAAATTGTTAAAATTCAGCTTGTCACGTTCTTGCTTATTGTAGGTCCAATATACGCTCAGAATTTGTATCGGCTTACCTTAGATTCGATGCTAAGTGAAGTAAATTAGTTTATAAGGTTCTCGCAATCTAGAGATTTTAGAGAGATGGCTTTTGTTTTGCCCGGATTTGTTTTTAAACCTAAACATAATTCGTAACGGTTTAAAACTGAGGTCAAATTATTGTAAGACGCAACGTCTTTAAGGAATGTGACACGTGAGAGACCGTTTTTTTGATGGTGTCCAGCTTGCTTAAAACGTTGCAAAATTTCGGGGACCTGTGATCCAACGTCGCCTGCCATGTTTGGGGAGGGCCATGAAGATCTCGTCGTCGCTGTCGCTTTGAGTGATGGTTTTTAGCATTCATCACCATTCTTCCATTTCCACACCATAGACCATATCATAGACAGACGGGTCAATATCACTTTCGAA
The DNA here is from genome assembly GCA_949710005.1 of Ricordea florida. Taxonomy (NCBI): domain Eukaryota; kingdom Metazoa; phylum Cnidaria; class Anthozoa; order Corallimorpharia; family Ricordeidae; genus Ricordea; species Ricordea florida. The sequence goes on from OX453280.1 coordinate 17,063,527, forward strand.
ACCTTTGACACCATAGATAACCAAGTAGCCATGTGATTTCGCCTAACCCATTTTTTTCGGTTTGTCGTAGTGGCGTGGTCTAGCAGGGCTGGATCGAACCCCAGCTCATAGGCAATCCGCTTGTTCTCCCTCGGAAGAATGTTGGACATAGTGGAATGACTGTAGTTATCTCGCGTAGTCTTGGGCGCTTTGTAGTAGGTCTGGGTAAGGTAGATGACGCTGCAATTCCTGTGCCGCCCGTTTATAAAGTAGGCGATGTTGGCGTTCTATATAGTTGCTCTCGCAGACCAGGTCATCAAAGATGGCAATCTTCTGGTTGTCTACCGTCCGCTATTCGAGCAACAAGTGCCGGGGGTCTGCCTTGGTCTCCCCTATATATATCATACCCACGACCTGAGATAAAATAATTGAGTCGTACCTGCCTAACTGAGCAACGACGACTAAACCCTAGACCTCACACAGTGATTAGATGGAGGTCGGGATGGAAATCACACCCGCACGTAGGGGTGAGGTTTCTGGACCAGCGGCAGCACACTTGTAGATTACGTATACTGTCTACACTACCCGCCCACATGCAGAGTACTGTCGGCACTACCCGCCCACATGTAGAGTACTGTCTGCGCTACCCGCCCACATGTAGAGTACTGTCCGTGTTAACCGCACACATGCATGCTATCCGCACACATGTAGAGTACTGTCTGCGCTACCCGCACACATGTAGAGTACTGTCTGCGCTACCCGCACACATGTAGAGTACTGTCTGCGCTACCCGCCCACATTTAGAGTACTGTCTGCACCCCCGCCCACATGTAGAGTACTGTCTGTGTTAACCGCACACATGCATGCTATCCGCACACATGTAGAGTACTGTCTGCACTACCCGCCCACATGTAGAGTACTGTCTGTGTTAACCGCACAAGTGCATGCTATCCGCACACATGTAGAGTACTGTCTGCGCTACCCGCAAACATGCATGTATAGTACTGTCTGTGCTAACCGCACACATGCAGAGTACTGTCTGTACTACCCGCACACATGTAGATAGCCTGTGCCAGGCTCTCGGATCGTGGGCACGATCGAAAAGCGGGGGAGCGAGAGAAGGAATCAATGGTCAACATACTGTTGTTTGGTGAACAGAAACCCAAAGCTGATGCCGATTCCTTTCCTTTCTCAATATAGAAGATCTCCGGAAGGGAGATCTTGATGTGAAAGTACTGTTGGTTAGCCCGACCAATTTCGTTACGGTTAGAATTCTTCGAGACCTGGTCAGCAAGACCCTGGTGAAACAGCTCTAAAATCACGACTGTCAAGCTGCCTCGAACACCATCCTGAGGCACAAAGATCTGATGCTAGAGTTCCAAAAAGGCTTTAAATCTTTCTGAACCACTAAAGATTTTACAGACTGCGAGCGTCAACAAAAAGAAAGTTAAATTTTTGTTTCATGGATTTCTTTGAATGTATCCTTACGTATTTAACTCTCTTCAAAAGCATTTTGCTATATAGAGTCAATAAACCACGCTGACCGCCATTTCTGCCCAATTTATATTTCACCTCCATTAAGCGGCCTCTTTTCAAAGTCCCGAGGGTGGCCGCTTAAAAGAGTTCGCACTGCACTCGAAATGAAGAACTGAATGACCAGCGTGCGGCTTTCCCCTGTTTCGTCTGATGTATTTGTTGCACGCTGAAAAGTACATCCGAGAAGGTGGCAGGCAGGCCAACAACTGCATAACACGGGCATCGCTTGCAGGACACGGCGTTTCGTATACAAAAATAGAAGGGCTGTGAGGACCTAAGTTTTTGTTAGCCCGGCATCAATTTTAAAGGTTATTGTGATCATTTGAAGTTCGTAAGTCTTTCGTTCTAGCAGAGTGCTGCATATCGTGTTTGACGGAACCTCACCAGTGTCAAATACATCATCAAAAACGTCTTTAGTTATAGGTGCTTCCTAAATGCCGTGCTTTTCCATGTAACCCCCCCTCCCCCCCCAAAGGGCTTTAAGGCTGCCTACGCCCTACCATGGCATGTATATGTTGCACGTTCAATTTTTTCCTTGGTTCCAAATTTTATTTTCCCTTGTTCCAAACTAATTATCATACATTACTATACCAGAAAACAAAGGAAAATAAAATTTGAACCAAGGAAAAAATTGAACTACAACATACACATCATCCACGATCGTAAGAATTCAGACACGGGAAAAGATAATTTCCGAGGTGTAAGTTCATATATGGCGCGCAGCATATGACGTATCGGCCCAATACAGCAGTAAATCAGTACTGCAGCCAAGGCATGCTGGTTTCACGCTCGGGTCGTAGTAACAGTCAAGTTCTTAACACATCAAAAACGACTGAAAATGGACGTCTACAAATATTTAAATGTTCAATATATAATGTTTATATATTTATTTATACTGTATATACCATATGTTATAATACAAGTACGAGGCCGGTGAGTATTTCGTTAGAAATTACAAGAATAAGTTTACATTACAAATAAGAATGACCCACACCTATAATAACCGCCTTTCCTCTGCGTTAAAAAAGCATTTTATCGTACAACACAAAGGGAAACTCTTCGATAATTCCGACCTGAAAATACAGTAACATTTTATTTTCAAAGTTTCCCGCCTCCCATTCCCACGAGTGCTAATGAAGTTTTCAACGCCACGTGAATTTTTGTTCTAAGAAAAGGCGAACATGGAGCTACATCAGAAACAACAACCAAAGACTTCTGAAGCATTTTAAGTAAGACGCTGGTTCAGGCCTTAATAGTATTGATTCTGGCCAAGTCAAGAATAAATGAACTGGGGACATGATGGGTTGGAAAGCACAGAAACAGGCAGTGACAAGCAAGCAGTTTTCTAAATTATGTATTAATTAACAATTATTCCCTGAAATTGAGGTGAATAGTGGGAGAGTATTTCTAAAGACACTATTCAGCGCGATTGAAGAGATAATTGTTTTAGTTTTTAGCAACTCAGCAACTTCGGTGACATCTCTGGGAAACACCTTTCATTTTTTCCTTCGACAACTCACTTGCACAAGGAATCCCAAAAGCCCCGACATTATTCACCTCGTAGAAGGTGAATAGTGTTGAATAACCCGAGATAGTGAGCCAATCACTTTACTCAAAATGCAAAGGTTGCCGAGTAGGTACAGTATATACTAATTAAATTCACTAACCTGTCTATTGCTTGAAACAACAAATGTTATTTTCGAGCTCCACTTAAGGCAAATATTTTTAAAACGACTTTAGAAAAGCTAATATTCACTGGCACAGGCTTTTATAAAACGTTTGGAAGAGAGGCTGGAAAATTGCACCCCAGACACCGATAACAGCCACACACCCCCAGGCGAGAGAAGCCGACTTGGTCACAGAGGATTTGAGTCTTGGTTGAAAGACACGTTATTACAAATTACTTCAATCTCCTCACAAATATAAAATGGCTTCATTGATTACAAAAATACATTTCTTAAGAATAACTATGAAGCAAGAAATGCAGGTTCGATGGTCAGAGCGCGTTCTGCGACATAAATAGCGTTACGGCAATCAATGAAAAAAGTACATAGTTCACAGACGTATGTTTTAAGGGTGTTAGCAGAAGGAATGAGAGTAACAGTGTAGAAAAGAGTTTATGTACAGTTAAGTCCCATTCATTTAAGCGTCCCTCCGTTTGGCGCTTGCTACACTCAGAACTGAAACTTTCAAGCTGTTGAAACTATTTCTAAGACCAACTGTGTTTTTATCACCGGTCAAAAGTACGCTTTCCACTACATGACTTTTAAGAAAATTATTTTGTCTTGTAAAAACGAAAACATCTCACATTTCGGTATAAAATTATAACACGGTTACTATGTAGGATTCTAATCTTTAACCAGACGGTAAATATGATGCTGTGCGCCATGCTCACTGGTTGACACTTCAAAAACATACGCTAGACAAAGTAAAGTTTCTTGTGTCTCCCTGTTTGACAGCACCTGAAATTTCAAAACAGGGTTTCATTAAGTAATGGTCCGCGTAAGAACTAGGCAAAAGAACAATAGGCTAGTGCAATAGCTCTAACTTTTGATTGGCTCATAGAACAATGCTAATATTTGACCGTGAGGTAGACAGGAGGGACCAGGGGAAAACTAAGGAGAAAAATGTTGTTTATGTCGGGTTTTTCATTGTTTTTTCGGCGATTTTTGGCCGTCCACCAATCAGATTCGTCGATTTAATTGATATTAACAATTAAGAGTTCACACTTTTGAATCGATTTTGCGTTTGACCTGCCTAGTTCTTACGCGGACCATTACTTAATAAACCATGAAATTTTAGAGAAGCTAACGAAAGAGGTGGCTCCAGCAGCAGTACCGTAACATGTAAACAACAATATACATGCAAAAATTTCAACGCGTTCATAGTCTGAGAGCACGTCAATTAATCCCCAAACAGTGCCGAGAGTTGAAATTAAATGTTTGCATATTATTAACAAGTAATCAACTGATTTTGAGGGCAATTTTGTATCAATAAGCACTCGAAAATGTTTCAAAGTCAACAAATTGCACTCCCTCAACAGGCTCGTGCAACAAATTGCACTCCCTCAACAGGCTCATTTATTCCAAATTACAGTCGAAGCCATTCGATTACCTATACTGCAAACTGAATGAAACTGAAATAGATTATAGTACATGGGTGAAGTTGTTATTGCTATTTATTAGCCTGAGCTTGTGTTTGTGTGCGGACGCACCCATCTCCTTGCAGTGTTTTAACTTCGTACACACCCACAAGCAAACTCGATCGTTCTAGAGAAGTTGTGTAGTGCTTACTACCAAAGGCGTTTGGAAAAGAAAATTGTGATCAATTTTAAACCAGCTCTTAACTTTAGAATATTTTATTTTATCTAAGTGTTCTTTTGTTGCCTTTATTTATTCTTTTTTTGGATTTACTTGATAATGTAAATAGTGCAATCAGTGTTTAATTTACCTTATATATAAGAAAAAAAAAACTCGATCGTGAAGCAATCTAAACAAGTCTTTTTGCCGCCTATCAAGTGGAGAGTGCTATCTTCCTTATTGAAGCACTTAACTGTGCAAGCAACTGCGCATCAAGCTTAGCTTTAAATGTCACAGCAAAGTTTAACGTCGATTTAATTAAGAAATAGAAAACATGTACCGTGTTTCTATCGAGTTATAGAAACACGAGTGAAAGTTTGGGAGAACGAGAAATGCTGTGGGAACACGAGCCGCAGGCGAGTGTTTCCACAGCTTTTTCGAGTTCTCCCAAACTTTCACGAGTGTTTCTATAACTCAATAGAAACACGAAGAACATGTTTTCTATTTCTTTTAGAAAACACCGCGACGAAAAAAAGAAAAGCAACTTGTTAGCTTCGATTATCAAAATGTAAATTCTCTTTGCTCGCGTCATCATTACGTCAACAGCTCGTGCTAGTTCTGTGTTTCTATCGAGTTATAGAAACACGATTTCTAACCAATCAGCGCGCGTACTTTCTTAGGACTGTTTTCTAAAAATTCTTATCAAGTTCACTGAACTTTTAAATTGGTCTCCAGTGAAAAAGTTTTTTTGAAACTCTTCACAGTATTTAATGTTTTAATACTCTTGATTATTTTTTCTTATAATTTTCCTTCACGGGTTCTGTTAAAGCCACCAACGGAACTTCAATGAAGTGCTCACAGTGTGTGTAGGTGCGCCTGTGTCATCTTCGACAACGCTCAAATGAAGTTACCTGCAATATGGTGAAGTTTTCCAGAACACTGTTCATCATGTATTTTTCCGGCAGCTGTTTCAGCTTGTGAACAAAATTTATCATATACTCGCACATAGGTGATCTATGGATTCGATACACAAAGCGGCTGTTTTCGTAGTGTCCAAATTCCGTCTGGAAGAAAGGGAAAAATATCATTAAAGGCGAAACGCTTGCTGATACTGGCTTACTCTACAGGGCTTACACATAACTGAGTAACCTGGCTACAATGGCGCCTGCAACAAAGAAATAACAAGATCGCGAATAATGACCGTCGCGATAATCGACAAAATTTCTTCGCAAGGCGATCAGCCTGCGAACACAGACCCTCTTCGAGTACTCGTTTCTCTCCGCCGGGAAAGGAAGCGCGAGCAGAGAGAATCAAGTACCCGAAGGACGTCTGCGTTCGAAGGCTACAGACGAACCGGAGGAAAACGAAGTTTGTAATATATTTATGATATCCCTTGAAAGAAATAAAAAATAAAATAACAAAAACAATAATACAGTAAGTCTCAAACTAATCAAGACAATTCCTTTGGTATCTTTTTCAGCAGTATTAGTTCGAGGTTAAATTCAAGTCTTCTTCTTAGGAAATGTTTGAACAGCAGTCGTACGATGTAATGCGCTGTTGGAATGCGCTGACAGCTGGTAACAAGATGGAAAACAAATAGCTTCACATCACAGAAAACTTTATGCGTATAGCTCTGTTTTAATAAAAACCCTAATGCAGCAAGGAAGCCCGAATTACAGGACTCCGACGCATGGCGCTTCCTCCCAGGAGCCGGTTGTCAAAACTTCCAACTTTGCCGTGAAAGACCATCGATGCTTGTAACAAAACCCAAGAACTCGACTCACCTCAACTTTTTCAACAACTTGTTTTCCAAAAGAGCAAACTTTTGTAGAGCAAGTGATAGTCATATTTTCATTTGACTCATACCTACAACACAATAAATATGCGTTATTGACAAAGTTTGTTCGGTCAAGACGGTTTCATATTGACCAAGGATTTATTATTTGGCCATTTTGCTGTGTTTTATTTCGTGGGACAATGCGGGAAATCCCGAGCGGCCAAGATTGGCCCATATTGCCCGCTCAGGTAGCCAATCAGAATTCAGGAGTCGCCTCGTCTTTCCAGCCATGTAACAATGACTTGTAATCCCATTCACGCCCTTAAATCAAAGTGAGCACCTTTTAAACTAACACGCTGGCAACACAAACATCGTTGGCTTTCTCTATAGTGGAAGCTCACACACAGGGCTCAGGTTAAAGGTTTTTTTAAGTGGAATCAAATGTGTTTCAGGTTACCAAAAGCAAAATTGAAGCATTCCTTTTTCGTCCAGGAATGAGCATACAAGAAAGGCTCCTTTCAGCATGTGACAGTATATGCAGTATGATAGTGTCATGAGAATGACGAACTACAATCGTGGCGGAAATCCTTGGAACAACAGACGATTTAATATGTTTACTGACATACTTCCCCCCACTCCTTTGCAATATTGTTTTTCAGTGTCTCAAACAAGATTGCAGGGGGGAAAGGAAGGGGCGTAGGGGGAGGGGGAGGGGGGGAGGAAGGGACGTGGGAGCATCATTTCCGCCGTTTGTTTAAAATGTCTTGCAGCAATTGCTGGATGACACATTTTCCCTGTTGTTCAAAGGGTTTTTCACCGCGATTTTAGTTTGGACATTTTACATGCTAAAGCTACCATACACCTTTTTGCCAAGTGTTCCCTGATTTGCCTGCAAGTTCTAGATTTCTCTACAAAAAAAGGGAGAAATACATACGTGCTTGATACTCCATAGAAGGCGCCAGCCTCATCATGAATATTCGTGTTCAGATCGGCCTAATAAAGCAAAACAATTGAAAGGCCCATCAGAGACCACAAAGAAATCCTCACATCTAACAACAGCTGCAATGGACTCACTGAATCATGGGCACATAATGAGTGGTATAGAGAGAGAGAAGCAAAAAATGCAAAATAGATGTGACTCTGAAAACACATAGAGCTTAATTAAATACAACTTTTACAGTTGTAACTGCGGCTACTGTTTTTAGACTTTAAGATAATAGCCACACTTGTAAATAATTACATTTGAATTGACACCAGGATTTCTGAGGCAAATCAACGTGGAAAAATACTGAAATGCCAAGGATTGACATCCATTTACAATTCCTTGTTTGGTGGACAGATTACTTAAGTTCTTGCTATCGATACTTTTGCACTGCATCAATTTGTCTCTGAAGTATGTCTTCTCCAGAAATAGTTTTCCAATGTTCTGCTCAAGAGGATAACACTCCTTTCGAAGTCTAGGGAAGAAGCTGAATGCACATGCCAACGCACAATGCATTGTGCTCACAAGCCTAGATGTCATAAATTGTTATTTTCTTTAGCGGCAAAGTTGACATAGCCACACGATAAACAGGACCAAAAATATGATCATCGCATGATAATTTCAGTTTCCAGGTTGACTATGGCATAGGTGAGGTCAGGTGTGACACCTTTAAAGTCAACAGTTCTCTGTGTTTGATGTGTAGGGCAAGAGGTAGGAGTTTGAGTGCAGAGATTCAACTCCGCAAGCAGCATTCACCCTCAGAGAGTCTCAAACAAAGGTCTTAAACTCATGGGTGTTTCAAGTCAAGTGAATCGCAGAGCTGACCTTTGAACGTGGGAAGACAGTGTTGTGTGATTAACTAACCTGCAAGAACCTCAGAGCATCTACACCTTTTCAAAACCAGCTAATTTGTGTGATAAACTAATGTGCTGCAGTTGTATCTTCAAATGAAAAACCTACCCAGAATTTCACCAAAAAGAAGACGGCTTGGGGTCCTTTGTCATAAAGCTCTTTCAGCCCTCCTTTCTTTTCAGGGAACTTGTCGTAAATCTGACGAATGTCAACTGCCTGAAAAATGTCAACACAAAGTACAGATTACTGCTGTCTCTTCTATAGCTTGTCAAACAAAAGCCCTTGTCCCAAATAAAGGTGTAAGATTATAATTAAATGTAACTGACATGAAATAGCATGCTTTTAGCCAATAGTATATCTAGAAAATTATCACTGGTAGGCTAGGAGAAGAAAAAGCTAGACAACGACAGGGACATCAGCATTAGCCAAAAACACCGAGACTGCAAGTGTAAAATACAACAAATACAGTGTACCTAACTATTCCACACAGATCTGACAACGAATGCAAGAGAACATTTAGCAAACTTGTCAATCCCTTACGTTCCAACAAGAGGACTCTGAAACTTCGTATAAATTTGGTGGCAATGCAGAGTCGTTGTGCCTGCCAAAGATACTTCCGACTACTTTCTCAGTTGAGATTGGTCCAGTTTTGTCAAGTACTTTGAAGGTCTGCTGGAAATCAAATGTTCAACACAAAAGGAAAACTCCCACATTTAAATAGTGTGGCACATAATCTAAAAACATCATAGTTCCAACAGCTGCGAAGGGGACTATTGGTGCCCTTGTCGTAACTTAGGTTTCTACTTGGTGCAGTTGAAATATAATACACATTAGCACTACTACCTCAAGATGAGGATCTGCCAAGTCCGTGTTAGGTCCCAAGTGAACAAATAAGTGTTTGTGGTACTGTAAAAGAAAGTAAAAGTCTATAAAAGAGGAAGCCTATAACACACAGTGTAATTAATTTCTCAAAGTGTTCCTTATTACGAGGTTGCCTATGTTGTCGGTCTATGGGTGCGATTGACAAATGCATGTCATACTTTGGTGTTACTGTGTAAATCAAAATCAGCGAATTCGCATCATGCTTGAATATGATCAACAAATTGACGTGTTATTTTTCAAAACTTTTGTGATCACACTGGACGAACTTGGGTAAACATTTGTAGTTCATCTGGTTATGCGTTTCTAGTATAAAAATGTGCAAAAGATGTATTATCAGGGTTGTATATAAGAGCCGGCAGCCGGCGAAGTTCGCCGGCTTCTCTGTCAGGTTTCGCCGGCTACTTTCATTGCTTCATTATCAGGTCTAAACGACTTAGTATCGTTTCGTATGGGTCCTTTGGACCCACAACCGTCTACTTTTCAAAAAACTCCGGCTACTTAAAACCTTAAAGAAAACCCTGATTATGAGTCTAGACAAACTACCCTTCATAATACGTCTTGAATAATGCATTACGTAAGGTCGTTCGTCTCGATGTACCCGTCTTTATGCTAGAGACACATAACCATGCGAACTAGGAATATTTGCTCAAGTTCGACCAGACAGATAATGCGTCCCCCAGTGTTAGCTTGACCACTAAAAATTCAAATTCCTTAACTTGCTTAAACACTCACAGGTTTTGTTCAGTTGGAAGCTATCTGACCAATACAAAAATTTGCAGAAGAACTCGAGACACTATCTTTTGGGGAGTCATGAAAAAACAGATAGAAATGTTGAAACATTTGTAGCCACATTACGGTGTAGCTCCATCATTCCCTTTTTGTTTAGTCACAAAAAGCCTTGACAAAATCCAACAGAGAAAAGTACTGTTCTCCAGGATCCACATTGTTACTGTTACAAAACACCCTGATGAGTAACACAATCATGATGTACATTTGGGAAACCAGTAACATGAACGAACGCTTCGGGTCATATCGCCACTCATGGAAAGCGCTAGCCACTCACATTTCGCAGATTTATTATATCTCTCAGTTAGTACGCGCGCTGTGATTGGTCAATTTAGCGGGCCGTACTTCACTGTACGGCCCGCTAAAGTTTGTTTTGGTCGCCAAAATGACTCCAGAGATATAATAAATATCTTATTAACCTCGTTTTCTCGGTCCGTACTGTAAAAAACGGATCCTCGTTTTTTCCCGTCGATTTATGGCCCGCGCGCTTCGCGCTTGGGCCATAAATCGACGGGAAGAAACTCGGTCCGTATTTTACAGTACGGACCTCGAACTCGATTAATAAGAGGTATATACTTCTTAGTTATTAGGCAGCATTTAGTGTGAAGTTTAGGGAAATCAGTTGCTGAACTTTAGAATGGATTCGGTAGTTATTTGGGGACAAAAAATGACACGTCGCGCGTAACACGCAAACTAGAAACACAAGCAGAACAATATTTTTCAGACGGCTTGTACTTTATTCATCACAACGAAATCAACAACATTTTTCACATACGTAATATTGAAACCACTGAATAAAAAATGTGGTTAATTTCTCACCTATGAGAGAAAACAGGGACAAACGCCCAACAGTTCTGAGCGTCACGCTCCAAAAATCTTCGGTGCTGCTTTTACAATTTGCGGCTGTAGCCCACGGACGTTTGGCGGTTAGGTAGAAGCGAATATACTTCGAAAATGCTCATTTGTGGTACTTGCTTTGGCAAAAGTCTCACCGCAAATTTCTCAGTACACGAGAAACACACGGAAAACCCAAAGAATAACAGACTGCTCATTTCACGTACAAATTACACGTCAAAGCTCGGAATGAGTCTATTTAAATTGCCAAAAAACGAGACCTTTTTGTGAGTCTGAAACACTTCTTGACTTTCAGAGGTTGACACAGTGAATTTCGCGCGCGACAGAAGGAAAAGTGCCACTTCGCTTTCCCCTCGCAGATCCGCCATCAAAACGTTTCGAAACGTTTCCTCAGATCAAATAGCGATAGACATGCTTTGCTGCCAGGCCTTAACTTCTTTTTATCCAGTTAACCGCTTCCTTTTTTCTGAACATTTTTGCCCCAATGTGAAGCAATCCACGAGAAAATATTCGCGGGAATTTCTCGATTGCGAAGCGTGTAATCAACTTTGAAATGGCGTCGGAATCTGAATTGTGAAACAACAATTAACATTTCCGTCATATCAAAAGTTAAAACTCAGGTAATTTACTACATTTTATAAGCTTAATCTCGGCAAAGGTGGAAATTGATACGCCCGCAAGGGATCATGGGTAAATTAAAAATTGCTTATTTTTGATATATCAGTACAAAAAAATAAATTTTACACTTACATATCAGCTTAAGAGGTTATTTGATTGTATTAGGTTCATTTTCGTCCAATTTTATGACAGTATGATAAATTTTGTAAAATTTCACGTTAATTTATGTTACACAAATGTACATCATGACTGTGCTGCTCGTCACTAAGGTTATTTCAATTAAAACTACTCACAGATTCTGGATCCATTCTTTGCTGCTCAAGGAATGCTGAAAACTCTACCAGACGCAGGGGCTGCAATCAGAACAAACAGCATCTTCAAACAGGGGTCTATTTTTGACAAGACGAAAATTTAAAGGACACAAACAAGAAAAACCAAAACTGTTAACTGTGGCGATCGCGTAAAACAGAAAAGCGGCAACTTCAAAGATCGTTGCACGCCTCCTCTGTTAACAAGTCTCAATGTACAGTAACGCTCAGAATTCCTACACAGCAAAAGTATAGAAAAAAAATCATGCACAGTGAGCCGAGGGGAAAAAAAAGGTGCTAAAAAGTGTTTAAAAAAATTTTTTCCATAGCTCAAAGGGGAAAAAAGGTTTTTAACAAGACAAAATTGACCAACCCAGCCCCCCCCCCCTCCCTCTCGAAAATAAAATGGTCCACCCTAAGCGACCCTTAAATGAGCGTTTAAACGCGTTAAAGAACTGGGTTTAACGCAATCAGTTAATTTTTTTTTAACGCACTTGATTAACTCCTTTTTTCAACGCGTTTTTACCATTGTCAACAAGGTGCCCCATCAATGCTATCAATGGCCAGAAAAGAGATCGCACGCTTGTAAAACAAAAACTTATGCGGACTAAAACGGAGTTTGTCAAATCTGTGTTCATTGGAATTATTTATAAGCGCTCCGCTTCCAGCATGTTTTTTGTGTCGCATTTCGGTATGTGAATGGTCCTCCCACGTGCTTCGCGGAATCTGTCAACTTTTCGAACCCAAGTGCCAGTATTTGTGTGTTAAGTCAAAGTTGTTATATAGTAACAAGTACTTAACGTCCAGGGGCCGGTTATTTGAAGGCCGATAAGCAAATTCCTCGCAAGACTTGTGGATGCTTTTGCGTATCCTCGAGTAGAAAAGGTGGAGGGACTTAAGAAAAAAAAAACAAACAAACAAACAAGTAAACAGTTTAAGTTTACCAGTGTTCATACCACGCTTACCAGCTGGCCTGCAGATCTTGGCCCGGCTGCTGTCCAAGTTGAGCTGCCATGAGCAAAGGTAGACGGAGTGGACGAGATGGCAGAAACACTACTGGTGTAAGCACCACTCCTCTACAGATCAATCAAAAGTGGCTATTAGATCACTGTACCCTGTACATGCAGGTTAGCACTCGTTCACATATATCACAAGGACCTCGTCAAAATTCATACCATCATATTCATACATTTGATACTCAGTTTGTGTCAATCACTGGTTACGAATTTTGATGAGGTCATTTTGATATCTGTGAACGAGTGCCAACCAATGCGTGCATTTTTCGTCAAGCGTGACGTCATGATGACTGCATATAGGTCAAGTTCTTTCCTTGCATTTCTATTGACCAAAACATAGCTGAGGTCCATACTTAGGCAAAGGCTAATATCCACCCATCTTGATTGTACAAGCTTTGTCAATAAACGATTTCCTATTTAGCCTTTTTGTTTTTATTTGTTTCATGGGACAAGGCAGGAAATCCCAAGCAAGCAAGATAAGTCCAAGTTGCCTGCTTGGCTAACCAATCAGAACTCAGGATTTGCATTGCTTGCAGAAACAGCCATGTAATAATTCCTATTTCTATAAAATAACCACACAAAAAAACAGATAATGACCAGAACTGACCATATCTTCATGACTACTGACAGAAGCTCCTGTTGGGCTGGCAACTGAAGCTGTGGATACTACATTGCCAGGTACAGGAGCTTGAACAGGGCTACCATAAGGAGACTGGCTTGCATTACTGTAGTTTCCTGGAACTGGCTGACCAGCACCTGGAGGCCAGAATTGTTGCTGGACAAAAACAAGGCAAAATGCTGTTTTAAAAGGATGCGCATTTCAATAATTTGCATAACAATAATACATTGGCAACCCTCCAAGTTGCGACCATTTTAGTCGCCATGGCGACTAGAATTTTGGAGCTGGCGACTAAATTAAAACGCAAGTCGCCAGCTCGGCGACTAAAATTAACGTGATCTATGCGTCAGGAGCTTGAGCGGACTATCATCCAAAGCTAGTTGTTGTGGGATTTTAACCAACAGAAATGGAGACTGAATAAAACACTGGAAAACGTTCCGCCATTCAGCTATGAATGAGGGTATCTTATTTCAACTTGGTATAATCTGTGTCGTTTGCACTGCTGTTCTGTTGTGTGAATTATAAATGATATACATAAATATTTCTGTGTTTTGTGAAGCGGCTTTTTTTTTTAATTTTCATCAAATATCTTCGCGCGAAAAATGGCGGTAAACATACGTTTCATTCACACATGCTAACGCTTTTTGCAATAATATAGTACCTTTTTATTGTGATCAGAAACTATTTTCATTTGATCATCAATCATTCCAATAAAAGCATATTTGAATCAACATTGGGTAGTTTTTTTCACGGAACAGGACTTCAATTTACTTCGTGGTTCAAGGAAAATGTTATTAATAATACAGTTAGATAATAATAAGATTATTATCAATTATTAATTAATTATTAATTTATGCATATATTTTGGCGACTAAAATTTTTCGCTGGCGACTAAACCTGAACAGTCAGTGGCCAAATGGCCACTAGGGAAAAAAGTTAACTTGGAGGGTTGATTGGTAGAGCCTGTTCCTCTCCTAGAAAATTCTCTGCCCCCTCTAATGTACAACAACGTAGCGAAGGGAGGGAAGTTTGGCTTTTTTCTAGAACCAAATATACATTACTGCCATTACTGTATTTACTATAAGCATGCACAGATAAGCTGCATTCAAAGGTTAAAGTCACAATGGAGTCACTTCCTTCAGAGAACACATTAGACTTAAATGAAGTACAGTGGCTAGTTTGAATGATATAAGTTGGTATCACGGCATAGCCATCAGGTTTTAATGCCAGCATAAAGGAGGTGTAATCAAGCAGCAAAGAAAAGGAGGAGTCTATGTAATGTGTGCTTTTACAAAGCTTACAACAGCCTTCTGTTAATTAATGTTGAATGAAAATCAGTGCATTCTTTATCAGAAATCAATAGTTCAATACACTTTTTGCACTGGTGTTACACAATCACAATCACAATTAAGTACTTTTTCATGTGTATTATTATACAGTTACCAGTAATAGAGAAGATTTGGTTAGGTTTCACGAAAAAATTGTGATATTTCCTAACATTTCACAATACTGTACATGTGTTCTACCCTCACACCTCCCCGGCCACCTAACACAAACAAGATGTCCAAGAAGTGACAAGTTACTAAGTGTCAATTCTTAGGCGATACATTCATGTCCTATATACACCAAATTTTTAAAGCATTGTAACTCTACTGTTTTTCAAGATATCTTGCTAAAAAAAATCATGTAAACAAAGCGTCAAGTAAGAAACAATGTGTAGAAGTATAAGATTTTTTGCTGCAAACGTTTTTGTGTAATTATCAATTGAAAACTCAAACAGGTCCGGAAGAACGGTTCCAAAATATAGGACATGAATGTGTAACAAATTTTTACTGCAACAGTCAAGTTTTTTTAAGTAAGTACTCACTTGATAACCCTGAGTTTCATTATTGAAGGCTGGAATGCCAGCAGCAGCCAAGGCCTTATTGTGAAGCACTGATGCAGACACAATCTGAGCTGACGACATTGAAGCCATAGTTTGAAGAGCTTTATCTCGGGCTGCCTGATCCTAAATGCCAAGTTACAACAGCAAGAGTGAGATTACACTGTACCAACATACATGTACTGAACATACTGAATCTATGCTGCAGTAGGTGTAAAATGCGGGTCCTAGCACAACTGGATTAAATCCAAGGTCAAAAAGGATTTTTCCAGTTGCGCTAGGACCGCTTCCAAGGCTAACCCATCAAAATCCAAGAAAATCAGCGAAAATCAACCATAAATCCGTCAAAAATCCCAAAAATAGGCCCGAAATAGACTCCCAAAAACTATCAACAACTCTCAACCACATTAAGTATAGAGAGAAAAATCAGATCAAAATGGACCACAATCTAGACTAAAATCTATGGGATAGACCCCTGACAATCAACCAACCGACAGTCTCAAATAATTTCCGTAGATAATCTAGTGAAGGCATATATAATGGTTCCAAAGCCACTTTTGGCACAACCACCAATTAATCCACCCAACATGATATTGGTACAACTTTAACATGTCATACGGCATTAACTAAAATCGATGAGCCTATCGATTTAGGATGACCACTGCAGTAAGTGAACCATATTATGATCCAACCAGATACTCATGTGTGCCATAATATGGTTTAGAAGCCGAGTTCACGCTACACAAAATCACAAAGAATCCATCCACTGCCAATCCAGGAGAAACGCTTGATGTGTATATTCCACATTCTTATGAGGATGTGGTAATTGTGCCACGTAGTGTATTTCTGATATTTAACTTAACCGTATCAGGTCACGCAAATAATACCGTGGTAAATAATACCCATCAAAATCTAGTTAACCAACTGAGGGTCAGTCTTGGTGGTGAAATACTCCAGGATATACAGATAGATGACTTATTTACGACATACATGTTTAATGATCTGTTTCTAACTGCCCAACAATGGAAAGATCGCTTACGACAGGGTATATCCAATGAAAATATCATACGGTTGCACACAAGCGCAGGTAATAAGGAGACTGTTTCTACCAGCCAAACAACAGAAAGATCGCTTACAACAGGGTATATCCAATGAAAATATCAGACGGTTGCACACAAGCACAGATAATAAGGACACAACCAAATCTCAGGATGTTCTGCTTTCAACTATTCATAATATAAAATACTGCATTCCACTTGATCAACATATTCTTAATGATGGTGGAGTACTCTACCTAAGAGCACTGAGGGACACGTTGAAATTTGAAATTACATTAGCACCAGTAAATGATATTGTTTAATATATGCATGCTGATAAACCACCGAGTTATCAATTAACCAACTTTGAGTTGGAGTATCGATGTATAACTAGTGATTACCTAGCTCGAGAGGCAAAAACTTCATATGCGGTGGGTAAAGGATATTTCTATGAAAAAAGATGGTATTATCTATCAATTGGCACATTAATATTCCCTCAAAGTCAGCTTCTGGAATACTGTGTCTGTTTGCAGGGCTACAAATTAACTCCAGTGCTTGGTGGCCAGTCAGGCCAGTTTCCTTGACTTCTTAGTGGCCCATCCCAAAATGAAGTAGCCCTTGATTTTTTTGTTTTGTGAAGGTCATGTAGCAATCACAAAATCAAAATGGCGTCTCTATGTTGTGAATGTGGATCGCTCGTGAAATCACTGTTAAAACAGCTCGGAATGTCCACTTCAGAACTAAAAATTTACAAAATGGATGATCTTAGAGTCCAGGCAAAGAAACGAAGAGAAAGGTAGTCCAATTAAACTACACATTGAGTTTTATTTTTAACTTTGTACTTCGCATAACATACATTGCAACAATTCAAAATTCTGTAGCATAGTTGCACATCGGGCGTCCAAACCTTAACTTTTGCTAGCCCTGGTCAGTTTTAACTCGCCGCTGGCAACCGTGCGACCGCCAATTTTTAGCCCTGTGTTTGTTGATGATATTGGCATGAGAAACTCCAAAACGTTTTTGAATCCTGATATTACTTTGGTCATTATTGACATCAATGGAATCCCAAATCAATTATATTCCAAGGGAATGATTCAGACTGATCTTTGGAATAGTATTAAACAGCGGTGGGGTGTTGGTAATATGGTCAAGAGTGATTTTTACTAGTTTATGCTAGGAAATGCTACGCATTTTTAGCAATTCTCAGATAATCTACGGAAATTAGTTGAGACTTTTGATGGATTAGCCTTGGAAGCAGTCCTAGCGCAACTGGAAAAATCATTTTTTACCTTGGATTTAATCCAGTTGTGCTAGGACCTGCATTTTACATCTAACTGCTGTAAATATCTGACAATTACAATAATATAAGAGTGTAACAAGATTACATAAGATTATTAGCATTAATTACATATCACAAGCAAACAAGGCTCAAACCCATAAGGGCAATACAAACTACAAACCACAAACCTTAATTTTGGCTTGAATCTCCCTTGGTTTTCTTCGGGCTAACACCTGAATGTGACTTGAAACCTATTAAACACAAATAAACAAATTAACTTTACTACCAACCTTAAGTTTGCCTTGAATCTCTCTTGCTTTTTTCCGTGCTAACACTTGAATGTGACTGGAAACCTAAATAAAAAAATATAGCTAGAATTTATCCTGATGAAAGGTCTTTCATTGCTTGGTTCTATTTAAACTGAAAAATGATACATTGTAAATACTGAGTAAGTGAAGGGGATATTTATACAGTAGCATTTATTCACAAAATTCTCTTATATCAGGGACTCCTGTGCTGTGCATACTCTATTGATTTCTGTCAAAATTATTTTATAGCCATCTCAAACTTCATAATCTGTCAGAGAGAACTATTAGGAGTATATTAACAGACAAACAATTGTTACCATTTAATCTACTCATAATGAAGTTGTGAAACATCCACCTCCAGTTTCAAACAGCAAGAGGTACTTTCTTTTAGAGCTGTTCGGCCATCATTATAAATCAATTTGTTGAGTTTTAGAAAGAAAAGAAGTACAGTTTAAGCTTTCTGTAGCACTTACTGATTTTGATTTACAATCAGCCATTCTCATTGTGCATATATCAGTAGCTTACAAACACATTCAATTCACATTGCTTTCAGCTTTTAAGTGGTTTCAGCAGAATAAAATGACAAAAAAATCACAAGTGGTAGCTCTGCTGGAGCCTCAGTGAATTCTGAGTACAAGTAGGATGCCAAATAGATACTGATTTAAATTAGATGAAAGCTCATAGTTTGGGTCTTGTAAGAGCTATTATCATTTGGCCCAAATCATAAATAATTTGAAAGTGTTAACGCACCACACAAATTTCTGTGAGCGTGTTGTCACCTGGATATGCTTATCCTTCATTAACCTGTTTGTCTTTCAAGCACTGCAGATTGCCATGATATTATGCAGAGTCCAATTATCGTTTACGTCTTTGATTTGTTGACTATGTTGTTAACGTAAAAAGATTGATGTACATGTATGAAACATGGTCATGTGAAAAAGATGAAGAAAATTTAAACACCAGTGAAGACATTTTGCCAATCCCCTTTCCTGCTTTTGAGTCACAACGGAAATCATGTTGGGGAAAAAATTCTTTGAATGAAAATCTTTGACAATGAACATTTAGTCCAGGTTACCTATTCAGAGGTTGGCTAACAAAACAAGAATGATTATCCAACCTAATTTTTGATTACAACACCAGTGAAGACATTTTGCCAATCCCCTTCCCTGCTTTCAAGTTACAAATCATGTTAGCAAAAAATTATTCCTTCTGAACACCAGTGAAGACATTTTGCCAATCCCCTTTCCTCCTTTCAAGTTGCAAATCATGTTGGCAAAAATTCTTCTAATGAAAATCTTTGACAATGAAGATTTAGTCCAGGTGTACCTATAATTCATTGGTTGGCTAACAAAACAAGAATAATTATCCACCCTAGTTTTCCATTACTTGATACCTGAAATCTATCTATAAGAATGGGCCCAGCCATAGTAAAATCATTAAAACAGTGAAAGAATACTTACAGAGCCTCTAGGTTATCAAATGAAGTAAACAAACACAGCGGTCATTTTTAAAAAAAATCAGATTTTATTTTTTTTATTTATTTCTTAAGAAGGCAAAACATTTAGTTCTTAAAATAAGTAATTAATTGAATAATGGATTTTCTCACAAACCATTATCAGAGAATCAAACTCTCAGAAAGGTGCTTTTCAGAGTGAGGCTTAGTTTCCTCTGGGGTCCCTCGGGGCACTAAACTTGGCCCTTGGTTATTTATTATTATCATTAACGATTTAGCTGTTCATAACGCACTCTTGTGGAAATATGTTGATGACACGGCTGTGTCAGAAGTCCTTGAAAAGGGCAGAATTAGTAATGCTCAAGCTAAATATGCCTTTCGGCACACAAAATGTACAAGATTGAACTAATGTAACATTTTGTTCAAAACCAACAGGGCAAGGAACAATTTTATCACATCACAATGCCTCAATGTAAATAACAGTTTGAAGTTTTAAGAGCCATTGTCAGAGAAAACCGGGCGGTGCCAAAAGATTGGGGTCAGCCAATTTCCTTTATTTTTTCAGCATTTAAAACCAAGCTGATAAGATTAACTTTGGTGACATTAACAAGATTTCCCGGCTTTTCACTCTCGAGATTGACCACCCCCCTAGTTTTTGGCCAAGGAAAGCCCTAAAAACCACCAAAAACAATGGCAATGTCTCGGGTCTAAAACAATTGTTCCTTAAAGAATTAGTGCACAGATTTTTTTTCTGAAGCTAAAGTACCTTAAAATAAACGTTTTGGATGCATAAAATCAAATTTTTAATGTAACGGTAATTTTGGCCAAGGGTTTTAATCCGGGTATGTTGCGTGACTGTTACAGGACAGCGAATTTCGGCGATTTTCTAAGCCCATTTTCTTGAAAGTGCGGCTGTTTATTTGTTAAATAATTCCATTTTACAATAGTCTATACCCTTCTAAGTCAAAAGAAAAAAAGTATTGATTGGTACAAGAAACTCTTTTCACAGGAAGCCTATTTTCGTGAACGTGATTTTGCGGTATTTTGCATAATGGTAATGGTCTTCAAATTGTAACTTTAGACGGCTGAAAACTTCATCACCCGTATAGAAAAATAATTTGGAAAGGATACTGCAATGAAAAGAAATCAACCTTACTTTGGAACAGCGGAAACCGTTGCAGTCGTACACGTATGATACAAATTATAGAGCAGACGTATTAATTAGAATTAATTATAAAGAAATGAATGGACGATTTTTAAATTGTCTGTGCGACGAATTCTCAGTCGCATAAAGTTTCAGGAGAATATTTTTTACTTGGATTTTGCAGAAAATTTTTGTTTGCCAAAATATGAAATTAAGAAATTAATAAACGACTTACACGTATAATTGTAGCTGCGTAATTTGAGATCGAGCAACATCTATATGTCTCGCGCGCTGCTGGGTTATCAGGTTTCATTTACGATTCGCCGAAATTTGCGTACTTTCGTTTTACCGCACTTGCTTTAAAATATGAACTGTTCGTTCGCTTCACAAGAGACACCTTGTAGTTCTTACGGATCTAGTACAAATGCTCTGCCGCTGGATTCTTGTAAAGAAGACATAACACCACACTTACTAGGACTTGGTGTGAGTAGCAAGCGAGGATGGCGATCCGAAGGAATAGAAATCACTGAGAAGGAGCTCATCTTGAACAGAGCAGGACACTTCGATTTATCTCAAGACAGAGTAGCAGCCGTGACCATCTGTCCTAAATACAGAAGAGACCTGACAGTCGACTGGAGAGGTCGTAAAAGTTCGACATGTTGCTATCCATCGCACAAAGGTGAACGTAAGCAGGTCAAGGACCCACGCCGTGTCAATTACGCAATGTCCAAGGAAATCTTTGCTTTACACAATGCTGCTGTCCCAGTTGGGTCCAGTGAGTGTCTCTTATTACTTTAAAATCCTTTTGTCGATCTTACCTGGTAAATTACGTTTTAGCGTTCACTCTACAGAATAATAGAGGTGTGTGGTGCCCCAATGCAAAAATCTTTGCAGGGACTCGACAACACTACAGCAGAAGGGACGGAAGCCATAGACAATGTCACTGACGTGCTTAAGACGCTTGGAGACCATGGATCGGAGGCTACCTGGGTAAAGGATGCAGAACAAAAAATCAAGGAGGCAAAGAGATACCTTAAGACTGAGTTTAAGTCCCAATGTTGGCAGAGAAGAAACTTGTGCTGATCACTGCACTGCACACGCCCTAGGTGACACAAGTGACTCCAACCTGCAAAGCATATGTCAGCACGAGCATGAAACTGACTGCGAGCAATGCGAATCATTAGAGACAGTTTTGAAGGAAATTGAATCCGAGATCAACCGTGATGGCGGTTAAGCCACGACTACAAACTCTGTTTGGCATCTATCCAGGACTGGAAGGCGCATTTGCTTCGCTCAGTAAATCAAAAAGAAGGAAAGCAATTTGCTCTATTACATGTTGATTCCACTTCATGTTTAATCGTTATGGATTGGGCCATGAAATACCTCCCACAACGTTATCGGGAACGAATGAATGATTTCTTCGGAAAACGAGGACGAAGCTGGCATGTGAGTGCTGTGATCACTAAGCATACTGAAAAATTCCAAGTGGAATGTTTTGTCCATCTGTTCGATAACTGCACGCAGAACAGCTTTGCTGTAGCCTCTATAATAGAGCATCTTTTAAATACCATCAAGAAAGAATCACCGGAGATTGAAAATGTTTTCCTGAGATCCGATAACGCAGGTTGCTACCATAGTGGAACTCGGTCTTCCGTTCATTGGTCAATGAACAAGCATGACAATTCTGCGTTAAGACTTTTCAGAGCCACAGTCCGGAATAGACATCTGTGACCGAAAGACCGCTCCTATGAACGCACACATACGACGATGGGTCAATGAAAAACACAATGTAATCACTGCGGAAGACATGAAGACAGCACTAGAGTCGCATGGAGGAGTAAAAGGAGTCAGGGCGGCAGTTGTCAAAGTGCACACTAATAAAGAAATCACCGCCAACAAGATACCAGGTATCAGCCTCCTTAACAACTTTTCGTTTGAGGGAAACGGAATACGCACTTGGCGTGCATTCAGCGTTGGACCCGGCAGGTTCTTATCATACAGTCAGCTTGAAGTTGTACCACAGGAAGAAACAGGATTGAAAGTCCTAAAGGAGTGGGGTCCACGTAGCAACAATCTTGGCTCAGTTAGCCATGCTTCCAGTCCACGAGGAGAAATATTCTCATGCAGTGAAAGTACTTGCGTGCTAACGTTCAAGACTCGAGAGGAAGCGGAAGCTCACATGGATGCAGGGAAGCATGCACGTGCGTCAGATCTAGATTGTGAGTCTGTGTACGATGCGGCACGAAAGAAGTGGGCTGACCGAGTCGGAGAGATGCATGTGGCTAGCGGAGATAGACAGCGAATTGTATTTGAAGAAGCCGGGCCTCCCGGTGCTAGAGAACACCGTAATAAAGGGTGGGCGCTTAAATCAACTAAGCGGACCAACAGGATGGAAGAGACAGTAAAAGCCTTTCTTGTTCAGAAATTTAACCAAGGAGTAGCGGGAGGGCAAAAGGCTGATCCAATTCACGTGGCTAGAGAGATGAAGAGTATTAGAGATAGCAGTGGAAAGTTACAATTCAAACCAGACGAATGGAGAACCGCTCAACAAATTAGTAACTTTTTCGCAAGGATGTCAGCGTTGCAGCGCCAATGACAAGCTGATGAAATAGAGACCCAGGAGGAGGAACAAGAAGTAACAGACGAAGACCTCACAGCCCTTGATTCAGAAGACCACATTCAAGCCATACGCCAGGAGGTTTACAGAGACATTGAACAAACTATCAGTCATCCTATTAAAATAGAAGCAGTGCTGGAAAGCTCAGTTCGCTGAAGTTAGCGCCGTTGAGAGAAGTATGCAGAGCATTAAGTCTGCAAACAAATGGTAGCAACTCAAGAAAATGTACTTTTACTGAACCACTTGATGCTTACACTAAGTTGTGCTCATGTCGGAAATAACTGAATTTTGCACTACGTATTCTTCTTTCGCATTTTATAAAATACATTGTTGGGTTTTATCAGTAGTGATCGATGTAACAAATACCCTGCGAGCAGAGGCTACATTTTCGCTGTGGGAGCTGTCGTGCGAAAAGTAGCCTCTGCCGACAACCGTGCATGTGCGAAATTCGTCACGCCATTTGCAAGCAAAATTAATTGTCACGTCTCTCATCAAATGGCGCGAGTTTCGTGGGAATAAAAAAAATTGCGCAACTCTGATCTGCTAAGCAAGACTCACGCAATGCTCCAAACCGGTCAAGAAAAGGAAAAAAACCGTTTTTTAAATTTATTCGTCCAGATTTCCAGACGGATTTGAACGGTTGTCGGCAGAGGCTACTTTTCGCACGACAGGTCGCACAGCGAAAATGTAGCATCTCCTCGCAGGGTATGTAACAAACTCTGCATACAAAGCAAAAACTTTGAGAATTTCTGTTGCATGTGATACAAAAGTCGTGATGATTTTATCACTAGATAGGACCGCACATACATGGTCCTGCTGGCTAACTCGCATAGGCCAGACAATAATCATCGAAGCACCAAATAATTGAGACCTTTGCGTGCATGATGGCAGCCTTGTATAACCCCTACGTTAAAGCAATAGTATTTTATAGTTATTTTCCCTTTATTCAAACCTAAGTGGAATATAAAATACTCATTTAAAATGGATTAGTACCTTTATAATGCAGTATTACCGCTATTTAAACTTCAGCGAGCAGTTAGCCGTAAGAGCGATCTTTGACATTTTCCAACAAAATTTGCGTGAAAAGAGTTTCTTGTGCCGATCAATAAACTTTTGTTTTTGATTTAGGAGGGTATAGGCTGTTCAAATCTGTAATTAACTAAAAAATAAACAGCCGCACTTTCGAGAAAACGCCCTTCGAAAATCCCCGAAATTCGTTGTCCTGTAACAGTCACGCAACATACCCGGATTAAAAACCTTGGCCAAAATTACCTTTAAACTAAAAATATGATTTTAAGAACCCAAAATGTTTATTATTAGGTAATTTAGCTTCAGAAAAAAATCTGTGCACTAATTCCTTAAGGATAAATTGTTTTAGACCCGAAGAATTGCCATTGTTTTTGGTGGTTTCTAGGGCTTCCCTTGGCCAAAAACTAGGGGGGTGGTCAATCTCGGGAGTGAAACGCAGGGAAATCTCGTTAATGTCACCAAAGTTAATCTTATCAGCTTGGTTTTAAATGCTGAAAAAATAAAGGAAATCGGCTGACCCCAATCTTTTGGCAACGCCTGGTTTTCTCTGACAATGACTCTTAATGTTAGATTTTTAAATTTCATATTTAATATCATTTATTAGCAATCTTTTATGCTATTATTTTTTTAACAGTTATACACAATTCAGTCCTTTGACTGCAAAGTATATTTGAATAAAGTATCTATCTATTTGTAAGTTACTATTATAAAAAGTGTACACAGAAATTTTTTGAAACTCGTAATTGTCTTTTTGTGAGCTGGGCGACATCTATATCTAACATTAATATACATGAATAAATCCAAATGAAAAGACCAAGGAATCTATATTTTCTAACATGGGCTACATTATATCTTTTTTTGCACTTAATCAGAAGAGGCTGAAGCAGAAAATACTACAAGGTAAAGTTACAATATTAAAAAAAAAACAAATCACATACACAGTTACTTATTACAGCTGTGCTACTCCAGAAAAACATACACACTGTAAGAACAGCTGAATTCAAATGTACCATGACATGACAATACATGTTTAACACTTGATCAATGCAATAACTCTCAACAAGAAAATGAAATTACCTGTTTCCTTGTCCTTGTCTTGCCAGTTCGAAGCTTAATATAACGGGCAATTAGCTCATTTCGACCTGGGAATAAATGCAAATAAATGCAGCAAAACTAAAATGCAAATGTAAAAAATAAGACAAAAAGAGCACAACATGAAACACTAATACATGTAACTGTTGTGGTTCAATTCTATTCTTGGTTTAAATTTTATTTTACTTCATTCCAAACTGTCTCATTATCATACATTACCAAATCCAAAAACAAAGGACAATTGAATTTTAGCCAAGGATAAAACTGAACCTCAACAAAACCAAAATGGGCACCGCAAAGGCAACATTCAAACAAGGCCAAAGAAACCAGCTGTAATTTAACATGATTTTCAAGGCTTTGCACCAACACTGACAAACAGCTTTATCTCTGAGTCAATGGTTTCCAGTTTAACATTTAGGATCTATGAATGATCTATGCAACAATTACCCTAAAATGCTTTAGAAATCAAAAAATAAAGTACCAGGACACCGTACAGTTCAAAGTAAGTTCATGCGTTAAAGTATATAAACACTGGTATTGGCAAGGTTGCAGTTTCAAATCTTGTTCCTGTCTGAACTTTCTTCAGTCTTAGTCACAACTGCTAGGAACTGTGCAAACATTGTGAGAATTAAATCTTAGGTTTTCTAATTCAAGATACTACCAACCTGTTGCTATCATTCCATTTAAACCATACAAACCCACTATTGACCTTGCTGTATCACTGATAGCTGAACTTCTCAGCTGGTAGACCATCACAGCAATATTAATTAGGCTCTAGGTTTGAATCCTGTCCTACTGTACTGTACAGTAGGTTGTCCTTTTTTAGGCTAACTCACAATTGCCAAAAACTCTGTTAACAATGTGAAGGCCAAGTCTTGCACATCCTAAAGTTTTAAGCAAGTTTACCTAGAGCTATTCTGATCAGCAATACAGCTTTTGTTATATATTGATCAATCTGGCAGTTCCATTTTGGACCAGTAACAACACTGTTAGTAGTAAATTATTTGCTGTCAAGGAACAGAGAATTACTAATTATGATAACTCACAAAAAACCATTCATCTGTCTTGTATTAAGATGCCAAATAAGAAACAGTTACATTAAGTCTAGTCAAGCAACACAAATCATGCCATCTGGTTTTGCTTATAACAAGTATTTCTTGGTAAACTATTGTATACTTTGGAAAAGTGGATTTTGCATCTCAGATCTGTCTGCCATAAATATATAAAGGCTATTGAACTGCAGTTAACGGTGTCATGGTGTGGGAAGCATTCTCTTACAGCAAAGATGCTGTGAAAGACTGTCTTTAAATACAAAATTGCAATATAAGTGAATCTCCAGAAGCCACAACTAACAGCTTGGAACCAGGCAGAAACTACTGTTGCCAAACAAACAGTAGCTTTTTAGTTCCTATAAACAATGAAGCACTGAAGATCAATAAGTGAGACGTGGTTAGAGAATAAACAATCATAGTCTTGCAATACCCAACTAATGAACTTGCTGAATTATTGTACTAAATATTAAATAGCACAAATGCAAAAAAAGGCAGGAGAAAGGTCTCTTGAATTCTGAGGATTATCATCATCAAAAAAAGGATCTGAAATCTTACAACGGCAAACGACATAAAAACAGTTAAGGGAAAATTAAATTGTGTACCAAAGTGACAGGAAGTAAAGTGGCAAACTACAAAATTGCTGAGTCAATGAAAACAAATAGAAGGGAAAGATGGTTGACTTCTTGATGAAAACTTCAGAAATCCTACATGGACAAAGAAAGTGATGATCTTAGAAAATTTATGTCTTGACATATCTTCAAAGAAAAATGTAATAATTAGTAGATTTGGCCTTCAGTTGATGGAAAAAAAAATTATGCAGAAAATCAGGCTCAATTATTTAAGTTTTCCATGTTGGATAAATATTCTAGGAGAATTTAATACTTATTCATAATATCTCAATTTTCCTATCTAACGAAGGCACTGGGACTTTGTATCAATAAGTGTATTTTCTACATTCTCTAGTATGACCCCTGCTTAAAAATAATTCCATGAGAAACGGAATGATTATTTTAGTACCCTCGTTCACTTAGCTTGTGAATTGCTCGGAGTAGAATCAAGCTGAAAGTGAGAATGGCAACAATACGATATGATCAGGGAAAGGTAGTGTCATGTGGCAGCTAGATGAAATGCAACTTAAATATTATGAATTGTTCTTGCAGTGTATTTCACTGCGTGGCATTCAGTTCAAAATGCACGAAAGTTTCCATGTGGCATATTAATTAGATCAAGTGGACTTTGCTTTACGGCGACAAATTCTTCTAAATTGTGCTGAAATGTGTGCTGCATTCTGATTTTAATAGAATAGCAGAAAAACTATAAACCAAAATTTTCATCGGCGGCCTCAGAGCAACGCGGGATAACGATCGAAACCTATCAACTGCAACAACAAAGCAAGTTTGCGAGGGTAAACCGTTTGTGAGCCCTAGACAATGAAGAAACGTCGTTGGATTATTCAGTGAGTTGTATAGGTCTGATCTTTACGAGCTGGTTGGAAATTGGTATTGTAAGTCGAAGGATACCATGCAGAAATATCCACATCGTTAATCATATCATCTCTTTATCCTTCCCGTGCTATTACAGGCCATGCAATTATACTGAAAACATTGCGGACATACTTTGAACAATTGAACACGCGTAGCATACATTTAGTGCGTACCAGAGTTATGCACTCGTGACACGGGGCAGCGCTTCGGACAGATTTGCTTATGTTACAGGACTTAGATCGATCAAATAGCTTATAATATTCACCTTTAGTGAAACCTCGCAATCTGCCTTCCACTTAGAACAGTGCGTCCGATTTGAATGCGGTAATGTTGTTATTACAACCAGATCACTAGCGTTTTTCAATTGAATTGATAAACAAGTTGGCTGCCCATTCTATGCCCATCAACGTGGAGAGCGGTATGTATTAGCATCAATTCTCGCAAAACCTTGTCATTAGGCCTGCAAATCCTCGTTAAATATGAATTTTCTTTACAGAATAGGCTTCCACTCAAAAGGGTGTTAAAGTTCGGCCAAGTTTCCTGGCATGAGCAATGAACAATATAACGATTGCAATTTGCACCCGTTTGAGCAGTCGAATACTTCACCTACCGTACATTTTCCCTTCATCGGAAAGGATGATTTTACGACGGCCACAGGGCGGATAAATGGCTAGCGCCTCTTGAAAGGACTGTTCAATGTCTGGAGACCATACTCCTTCGGCATCGTTTGCCATGTCGACTGGGCTTTTGGTCGCGCTGCCCTCGTCGACCGAGTTAGTCATTTCGAGGTCCTCGTGGTCCGAAATCTTGGCGGTTTTATGGAGAATCCAATCAAAGAATCTTAACAAAAATTGAAGGAAAGTCGAACTTGGTGTTTTTCGGCGCCGGGCAAACTTTTAACTGTTGTCTTGATCGGTTGTTCCGGAAGCACAGCTCTAGAAAAATGAGAAAAATTCGAACGATTCAACAGGCAGATAGAGGATGCTATTGGGGAAAATCTCGAATATATACCAAGAGTATTTGTTGCGTGTCTGCGACTTACCTGGTGAAGCGGATAAACTGCAAACTATACGGGTTCCCCAAAGGAAAGAAGAAAACTTGTCTCACAAGAGATCACCTGAAAAGCGAACTCAATTCGAGCTTGTGTGAAAACCGAGGTCAACAAAGAATTTAAGGAATGGCACAACTATGCTCGGCGCGCCCACAAAGGACTTCTGCTATTTCTCCCTAGAGGGGGGTTAATGACTTATGCGTATCGTCACCCGTCGGGTCTTAGAAGAATTCGAAGCTCGTGTTGATAAATGACCATACACGGGGATAGAATTCGAGGAATGTTTTCTCCTATGGAAGGGTCTTGAAATCATACTTAGTCACACAACAGTTAGTATTGCATTATTTTCTGTAATAAAAGTGAATGGGTAGTCCGAGCTCACAATGAATTAAGGAAAAATAATTGATCGTTTGCTCATTTCTCTCTACATAATATCCACCTAATGTCTCAATCAGAATAATTTATACAACACGTCATTCCACGCATATTTAGGAAGCGTTGTCTTTTAATTGGTCGTTTCCACACACACGCACACCCTATTTGTTAGCCCAATTTCACATGGACGCGAAACTTAATGCGTTGCAGATAATTTCATGTAGATTGATCCATAACCATGATTGATCAAGCTTCAAACCAAGAAAAATTATCTATGGAAATCAACAAAAAAAAAATTCATCGCGACCAAATTTACGAACGTGCCGCATCGATTGCCACAAGGCGTATCAGCTGTCAGTGCTCTAATTTTCCTTCCAAAAATATGAATGCGGAAAATACCCCGAAAAGAATGTGAGTTCCCAGTTAGTGCTCGGCTTTACGGAGCTATTTGCGAGTGGAGTGGGGTTTCTCCTTCTCGGGATGACCGAAGCGGGAAACCCGCGAGGGAACCCACTGACGTATAGCGCGTGTGATACAAAACCCTCATTGCAGGCTATACAGGTCTGGGAGCAGTACATTCATCGGCAACACTACTGGTTAATCGCATGACTAATCCCATTTACCAGGAGCCATATGATAATTTAGTGGCGCGAAAGCTCCCGCTTCAACTTTAATTCACGTTTCTCCTCGTAGGAAAGCAGATATTCATAGTCCTTCCTTTTCAGGGAAGCAAGAGTTAAATTTCTGAATTGTAATTATTACATTGGGGAATTTGATATGGACACCTACTATTCGTGTGGAAACGCGTTTTCAAAACACTGGAGACGTCGGTTCAAGTAGGCAGTCCTGTGGGGTGCAGAGAAACGAGGGTTTACTACTTTTTAAGGTAAGAACCTAACATTTTGAGGCAAAAAGTAATTGCTGGTGAAGTAAACGAACAGATCTAAAACAATGGAGAAAAACTAATTAATGTCGGCGCCCAACTTCGAGATCATTCACGAATGTCTCCTGGTTTCCAGTGGAGATTACTTTGAAGTGTTGAGTTTCAATCTCATAGTCCAAAAAAAGAAAAAAACAAAAAAGCAGGTTAAGGCATATTTGCAGGCATGTAACTAAGGGTCTGGATGAGGATCTATCTATTTCGGGATCTAAGGGTCGGGATGGCTATCGGTTTGATTTTCAGGCATCACTCAGTTATCAATAAGAATTTTATCGCCTCCTGGTTTTATTTATTTCTTAGAGGGTCAGGATGGGGATGCTGGAATCTCAGCTATCAGCTAAATTTTCGCCCATTTCTCAACTGGTAGCTGAATTTTTGGCCATTCCATAGTTAACAGTTAACTTTTAATAAATCTCAGTTACAATGCGACTACTCAAACCAAGGCCATCCCAAACAAATTTTCATACAAATTACTCAATCACGATCGAGTATCTAAACAATAGAATCTCTACGAATGTTTTGTATTTCGCGGCTTAAAATGCATATAATTTGCTCTATAACTATACAAAACATATCAAGATTGAAAAAGAATCATGTTAGTCGGTTCTGAGAAACTCACCATAAAACTGTTGAAAAAACTTCAGAATGGAGCTGCAAGGGCACATTACTAGGTCCAGTTACGACAAAAAGTTCCAGTTTCCTCCTAAATCGGCTCCATTGGGATAATCTTTCCATGTGCCGAGAAAAACTTCAGGCGATACTAATGTTCAAAATAATGAACGGGCTTTCCCCGGTGCACTTGCAGAATTTATTTAGCATCCTCAATACACCGTATAATCTAAGAGATTTTGAGATAAAACTGGACTTCCCTCAACCACGCACAAACTATTGTAAGCGTACGTGCCTTTAGCTACAGCGCGGCGCAATTATGGAATAGCCTCCCAGTCAACTTAAGGAAATTAGACTCTCTCGGATGTTTTAAAAGGGAAATTGACCGACATTACAACAACTGTAGGTCGGGCTCCCACACGGCAATCTTGTAAAACAGTGCTGTTTTAACCAAACATTTTAATACTGAAGTATGTAAGTATGTTGTTTAGCGTCAAAAATAGACATTCAAAATTTGTATGAAAATTTATCTGGGTAGCCTTGGTTCGAGTAGTCACACCGTAATATTTTTCCTCAATTTTATATTCTTGTATTTTTTATTCAAAAAATCACCTCAAGCGCACACATCAATTAGTATCAGACGTTCAAAAGCATTTGCAGCGACATAATTTTTTTTAAAGAGCTCTGAACAATCTGACCCGAAAAGTAATGGTAATAAAACTGTATGCAGTCCAATTCGGTCTGCAATCATAAGAGTGATAACAAAACCGAACAACCGTGCAGCGCTAGTTCGATTTGTTTTTCACGAGTATGATTACAGACCAAATTGGACGACGTAAAGTCTTATTACCAATTAATCATAAGAATTACAATTTCCGAGAAAAGAAGAGCCAAATGCAATTATGAAAGAAAATATTGTAATTGTTCCAGGGAGAAAAATTCTCCATTTTGAAGAGAGCTCCAAGTTAGGAGTCTGCACACTGTTTCTATGGTGATTGAAACCAAGGTTGTAATTGGCTGATTTAAACTACAACTTTGAATGTGATTGGCTTATTGAACTGTCCGATATATAACAAATTGGTAAGAAAAAAAGTGGAAAGTAAGAGTTTTTATTTAAACCAATCACAGTCGAGGAAATTGTAATTTTTATGATTAGTAATGGTAATAGGACTGAGTGGAGTCCAATTCGTGATAACAAATCGAACACCCGCTGAGCGGTCGTCCGACTTTGTTATCACTCGTATCGAATTACAGATCGAATTTGGCGACGCGAAGTCTTGTTGACAATTGATCATAAAAGTTACAATTTCCGAGAACAGAAAAAGAGCCAAAGTTATGAAAGAAAATACTGTCATTGTTGAAGGAAAAAAATGATTTTCCATTTTGAAGAAAGCCCCAATTTACCGAGTCTGTACACTGTTTCTATGGTAAAACCACGATTGTGATTGATTGATTGATTGATTGATTTTAACTATAACTTTGAATATGATTCGCTTGTTGAGCTGTCCCATAACAAACTGTCCGATAACAACTTGGCAGGTGAATTAGTGGAAAATTAGAGGTTTTTTTAAACCAATCACAATTAATGGAATTAAAATTTTTATGATCAATGCCAGAAATGTTTCATGTAACACCCACTTCAGGTACACGCACTGTTCTTCCGTAACCACCTTTGCCCAGAGGAGAATAGATAGGAACTGAATGGGAGATAAGTTGTAGATCGTTGAAAAAAAACCCCGGATAAATTATTAAGATTTTTCACGGCATCTTCTTTTCCACTTGTGTTCCTAAGTTCGGGTCTTGGTCTTGGTCTACAGTCCCCTGAGGAGGGCAGGATCGCCGAAACGTTGTGACACAAGACCAAGACCAAGACCAAGAACTTAGGAACACAAGCACAAGTGGAAAAGAAGGTGCCGAGAAGAATGTTGATGCAGAATACCACGTGCGCCCAACTCAAGAGTCTATCAAAAAAAGAATTGTTATAGACCAAATGCATAAATAGTGGCCAAAAATGTATTCTTTTGTTTTTATGCTAATTAAAGTCACTAACCTCGCTCTCAAGCAACATTTCTTTTGAATTTTGTCCATGCAAACGATGCTAGTGAGTCTAATTAGCACATAAACAAAAGAATACTTTTTTGGCCGCCATTTATGCATTCGGTCTATTAAGAAGGCTAATAAGAGACTACACTCCCTCCGAATTTTGAGGCAATACGGTGCTCCCCCAGCTGTTCTAGCAAAAAATATTTACTACAATTGTAAGACCAATTTTAGAGTACCACGTGTCAAGAACGGTCAAGAGGTGCACAACTAATCGATCGCAGGAATTCCTGACATTCAGATATTAAATTTATTGATCATGTTTAGATATAAGTGCATATAAATTATATGTTATTGTCAAAGGCTAAAGAATCTTGCCCCAGGTCACCCTCCAATGTTTCCAAAGTCCCCAAGATCTACTTGGAACAGTTTCAATGTGGTGGAGGTTTCGCAAGTCACTTGCGACTGACTACAGGAATGACTCCGACCTATCCGCATTGGAGGATGAAATTAGTAACCTCTTCGCGTCGTATATTTCTAACGTAGCCGTGCATATAACTAACACAAAAGCCGAAACGTCTTAAAAAATCGAGGTCGGAATGGAATCACATGAAGTTCGCTTACATGAGTGAGCTTCAAGATGGCAGCAAACTAATCAAATCATTGACAGACTCATAGTTCGCTTAGGATAGAGAAAGACTGAGAGGATGAGTTGGAAGTGAGAGTCATTCCAATATTCAGCTGCTGACATGTTTGTGGACGGAAATGGTTCCAGTCGATCGTCAGTCTATTTAAAGAATACTTACAGGGTAAAAACTCGTGACAACGCAATGCACATTCCTAGGGAAATGGTGATTGAAACAGAGCTTTTTAAAACTGGTGGTTAAAAAATGAAAAGACCATGATTTGCCATGGCAAGATTGCGTGAGCTGAGGTCGAAGAAAAGTATAGTAACTAAAAGGTCATAACATGAAGATTAGCGACTAAGCTAAGTGATATATAACCGTAATCGTAAGAAAGTATGAACGACTCCAAATGAAACAAGCATGCAGGGAATTTGCTGAGCCATTCGCGTTCACAAAAATATCAGCGGTTGACTCCGACTTCCAACTCTTTCTCTCTGATCAGTCTTCTCTCTCCTAAGCGAACAACGAATCTGTCAGAATCCAGACGAGACAGTAGTAGAGAAATGCTGACGCAAACGGAATAATCAGCAAATTTAACGGAATAATCAGATTTATAACGGTATATTCAGAATAATCAGCACAAACAGCGGCATATTTGCCCTCGAAGATTCGCTCCTCGGGCAAATATTTGTTTTAAAAACTTCAAATTTCCGCGGGGCAACTATCAGCCGATAGTTCCTCGACAGAAACACTCTATTGTTTTTAAACAATAAAATTAGGATGAGCCCAGTTATACTGTCATTCTTCTATCTAATACTTTTTGAGGCTATATATTTCCTAGTTCTATGGTCAGAAGCTGGCTAATATTCACTCAGTGTCACGTCTTTTCTTGGATCGTTACTATAATTAGTGTCAGGGTCGTTTATTCAGTGTAGAGTTTGTTGCCTTTGGTACTCTCCAGTTTAACAGAAGGCATCTTATTGATAATCAAGATAATTCATATTCTTGGACTGATTCACTCACACTTTTGTCCAGAAACTCCTTTACTTTCTCTTCAAATTCACGGTTCATGTTCAGCTTCAGTTTCTGTGTTTCATCAAATACTGCTTATCAAGTATTCACCTTTTGTAAAACCTAACGATGTGGCTTCCACTAAGAACAGGGTGTCCGATTTGAATGCGGTAATGTTGTTATTACAACCAGATCATTAGCGTTGTTCAATTGAATTAATAAACAAGTTGGTTGCCCATTCCATGCCCATAACCGCGATGATCTTTCACTTAGTAAATCTTTCTTCCGCAGTTCATATATTTTTCTTCTTTTATTTACATTCATATAACTGATTACTTTGATTAATTTATTTGATGTTATGCGCATGTGATTATAGGAACATGTTACATAAGCACTATAAAGAACATAGATTATATTATTATTATAACAAAAGCTCTCTTTTTTCAGGCTTTAAATTCTGTACATAACTGCGATGATCAATTAATGTCATAACATGTTACTCCGCAGTTCAAATATATGGTCTTTCATATATTCATTTGCATCATTCTTCTCCGGCCATCTACGGGTATATTACGAACTCACAATATGACCAGCTCTCAGTTGGTAGAGCACTGCTCTGGTATCACAGAGGTCACGGGTTCGAATCCCGTTCAGGCCTGAGTTTTTTTTTCAGGCTTTAATTTCACAGCTGCTTAAGTTGTGTACATAACTGTGTTGATAAATTAATGTCATTACAAAAGCTCTGGAGTTCCTTATTCACTTGCTTTACACAATCCGTGTAAATGAGCTCAACGACTCATGTACTCTCTCTGGGAGGAAGTTTTGGTTCCTGACATGCAGTCATTAAAGCTTTGGCCGATGGTTTTTAAACAATAACAAGCACTATGACAGGTCTAGACAATTCAATTTTGTCGGAAGAAAAATGGCTATTCTTTCCAATAAAAAAAAAATGTCCTGACTTCTGTTCTGGCCTTATTGATTGCCAGCTGTCATTCATAAACATGCACAAGACACCTATCACTGACTTCAGCTTAAGGGACGGACCATTAGAAAAGTGATGGGTGGGGGGCGGGGGGTGGGAAAAAAAAAAATTCATGCAAAGGAAAATGCCAAGAAAAAAAATTCATGCAAAGAAGAAGGTCAAAAAAAATTCATGCAAAGAAGAAGGTCGAAAAAAAAAATTCATGCGGAAGGAAGGTCCAATTGTGACTTTTTCACACGTAGTAAAAAAAATTCGTGCAGAGGGGTTCACCTGAAAAAAAAAATTCCTGCACAAGCAGTGACCGAAATTCGTGCAAGCTGAAAATTCCCCACCTCCCCCCCCCCCCCCATCACTTTTCTAATGGTCCGTCCCTAACTTACTAAAGCTTTCTGGACTGATTACTTTTGGTGGACTTTGCTTGTTTTGCTTCCCTCAGCTCAATTTACTCGTTTCACGATGCTAATTTACTGTATTCTGGAATGCAAGCACATTAATGATAATTGCCCCTGTATTCAGTAAGTGAATATCATGGCACGTGGCACTACGCGTGCCACTACACGTGCCTGCATTACTGGACATTTCCATCATTTTAGTGATTGGCGTGTATACCGAGGTTACAATGGACCAGAAGGGTCACTTCGGACTTACGACGATCGACTTCTGAGCTCCGACGTCCGACTTCTGGGTTTGCAATTGGATAAACAGTTTTGAATAAAAAGTTGAGAAACCTAATGATTCACTGCGTCAAATATGAATCTCCTTGAGACACATATGTAAAGCTTTGATAGGCTTAACATCAACCTCAAAATATTTACGGATCAAAGACTAAATCAAACACTTAACAAGGTAAAAATCTGAGATATATGCAGAGAACTATGATAACCTCAAGATGCACCTCTCGGAGGTAAGTATGGATTTAATATTCAGATATATAAAAAGTTAAGAACACTATAAAAAAGGGTTAGGATACTCGTGATAAACAAATCGAACTCCGGCTGCGCGGTCGTCCGATTTTCTTATCATGCACTCGTATGATTACAGACCGAACTGGACTCCACTCAGTTTTATTCCCATTACTTTTAATTTAATGATCAGATTGTTCAGAGCTATTATAAATTACAAATCTAAATCGTACAATGTTCCATATTTGACTGATATGACACATCAGCCTGTATGTTATAACCCATCAGTGATAAAATTAAAGTTACTTTAATTTCTTTGTGAGTGACTTTTCTCATTGATTTTGATTCATTTATTTTGATTATTTAAGGGAGATGGTTTTTAAGGGAGATGGTTTTTAACCGTTTCACTCCAAAGGGGTCTCCATTTGACGAGTAAAATCGTCCGGCGTTAGACAGAGTAAAATGTATAAAGTCAGCCTAGGGAGTGAAAGGGTTAAATTACATAAATCAAACTTTAAATTACATTACAATCACAGTTACAAAACACGGGACGCTTAACATATTGCAGTACATCTTACAGTATATATTACAGTACGCTTATTCGTATTTCACAGTTAACAGTTCACCACTTATTTCATCAGCGATATAAAGAAAAGGCTGACCATTACCATGACAAAAACACAGTTTTTGCCAACAACCCGGCAATTTTACTAGATAACCATCCTACAAATCGAATAACGCTTTTTAGCGGTTTTGATTGAGCTCAGCGGTTTGATTTCGTTTCATTTTGTTGTCCTTGGTGGGAGTATTCCTGGTTTAATTAAATAAGCTGCTCACAAAGTGGTTTTTATTCATTGAAACCTCAATGTTTGCTGCCTTTGTGCTCTCTAAGTTAATGGTCTTTTCTGCATTTTTTTTGCAAGCAGAACGCACATTTTTCATTTTCTCAAGTAGCTAACATGACCCTCTTTCCTAGTCTCCTTTTTTTTTCTATATATCCGCGCTGCGGTCGGCTGCCATGTTTACGATGTTTATCTCTTGGTTGGTAATGACTATTATTTCCTTTCCAGTGGCAGGCCTGTTATTCATCCTTTTTCTTTACTGGAAAACTTGTGATTGACCACGTAAATACTGTGTATTCTCCCTTTCACTTTATTTATTTTTGATTTGGATTATGCTAAAAAAATGATTGATTTTTGGGATTGATTGGTCCCTGATTGCCATTGGCTCAAAAACTGATCCGAATTTGAGGCAATATAGTGCGAACTTGTGATTAAACCATACTTTGTAAAACCAATCAGTGAGATTGCCCAATAATAGCAAATGCTTTCAAAAAGGTTGTAGAATGGCAAATACTTTGACGCACAAGATCGGGAAGAAGGTTAAGTCCAACTGCCAGCTGCCTTACATTCAGAGAACCTTAAATTAGTATTGAAAAAGGTAGATGCGTTGAATAAGCAAAAGTTTGACGACATTTTGTCGTAAAACCCCGCATATATTGTATGTGTTGGGAGTAGCGCTAGCCTACAGGCTTTCATCAGTAAATAGCAGCTGTAGCCGTTGTTACCCAAGCCATTAAGAACTGTTCTGCCGGAGGAACACAGCGTGGGAATACTTGCAACTTTTTACTTAAAGGCAACTCAACAGGAACGAAATAATGCTTTGCGTAAGTCACTCCACGCATGCTCAGGTTGACTCCTTCACACACCTGCTATTCCCTTCTCGCGCTTCCTCCCTCTCCCTGACACCTTCTTCCCCCTTCCCTCCCACCCCCCCCCTCCCCCACACACAAGAGGATACCTGTGTAGAAACTGAACAATAACAACCAGTCTGAAATCGGAAAACTGATTGAGAGGGCCATACAGCACATAAATTAATGCAGTATTTTATTGCAATTACTATTTGGCTAACAAAAATACCTACCCCTCTCCTAACCCAACATTAACGCTAACTTTTTAACTTATTATAACTTGTTGGCTTAGGGGAGGGGTGTACATGTCAACGATATTGAGGATTGCATCCCCTGTGGGATACCTGTATCCACTTGCAAGTACGCTGATGACTGCACTCTATATGAACTAGTCTCTAAAGACTCTGTTAAATGCCGGATGCTGTGACTCACCTCGAGAGATGGGCTGTGCAGAATAAAATGGAGCTGAATGCTAAGAAGAAATGTGGATCACCTTCCAGAAGTCCTGTCCAATTCCGCTTCCTGTTTGTATTGGGCTCAAGTGGAATACACATGTCTCAAGTATTGTCAGCAAAGCGTGTAAACGGACCCATTATACTAGGGTCTGCAGAAAAGTCCATCTCCCCAGGAGCATTGGTCTAACGACTTACATCACTAAGATTAGACCTGTGTTCGAATATGCTTCGCCTGTCTGGGGAGGGCTGCCGATCTACGTTAATGAAGATCTACAAAGAGGGCAGAATAGATGTCTAAATGTGAAAGGACTCCCTAGGGATACTGTTGAGTCACTTGCGACTAGGCGTCAGAAATTGACGAGGAAAGAATTTAAACGTATCCTAGAATCTGAAGCGCATCCTTGTAAACGTTTTTTAGACAAGGCAGTGGATCATGGCTTTAACCTAAGATCTTGTAAGACGAACTCAGTGCACTTCAGAATACCTGTATCACGCACTAATAGGCACAAACAATCATTTATTCCTAGAGGTGCTAAACTTAACTCAATTTAACTTAACCTATTATAAATTAATTCTTATGTATAATATAGATTTGTAGTGGTTTTATATGTTATTGTAATACTACCGCAATTCTTATGCCAAAGCAGGAGCCCATTGCTCCTGGCCAAAGGTAATAAATAAAGTTTATTATTATAATAATATACATGAAAAAATTACTCGATTCTGATTGGCTGAGAGCAGTGCAGTTCAAGTGTAACACCAGTGCAAAAAGTGTAACACCAGTGCAAATTACACATCGATATTCTGGATTATGATATTCTTTATTTTTAAAAGAACCGCTTTGAGTTCGTAGCTCGTGCAATTTCAGCTTTTTGAAAAACTCACTCGTGCAAATTAATTCCAAATTGAACTCGAAACCGTATGATTACCTTTACTTATTATTATAGTTGCCTGGATACTTACATTGATCCTAATAAATCATAGTTCCCCATTCGGTAACGCCTTTTAGTAACTATTGACAGGAATGCAAGGTACTGTTCTGACATGGCCCCGGCCCCTGAGAGCTTCGCTGCTCACTTATTAAAAAAACACCACACAAAAAGAGGCATCGGGCATATCACGTGACATACCGTAGACCTTCTCAGATTGCATGCGGTGGGTCGGCGGCGACACTCTCAGATATAATGAGGGGCTTCCAAATGATTAATTATTTAGTAGCTGTTCATTATCAAATGAGCACAAAGCCAAAAAAGAAAAATTGCTGCTTTATATCTTGAATATCTTTACGCAGAAATGTGACATTGCACAGAGGCCACGGGTATATGGCGCCCGCTCTCTCTTCTAATGTCAGAAATTAATCAGTATTTATTTTTTAAATAGCTTTTTTATGTATGTGATGCATCAGCCTTGCTTATGTAGCCCATGATTTTGTTGAAGAAACCTGTTGAAAGGCTTAGCATTCCTCAAGTATTAAGTTTCTTATGATTATTGTTATTGCTTGTTGTGTAGAGTGAAAAATTACCTAATAAATTATGTGGATAACCTCGTTTGTAGTGTTGAAGGTTGAATTCTAGAGAGCATGTAGATTTTTTTACATGTCTCCTTTAGGATCAATGGTCATCTGATGCGCTATTTGCTCTTCGCGGAGCAGCAACAGTCAGGGACAAAATTAAAAATATATCCTTTTAATTTCTTCTTAGCATAGAAATTTCGTTGTTCACCGCTCACGATAGATAATGAAACTAATTCTTGTATTAACGATGAAAGAAATTGTGGTTTGATGATTGAAATTAGCCTTGAATTATCTTGAGTGACCAATCGGAAAGACGGATTCAGCTTGTATGGTAAACTCCGGGGTAAATTTCTTTATCAAAAGGGCATTAGTGATATCGTTTGACAGAATACAGTCTTGAGGTTTGAATAGTAAGTTCAACCACAACGTTTCGGTAACAGTCTCGATCAAACAACATTTGTCATCGTTCACATTTGTACCAGAGTCATAATCCTGCGAAAGAGTGAGAAAACGGGATTATCGGAACATTCTCAGAAATGTCTTATTCCGTAAAACTTGTGGATCCCCTGCACCACAACAAAGATCGTCCTTCGTGTTTTTCCGAGCGTATGGCGAGGGTTCGTCGTTCGAACTGTTTAGAAGAAAGACGGCTACAAGACAAGCTGCGAGTCATACACATGGAGGAGAGAACCCGAAATGCTCGAATCTGCATCGAACAAAAAGAAGTCGTCAACCAGCTGAATGAGCTCAGGAAAATCAAAGACACCCCGAGCTTGGGCTTGAGGAAGCGAAACCTTCAGAAATCAACTTCTAAAAAATATTTTTTATTCACCAAGCTTGTTGAAGACAGCACCGTTTCAGGAAATGCTTGGAACTGTGGGCGTCGCAGAAACTGTTTAGAGCCAGAGCCAGCGCCACCTGTAACACAATGGCCGTCTCAAGTAACGCAACGCCGTGCATTCTCTGTAACACAGTACAGGAAACGTGAGTGCCGTTGCTGTTATTCTGGATACAAAGTACGCCACAACTC
Organism: Ricordea florida; assembly: GCA_949710005.1. Lineage (NCBI taxonomy): Eukaryota > Metazoa > Cnidaria > Anthozoa > Corallimorpharia > Ricordeidae > Ricordea > Ricordea florida. The sequence continues at coordinate 17,104,637 of OX453280.1, forward strand.
GACTGTAACAAGCCTAATTTCTTTTAGCCGTGCATCTTCTTTACAGAGGTGTACACTGCTCAAAGACAAAAGGGGTCAGGGGTACCCTCGATGAAATTCAGCTGTCCCCGAGGGGGAGGTGAAGAGCTGATGTTTGTATGTAAAAATACCTGCACACATCACATGGATTCCTGTCTGCCACCTATACTTGAAGGGTTGAAGATGCAATTTAACGATAGGTTTGACCTTGACTTGTGACAGCGAACTTCTCAGTTATGAACGAGATTGCAACTGCGTACTCGGGATCTTTGAATAGAGCTACAAGAACCTGTGTAGAACCTAAGAAATTTAGAGTGGCTACAGAAGGACAGCAATTCAAGATAAAGGAATTACAAACCACACTGAAAAAGGTGCGAGGACTTCCATAAATCGCCATTGGTGTTAATTTGTTTCTTTGAAATTGTTGCTGTTTCCAGTCAGCGCGTTAATTAGAGTTTTCAGCTCTTTATGTGTTGATTAAAGATGAACAAAGGAACAAGAGGGACAGTTAGACTGTTGTTGTTCCTGGGCGTTGTTCGCCAGTTTTCTATTCCACTAAATGAGAGTCACGGAAGTGAATTAGACCCCCTCAAGACTGCGATCCGAGAAGCAACTTGAACATTGTACGACAAGACTGAGGTCTTGGTCAATGGTAGAGAAAGGTGACTCAGATGAGCTTCCTAGAAAAAGCTGGAATTTAAGCGGTTCTGATGGCCCGCGCTTGAGCTTTCCGACTGGCAGACGCATGATGAAGACGATAATAAACAACAATGATAGTTTTATTCAAGGGCACACATCATGACCAACAGTAGACTACAAGCGGATTTTAATCCTTCACTCGAATTTAAACCTTATAAGGTTGTGACACTTATGAAGCCATGCGACAGAGGGGGGTCATGGGCGATACACCATGCCTTAAGTTGAAAACTCATGACACTGAAAGCACATCGAGGTATGAAACCTGAAATGACCTGCTGATGAAGCAGAAACTCTGATTGAACCTGCTCAACAGGTAAACCCTACACCATGTTTCTTCGCACTCAGAAAATGACGCCTCCAAATGAACGTAAAAAGTTAAACTGAACAAAACATGTTACAAAAACCTCATATTTATTGACATGTAAGGTTGCATGTGGACAATACAGGCGTGTTATACCGCAGAGCATCCAAAAACCTCGGTTACAAATACCCTCTCGCACTCTCTCTCTTTCTCTCTCTTCGCTCTAATAAGGTTGATTGCCTTTGAGGTATACTATAAACTTAATGTATGGTCCAAAGGGAAAACGTTTTGTTGAGTGAAAGTCTAGGTATAGAACAATTACTTTTATCCACTTAAGAATTATGAAATATTCCAACTAAAGTACAATGAAATATTCAATTGATGTACTAGCTTCAGCTGACGCCTCAACACGTTAAGTTCAGCCAAGAAACAAACAATGACGGAGCAATATTTCTTTTCTTTGACTGACACATTGCGGTGTAAATACAGTCAGTTTAAATGCATACACACAAATCCTGTTCTAAAACAAACAAACAAAAGCACAGCTGTGATGAGGTAAAACGCCTCCTCGATCAAGTTAGGTATTTAAAACAGTTAAGAAGAAAATGGTCACTTGAATGAGTAACAGGTAGATGACAGGAAATCCTATGATAGCAGCTGCAGCCGTTGTGGGTGTTCCTAAGTAATATGAGAATATAGTATGAATAAATGGGCCTACTGTACTGGGCCTACTGTACGTGTGATGCCTCTATTGCCAGTATATCACTCTATCGGGTGCTATTCTGCTAAACATTAATCATCAAGAAAACACCTCCACTATACAAACTACAGTGTTTTGCAGGAATTTCTGCCACTGAGAAATATCGTATCTAAACACACGTAAAAATATGATAGTTCTACGTTTGACAATTTACGCAGTTTCGCAGGCTTGTCAGGCTTCGTATTTGGACAGTGACAGTAATCAGAGTGGTAGCTGCTAAGAGTAGAACCTTACATTTCTTAAGCATTTAAGTTGCATGTTAACGTTTCACATTGTTGATTAGTCTTACATATTGTAAATAGGTGCGCGCTTGGAAATACTGTAAGAAATTTCTCTTCTCGTGTTTAAATCGATATCTCTCCTGTTCGCTGTGCTCACTTGTGGGGTACCAATTTGAACACAAACACTTGAAGAGAAATTTCACATTTTCTGCGCACCAATCTGTTATCCTCTTCAGTGTGAAGTTGTGAGAAGTACGTAAACAGTAAACATATGCAACTAGGTTCCTTACATGTACGTCATCGGTCACATGCATTGGCAAGGGGAGGATATTTTCAAACTTGGTCTGTACAAAACGCTAAATTCATTTTTTTAATCACTTATTTTAAACTTACGAAATTTTTGTTCCTTGTTTGAACCCAGAGGTTCAAAAACGTTTGTGTCTACAATTTAACGAAATATGCATGAGTGCGGTAGTAAACGGTATACCTCGTCTTATCCTGAACTTGATTTGATTTGGAAGGTTGCATTCTTGCTCTGGCGGAGACAAAATCGTGGGATGAGTACAATGTTCCATTTAAGTACATATCTCTAATTTACCTCTGGTTCTGTGAACATCATAAAATAAGGGCAAAACAAGGGGAGAAAGAAAACTGTTGTAATTACAACGCAGCAATATTTACACCCCAATATTCACACCCATTCAAAGCTTCCCATGTGAAATCATTTCCCTAATCAAAGTTTTTTTTTATCGTTTCCATATCGTTTCACTGCTTGTGTAAAATATAACTGTCAACTAAACCTTTGTAGTAAAGTGCCTGGTACGCATAATTCATACCATGTACAATCATTATTATGTTGCACTGCGCTTAATCTCGTGTGGGCCTGAAATGAAAGTCTTGGGGTTACTCCACCACCACAAAGTCATCACAGTCAGTCACGTGATATGTAAAAACTGCGGGTCGCCCATGAGGTCGAGAGACCGTAGAGAAAATAAAACGGTTGAACAATTCTACATTGTTTTGACCGTGTTTAATTCCTTTGCGGGAACGAGGGCCAACAGAAGTAACAGAAACCCTCTACCTGAACAAGAGAGGGTTGAAGTCTCTCCATAGATTCCGATGTTGATTGGTGGGCAGGTGTCGGAAGAATTGTATCCTGCAATAGAAGAAAAACAAATTAAACTGAAAGTATTTTCACAATGAATGTGCGCATTGTGCTGCACTGTGCGAGTTAGAAGCGAAAATATAATACATGAAACAACAAAGGTGTAATTAGCTGCATATACATCGTCTTTCAGACGTAATAAGGATGAGTTACATCAATGGGTACTTATTAATCATTAACTATTAGCGATAATCAATAGGCAATCAATGGCTTATCGACGATCAAACTTTTCGTGGCCTATCGATTAGTCATCGACGACATCGATTACTGGTCGAGGAGTAAATGCGCAATCGATTACTCATCGACTATCTATGGATTATCCATCGATTAGACATCGATATCGCAGGTGCTATAATGCAGTACATATCATACAATTCCAACTAATTTCTTTATCATAACTTACGTCCTGTAATAAAACTTTACATCAATGGTTCGTGACAATTATAATCAGCGAAGAGGAAATGAACTTCCATGTTACGTAAAATTTTGGTTTTGAAGATTTTGTGCCGCATCGACTATTAATCAATTACTCATTTATGGCATTTATTATTGGATATGATCAATATACACTAAATGCATGGTCCCGAGGGAAACATTTAGTTTTGTTTTCCCGAGAGTTCTGATGTTTCCCGAGACGAAACATCAGAACTCGATGGAAAACAAAACTAACTAGTTTCCCTAGGGACCATTCGTTAAGTGCTTTGTTATATATTTAGACTTTCTCTTAAACAAAATATAGCAAAAACAAACAAACTAAGACAGCACAACTGGCGCGCGGGCAACAACTGCGCGATTGTATCCCGGATACATTTAAATTTGATCAGGGGCACGTGACCAAGAATCAACTAATCACAGTGCTCGTTTTGTTGAGTGAAATTCTAGGAATATAGCAATGGCTCATGTCTAGGGGCCCTCGTTTCGCTTTAAGGGAGGCCGAAGCCAGAGCTTTCGATGACCTATTTACTGCAGAAAATGGTGTGAGTGTGTGTGTGTCTGTGTGTGTGTGTGTGTGCAAATCCCTGCATAACGGAGGAGATACGTGAACTTATGAAATCTAGGAATATCTGGCGCAAAACAGCTCGTAGAACTAATGATCCACATGCCTGGTCTACCTATAAAAACCTTAAACACCAAGTCAGGAAGTCAATCAGAGCAGCGGAGAGTGAATTCATCAAAGATCAGATTCAAAATAACCCACGGAACACAAATTGTATTTGGAAGGCAATCCGGCTCTGCATCCCTAAAAGATCAGTCTCCCCTAAAGTTTACAGCAAAGAGGACAAGATCGTGGCGGATACTTTCAATAATTTTTTTGCGTCTGTTGGAAAATCAACCAATTCCAAAATAAAATCTTTGGCTGAAGAGAACAACTTCGACTTGAATAACAGCATCTTTACTCCTAGAATTTTTTCGACATCTGAGCAATTTACATTTCATTCTGTTGAATAGCTTTTCTCGATATCAACGTTTCAATCCACAACAACGGCCTATCAACTAGCGTGTACTACAAACCTACAGACTCCCATAGTTATTTATTGCACTCGTCTTCTCACCCCACCCATGTTAAAAACTCCATTCCATATTCTCAATTCCTCAGACTTCGACGTTTATGTAGTGATGAGTTGGACTTCTCCACCAAATCAGAAGAAATGCTTCAGTTCTTCAAGAACCGTGGCTACCCTGACTCAGTTGTGAAGACAGCTCAACAACGCGCCCAAACAACTGACCAACACTCAGCACCACAAACGTCACAAAAGGAAGAGAACCAGAGAATACCGTTCACACTCACTTTTCACCCACTCAACCTACCTGTCAAGAACATCATTCTGAAGTTACTTCAGAATGACAACGAAACAGGCAGCATCTTCTCACTACCACCACTCATTTCATTCAAACGTAACAAAAACGTAAGCGATTTTTTAGTTAGAAGTACACTAAAATCAGACGAATCACCCGGCACTTTCAACTGCACACGCAAAAGATGCAAAACTTGCCCTTTCGTCCACAACACAAACAAAATAGCAGGACCTAAACGATCGTTTAAAATCACCGACCGTTTCACATGCACTTCCGCCAATGTTATCTACTGCATAAAATGCACCTTATGCAAGAAGATATACATCGGCGAGACCGGAAGAAGATTAGGTGACCGTTTCCGCGAACATCTGCGTGACGTCGAACGGAATGACAAAGATGCATCGAAACCTGTAGCACGACACTTTAATCTACCTAACCACTCAACTCACAACATGGCGGTATGTGGACTTTCCGTGCATCAGGGCAATACGGAAAGCCGTAAAAACCTAGAACAGAAGCTTATCTTCCAACTCGGTTCTCTTAATCCCCACGGTATCAACGAACGTTTCTCATTCATTTAATCATTCATCTAATTTATTCACTTCCATTCACACAATGCTATGGTTCCACCAATAGCATGGCTCCAAACTTCTCTATATAAATTGAACGTAACCCACAATCCTCTCATTCGCTCCGACGAAGGGCTAACGCTCGAAACGTCAGCACCTCCCTTTTACCTTACGGTGGTATAACTTACTTAATCAACTCGTTTGATTTACCCATTTTCTTGTGTTTCAATTTCCCACCGACGCAGCACCAGTTTCTTTAGAAACTATCCCGACAATACAATGAATGTAAACAAGTCGAGAACATTATAAATACAATGCCTTCTAATAAGGCTCCTGGGATTGATAAAGTGCCAACTCGAGTCACTAAAGACTGCCTGCCGATTATACTCCCTTTTGTTACATCAATCATCAATGCTTCTCTTTCATCTTCAACATTCCCAGGGATCTGGAAAACAGCCGAAATCACACCTATTCCCAAACAAGGCAATCACGAACTTCCTAACAATAATAGACCAATTTCGCTACTACCTGTGTTGTCAAAGGTCTGTGAAAGAGTCGCTTATAATCAGTTTGTCACCTATTTGACAACAAAGAAGAGGCTGACGACAAAACAAAATGGAAGCAAAAAATGGCACTCTACTGAAACATCATTACTTCGCACGACTGATGCATTTCTTAAAGGAATAGATAAAGAGAAATTAGCCGCCTGTGTTCTCCTAGATATGAGCAAAGCATTTGATAGTGTCGACCACCAAATACTGTTACGAAAACTACAAGACGTTGGCGCCTCAACTAGTGTGCTACAATGGTTTAACAGCTATCTCACCAATAGATATCAAGTTGTACGAATTCACTCTACTGTTTCCAACCAATACAAATTGAATATGGAGTACCTCAGGGTAGCATCCTGGGCCCCTTATGATTTAGTATATATGTTAATGATCTACCGGAAGCTCCACGGAATTGCTGTACTGAATGCTATGTAGCTGATACAAAATTGTTTGTTTCTTTTCATTCACAAGACACCCAACGGATTGTTGAGAAGATGAACGAAGACCTCCTCGGTGTGCGCAACTGGTGCTTCAGAAATCGGCTATTACTTAATCCAGACAAGACGAAATGAATTGTTTTCGGGAGCCGACAGATGACTTCGAAGCTCCATGATTTTCGTTTGTCTTTGTTGGGAAAAGACATCTCCCCAGTACAATCAGCCAAAGATCTCGGCGAGATTTTGGATTCGAACTTGACATTTGATGATCATATTCCACAGTATCGGAATGTATCGCACGCCTCGCGCAAATTAGCCGTGTCGAACACTGTCTTGACAGAACATCGTTGTTAACCGTGATAAATGCCTTGGTTTTCAGTAAGTTGTACTACTGCTCGAACGTCTGGGCAAATACCACAGAGAAAAATACAAGGAATTGGATTACAGGCTGTGCAGAACTACGCATGTCGAATCGTTAGTGGCGAGAGAAAGTACGATCATGTAATTCCCCACTTAAAAAGTTTGTCTTGGTTACCCGTTAAGGACCAACTATACTACCGCCAAGCTACCATGGTTTTTAAATGCATTTCCGGACACGCCCCCAAATATCTGACGTCA
>OX453280.1:17116772-17516772 GCA_949710005.1 Ricordea florida
AAAAACGTTTCTAATGTTCATTTATTAGAAGCTAAATCACCGATTTAACTCCTAGATGAAACCTCAGCCCCTGAGTCTGTCTCGTATCTTTACGGTATGGCATAAAAAAGCTGAGTCAGCAGGATCTTGATAACACACAGTTATCAAATAACCTACCAAATGAAAGTGTAGTATGGTTTAGTATGCAAGAAAGGGCAAAATCAACGTTTCTAAATATTCTAAATAAATTACTCCCTCGGTGCAAAAACACTGCCACGCGTTGTCCATTCACCTTAGCGCATATCAAAAGGGCAGGCAAAACAACGTTTTGCTCACCTGCACATGCTTTGTTTCTTATCGTGGCGACAAGTTCGAGAAGTTCGTCAAAGTTGGTTGCAGTGAAGACGTGCTTTTTGGGGTCAGTGGCAATCAACTTCAGCTCAGCAAGGTTGTACTGGCCGATACCAACCGCAATCATGGTCAGATCTGTAAGCAAAATTAGGAAATATCACAGTTGCATCTGGGATATAGACACAATGATAGGGGCTATATTTATTATTCTACTTAGAGGTGATATGCTTTCCAGAAATACTTGGCTCGCTATACGATTAACATTGGGAATAGAGCCCTCTTAATTTTTCTATCGTGGAAGACTTTATACAAAGTCTGTTTTGCATACTTTATTGTGCAGGGAAGTGAAAGTAGGGCACCACAAAGGCCCACAAGGCCGGAGCTTATCCCGGCTTCTGTAGCATGAAGCACCTTGGAGTATTATTAATCCCCCCTGGATGGGATGCTTGTCCATCGCAGGGTAACCCCTCAGCATTATATCGCTGGTACGGTAGCCATTTATACAACTGGGTGGAGAGAGACAGTGTGGAGTAAAGTTTGTTGTCTAAGGAAACAACACAGCAGGCGCGGATCCAGGATTTTGAAATGGGGGGTGGATTCTTATAATAATGTAATAGAACCAAAGCCTGGTTGAGGTGTTTGAGGTCTGTGCATCAGCATGGAAACGAGGCGTTTTTGGATTACATGCTTGACAGTGTGTTTGTGGGCTCAAAATGAATAAATTGATTGGTAGAACCGGTCATCGCTTATGCACATTCTCAGAGAATCAGAGAAATCAAATATTATTTTAATATTTGAGGGATAAGAAAAAAAAGAAAGAAGGGGGCTCAGAAAAAGGGGGGGGGGGGAAATTCACCCATTTCACCTCCCCTGGATCCGCCTTTGCACAGTGCCAGCACCAAGGCTCGATCTCCAACGAAATAATAGCATTGCTTTTGACGGTCTCAGTACCGAGATTATGTATCAGAAGCTTTAATACTAAGAGACGGGTGTGTGACAGGTAATTTTTGCGGAATCTGAGAAAGCTTATACCCCATGAAATTTGTGATAAACACACACCTTTGATATTGTTTTTCATATTTTCCACAGCTAGTTCCAACGCATCCTTTTTCCGGTCATTCGATTTACCATCCGTCAATACAATAACTAGCTAAAAAATAGAAAGAGAATGTTACACCCGGGTTATTGTAAATGGTTTGAACCCTGGAGTCTCAGTAGTTGTTTATGGATTTCGATTGTTGGGGTGTAAGTAGTTGTGGAAAGAACTGTTGTTATTGTTGACAGTGACTGACGTTTCGACAACCTGAGCGAAAGTCAACCTCAGAGTCAAGTGATTTTCGTGTCGTAACAGGGCTTTGTTGACAGTAAATATCATCGCTTCTATCTTTGCTATTGAACGGAAATTCTCTCTTTTGGAGCGAAGAGACTTTTCTTGGAAATTTCGGGAATAATTTTATTCTAAGCTTTAATCATTCATTCTTGTGATGCTGGGCTTATCAAGTTCTAAACGATGCTGGCCCTCCATTTAAACTAACTTTAGCTTATGTATTTTCTTGTATTTATCACATGTATATTATTATGAAGCACTATGGGAAATTAGTGTACTTGGTGCTCGAGAAATCATATCCTCTATTAATTTTTATAATCGTTTACTTTGTCACCTGAACAGTTTCCGTACTGGTCACCGGATTCTTCATTGCCGGTTTCAGAATATTGTCATGGACAAGTTCCAAAGCCCTTGCAGTGTGAGTCCAACCCTCTGTTTTAAATATATTAGAAAAATAATTAATTAATTATCATAATAAAATCAATAATTTTTTTTTAATTATAAAACAAATCAATTTTATTCATTGCTAATGTGTACTCTGTTAATTACATTTTAAAAATTGGTATAAACATGTTATAACAGTGTACAAAAATAATAATGATACTAGCAATCATAATTATGAAAAACCCTAATATTAGCCTAAAATGATAGATGCCCCAATTTAATACACTAAATAAAAATCTCCATAATTCTATACCTATGATCTATAACTATAGGATATAATCTATAGCTATTAAAATGTGAGAAGTGTCAATGGCTCCTTGGGCGGACGCGACCTCAATAATAATGAGACCCTAATGGTAGCCTAAATTAATAGATACCCTAATTTACTTCACTAGTTGAAATCTCTATGATTAATAATAATAATAATAATAATAACAATAATAATAACAATAATAATAATAAATTACTTATATAGCGCAAAATACTTGTAAAATTAGAAATAAACTAAGTAAAACTTAAAACGAACTACAAAAAAGTGGGAATGTTTTATTTGACTAATTATGTCTGACAAAAGAAATCATTTTGTAAAATTAGCAATGATTAAACATTTGAATCATATACTAAAAAAACTTACTTAACATGGAAATGCCTGTCTAACGGTCTAAAAAGATGTGTTTTAAGGAGAGTTATAAAAGAATTAAGAGTAAAGAGCAATTATTAGAAGGAACCATGTTTGATGGAGGACGACGGTATCCGGCCAGGGCAACTGGAGATGGATTTTACTTTGTGGGCATATGAAGCAGATCCAAGGGCATCAGTATTTTGACTCAAGTTTTGAATATCATGCACTGTTGATGTAATATACATAGAACTGATGATTTGGCCCTCGCCGTATTGATGCAAAAAACAACGACCGAGTTAGCCTCAGGAAAGAACAGACTTCGGCCCGACTTCATTTACACTCATCGACATCACAAGCCAATTAATTGCATTTACAGTTTATCTGACAAATAAGCACTGTAGAGAAAGTGAACAAAACTATGACCAGCTACAAAAGCCAAAAAAGCACTCAAAGTGGGATAGCAATGTTACTGTGGCCTGTAGAGGACACGCTATCTACTTTTAAATTCAATTCTATCGCGCGGTAAAGAAAAATTTATCGCGCCATAAAATAAAATGTGGCATGTCCGCTATGGGCCACCGTATAATGCGAAACAGAATGTGCCTCAGTTAGAAGAACGCACGTGAAGCTCATGTCATTTTTTTTTTCTTAGCCAAGGTAAAAAGCATATAGTAAGTTCTGCGTTTATACCTTGAGGCACAAATCTTCCCTCAATTCTATCATTAGAATTGCTGGTAGTTTTAACTGCCGTATTTTCGTTAGCGCAAATTTTGGCACAGCGCTAGGAAAGCTCAGTTTTATTAGGCCCTTTTTGCCTGGAGTGCAGGGTTGTCTGGAATTGGAATACGATTATACGATTCGGGGCTTCAAATAGCATGAATTTCAAATGAAACATTCCCTCGACAAAGCCATGGATAAAAGCGAGAACTTCAATTTTTGTGTGGACGACAGTGGCTCTGCGGATTACGTCACATTCAAAGAAAATCCTACAAAGACAAGGCGGGGCAGACGGAACACCAAACATCGTAGTGTTCTGCCAAAAATGTTGGCTACTGGCGGTCAGCAATGTCCTGTTGACTTGCTGAAGCAGCACCTTAGCAGACGTCCTGGAGAGCTGCGAGACAAAGGTCTTTCTTACCTTGCCATAATTGAAAACCCTAAAACAAATGTCTGGTACAAGAAACAGCGGCTCGGTGTAAATAGCATCGATAATACGATGAAGGGGGCTATTAAGAACACACCTTTGGAAACAAGGAAGAGGAAATTGACTAACCACACCGCAAGGAAGACCGTTGTGAAGAAACTCAGAGCAGCAAGCGTCGAGACGCAGTCGATAATCCAAGTGACCGGCCACGCAAGTGAAAAGTCTATTAACGAATACGACAAAAGAAGCGAAAAGGAACAGCAACAGCTTTTAACCATTATCAGAATGACTCCGCAGTCAGCAGCTTCCAGCTTTTTCCTCCAACGATTTCAACGTGTGAGCAAGTGAAAACAAGCGGCCATGCTTTCACCGTGAACAACTTTCACAACTGTCAAGTCAGTTTTAACGTGTGTTTCAGGGGCAATGCACTGTAAATCACTGAGGCCGATTGAAATTGAAGAATTAAAAACAGATTTGAGGACTTAAATAACTGAAAAGCCAGACAGCGAAAGCTAGACTGGAATTTTGCATCATTTTCACAGTGAGCAAAAAGATGTCTTAGTATTGCCTTTTCTGCTATTTCGGAGATAAACAGAATGTTGCTAACTGGTCTGAAGTTCTTGAAAATCAGGTCAAGGCCTTAAGCTTCTTCCACACCGGGATGAAAAGCGCAGATTTGCAAATAACCGGAACGTGACCTTTCAGAAGGGAGAGATTTATCACTTGTTTGATAGATGGAGCCAGGACATCAAAACACGATTTCAGCAGCCAAGTAGGTATAGGATCCAGGAAACAACAGGCATTGGAGGATTCATGAATGATTTTGCACACGTCCTCAACAGATATCGTGTAAAACAAGACAAAAAAACCTCTAGTTGTTCTCAGCTCATTTTGAGGAGGGTTCCTTCAATAGCAGATTGCATTTGACAGTGAGACAAACCAGTTGGTAAGTGGCAGCGCCTCAGGAGCTGACCAGGCACAGAAGACCCTATAGCTTACATTAAGAATTAAGTGGTTGGAAGCCACACTTGCTAACTATCCAGCTAATTTTTGTTACCTGTCAAAATGCGCACCGAATTTACTTCAGACCCTGAAAACGGACTGCGATGCTTTCTTTTCTGTTTCATTTGAAATGGACGAGGTACAGTATGCTAATCATCAAAATCAACTAAAAGAAATATATTTCGTTTTACTTGGCTGCTGCTCTATTGTGCTCTAACGCTTGAGTAATCTATAACTTAAAACATAAGTAATGTCTCTGAAACTTAAAAATAAGACTTCATACCGCTATATTGAAGGTCGGACAGAGCACAGAGCAATCGGGTCTTGGAGCCATAATCGTCCAGAGCGACAGACCGCCGTGCATCAGTGGAATATTCTACAATGGCTACGCGAGCTTGCGTTGGAGAGATGTCAAAAGCCTCAATGATCCTCCTATAGTCGGATGCAAGAAAAAGAAAAAAAACTCCAAAAGATGTCCAATTAACTGATTTCAAACAATGAATGATTACTGACCATTTAAAACTGAATCTGGGTTTTGGTCGAGTGTCGAGTGTCGAGGGTAACATGTCGAGTGTCGAGGGTAACATGTCGAGGGTAATATGTCGAGGGTCCCATGTCAAGGGTAATTTTTCAGCCGCATTGACCCACTACCAGGGTGATTCGCTCCAGTCGCTACAGCGCTCTATCCTGGAGTGCACGTTCTTTATTCTCTATTAATATTTATTTTAAAATTCATTTTAATTCTTTTTTTTTTTAAGAATTATTATTTTATTTATCATTATTTGATTCTTTTTTAATTACCCTCGACATGTTACCCTCGACACTCGACCCTCGACCAAAACCCAGACTCTTGTTCTTAATTTGTATGAAACAATCACGAAAAACATTATAATAATGTTTTGTTCCTAACGATGTTTTATCACTGAACACAATACAACAACAACTTTATTTGTACCCTACATCAATTTACATGATACAAAAAAAGAAAGCATGATGACATGAAGAATGGAAAGAGTACAGGCTGCCCGTAATAACCATTAAAAGCTAAAGGTCAGGTACCACATACACACACACACACACAAAAAAAAAATAAAAAATAAATAAATAAACAGACAAAAAAGGTTAACTATGCCAATAATAAACAACGGAAAGCCAGAAAAAAATATATATTGCTCGTAAATCTGAAACGACTTAAACTTTTTCTTAAAACATTTTAAAGGGAGAAGCATGAAGTCCTTACTTATGTCATTCCAAACTTTAGCATATTGAAACCTTATATTAAAAATTCCACAGTTTGTTCTGGCTTTTGGAATAGCATATGTCATCCTGGAGGACAACCTAGTGTTATATCTAGGTATGTTCCTAACAAGATCAAAAAAGGTATCAAAGACTGAAGGTAAAATTTGGTAATGGAACTTACACATAAACACTGCGAGTTGAAGGGTAATGACATCAGACCGCTTAATAACATTCATGTCTTTCAATAAAGGACTTGAGTGTTCAGTAAAGCTGGAGAAGGTAATTAATTGCTGACGCAGCGAAGGAGCCTGAAGCGAGTCTAGCCTGTAACATTTCTACCACAATGTGTTGCGTCTTCCCTACAAATCCAACCACAATGCGTTGCGCGCCGTGTTAATTGCCATGTGCTTTTCTCTTCTGGACGTGAAGATAAGTTCAGCTTTTGTTTGGTAATTCTTGAAGTGCATATGAAGTAAACTTGGGTATGTAAAAGATAGTGATGCTGCGGCACATTCTGTTGATACTGACATAGTTTAGGCAGTGTTCCATCTACCTGCACCTTTAATTCTCAAAATCGTCACAAATTTTGGTGTTAAGAAAAGTGGTTTAAAATACCCCTGCCACTCCCCACCAAAAAAATTCAAATTCGACAAGTATGAAGGAAAATTAAAGCCACATTAGGTCTAGGTTTATTTAGTTTTATTTTCAGTCATTGACTTTATACTAAGACGCTGGTCAACGAGGGTCGTAGTTTTCTTAATTTACCAAATCATGGACAAAATGCTTCCTCTGGAACGCACAAAATTCCTTTCTGTTCATTATTACGGTTAACTATTATGGTGTATGAAGTCATTGAGGGTTACATCATTGTCTGCAGGAAAAAAAAAACAATGATTATGTAACTTAAAATCTGTCCTGGTGTGTATCAACTTCATGCATGGTGACGCATCGATGGCGAGGTGTGACTGTTTGGATATGAAACGATACATATCAACCTCCCCTTTACCAGATTGGGACAATCGAAATATGTGGAAATTGTAGGAGTAAAAAGCTGACTTATGCTTGGATATAAAACGATACGCATAGATCTCCCTTTTACCATATCCCCCAAAATCGAAAGATGTGGAAATTGTAGGAGCAAAAAGCTGACTTATGTTTGGATATAAAACGATAGACATAGATCTCCCTTTTACCAAATCCCCAAAAATCGAAAGATGTGGAAATTGTAGGAGCAAAAAGCTGACTTATGTTTGGATATAAAACGATAGACAGATCTCCCTTTTACCGGCCAAATCCCCAAAAATCGAAAGATGTGGAAATTGTAGGAGCAAAAAGCTGACTTATAAATTCTGAACTGCTGGTACGCATTAAATGTCTCTAGAATGTTGACAGATCGTGCGTGTCGAGGACGCGTCCATCGCGATGCGTGAAAATACTGAAGCTTTAGCCTAAATTCATGTTTAGATAAATGATCGCAGCAGATAAGAAATTAGCGTGTTCTACGGTTCTCGTTTGTTTTAATTGTTCTACAAGCTTTAGTACCGACAATTTCTCTTCATTTAAGAATTCGACCAAGGAGGCGAGACTGCTACGAAATGACACAGTTTTAAATTAAGATGTCACAATTAATCGTCTAGATTTACAAACTTTCACCGAAATCCACGCGAAAAAGGACGCCGGTGCGACGGTATGACATCCTCATGCTTTTCTGGCGCAATGCATTCTGGTAAAAAGTGCCGCTAAGCCTCTGGTAAAAACTGTGCTTAAATGTAAGGCATTCTGGTAAAATGTGTGGTTAAATACAATGCATTATGGTAAAAAGTGCCGCTAAGCCTCTGGTAAAAACTGTGCTTAAATGCAAGGCATTCTGGTAAAATGTGTGGTTAAATGCAATGCATTCTGGTAAAAAGTGATGAATTCGAGAATTCGTCCTACCTTATATATCTCTCTATATATATCTATATTATATATCTCTATACCTTATATATCCTGATTTTGTTGCTGCTCGCTCGCTGCGCTCGCTCCGCAGCAAAAATATTTTTCCTTTTTCTTGTTGCTTAATATGTCTTCTTTACGAAATGGCAAGTGAAGTTCCAAGGAAAGTGATAATAATCCGTTTTGAGGGCAGTTTTATTGGCTAAAAAAGACCAAAATAGTGTCTCCGCTGACTGAGTTTGGTCTTGGTGACGTAACAAGTCGAGCAGCGATCTCTTTCCGTTCATATTGGTCGTTGTTTACAATGATGTATTTTATCGGTTCCTTTGAATATCGCGTGGCGTTTCCGGTTAAGACAAGAAGCTCAATGACTACCGGAAGTGGACTTTTTGCATTCTTGAGCCGTGGTTTTGTCCAAATTTCAATACAAATATGGTGGCGTTAATGCTTAAAGAAAGGGAAAAGGCCTTGCTTCCCGTGCTGTCCGCCGCTCAAAAACGCCGCTCCACTTTATATGTGGCAACGAAAACGTCACGCATTCTACCCAATCAAAATTTTCCGGGCGAAACCTACTTTTTTTTTGGAATTTTCTGTTTAGAATATCTGAGTAGACGCAACGAGAAAGTAGATTGTCATTTTGCAAACTACAAATTCTCATTTCGCAAACTACAGATTTTCATTTCGTCTCGTTTCGTTCCATTTCGGTTTGCTCCATTTCGTTTCGCAAACTAAGTACGTCCAAGTTTACCTACTTTTGAACAATTAGACCCTGGAAAATACATCGCAGAAACATTTGCAGCCCTAGCAACCTGTTTCCCATACAATTAAAACTTAGATGCTTCTGCCTCATGATATCTAGAGCGCAACTTACATTTAAAAACATTGCATAACATGTTACATTTGCTGGAAAGGCAAATGCACAGTTGCGCAACAAATAACGGTCTGGTTTAACTCAATCCATTTCGCCATATCTTGCACGTCAGCATTCACTGCCGATAGGTATTCTAGTCTTGAAGAATAGTTCTACTAAGGTATAATACAGGCTTAAATTAGGAAATAATGAGGCTTAGAGAGAATGCCTATGCTTCTTTTGATTTTTTTAGCAACATAGATAATATGACTCTTCCAAATAACATTTGAATCTATACAAACACCAAGGTATCTAATGGAAGTTTCTTCAGTTAATGATTGATTGTTAAAAAGTAGCATAACCTTTTTGGAAATTTGTTTCTGTACTGGATGAAAAATACCAAAATTTGACTTTTCAATATTTAGTTAAAGCTTGTTTGCAAATATATACTTTTTCAAGTTCACCGTTAATTTCACTCTCAAGTGTGTTAAGGTCCTTATGCTTAAAAACTTAATTTGCATCATCTGCAAAAAGGTGAAAATCCAATAGTTTTGAGCAATTGTGAAAATCATTTATATAAATGAGGAAAAGGAGTGGCCCCAGTACTGATCCTTGAGGCACCCCACAAGAAACTGTAAGCTTGTCAGAAATGATGGAACCAGGTGATACGATTCGAGTTCTGTTGTTCAGACATGAGCTAAACAAGTCATTAACAACACCTCATATCAATGGTGCAGAATATTAACTAATTTTTCCAGTCAAAGAATGGTATGGTATCAAGAGAAAATGAGGAAAAAGAACTTATCTTCCATACTGGGTTCTCTTACTATGATAAGGGGACAGAATCTATTTTTAGATCCGGAAACTATTTTTACTGACCAATGGCTGATGTTCTTCTCATCACGTGGTTGTAATTTCAATGTGCCATGGGGAAACCGCGCAGCCATTGAACGAGATATAAATAGATTCCGCGCTAAAAATAGATTCTGTCCCCTCATCATATCAGACGGGTTCTATTTCCTCATTTTCTCTTGATGGTATTTTAAGCATCCATCAAGACATATTCTTGGAAACAGACCTTACGAACGTCTTCTCTTTGTTATAATTATAGCTTTTTATGCTGCCTGACTCGTCCATAAGGAAAACAATGTTGGCAGGAAGTTCACATTCTGAGAAAAAAAAATAATAGTCATGTCAGTGGGGGAGCGAGGGGGAGAAACGTTGCGTGACGACCCTAATAACGGCTGAGGAGGAGGCTAAGGAAATCAATGTTCAAGAGCTAAGTTGTTAGGATACACACGGATAACTGTAACAAGTAGACCGTTGGGAATTCACCTACCTTTCTCACTTTCTTCTGTACTGCACGTGGAATTTCCTGCAATTTGATCTGTTAAAGGGATTTAAGTGGGACTCGAGTTAACTTTGTTGTTGATATAATATCAGTTTTAAAAGTATTCTTTAGCAGCTAGTTGTTGTTGTCGTTGTTGTTGTTGTTTTTTTAATGAAATGTTCACATTGCAACCAAGTCGACAATCAGTTATCTGATACGAACATGGAAAGATGTTTGTACAAAGATCTAGAACCTTACTTTAGTCATAAGTACAATTTTCACCTTTGCTTTCTCATGGAACAAGGTTCCAAAAAGTCAAAACTGTAGTTTATGACTGGTGGATTTGTACGCGTTATGTTCATCATTTTCTTCCGCTTATCATGACAACACTGGCAGCGATGAAAACTATACGTTAAGTGCTAATCTTGAACGTGTGTGTATATGTTAAAAGGGGCAGTAATTACTAGCAATAGCTATTTTAAAGCCAGATTTGAAAAAGTGAACGGATAAAAACTCAGCTGCGATAATGTACATGTAGTTTTAACATAAACTAAGTTCTATTTTGTGACGACGTTACCTCTTTATAATGATGGCTAGTTGTGAGAAAATACACTTCCATATTGGCGGAGAAGCGAACCGACCGAGACGAGTACGGAAATATATTATCTCACGTACAAAATCAAAAATACAATATTGAAATACTCTTACCAAAATATACGTAGAACTTTTCCGTTGTTTCTCTGGCGAAGCTGGGGATGTCGCTCTTTTTGACGCTGGACAGCATAGAGGAATATTTAGAATAAAAGGCGTATGAAAATCCTTCGATCTGGTAAAACAGTTCCTCTTGTGAGACAAGGCTTTTGAATTTGGAGTTCCGCTTACAACTAGCGTATGATGGATCGTAGAGAAGACCTGCGGTGAGATTTTTACCATCAAATCTTAAATTTGAGCATAGTTGCAATGTGATTTTATAACTAGCATAAGTATTAATACTCAGGTGAAAATACAAAATCGCACGCTCTGATTGGTTCGCTATCTCGGATTATCAGCCAATAATTACCTCGACGAACAAAATGGCTGCCAGTCGTTCGTGCGCTTTTGATGAAATAAAGTTTTTTCGTGTTGTACAATGCTCTATTTTCCATTTTTTGAAATAGTCACCTGTGTATTCTATATTAAAACAATTATTCACCTCAGGCTCAGTGATTATCGGTGAATATTCACCAATAAGCACTTCGCCTTCGGCGAATAATTGTTAATTAATCAGACAAATCATCTTCCGTACAATAGAGATACATGGTACCTGATCCGTAGTACATTCTCAGTAACTGGCCAAGCCGCACTCCTCTGTCAACGATGGTAGGAAGAATATAACCGAGAAGGAACCCATCTATGTCTCCTAACACCTCTGCGTCCGTAGCCTTGGATGTTGGGTTCGTTAGTTTGTAAACTTCTGGACACTCAGTATCGGGAGACCAAGTTCCCGTAGGACCAAGGAGACGAGAAATACTACCACTCTTATACAACAAAGTGCTTTCTCCAAGATTATAAGCGATTGTTGCTGCGTATAGGTTATCAACATCCTGGGTAGCCCCTGTTGTCCAGGTGTCAAGAGATAAACTCGTATCACGATTCAGTCCAGCGCAGATACCTGTGATCACATGGCCCATAGCTACTGTCTCCCCATTGGGGGTAAGAACCACGCCCATTTCTGTTCTTGAACTCTCATCATAACTATACTCGATCATATTTGTTAGGACGCGTTTTTCTTCGTCCTTTAAAACACCATCCGGGAGAGGAACCGATGTACCACAAAGCTGGTCCCATAGACTGCTGTCGTACCAGAGAGTTCGGATATAGTTCGCAACGACTTGCACACTAATACCGTTAATCTCGGATTGCCGTTCAATCTTTTCAACGAGCTCAATGAAAAAGTCGAGGGTGTAAATGTCGTCGATAATCGTTGAACGCTTGGATCTGGAGAATATGCAAGCAAAAAAAACATGGCAAATAAATAAAAAAGCAAAGTCGTATGCACGGAAGGCATCGAGCTCCCGGACAAAGGGAAAATCAGATCGCTGAGTGAAGACCGCGAGGGGTATAAATATCTGGGAATCCTAGAGGTAGACGAAATAAAGCACTCAGAGATGTAGGAATTAGCACAGAAAGAGTATTTTCGAAAGGGTGAGAAAGATCCTGAAATCAAAGCTGAATGGCGGAAATACGATCACAGCTGACCCCAGTAAACAAGATGGCGTAGTCTACAAGATACCATGCGAATGCGGTAAAGTCTACATCAGGGAAACGGGACGACCCACGCAAGAATTAAATAAAAAGAACACGACAGAGACATCCACCTCGCTTGAACTCAGAACTCTGCCGTTTCAGAAAACGCGAACGAAACCGAGCACAAACCGCTTTGGAAAGTTTACTGATCGTGGTAACCACTGGTACACGAGGAAGGTGAAAGAGGCAAGTCACTTAAGACTGCACCCTAATAACATCAACGAAGATAACGGACTTGATATTCTAGAAGCGTGGTCCCGACAATCAAGAAACACCACAACAAACATGCGGTGAGCCAGCGGACTCCTGAGGGTAACATAGCAAAAAGGAACAATAGCGGGCCGGGATTGAAACACACCAATCAGAGCAGACCACACTGCTATAAAATGGTAAGCAGGAATCAGTCGACCCTGTTGCATGAAGAAGACTATCAGTTAGGAGTGGAAACGTCGCGTCGTGTGACAAAAGAAGAATTTGCATCATCATAATGAGGGTTCTAGTTGGTGCGTATAAAAAAAAAGCAACGCGCTTGTATAAATAAGAGAGAAAATACGTAACAAAATTAGCTTTAAGAAATGAGTAAGTAAACTATGTAACTAAGATCTATGTATAACCGCTAAATATAAACACATTCCTAAATGTAATATCAACCGTACATGTAATAAATCGTTTAACACTCAATGCAATAACACAGTAAAAGAGTACTATAAAACAACATGAATGCTTCACGTTTTTTGCCTCCGTTTGGGCAAACTTCCTAGCATTCTACTGGTAACCGTGTCTAACGGTTCCTATATCTCATCCTACTCCTAGGATCAATTTGTATATAAGTGAGCGGTCTGGCCTGGCGTGTAAAAATTTATTTGCAGAAAATATTTGATTTTGGACTATAATACTCAGCAACCCTGTCCTCGCGGTGTTGTCTAAGAGGACAGTGGGTAGAAGTCGGTTAACCGTTCGCTTACCCCTGACCGATTACAGAACATTCTAATAATAATGATAATAATAATAATAATAATAATAATAATAATAATAAAAATTGCTAATGAGCGAGAAGCAACATAGTCAGGATTCAAGAAAAATATATAAAAAGGAAAGAATTCTGGAATTCATCACTTTTTTTTTTTCAAAACGCATTTTATTTAACCAGAGTGCACTGCCCCACTTTTTTACCAGAGTGCATTGTGCTCCGAACAACTCAAATAAACCACGAGTTGTCCTTCTTCACGTGGATTTTAGTGAGAAAGGTTAGTGGTGATGTTTTGCTCTGATTTACTGTAACATCATGTGAAGGAGATCTTTTCTTTCTTACTTTCGATAGCGTCATTTCCTCTAATTAACCATATAGCAAAGTTGCTAAAATAGATAAAAAATACATCATAAGTTTTAATATTAGTTGATAAAGAAACAAATCTGAGGTGAGAAAAATCTAAAAGGAACGACTTAACAAAAAGGTCTGAACTCTCTTCTGAAAAGCACTTAAGCATGGTGGAGTTCTTAGTTGGTCTCGCAAATTGTTCCAAAGTGAGGGAGCAATGACTGAAAAAGGGCATTTTCCATAGAACTCAAGATTACACTTAATTAAGGACTACTAACAATTCCTAGTTGGCGGAGCCAAGCATATATTAAAAAATTAATCTGTTATATATCGAGGTTCAATTTCATGATACGCTTTAACAGTGAAACTTAAAATCTGGAACTCAATTCTTGACTTGATAAGCAACCAATGTGGTGGATTTTCTTGGAGGTCGAGAGTCTATGGGCGTCAGCCTTTTGAACATATTGGCCACGCCGTTTTTGCAACAGATGCTGAGGGAAACCAGATAAAAGAGACTTGCAGGAATCGATTCGAGGAGATGCAAACGCATCTACAAGTTTCAAAGGGATTTTGCGATAGGAACTTTCTAATAGTGGCCACGTTACGTAGATGGTAAAAAGCTGTTTTGCGAAGAAAGTTCACGTGCTTGTTCATTGACAGGGTGTTATCAAACCAAACTCCGATGCTTTTAGCCGAGCCAGCAGGTAGGATCGATTGATTTACATAAATAAAGGTAGAGTGTACCGGGGGCACAGACAGAGAAAGTCCTTAGACTACGGGTGACTCTGTTGAGACGTTAGGACTTTGAAGTGGGCGATCAAAGGAGCGAAGAGAGCGTACTGGTTTATGGCAATTTAGAAGCGAAGTTAGGTGGGAGGGGAGGGCGAGTCCAACCAGAATTTTTGGTTAAAAGTAAAAACTTGAAAAGGGTGGGAGATCCAGTTAAACTAAATTACCTCTTCAATGACATCTTATTTCCGACCTCTGAATCAGCAGTTCCGTATGCTGTAGATAGAAAGAAAAAATATTAGTCTGGGGATATCAGTGCACACTGTATTTTACCATTGCTATACATAACTGAAGGTATATATGTGTAGAACAGCAAAGTTGTGCCTGATTAGATCAACAGGAGAGCCTTTGTGATTCACAATTGACGGGGTTTAAAAAAAAAAACAATTAAAGGTAACGTTCGAGGGTTAGGAAGTTTTATTACAGTCGCTTTAACAAGAAAGGGTAGCAAATATTATGCGTATTGAGGTTTATTATATCTCTCAGTTAGTACGCGCGCTGTCATTGGTCAATTTAGCGGGCCGTACTTCACTGTACGGCCCGCTAAAGTTTGTTTTGGTCGCCAAAATGACTCCAGAGATATAATAAATATCTTATTAACCTCGTTTTCTCGGTCCGTACTGTAAAATACGGATCCTCGTTTTTCCCGTCGATTTATGGCCCGCGCGCTTCGCGCTTGGGCCATAAATCGACGGGAAAAAACTCGGTCCGTATTTTACAGTACGGACCTCGAACTCGATTAATAAGAGGTATTTAATCCATTGCCAATGGCGGTTCCATCCCTTCCTTTTTTCACCTTCTACCCTCTCCAATTAAGAAATAGAAAACATGTACCGTGTTTCTATCGAGTTATAGAAACACGAGTGAAAGTGAGTGATTCGCTCTCGATTTCTATGCGTGATAGTTGACTCGGGCTGCGCCCTCGTTAACTATCACGCGATAGAAATCTCGAGCTCATAATCTAATTGTTTAATAGAAACACGATTTCTAACCAATCAGCGCGCGTACTTTCTTAGGACTGTTTTCTAACTAAAAATACAAAATGATGTGCGCTATGTGGCAAGTAGGCTTTTGCTAACATAATTTTCTGCATTATTTAGAAACCAAAGCATAATTTTTAGCTCTTCTCTAAATTTAGCACTGCTGACATAACATCTTTCGACTTTGACGAAATGCAAAAAGTAATATCATTTCGTTTTTCAAATGCCTCTTTTAATAAATTTTAATAAATGATGGTCTCTGATGCCTGCGGTTAGCCTTCGAACTCAGACATTTTTTCCGGTACTCTATTCTCTCCTTCTATTGGAGCGAAAAGAATTGAGTACTGGGAAAACGTCAGCATTTGCAGGCTACCCGTTGTCGGTTGGGATGATGTTTATACATCTCAGGCCCCGCAGGTGACTGAGCTCTTCGTTAAGCACTTACAGTTACAGTTCAGACCTGTAGGTCAGCGGCTGACAGTGTCGTACAATCTCCTGCGGGTGTTCATTGAAACCGACCAAAGGAAAGTCTACTGAAAGGTTACTCAGAGAAATAAAGCGTATGTTTTTGTGATCGAGTCAAGCGTTCCTTCTTTGCTTTTACTTTACTAGTTTGTCTTTATTTTCCTTAAAATAGTAAAGAACATAATTTTCATGATAAGAAGCATAATTTTCGTGGTAAGGCCCGGAGCATAATTTTCATGGTAAGGAGCATAATTTTCATGGTAAGGAGCATAATTTTCATGGTAAGGAGCATATTTTTCATAGCAGGTAGCATAATTTTCAAGGTAAGGAGCATAATTTGGAGAGAATGGTATGATTTGTACATAATTTTCCAAAAGTTCTTAACACCTTTAAAAGCACAATATGGGCTCCAGTTCTATGTCATTTTCTTACGAGCACAATCGAAAAAACCCTAATGGCAAGACGAAATCAGCTTCGTCAGAATCAAGCTGAAGCTTTGTACAATAGTAACAACGTCGATGACCTTATTCTGATCACACAGGATACGGAGACAGTTATCGCGACCACTGGTTTTTGCTGAAAAAGAAATTCACAGATTATCGTCTTGTGTGTCGCAGATAATGACCACGTGCGGTTGCAAACAATGAACTCCACACAGCAAGCTACTCTAACCACATATCGAATCCCCAAAAAGCGATATTAAATAGATAACGTACACAAATGCACTCGTCTTTTGCCAATATGTACTTACATCAAGCGTTGAAAACACAAAAGCGATGTAATAGTAGCTTATTGTTCTATGTTATTGATGTGTACTAGACATCTGATTAACCACGCTCATATTATAATCGTTTGTAAGCCTTAACTTCCATCAATAAAGACAGTTCAATCATTTAGTCCTGGCATGCATTCAACTCCGTGATAACTATCCTCCACTGCCCAATATCTAAGCAAGACGGTTCATGAATTGAACTCGGGTCACAGAGGAAGGCGCGTGCTCTCACCACTGCGCCAATCTTGCTCTGCAAACCATAAACTTTCTCTACACTGAACTACCACGTACCTTCAAGAATGAACACTGAACAACCCATTATGGCCAATAACACTAGTAATATCTTTCCTTCGGCATTGGTACCCATGGTCCAGCCTTCTATAGGAGTCTAGACGCCCTACATAGAAAATACCCTATTTGAGTAACTGACTGTTCAGTCGCAGCCTTGCTAAGTTACAGCAAACACCGTAAATCCACAACTAAGTCACTGGGGCGGCATATTTATTTAAGGTACCTTTTCAGAGGTTGAGGAGGATTGGCTAATTGAAGAGGTGCGGTCTGAAAGAGGTGACCTATTGATTTAGCTAACGACAGCACTACAGGGATATTCGATATGATAACTTCATTCAAAGGTCACAGTCTCAATGATTGGTACTGAATTGTAATAATCATGGTATTTTCTAGTCTTAGCCAAGAGAAAATGACGTAAGAGAACGTATCTTCCATACTGGGTTCTGTTACTATGATAAGGGACGGAATTTATTTTTAGATCCGGAAACTATTTCAACTGCCCAAAGGCTAATGTCCTTCTCATCACGCGGTTGTAATTTCAATGGGCCATGTGGAAACCGCGCAGCTATGGAACGAGATATGAATAGATTCCGCGCTAAAAATTGATTCTGCTCCCTTATCATATCAGACGGGGTTATGCTCTCTTTCCTCATTTTCTCGTCTTAGTTTAATTGATCATTTCGTAGTTTTTGATCTAAACATTACCCTTCAAGTTTTCACAAACTGAACTGCTTCGATGGGAATAAATCATAGCACCTAATTTAACAAGGGAATTGTGAAATTGTCTATTATAGCTTTTTTTTCTTAACTAAGGGGAGGGGTCAGCTAAAGAGAGTGTGGCTAGAAAAGGGTTGCTTATTGAAGGGGGTGGCTTATTTGAGGGGCGGGGGAAGGGAGTGGAGGATTAGGTGTACAAAATATCACAAAGCTAAAGAACTTTGTGTTCGCTGGCTTTTCCAACAACATCAATACTGTTACTATAAATAAAATATATTTTATCTACAGAATGTTACGCTCCCACTCATGGGACAAATCTTGCATAAAACTAATAGCAGTGTTTAAGTATAGTTCTGAACTTCACATGGGCTTGGCCTCTGCAGAGTTTTTAGTTGCTAGTTAGACTAAATCCCTTAAGTGTGGTGACAAGGAATGCAATTTTTTATTCTGCCATTTATCTAAACGAGAGAGAAGAACACCCAAATTAAAAGGTGAGTATTTTTTTTTTGCTGTTGCTACGTTTCTGATATACAGCTTTATAGTTTACGTTTCCATTTATCTCTACGTTTGTGCGATGAATAAGTCCCTCATGTGGCGCCTATAGGTCCATCCATCATTCATGGCCTGACTGACAGGGGCGTTTGATTTGAGAGATTTAAAATAAACTAACCATCAATTGACACTTGGTGATCGCAAACTTGCCATCTCTCCCTGTCATATTAACATAATTACATTGCGCATTGTCACCTGTAGAGACTGTAGTCTACGAACGTAGAGAATGGACGAGTCCTGCAGTGGATAATTTAAGTCGTGATACCGAAAACCGCAAACAATATTGATTGTGGGCGTATCACCTGTAGCACCAATCACAATGCATTGCGCTTCTATCGCTCACGTGCACATCACACACACATAATTACTCTGGACATCGATTACACATAGAGTGTCGCATAATCGAGATCAAAACTAAAAGCATAGGAATCACAACTGAGGCGCTGATAACCAAACAAAACGTGAGATTTAAATAAAAAAGTTAACAAATGGAGGAAAAATAATAGTACGTTGAGATCTGGTAATAGAAGTTTTTAGTCTCCGACTCCAACATCCCGAGTCAAAGTGTGGTGGCAGGAATGCGATATAATATGTACCGATTTTGCCTCACTTCTAAAGCCTCAAACGCAAATGTTCAACGGTCTGAGGGGGTGGGATTGGTGATCAGGAACCCGTGACGAGGCCTCAAACTATTGTTTACTCGGAGGTTCATCGATAATCGCTCTACCGATGTGATCAGAGGTCATTCCAAAAAAAAATATCATACCCATGGCCTCGGAAAAGTTCTTAGGTGCTTGAAATTTTTTTGTTGGTTTTGTTGTTTTGCAGAGAATGCTTAAGTGCCAGTTTTGGGAATCAGGCAATTAACGCTTGCACAATAATCTGTGTCGGTCTAAACAAATTAATTTATTATTTAAATTTATTGAATTCCACGGTTGAAAGGTATGAAACGTTATTTTTACCATCGATGCTGAATGGTGTCTCGATTACTTCTCGTCAAAAGCAAGCATGCAACACCACTTAAATTCTTTGTACTTAATCAAAAACCATTTTTGTAATAATTTTATTAAGTCCTTCCTCCGCATTGTAAGCGCATGATATTAGTTAAGCTCCCTTTATCTCCTACAAAGGAGACCTCTAGCAGTTTTTACCCAGAAATATTATTAAATTATGTGGTATGCGAATGGAGACAAAAAGAATGGGAACCATGCTGGTGAACATGGTAAAATTAGCTCCTGACTTACCTAATTTATTTCAAAGACCCCGAGTTCGAAATTATCGAAATATCGACTAATGTACAACTGTGGAAGCTGGCTTCGAGCAGTATATTGGCTGTGTTAACAAGGGTTCGAACGTGCAACAAGCAAGATATTAGTTACTTACTTACTTTATACGCTTGTTGGAATATAAGAACCTTGGTACTGAACCATTCACCTGAGAAGGATTGCCACTAAATACTGGAGGCCCCCAAGACTAAAAACTCAGTGGTTATTGTTTACATAACGCAGTGTGTTCGAATAGAAGATCAAATGGTTAAACTGCTAATGACTATGTAACGCAGTGGGCCCTTTGCAGTACTTGATCACGTGCCTAGTTACCACTAAGGCCAAACAAGCGTCCTGACAAAAAAAGCACACTACAAAAATAGACACAGTTTTTCCTTTTAGGCAGCTACACATGTCTATACCCGTTGATTGAGTCGTAAAGTATACAGGAGCAAACTGCGAGAGACATGAACATATGCCGGTTATCAAGTGATGCCTCGCAATTCGCCGCATGTTGATATGGCGGTTCGAGGCTCTTTTCATTGTGTGTGATTGTTATTCGATGAGTCCTTCAAGTGTAACAGAGTTGTCAAGTTCCTTGAATTTAACTAATTCAAGCGTGGCATTTCTCACCTGCAGAATGAAATAATTTCAACCGCCCAAAAAAAGTTCGACGATTAAACAGAGCTCTGATTGAGTGGAAAAATGAACATCATGCTAAAATGATTTTAAATGACTGAAAATTTAAGTGGGCATAGCTTTGTTTAAAAAGAAAAAGAGCGTATTATGCATGCTGAAGCTGTCTTATCTGGTGTAATGCACGTGAAAATATTTCTTGTGTTCGAAGAACGAAATAGTATAGTTACAGAATGCATAATGAAGTAAGGACCTGTGCGGAAATCTTGCCCACAAGTTCCCGATAGAATCTACTCGTGTGTGCTTGGGCGAATACAGTGCTCGAAATTAGAAAAAAAATCCAGGTTGTCTTTGTGGCAAATGCCGGAAAACCTGGCCCCTGACTTTGGTTGCCCTGATAAGGACTTGGTTGCCCTTATTAACATGTTCTTTGTGTTGTGGATATTTTTCCTTTATATTTCATTCAGTTTTATTAATTCGTTTTCATTCAGTTTAATGAGTTTTATGAACAATGGACATCTTTAATAAGTTAACGTGTGATCGGGATTAAGTGAACGATTACCATAATTCAAAGGCCAGTCAGTCAGTTCCACTCGAGTCGAGTCAAGGTTAAGTCATTACAAGAGAGAATGAGGTCATTATCAACAGAGTTTTTTCTCGTGTTTACGCCGCGACCGCCGGGTCTTCACCCCTCAGGTACGCGTTATTAGTCTTTCATTTATCGTTTTGTCTGATTTGTAGTTTGTCTACCTCGAATAGAATAACTCTATTGTACATTTAAAAAGGCTTATCTTTGGTAGCCCATGTGGTTTCAAAGGTATGAACGGATGTTTTGTGCTTGATTGGAAACTCAGTCTTTGAACTGTAAATTATCGTTTGATTGCAGAATGTTGTTAATTACATTATTAAAGGAAAAACCTGAGGCCAGTTGCTAGTCAGTTCTCCTTTCGGGCGTCCACTTCACTATGATTTTTGCCTAGTTATAGGGTTTGACCAGAGAAATAATCCCTATCAGTATGCCTTTGTTTTCATAGTTCTCGAAGTGCTGCGAATAATAAATATTTAATATTTCAAACAAAGTAAGTATAACCCACCCATTTACTTCATTCTGTGTTAAGGTTCACTTATAGAATACTTACATTTGTCTGTACGCGATACCTTGAACTTTTTTTACTGTTTGTTTTTTTTTTTTGTATTTCAGACATCTTAAACTCTGTCAAGCACAGTCCACAGCATTAGGCTTTATTGCATGCTGAGCTTCAATAAATGCGAAGACTGTCTAGTGTTACTTAATACTCGTTTTAGCTGTTTGACAGGGTTAGATCAGTTTACTTCACTAACGGCTTCAAATTTATTTATTACATCGTTGTAAAAACATCTGTTCAGTGCTAGGCCATCTAGTTTGTCTTTGAATTTAAGATAATGAAAATCATGACATAGTCATAACGGTAAGCTCACAGCAAACTTCAGTTGAACACTTAGGTAACGTTTTCTAAATATTTAATATTGCATTAAAGCTAACAATTATTACTCTTACCTCAAAATCGTCGCTTGAAAGATCTGTAAGCACTGATCCCACAATGCCCCAGAAAAGACTAAATACGCGTGCGCCAAAATATTTCGAGGAGGTCTCGGTTTGATGACAAGCTTATCGTGGCTTATTGAATCGAAAAATTGTCATGGATCCTCATCCATCTATCAGTATCAGGAGATAAACCTCGCATTTAGAGCTGTTTTCGTGTCTCAATTTTATAGCTTCTGTTCTTTATTCTGTTACGCATCACAGTAATGTAAGTACTTCAATTTGTCCGACGAATTCTTCTCGGGCAACTAGCCCTTTATTTTTCCTAAAAAATGGTTGCCCGAACGAAGTTTTAGTTGTCTCGGGCAACCGGGCAACCGCTAATTTCGAGCACTGCGAATAACCTCCCACTTGCCCGTTCGACCACCACTATTTTCCGGTTAAGTCAACTCTAGCGTTCTTTCGCCATTGGACTTCCGCTTTTCAGATGAAGCACCGACAACAATTTTCTGATGGAGTCTAGTCGTGTGTATTGGACAACCTTGTCTTGAATCTACCTATACTGACCTGTTTTACAGCGAACTATCTGCAAGTTAACGCCATTACTTAAGACTCGGGCATTGACGCTGGGTGGTTCTTGTTATGCATTAAGTTGTCCATTAAAATTGAGCCGACTCTAAAAATTCTAGGTGTGACATTGGACCAGGGCAGGAGCGAATCACCGGGGCTTGTCCTTTAATGTTACCATCACGCTGAATTCGAGGAAAGCATATGCTTTGCTATGATTGCTGCTTTACGCACGCTTTTTAAAAACGGTTAGTTTCATCTAACGTTATGATCTCTCTGTATTAAGCCTACTTGTCAGTATAGTACCGCATATGAAACAAAGGCAGGATCAAATAGGAGGAGCAATAGCAGAATCGAAACGCACCAATCACATTTATCCCATGATAACTCGATAGATTATGTCTGTTTGATTTCTTCTGTCACTAACAGTAACCATTGATTAATTTATAAAAGCAATATATACGCCGCACTCTTTCTGGTGGTTGACTGGTGCATTAAACCGACTTGGAGAGTTGTGAGAGCACTTAAAAAGCTTGTAAGTCACTTGCCTGACGGCTGGTAATTACAAGTTCTTCTCTTGTTAGATGCGGTAGTCATTTTGCGGGTTAAATAGATCCCGGATAATCAGGATGCCAGCCCAACAACAAACTGAAGAACAATACTGCATCGATGGCTAGTTCGCATTAATTTACAATTACTGTTTCGCACCTTTTTACTCGAGCTTCCGTAGTTCGTTTTCTTCGTCGTTGTATTTGGTCTCCAAACGGGGTGTCATTATTCCAGGCGCGCCCAGGAAGCAGAGTCCGCGGAAACTGGGGATGAGAAACGCGACAGCGTACACTTCGGTTCAAAACAACACCAATATACGTCTTAGTTTATTACAAAATGGCCGCCTTTTATCCATTTTTTTGCTTTTATTTAAATAAGACCTTGATACCTCGTTCAAGGTAAAATATTCTTTTGAATTTTAGCTTAAGAACGAGGCTCAAAGGGATAATTTGAAGAAAAACAAAAGAATATTTAAATGGAGGCCATTTTGGAATAAGGTGTATGAGGAGAATGCTGCCGTTTTGTGAAGAAAGCTTTGGAGCGAATGTTCTATTCGTTCTTCCCACTTACAAAATGCACACGTGATTATAATTAGTGGTAGACCCACACCAAAACATGAGGTGCGTTTTAGGAAGTCCACGAATTACATAGCTTGAAAGCGCTGAAAACTTTGAAAAAGGTGAATAGCTCAGATGTCGAAAAAATCAAGAATCTTCATGTGCAGAACTTCGATGTCAATGAGGCAAATAACAAACAAATCGCCATACTGGAGAAAGAGAAGAGTACTCAAAGTAGCAACTTTAATAGTAAATGTGTGAGCTTAACTCTTTGCGTTAAGCATTCTGATTCTTCCGATTATAGGGTTGAATTCTTACAAAATATTCAGCAATTTAACCAATCATGGAACGGCAGCAATCAAAGAAAGTCCACAGGCTCCCTTTATTTCGCCTCCATCCATCCCAGTCTGCGCTCAACCTCGTTCCCAAGGTCCTCTCCTTCCCGTTACCTGGAGCAGGCGACGGGAAGGAGAGGACCCTGGGAACGAGGTTGGTCCGCGCTCGTTCCGGGATCCTGTTCACCGGTTAACAATACAGGCCAGGAGCCCATTGGATGAAAAGTCTGCGCTGTTGTAAGCATTTGGAGGCGAAACATGACAAAGCTAAAGTGTAGACAAGATATTAACTCTGACACATTCAAGGAGATTCGGAGACTGATATACGCTTATCAGTATTAACTTGAGTCGGGAGGGTAATGGGCTCCTGCTTGAGTATGATTTATCCACTGAATATCGCTATCCACCCCTCAACCTGATCGATACAGTAACCAACATTTTTCCTTTGGATCTACCAACCCAAAGTGGTCTGTGGTTTTACTTTTCTTTCGCCCTGCGGCTTCGCTACTCACTCGCGCACTCACCACGAAAATCTCCAGCTACCCAGCTTAGTTGTTGTGATGTCGCATGTAAGGATCGCCTCTTTCCTCTTTACCCAATTCCCAAAGAAGATCGAGTTAACGCTTAAGGTTACACAATACCTTCGCGGGTGTCCTTCGGAAAAAAATTCGTACGCGCGTTGTTTTAAAGTAAACTACCACAAACTATATATCAATAGAAAGGTAAAGAACTGTAGAATTCGAAAAAAAATATCCGTTGTTTGGCAGAGCCATTATTGAGAAGAAAGAAGCTAATAAACCGAAAACGACCGAGTGTCATTCCGCCGAATTAATCGGGTATCAAACGCAGCCACTACTGCAAAAGAACTGCACAATGTAAATCAGCAAGCATCAATCTCTAAAAGGGTGTCAGGCTTTTTCGTAATTCTTATTGGTTATCTTTTTATAGACCCGTAAAGTTGTAGTAGCGAATAATTTGCCGATCCCGTTGCGTTCCCGGCCGTAAAATGAGAAATATCTAAATTAAAGCTAATCCCCGACACCCTTTTGTTCCTCGATGTTTAATGAATGTTCTGAATGAATGAATGTTTCATAATTATCCGTCCATTCTACATACCCTATTAATTCATTTAAAGACAAGGTATTCTGGTGAAAAAAGATTGAGAGTTATCGCCGTTTGAAGATTTGTAAACATGTCACGCCTTTACCAGAGATGTATATCAACGGGATATACCGCCAGCCAATGAAATGATGGCTTCCTGACCCCACACAGCGAGCAACACGATCTTCGCTCATCTTCGCGGGAATTTCAGTCACGTTCTCCGTGTTAAAGTTCATTGTGCCGTCGAAATGGGGAAAACTAAGAGAAATAAGCAGGCAAAAAAAAAACAAAACCGAAGAGGAAACGGGAAATTCGATTTCTCATCGCGAGGCACTAATTTCAAGCATGAAATCCCTTAGGTAAGTTGTTATTAGATTTCGAGTGAACGGTGTTCAATAACAATTTCACTTACAATGTTGTTGACACTGGTCCATGCAAATTTATAACACTGAAAATCGTTTGTGCTGCAGAGTAGCCCCGTCCTACCAATCGCAATCCAAGGACAATTTCACGATTTATGTCGTAAAATTTGTTCGTCTTTGGTGTTGTGTTGAACGATGAAACAACATGGTGTGAAGAACACTTCAGATTCTTGCAACGACAAATCCACTCTGCGCCAAGTCCTGTTCGTGAAACTTCTTCAAAATTAACAGCGTCGCTTCCGCAGAAACGACACATCACACTTGCTTCGAGAGAGCAATTTATGGCAGTTATGTCCACAATGGACCAAGCTCCGTTGTCTGCGGAAGACGATCTTGAATCGTCAGAATCTGAGAGGTTTCCACTCTGTTCGTTTGTACTAGGGACCGGCTCCACTTTAGACTTGTCTTTCCCACTGAGTCCGGCAATTTTTACTCTACTGGCGCCCGCTCGAGTTTTATTCGTCTCATCCTTGGTTGATCGAACCATGAACCCTTGTCACTCTCGGCCAACTTTTCCTTCCTGACATCGGCAAAACCGGCTTTGCTGTTCTTCTTGGGGCCTGGCTTTGATTTTTTCACCGTCCATGGACTTTTCTCTGCTTTTTTAACGCGTTTCATAATCAAAACGTGGCGAGTAACACACTTCAACAAGGACCAACAAGGGAACAAGCGAAATCACATGTAAACAAAAATGCTAATGAGGAAACGTAATAAGAGCTCCCGGATGAGGCCGTTTCGCGGGAGAAGTTTGCCAGGGAGTCAATGCGCTAAGAGGATTATGACACTACGCTGTTATATTAACTTTTATCAAAAAACCTATTTTCGGAAATAACTCGCTTGCGTTTTGAGATTTTGCTTTGATTTTTGGCGAAATGATAGATTTTTAGCGGACCTTTTGTTTGGTTGCAAAAAAAAAATTTCGACAAAAGTCGCCCTCTGAAGGTATTGTGTAACCTTAAATAGTGTCCAATTAACGATATTTTTGGCTCGGAACTAAAAATAAAATTCATATAACGAAAATTAATGCAAATATAGTCCAAACCACAAAAGCAAGCGGGAGCATTTGTATGACAGTGTCTAATAGTCACGCATTATCACGGGGTCATCTCACGCAGTTCTCCAAAAAGCGTCTTCGTAGGAAGCTAGCACTAACAGGGGGGTAAAAACATTCTGAGCAGTTAACCGTACAGCCATCCGTCAGCCATTAATTGACCACGTCTTGTATAAAACAAACAAAGGTTTTCGAGAAAGCTGGAAATGGTGATTGCGTGACTATTAATTTTATTGTACATATTAATATTAATCAGGTGTT
This sequence comes from Ricordea florida, assembly GCA_949710005.1. Taxonomy (NCBI): domain Eukaryota; kingdom Metazoa; phylum Cnidaria; class Anthozoa; order Corallimorpharia; family Ricordeidae; genus Ricordea; species Ricordea florida. Next base: position 17,143,432 of record OX453280.1, read on the forward strand.
TCCATGGAACCCATAGTGAGGGTTTTGTGGTTACAGATGAAGTTAAAAAGCAATCGAAGTTTGCCCTTATAAATATGAACCCAGCTGTGGTAATATGACTAGTTTATTTGCTTCTCCGAGACGAGAACTTCCGAGGAAGCTACCATCTTTACCAGTAATTAAACATCCAGCGTTGCGAAGGCCAGAGAACAGCCATGATTTACAAGTTCGTGGATGCTCCAGTCAAGATGGTGAGAACGCCGTACTTCCACTGCTAAGAAGCAGAGAACGCTCTCAGGCACATTCTAGGGTGTTAACATGGCCACTAGGTAAGAAGTGTGATGCACTGTTAACGGTTTAACGAGGTTCGCGCGGGTAGTATTAGACATTACATGCCGTGTTTTTGTTAGGTTTCTCGAATTAAGCGTCTATTCTAATTGATAATTTATCTCAGTAACTATACTATTTCGTTCTTCGAACACAAGAAATATTTGCACGTGCATTACACCAGACAAGACAGCTTCAGCATGAATAATGAAGTAGGGACCTGTGAAAATCTTACGATTTATCCCTCCCGGAGTTCCGCTTGTATTGTACTGTATGCGGTAAAATTAACCTTGCGAGTAAACGGACCCCCCTACATTTGAAAATGTGAAAACTCGATTGAAACAGACTGAGAGATTTATTCTGATTTCCATTCTACAAATAACTACTGTAGCTTTTCAATCCAAACTTTTATATGCAGGGAGTGCATGCCCTCGATTAGGGGTTAACCTCTGCCGCTTCCTTTTAAGTACATTTACATAATAATTAAGAAATTCTTAGAGGTTGCATAATTCAGTGTTTGGAATGATCTCCGCACAGGTCCCTACTTCCTTATGCATGCTGTAGCCATACTGTTTCATTCTGCAATAACAAGAAATGTTATCCTGTGCATTACCCTAAACAATTCATTTGCTGCATGCATAATGGACCTGTGCGGAAATCTTGGGTTCTTCTATTGGCCCTTCAGAGTGTGGTTTGTATGCAGAGAACATTTTAAGACCAGGCGTAAAATATATAAAAATACATACTACAATATACAATTAATTAAGAATGGCTAAAATTTACTTCGAAAAGTGCTAAAATTTTGCTCATGCACTATCTCTTTGGGAAGAGCGTTTCACTGCTTAATTATTCTAACAAAGAACGAGTGCAAAAAACAATTTATTCTAGCTAATGCCTGTCTTAATTTAAACAAATACTTTGATCTTGTCCTACTATAACAATTAGATTAAATTCAAAATAATAATTAAAATATCAGTACTCAGGGCTGAATATATTTCATTCTGCAAGTCTACCGATCACAAATGTCCCCAATGCAATCTTTGACAACTCTCTTGACTGTATTTTAATTAAGAATGCCTCAACAAAAAAAGCGAATAAATGTAACTTAATTCCCATATAACTTCACAGGCTTATAACTATGAGAACCAATCACACAATGTCATGTAGCCTCTTCCAGTACGTTATGGACACAATACAATATTATCACCAGATTTAGATTCCACATTTATGACAACCTGCCATGTGAACTTTTTTATTACCTACTTCTTTATAGTCTGTTTGCTTTTATGCTGCAATTATTATTAAGGTACATTTTGTGATATACAGTAAGTTTATGACCTGCAGTTAAATTGACATGACTGTGCACTGACCAAGATTTTGGTCATCACTGATTCATGGCTTAATGCACTTACTATGGTGCACATAGTCCTACAGGAAATATTAAGTACTTGTAATTTATGAAATTATTTTATGTAGTATATGTATATTGGCATAAAATACAAATTGGTTAATGAGCAAACTATATTAAGAAAGTACTGTACAATTGTCTTTAAGGTGACAATTATTTTATGATTCTATGCATAAGTATACAGTCAAGGTGATCATTAGGTATCGGAGATTGGAGAATTCTCTGGCTACTACAAAGAATTATTCAGCCAAATTTAGATGAGCTAGTTTTAAATTCAGACATGGAGCACTTTCAGAATATTCTCCTGTTACGTTACATGCAATTCTCCTGCTATTACAATTCTTATTGAAAACCCTGTATAAATATAGTATAATTAGCAAAGTTAACATTGTTATGTGTTAATTTTGCAATTAGAGCAAGACAAAGGAGGTGCAAACCGTGGCACAGGGTTAGAAATACCTCCACACAAACAGACACCTGAACAAGTAAGTGATATTTCTTGTTTTTCTTTTTCACTGTATGTCATGAACTCTACACCCTATATAAGAAGAGGTGTGTAATCTTGGATTTTTAATATTGTTCTCTGATCAGCTGGAGGAACTGATCCGTGAAAAACTAGTGGCAAGAATCAATGGAGTACGTCACGCTTTCCGTTCTAATGATCCAATGGGCAAAGGAAATGTTTCAAGGTAGTTATTATAATTATTACTGTGTATATCCCTTTTCATAGACTTATACATGTAAGTAACTGTTTTGGTTCAATTTTATCCTTGGTTTAAAAAATTTTTCTCCCTTTGTTTTTGGCTATGGTAATGCCTGATAATGTATGATAAAATAGTTTAAAACAAAGGGAGAAAAATTTTAAACCAAGGATAAAATTAAACTATGTACAACATAACTGTTAGATTGATACTAACAGATGAATTGACATCTTATTCCCTGTGCCTCCCTAGAGAGTCAATTGTATAACACCCTACCAGAAGACTATTGCATTTTGAGACATTTACAGTATGTTTGTGCAATGCTTGCCAATTTACCTTGAACTGATGAGGAACTGACAAATGAGGATAGAAGCAATTACAGTATATGTGTACTGCAGTCGATAATTATTAATATGTAATAGAATATGGCAAGCGCAGTATCTTTGAATCTTCCTGTTATGGAAAGATCAAACCAGGGTGAACATTGAACTAAGTGTAAAAATCCCAAAATAAGGTAAGAAGAGGACAGGGTGATACAGTTTACAAGCTATATAAAAATGTTGAACACATATTGTACATTCTTTCCTTATTGTCATTTTGCAGGGAAGCTCTGGTTACTATTCTGTATCACTTGTGTGGTTACCTATCTCCAGATCAGATCAATGCACTTTTGAAAAGGTATGTACATGTACATGCTTTTTATTCCTAAACTTCAACCAAAACTGAACAAACGGAGTGACTCGCTCGCTCTCTATTCTCCTAATACACCTCCTCAACAAACTTTGTAACATTAACAATGCTTGTGTTTTTAAACCCGACAAAACACTGCTGCTCATTTCTTAATCATTACATAAAGACTGATAATTTATTACCTGGAGCATTATGTATGATTAATTTATTATTTATTTTGCATAATTATTTATTGTTGATGTTTTAGCATTTAGGCATATCATTGTAGCCAATTAGTTTTATTACTGTTAACATTTACCTTTCATTAACTTTTACATTGGAATTGTTATAGCGCATATGATTATTTTATAGAATAATTATGTGTAATATACTATTAGATACTGTAATAATTATTAGCATATACCACAAAAGTGAATAGTGTATTTCACACGTTCTGATTGGTTTACTCGGAGGTGATTAACAAAGCACTATTCACCTCCGAGCAGCTGAATTATAGAGAAGCAAAATGGCCTTCCATTTTGGTTTCCAAAGAGGAAATTACTTGAATAAACGCTAGCTATTTAGCTTGTGTGGTATATACTAAGACAATTATTCACCTCAGTGTCAGTGAAAGGGGTGGATATTAACCTCCACTTTGGTGAATAACTGTTAAAATTATTATTCTCATCATCATTATTATTATTATTAAAGTATTGAATATAAATTTAGGTTGCAAATTATTTATTACTCTATGTATATGGAAGTTCATAATTATATATCTGATTTATGTAAACAAGACTTCGTAACTTTTTATTAGCATTAGCTACGCTACTTTGCATGTGAACAATGCCATTGCTAAAAGTGAAGTTGGCCATCAGTAAATGTTAAATTATAACTGCAGTGCTTGTGATAATTACTGGACAGTACATGTTCTAGTTCTTAATCTTTCCTATATTACAAGGTGACTACTGCAACCAAGGCCACACAAAATTAATTTCCCAATCATGGGCAAGTACCTAAACTTTTACAATAGAATCTCTCCAAATGTTTTAGATTTAGCTTAAAATGCATAAATTATAATGTGCTCTATACAGACATATCAAGATTGACAAAGAATCATCTTAGTCAGTAGAAACATGCAGCCACAAAACTGTTAATTGTTCAGCATCAAAAACAGACATTCAAAATTTGTATGAAACTTTATTTGGGTGGCAGGTTATTGTCAATATGATGGTTAATGTTAAATGAATGTTCTGTTTTGTTTCTAATCGCACATGTATAGACTTGGGTTTGACACACAAAGTACAATTTCCTTTGGAGATTTTGTTAGGCACTTTAAAGATGATAAGGTGAGTTCTTAGATGCCTTTCATATATTGTATATATGTACATTTTTGAGGTTCACCATTTAGTGTTAATCTGTGGTTCGCAGTCATATGGTCTAAAGTTCAATTTGGAGTTAATTTGTATGAGTGAGTTTTTCAAAAAGCTGAAATTGCGTGAGCTGCTTGCATTCAGCTTTTTGAAAACCTCACAAGTGCAAGATAATTCCAAATTGAATGAGAAGAATATTATAATTCCTTATGAATGAGAAGAATATTATAATTCCTTATTAATAACATAAACATGAAAAATGTTTACAATTTGATTTACTTGCACAAGTGAGTTTTTAAAAAAGCTCACATTCGATGAGCCTCTTCATCAAATGCAATTTGAGCTTTTTGAAAAGCTTCTGAATGCAAAAAAATGACAAATTGAGCTCGAAACGATTTGATTACTGTTCATAATTATACATGAAAAAATTCTGATTTCTAATTTGCACAGGTTTTACACTTTTTGCTTTGGCATTACACTTTTTGCTTTGGCATTACACTTTTTCTGGTGTTACACGATTTGCACCAGTGTTACACTTGAACTGCACCGCTCTTGGCCAATCACAATCAAGTAATTGTTTCATGTACATTGTTATTGGTGTTTAATATTTAATCTTCACTCAGTGTACTAAATCCATGCGGGTGATTGGCTAAACTCAATCACGTGATTTTGTGATACGTCACGTCATCACCTAGTAATCGTGCACTAATGAGAATACATCATGCCATCACACAACTGCTGGCATCAAAATGGCCGTTTTGTATTTCATTGAACTCAGATTGAATATTAAAAGGGTTAGAGACTTGAAATTCGTGGTTTGTTTACAAATACACGCACTTCCTGGCTGTAAAATGAACTTGAAATTGTCAATACTGCACTCAGCTTCGCTTCGTGCAGTATTGACAATTTCTCGTTCATTTTACAGCCAGCGCGTGCGTGTATTTGTAAACAAACCACTCATTTCAGTCTCTAACCCGTAAATATAGTATTTACTGAGCTCCAGGCCAAATCCGCACTGTTAGATAAAGATCGAGTGAGCATGCATGCTATTTCTTCCACAAGGACTAATTAATTTTTAATAAAGTTTTAGAACAAATGATATGTTGCCACAACCTATTTACATACATTTTGACTGTCCACTAAGAATTTGTGACTTACAGGTATATGTGCAGTGGATACCAGTTGTTGACTGATATGTGGGTACTGCACAACAAAAACCATAGAACACTGTAATTGCATGTTCTAGCCTGTGAATCAGAAGAGATGCAAATAATCCAGTTAGAGCTACTGGTAACTGAACCAAATACATGTCCTTTTAAAAACAACAGCTAGCATCAAAAAATCAATGCTAACACTGCAGGTTATGATTCGTTTTAGTTTTAATACCTTGGGGGAGCAAAAAGAAACCAAATTCTTGAGCTAGCCAGCAAATGATCCATCAGCAGTCATGAAATTATAATAACTGCATGTACTTTCTACAGTGAATTAACAAGTGCCCTAAATGGCCACGTTTCAGGAATGGCATCATGTTGCACTGACCCAGTCGGCACATTTTGCAGCTGAATTGCAATATTTGCTTTAATAAAGTCATGCAGATATGACATTGTGGAAGAGCTAAAATGTACATTAATTTAAACAGAATATAATATTTATTCTCAGCTGTTTTGTTGTGTAATACTTTCAGTTACTAACAAAGGAATGGGTGGACCTTGTACTGAGACCAGCAATAGATCCCAGTGACTCTGCTAACCTACCAGCCAACAGAATACGAAAGAGACAGAGAGACATTGCCCTGGAACAGAAACGTGCAGCTCTAAAAGAGGGTAGAAGACATACCCCACCGAAGTATTTTTCTGCCCTGGAAGTCTTCCCACAGTTAAAAATAAGAGCACAACAAGGGTATGATTTGAGACATCAGAGCACAATGCAGACAATGGCTATGATTATAATCTATACCACAATTTTGAATTCAAACTTGTGTGATTCATCCCTTGATAAGAAAGGCAATTTCCTAAACCACTTAGTCTTGATTAAACATAATATTATTGAGAGCAGACTGCACTGACCGAACAGGCTTGCCCAGTAATGGAGTTACATGGCTATTGCTTTGTTTTGCGGAAAAAAGCGAGAAATCATGAGCAGGCAAGACAGGCCCATCTTGCCTGCACGGTTAGCCAATCAGAACTTACATGTACATGTGGGGTTTGTCTCATGTTGCCTGCACGGCTAGCCAATCAGAACTTACATGTGGGGTTTGTCTCATATCTTGCCTGCACGGTTAGCCACTCAGAACTTACATGTGGGGTTTGTCTCATGTTGCCAGCTGGTGGAACCAGCCAAGTACTAAATGATACTTTTTATTAGTTCAAAAAAAAAGCCTAGGGAAAGCTTTAAGTTGTGTCCATGATGCTTAGTTTGTTAACTAATGATCAGCATTTCTTTTTCAGTACTCTTCCTTACCAGAAAATCTTTCCTCCATCAATTTTTGATGTTGATGGCATGGTCCTCAAGCCTCAACTCAGAACTGCACTACAACTGTTAGGCTACCAGATGTTTGAAGAAGAATTTGAAAAAGTTTGGGACAGGTTCGTTACAACAGGAACATTCACATGCCTTCCCCTTTCACGTATTGTCAGCTCAAATGTAAGATGTATACCACTGTAGGATGAAAGGACAGCTGGTGTTCTAAACGTTCCCCCCTTTGTTGGATAAAAAAATGCATGTATATGTTGTAGTTCAATTTTTTCCTTGGTTCAAATTCTATTTTCCTTTGTTTGCTGGTATGGTAATGTGTGGTAATGAGTTTGAAACAAAGGAAAATAAAATTTGAACCAAGGAAAAAATTGAACTACAACATAATTATGTTAGGAAAATGGGATCAATATCAGTTTCTGAGCAACCGTGCACCTACCCCTCCCCTAAACCAACATTAACGCTAACTTTTTAACTCATTATAACTTGTTGGATTACTGGGGAGGGGTAGGTGCACAGTTGCCCAGAAACTGACATTGATCCGGAAAATGTCATATATGTGCACTGTGGCAGAAAGATTTTTAATAAATGAAAGATCCTAATCCAAGGTTTGAAAGATATAGAATAATTATTCAATTCAATAGCGTCATGTATATGAGCTAAAGCCAACTCAGCACTATGCACCTTGTTGGCTATTAGCTCATGTACAACTCGATTTCATGGGATAATTCTTCATTATATTGTACACAATGTGTAAATATTGTCATGCAATTTTATCCTTTGTTCAAATTTGTTTTTCCTTTTGTTTTGGTTATGGAAATTTGATGATAATGAGTTTGAAACAAAGGGAAATAAAATTTAAGCTACGGATAAAATTGAACCACAACATATACACTGGTCAATAATTATTCAAAGAAGAAATTCTGTTTCAGGGAGGTAGCTGCATGCCGTGTTAAAAGGGGGTTAAATCTGAAACAGAGAAGGAGTCTTTGTTTTTGTTTTGATTGTCTGTACATATGTTATTTTAGATTTGACAGCACAGGACTTGGTACTGTCGATTCGCTGATTTTCTTCAGAAAACTTGGACTAAGTCCATTTCATGGTAAGAATCTCAGTTATAATGCACTATTTCAGACATGGCATGCCTTCTTGGAATGTTAGCTCCTGTCTTTTTTCAAAGCCACACCAGGTTCTACAACTGCAGGTTTCTCCACAAATGCAATACCATACCTGCCATCTCTGCCGGTTTTCCCTGAAGTCTCCAAGTTTTTCATCAAATCTCTCAAGCTCCCGGTTAGAGCATCAGATCCCTCTGGAAATACCTACCATGGCCTTTTTCAATTTTTTCTGTTTCTCATTTCATTATTTTTGAGATGTGAAAAAGGAGGATAAAAAAAGAAGTGGAATTAGTGCCCTTATTTTAGCTGATCTCGATCAGAAAACAAAAAAGGGAACAATCAAATTGATAATATATATATATATATATATATGTTTAGAAAGTATCGTAATTGGTCAGAAATCAACCAATCAGATTGCACAATACTCTACATGTAGAAAGTTGGTGCAATTTTTAAATCCTGTTCTGAGGAACATTTGGAAGGCCTTTTGGCGAGTGACAAAGGGCTAACGCTCAAAAGGTCAGCACCCCCACTTTTTACCTTATGGTGGAACAAACTACTTTAGAAAACAGTCCTAAGAAAGTACGCGCGCTGATTGGTTAGAAATCGTGTTTCTATTAAACAATTAGATTATGAGCTCGAGATTTCTATCGCGTGATAGTTGACGAGGGCGCAGCCCGAGTCAACTATCACGCATAGAAATCGAGAGCGAATAATCTAATTGTTTTAGTATAAATCTACTAGTCCTTCAAAATTTTGTCTTTTCTGGAACAGCCTCGACCAGTAAACTGCCTAAATCTTCTACACGGACACTTCGAAAACGTGAAGAAGCGGCCGCCATTACACTACTCACTATCTATCACAGAATAGATAGTGAGTAGCGTAGCCAATCAGAGCGCGGCATTTGTGATAGAACGCTAGTAGATTTATACTAAAACTCGATAGAAACACAGAACTAGCACGAGCTGTTGACGTAATGATGACGCGAGCAAAGAGAATTTACAGTTTGATAATCAAAGCTAACAAGTTGCTTTTCTTTTTTTCGTCGCGGTGTTTTCTAAAAGAAATAGAAAACATGTTCTTCGTGTTTCTATTGAGTTATAGAAACACTCGTGAAAGTTTGGGAGAACTCGAAAAAGCTGTGGAAACACTCGCCTACGGCTCGTGTTCCCACAGCATTTCTCGTTCTCCCAAACTTTCACTCGTGTTTCTATAACTCGATAGAAACACGGTACATGTTTTCTATTTCTTAATTATCAATGTTTTTTATTATCCCAATTTCTTGTTTCAATGCCCCACCGACGCAGCACCAATTTCTATAGAAACTATCCCACAAAAGAAAAAAAATACTAAAGAAGAAGGAAAGAGGAAGAGGTTTCTGTCTTTTTCATGTTGCAAACAGTCCTTGATTGCAATATATTGATAATATTTAATTATGGTATGCATATAGTATATCTTACCTTTGATACACCAGAGTGTATTTAGTGACTGTTTACCGCCATGTAGTTTGCGGATCCTGACCTGTAAATTATACTGCACTTTGAATAACAGTCTTGGCTAAATTTCCGTATCACACCATACATCATCATGCATGCTGTTGCTGAATTTTTTAGGGTAATGCACGTGAAAACATTTCATGTTTTCGAAGAATGAAACAGTACGGTTACTGCATGTATATAAAGAAAGAATGGGTCGATATGGAAGTCTAGCCTCAGTCTCCATTTGTAAGTCTGCGTTCACACAAAGACGATTCCACACCAGCAGAAGTTTGCACATATAGGCCTTCCGTTTCAACTGTAGCTGCGATCGGGGCAGTTTTTTTTTACCACCTAGCCGTGCAAGTTTTGTATCTGCTCCAGAAGCTGATACAGTTTTGTACCCGTAACGGGCTTAAGTTGTACCGGAATATTAGGTGAGCAAGTTACAGTAGCTAGTTCGGTTCCATTTTCGTACCGGGACCGCCATTTTTTTTTATAGTTTACGCGCATGGGTAAAATGGCGATAACACCTAACCGCTGTCTTGATTGTGTCTTGATTGTTGACCGGTATAGGGACCCGAACACAAATCGGATTATATTTCATGCCATTATGCCATATAGTCTCCCGCGCCCATCACAATGGTGCGGGAGACTATATGGCATACTGGCATGAAGTATAAACCCTCCCTTTATGCCATATAGTAACCCGCACCATTGTGATGGGCGCAGGAGACTATATGGCATACTGGGATGAAACTGGCATGAAGTATACTAAAACAGTGGATAGCGTTGAAGGTGCGCTCTGATTGGCTAGTCAAACTCCGAATATCCTGTGTTATTTACGGCTCCGAGCAAATATAAACGAGTTTTTCGCTCCGTCGCGTGAATTGTTCGCAACTGTGACAAGCGAAGAAATCATCCAAACTAGCAAAGAAGCAGTCCGTGAAAACACAAAGACCGCGACTACATTTAGCTTGGCCGTGTTCAGAGGTAATGGTTTATGTTTTTAACCCGGAGCTTTATCGATGAGAAACAACAAGAAAGGTTTTGTTTACAATTGCAAATTAATCTTGCGTAACCAAATTTGATGTCACTTGAAGCAAAGTTGAATTGTAGTTTTTACAGAATGGTTTTAAGCACAGAAAGAGTTGGCAACTCCATTTGAAGAAATGTCGCCACTAGAACTAAACGAATGTCTTCAGAATTGTTTTCTGTCATCGAGAAAACGAGACGTACGGCAGTCTTACAACAAAAACTCCCCCTGCACGATCCGAGCCGCTTTTGATTGTCACCTGAGGTAGAAGTCCTCCGTTTTGCAGGCCATTTTCTTTTTGTAGTGTACATTACCTCACTGTTTTAGTATAAAGTAAAACAGCTATTCACCTCACTGTCGGTGGCTAGTGGTGGATATTAACCACTAGCCACTAGCCACCTCCACTTCGTTCCATCAACTGAGAGCCTGGAACAGGCTAGGTTCGCCATGTTTAGTCGTCAGGGAGGTACCAGAAGATGAAGTGAAGTGAATGAATAAATGAATGAAGGACTTTATTAAGTGCAAAAGGAAAAAAAATTAAAATAATAAAATAAATAGTAATAAGAAGAAGAAGAAGAAGAAGAAGAACAACAACAACAACAACAACAACAACAAAAAGAAGAACAAGAACAAGAAGAAGAAGAAGAAGAAAAAAAAACGCTGAAGGAGACTTAAACATAAAACAAAATTCGCTAGCCTCTGAGATATATCTGTGGCCCTCAATACCTAAATAGATTTCTTGTGAAATGAATTACCCCTCCCCATCCAAAGAAAGAAAATCTGACGATTTTCATAATAATTCACAACTCCCCTGACATTTGAAATCGAATTTGATCCAGAGTACTGTATGTTGCCCCACTCCCACCCCCTTAAGTTTATATTAATACTCTACATACATATATATAACAACAGAAAAATAAATTCTTTTATGTATGAGAGGCTATTCTACATGCAGCTGGTATCGGCTATTTTTAAACATACATAATGTTTTGCCTTTTGCAGAGCGTCAGAAGAAAGTAAAACACTCTTCTCCATTAAATGCAGAAAAAGAAGTTGACATTTGCGAAAACAAAAATGAGACTGTAGCAGAGAAAGATAAACCAAACGCAGGTCCACAGCACAACATGGATGAGACAGCTGAAGCCACAGAAACAGAGAACATTATGAGTGTGTTGTCTGCCAAGGTGGGTAGCTACCACGTGACCAAGAACGAACTTGCAATTGCTGTTAGCTAATGTCCTAGTGTTTGTTGTGTGTAGTAAATGTACTGTCTGCAGACTGTAAAATGGCCACAATTTAGAATGGTGGAAGTTGAATTAACCATGTCCACGAACCTACAACAGATTCGTGAATCTAAAGGTAATCATATGGGGTGTTAACTGTCTATGTTTTTTATATGTTCTTCCGAGTCTTTTTAACCCTTTCACTCTCCCAAGGGGTCTCCATTTGACGAGTAAAATCGTGTGACGTTAGATAGAGTAACATCTATGAAGTCACTCTTGGGAGTGAAAGGGTTAATCCTGCCTGCTTACTGATACAGAGCAATGTAAGCGCTTGTAAAGGTGTGACTGCTGTGGATCTCTTTCGGAGTTAGGCTACTTGATGCAAGACGGTGGACCTGTGATGACCTCTTTGAGTTGTGGAGGTGGGGCCAGCCAGGCCTAGAAAGGTCGCCTTCATCTGGTACACACAAATACACTGTGGGTACATGAACGTACAGCAGTGGAAGAAGATCGAGCAACCCGTAACTTCCGCGTGGCCTCCGTCATCTTATTTACATCTCATCATAAAATAAAGCAACGCTCTACATTGCACAGCCAACTCCCTCTTAACGAACACTCTATAATCCAACAGTTGGAACGTATGATATGTATGAATTCCTATTCCACGTGAAATACACCAGTGCTCACAATCTTTTCCCTAAGTTTTGGAATAAGATAAGAATGATTTTCTTTCTCTGCAGAGGAGTTTTGTATATTTGTTCCATTTTAATTAATAAGGTAACAAATAGTAATAATCAGTGGATCCGCGCAGGGTTTGGCTTGTTTTCTCACTTTTCTCGTAAGAGACACCTCCTTTAAGGGACCACTCTTTTCTTCACTTAAGGGAGATCTAGCTGTATTGCTGTTTGCCTCCATTTCAAGAGAGCATTCCAACGCTTGTTACTCTAACCTTCCAGACTCGTCAATTTTTGAGATTTTTATAATTAGGGTTGTTTTATGATTGTGTGTCGTTATTTTTCAGTTCAAGGAAGGCTACAGTCGGATCATGAATTCATGTGCAAAGTATGACCAGGAGTGCACTGGACAGGTACGTATCAGTACTTGTCTACCATAAATACTATAAATTTGTACATATTACAGGTGTATTTGGCATTCTTGGGTTGAACAAACATCACGCTACATTTCGCTTTAGCCATTCCCAACCAGAGCCTGCAAGGAGGTTAATATTCCCTTTTCGTCTCACGTACAGGGAAGTTCCCTCATGCATCCAACACCACAAGTCTCTTATTAAGATTCCGTAACCAACTATATCCCTTCGCTCGCCACTCGTATTGCACGTGCGCGCATACCACTCTGCCCCCCCCCCCCAAAAAAAAAAAAAATGAGAAAAAAAAAAACAGACTTTTCGCGGACCGTACCTGGCATTGGAATAACTCTTGCAGTTGTACCCGGATTCCTTCCCGTATTTTTTCCTACCGTGGCAGCAGTCAAAAAGCCGTTCTATTATCCTGTCTTAGTGTTTGTCTGTTTTCAGATCAGTAAGGCAGACTTTCGAAAGGTTTTATCGGAATATCACCTCCAGCTTGGTCCCGTGGAAACTGAGCATTTCCTACAAAGGTATGGATATTGATGCTGTGATGCCGAAAGAAAGAACGTTAAAGAATCCTAAATCTGACATATGCACTTAACATGATTACGTCTCTAGTTTCTTTACGACGGACTTTGAATTACGGTAAAAGTTTTGTGAGATTGTAGCAACGCTTGCCGACAAAGTTTTGAGGGGTCGGACCAGAAAGAAAGAAAAGAGCACTAGAAAACTCGTCGTCGAAGACAAATGAGAAAACAACAATCTGAGAGTACTTATGAGGACAAATTATAGGGAAGTGAATAGCTGATTTTGTCAACAGTTCGTTTGAGGAAGCCGGGAGTTAATGTATTTTATTATATAAAGTACATTGTTATACAGAAACTGAGAAATATCGTTTCTAAACACGCGTAAAAATACGATAGTTTTACGTTTGTTAATACGATAATCTTACGCAGTTTCGCAGGCTTCGTGTTTGTACAATGACAGTAGTCAGAATTGTAGCAGCTAAGAGTAGAACCTTACATTTCTTTAAGCATTAAATTGCGTTTTAACGTTAATTATTTTTATTAGCTTTGTAAAGCAACTTCTTTATAGTTTTCCAGTTGGTCATAGTCGTAAAGAGCTTCTTTATCTTGCAATAAAATCGCTTTATGTAGCTAGTGCCTGGCCTTTGCTTGTAATAATAGACAGAATAATAGTTTCTTGGATGCTTGGAGATATGGAATTTCTTTTCTCGTGTTTAAATCGATATCTCACTCGTCCGCCCCACCGTCACTCGTGGGATATCGACTTTAACACTCGAAGAGAAATTTCATATCTTCGCGCGGCCATGTCTTATTGTCGATGTTGTAACCTGGTTATTTTCACAGGTGTGGGATGCGGGATCAGTCCATGGTTTCGTACAGAAAAGTAATGGATATGTACTTGGATCGCTCTGAACACGGAAGACTGCAGACTGTACTTTACGATTCTGACCACAGGTTTGATGTAACTGTATTCCGTGTCACCGTATAAATACGCCGTGTCTACCTCCATAGTGCACTAATGGTCTTAGTGAACAACCAGGCGTAATAAAACGATGGCATCAATGATGAAATCAATGAAGTCAATGAGTTAATCGATTGTCAATCGATGGTTAATCGATTGATTAATCGTTGATTATATCCGAGAATCAGTGAGTAATCGATAGGCCACAAAATTCTTGGTCATCGGTTAGTCCTTAATTACCCGTTGATTATCGATAATAATCAATGACTAATCAACTGATTGCTCAATGATGACATATCCATTACTCACTGACGTCATTCAACATCGATTTGCTACATGTACACCTGGACATAATCATTATAATAATATCTCCACACCTGCCAAAGCAAGATGCAAGCCTTTTTGTTTTGCGCTGAATAATTTTCAGCAATGTTTCACTCCTAAAAGACGAGGGGGAAATAACGGGATGGATATACATCATAGATTTCTTTTCTTTTACTCCAGTTTAATAGCAGCTGGTAGCCAACATTCTCGCAGCCATTGTGGGTCATCTCAAATAAACCATACGTTAAGGGAAAAAAACACTTTTTGGCGCTGGTATGATAACTTATTGATCTTATTTTCAATGGGTAAATCTGTTCGTTTTGTTTTGAACGTCTAGATTTAATCGTAGCAGAGAGTCGGCCATTGGAAATACGACAGCGCTTGATGCGGAGGCGAGGTTGCTTGACCTATTGCAGTCGGACTTCTTAGCTTTGCTGGGAGCCTTTAGGTGAAGCGGCGTTGGTGTACTGTTTAATTGTAAATTGCGCTTACTTTATCTCAATTACATTATTCCTCTCTATAGAAGATGAGAAGAATTTTTCATCTAAAGAATAGGCTGAAAGCTGGAAGAAAATAAAATAAAAGAGCATCTGCTAGCGTCCCCAATAAGAAATGCGCCCGCAAGTACCCTCAGTTTTGGACCTCTGTTTGCACTGGCATTCGTTGCAATCGTGTTATATAGAATGCATTCGAATATATTCACTGAAAGACGTGCTCTGTAAAAGTTACTTATAGTTGTCACTTATAGTTTCCGCTTTTTTTCTGAACAATTTATTTTAACAGAACTAGTCAAAAGAAAAACGAGTTAATTCCTTTAATGCGACGCGCGCTTTAAGATGTGCCAGTCGTTTTGATATACCATGAGTATTGCCATGAAGATATGATTTTTGGTTTGTTCTTGTAGGCAATTTGATAGAGATGACCTTGGTTATGTAAAGCGATACCAATTCAAAGAACTCTTGGAAGCGCGGTTGAAGATAAAACTAAGTAATGAAGATCTGTCTTCCATTCTGCGCCCAGTGTTGGAAGACTCTAAGAATGGCCTAGTGCCTTATGCCCGTTTTCTGGAGCTTTTCAGTTCTCCCAGGTAACGATAGTTTTGTGCTACTCACATGAAAGAACTCCGTCTGTTGATGTTTTCTGCTGGCACATGTTACTATTTATGGATACTGCAGACACAGGTCTATGTTAAGGGCGCACTTTTGGGTACACAAATACAAAACAGTCATTTCTTTAAAGTGTAGAGTATTTTTGGTGTTACGTTTCCAGTTTATGCTTAGAAATAATGACTATGATCACTTGGTAGTCATTCCTTAAGAAAGAATAATCATGTACCTACAATATTCAGTGTACTGGTCAACGTTGAACACATCTCGATGTTTTTTCTTTTGTACAGAGAAAATCACGACAAGCTAAACAGTGGCAAAATGTCGACCTCTCAGGGAGGGGCCCGCGCGTCAACAGCAGAACCTAACTCCACGAGAAGTGTGGCAACGAAGAAGAGCTTGTGTCGAAGTGCTACACCAATAGATTCGAAGAAAAACATGTCTGAAGCTAGAAACGTTTATTTAGTAAGTGAAAGAAACTGGTTGTAATATAGATTTGTTTATTTGTCACAGGACGTCGTCATCAAGTAGTGGATCGCGACATTTCGCCCATTTACTGCTAGTCCTCTTCAGGTCATAGAGTCGACTGGTTACGGTGCACCGTTACGTGGCCAAGTGGTCTGAAAGAAACTGGTTATTTCGTTCGAAGCGTTGAGAAATCATAAGGCAAAGTGCTCTCCAATAATTGTATCACCAGTTATTCAATACCACTTCAAATGCAAATCGTTTAGTTGACTCAAGCGTTTAGCAGCTGGTGTCTTTATATACTTCCGGCTTGGTTTTGAGTAAGGACTCAGTCTGCTCAAATATTACTATTATTATTATTGTTATTATCATTATTATTGACATTGTGTTATTGTTGTTATTGATATTGTTGTTAATATTATTGATTTACTCTGATCTTGCAGTTATTTTCTTCAATTCGGGAGATACTGACGGACAAATTCCAAGCCATTAACAAGGTTTGTGATTGGTTTGTTACCTCACTTTCCTACTTTTTCTTTATATATGTTGCAAAGGAAGAATTAGCTTTGGATCCTCTTTTCTCTTAATTAAATATAGTCTTTCCTCGGAATGGATCAAATCAAGAAAGGTTATTTGTCAAAGGAAATGCTCCCAAGACTCCTTGAAAGGTATCCTTTGCATTAATTTTGTTCTTGGTACTCTACTTCGTTAATAATGTATAAGAGTTATAAAGCTCTTTTTTGGGAGACAAGTTATATCTTAACTGTGTATTTACTAAAAACAACGAGTATTTACCTCATCAGATATCACCTAAACCTTACCGCATCCGAGGCTGACCTCGTGTGGTCAAAATTACCAGTGGAGAAGGACGGTACTCTAAGTTTCTTGGAGTTTGTGCAGTATTGTTTTCAGAATTTCAACACCGCAAGTTCAGTTGTGAAAGACGGATCTGGTAGGTAGACGAAATGGAAATGCCTGTTAAGAGTGTTAAAAAAACCTTCATTTAAATATATATAGTTTGCAGTCGTTCGTGAAGTATTTTTTGGACGTTTTCTCTATGAAATACAAGTCTAATAATATGAGGTTCTAGTAAAAATGTACTTGTAAACTAATGCAAATGCCGCAATCTGATTGGCTGAGCTACTGCAGACTATTAAACAATTAGATTATGAGCTCGAGATTTCTATCGCGTGATAGTTGACGAGGGCGCAGCCCGAGTCAACTATCACGTATAGAAATCGAGAGCGAATAATCTAATTGTTTTAGTATAAATCTACTAGTCGTTCAAAACTTTGTCTTTTCTGGAACAGACTCGACCAGTAAACTGTCTAAATCTTCTTCACGGACACTTCGAAAACGTGAAGAAGCGGCCGCCATTACGCTACTCACTATCTATCACAGAATAGATAGTGAGTAGCGTAGCCAATCAGAGCGCGGCATTTGTGATAGAACACTAGTAGATTTATACTAAAAGCCATTAGACAGCACTTGGCTGAAGATCCTTTTCAAAATGGCGACGTATGGGCGCGTTTAGCGAAGTTTCGCAGGAAGATTGAGTATTTTGGTGTTTTTTTCACCGACATATGATTTGTTTATTATGATTTTTACTAAAACAATTAGATTATTCGCTCTCGATTTCTATGGGGTGATAGTTGATTCGGCCTTCGGCTTCATCAATAATCACCCCATAGAAATCGAGAGCTCATAATCTAATTGTTAATTAGAAGGCAAACAGCTGGTAAAGGGTCGTTCTCCATTTTAATCGTAGCTTTTTTTGAACTGTATTTGTTATTGATCAAGCGTGAAGTCAACATGGCTGTATACTGGCCAAATTCTGTTTTTGAGGCTCCTCTACCACCCCCAAGAGCAACACCGTGATACAAAACTCTACCACCACTACCCAAGTGTTGCTGACCAAGCGTGACGTCCAGATTGATTGGCCAAGTTCTTTTTCGCGTTCTTATAGACCGACATGCAGTAGAACGAGGCCAATATCCAGCTATCTTGACCGAAAAGGCATGCCAATAAATGATTTACTATATGGCCATTTTTTCTTGTTTATTTTCAAAACTCAATTTTTTTGTTTCGCGGGACAACGCGGACAATCCAGAACTCAGGTAACCAATCAGAACTCAGGATTCGCCTCATATTGCCCATAACAAAGTATAATAATGTAAAAGTTTAAGTCTTGGCAGGCTGTGGAGGCACCGTAGTATAATGGTGAGCATGTCGCACGTCCAAGTTTAAGTTGCAGGATTCGAAGCCTAGTAATGCAACTGCTTTGTTTCGTTAGACACGAAATTTAACTCCCCACAGTTTTGCTCCACCCAGATTGGTACTGGAAAAATAATGATGGGGGCAACCCTGTGATGGATTAACACCCGGCCATCCAGAGAAATGTTAACAGAGCTTTCAATAGAGATTTTGTTTGTAATTTTTTGGTCTATTATATCAGACTGTACCTATCAATTATGGCATACACAACGTGTGCTGAAGAATATAAGAAAAACATGGTGGTTTATCGCTGCGATTTTGGATTACTAAAGAAGACGATTGTTACAGGTACACTGTCACACCTTCTTCAAGAGTACGCAAAGTCATTTATGCGTAAGGGTCTTGAATCTGTGCCTGAAGAAAGCGGAGAAGTGGAACCCTTCCCCGCGCCATTGTCTTTTAATGTGGAGGAAACTGATGCGTCACCCAAACGGTCAACTCACAGCGAAGACCCTGAGGCGTCAGATAAAGGAACAGTTAAACCTGGTGTCGACAGTTTGTTAAAGAAGATCAAAAAAGAGGTATTGTCACTCAATGGCTTATACTACACGTGTTTAAATTTCTTTAGAGACAGTGAAACGGATCCATTCAAGAGGCATTCCCGACTTATGTTAAAAAAGGAATAAACTATAGTTTTTTTTTATTGGAAAATTTTTGGTCATCATATATGGTTTGTTCCATGGCTTTGCTAGACAGTGCTTCTTTTTCCCCTTGGGGTGGTATAATTTACCTAATCAGCTCGTTTGACAGCCCCATTTTCAATTCAATCTTGAAAGATTTGAAATTAAATTATGTCAATCTATATAATCTCCTCATTGTCAATGTCAGCACTATACTGCCATAACATATCATAACCACCAGGGATGTCGACCAAAGCATAGAGCTCTTG
The DNA here is from genome assembly GCA_949710005.1 of Ricordea florida. NCBI lineage: Eukaryota > Metazoa > Cnidaria > Anthozoa > Corallimorpharia > Ricordeidae > Ricordea > Ricordea florida. Next base: position 17,162,846 of record OX453280.1, read on the forward strand.
CAGAAGCTCCAAGTACTGTTGCATTCTAGTTTCCGGCCATGTTAACAATGTCCACTCTCTTAGTCAATGAATCTGTTCCATGGAGATTCCAAAGGATAGCCTCCCACAAGTCCAGATTTCTTTGGGGATAAATAGGTCGTTTGAACCTATTGTGATGTCCTCGTCGTCCCTGTCTTCGTTGCTATGGCAGTAGACGCTCTCTAGTCTCATCAAGATTTGTCTTAAGGCATTCATAAGCTACTCAATGTCGTGCGTGAGAGCCTATTGGTTAGGATGCGTTTCACTTATGCGTTGATACATAACTCGTTACGTTTCCTCCGTTTTCTCTCCTCGATATATAGGACATGATATTTAAACGGTTTTGTAACCAAATATATCGTTGTCCATCGGCTATATACCATGAGAGACTCATGAGTGGTCTGTGCTGGGCTTCTGGTGGCCCCCCCCTCCCATTTGTTGACAATATAAAAAAGGAAAATAATTGTATCTTGTTATATAGAAACGTTTTCATTTGACTCGCGACCTAGTCCCTTTGGTGCAGATCGTGACGTTTCGACCGCCTTTTCGACGTTGCGATCCACACCAAAGTGACTACGTCTTGAGACAAATGAAAAGGTTTATATAACAACAACATCATCCACGATGAATAATAACATCAGTTTCATAACATAATTGTTTCTTGGTGTATAGATGTTAGCGTCCTGTGTTCGTATCAAACACTTGTCTCTCATGACTGCTTGTTGCTTGGAATTAAGTAGTACTGCCGGGTTTCTATCTCAGTCTTCTGTTTTTTTTGTTTGTTTATTTCTTTTTTTCTTTCACGTAGGTCTGTTCACAGTGGAGCGAAATGCGAGATGCTTTTATTGCAGAAGACAAGGTCGGGAATGCGACGTTAAATTTTAATGATGCTAAGGTAATATTCTCGCAGTTTACTCAGGTTTTCCCCCTGCTTCCACTTAGTCCCTTTCGTAACCACAGGCGGCCCAAGCTCTCGACACGTGACTCGACCGTTGAAGGAATATGGCGGCTGATATTTATAAGCCGTTATATGGAGAAAAATATATAAAGTAGTTTCGCTCAGTGAATTAATGCGAAATGGTGTCAACAATGAAGTAATGGGATAAAAAATGGCAACTTGCCATTGTTTTTAGACAGTTAGGAACAGCGAGCACTCCTGAGGTTGACCGACAGCAAAGGCTGGAAACACGGAGAAAAGAAAGAATTCCATACAAGCAGTTCGTTTTATTCATTTTGGTTTCATTTTATTAAATTTATTGCCACCATTTCGCATTAGTTCATTTGGTGAAACTACTTTATATGTTTTCTCTGTACAACGGCTCTTAAATATCAGCCGCCGTGTTTTTTTATAACGGTCGAGTCACTGGTTGAGAGCTTAGGCCGCCTGTGTTGCGACCGCTTTTGTAATGCCATTCAGTGCGAAATATGTTTCCCGTGGCGTTGTAATTGAACACCTTTACGAAATAATGTGTTTCGGTATTTTTCCAGGTTGTTATGAAGAAATTTTGCAGGAGTTTAAAGGACCATGAGTGTGACATTATTTTCTTCAAGTTCGATAAGAGGAAAAACGGACGGTGAGAAAACAATTTTTCGTTTTGTCCTACGAAATCATGCAATGCAAATGCAGGCTTTTTCAAAAACCGTACCGAGTGGAGGAGGGTAGGTAAGGCAGTGGAATGGTTACCTTGTTTGACCTCCAATCAAGAGGTCCGATGTTCTAACGCATGTTGATGTCAATTTTTAATGCTTTATGAATCAGCCATAGCTCACATGCCAATAATTAATCGATGCATTAACGTTTGCTACTAATATTGAACAAACCACGTTTTGTTATTAGAATGTGGTATCTTGAGTTCCTGAAGTATTTCCTTCCCACAATGCCTGTGAAGATTCAAGACCTTGTTCCATGTCCGAGAAGCCACAAGACTGGTGTTCAGGTATGGTTTCCTTTCTTCCTTTTCTTTTCTCTGTAAAGTAGTGCTACAAACACAAGTTATTGTTGAGGACGTTTTGACTATTGATTAACGAAATTAATATAACTACTGAGTCTATCTCTTGCAGGTAGCATGGTCGGAGAGTGAAAGGGGCGTGGAAGTCATCAAACGAATCGTGCGAAAAATTCGCAACCAGGTACGTTTGAACTGAACACTGAATTAGTAGACATAGTTGGCAAATATTAATTATTTACTGGGATAATAGCATAATAGCATCAATTTAAGGCCTATCTAGTAAATACTCAGAATTAAATCGTCAGGATTGGCTAAATAACACCTCGCTTTCTCTAGTTTATTTTTTTTTGAAAATCACACAGTTTCCTATCAGAAAGCTGATTGTAATTGATTGCCATCAGCAGCCAGGTGACTTTTTGATTATAGAATACACCTTAAGCAAAGTCCTTACTCTAAACTTTACCTTCAAACTTAAGGAAGTTAAAGTTTTTTATCGATTCTTGTGTTGGGTCGTTACCCTTTTCAGTTGCTTAATTGATTTGCAAACATTTTAGTTGTAGTATTAGCATGCATTCTTTGATTTAGTGTTTATTAATGATTATTTTGACGTTGATATAAATGTAAAAAGACAATGTGAATATTGGATTGTTGAATTATTTAGAAAAGTATTTAAGTTCCAAATAATTTATGTTCCAGTTAATTATATTGTAGAGTTTTATTTCCACAATAATTCAATTGCAGCAAAAATCACCTTTAAAGTTTTACAAATAAGGGAAGTCCCAATCGAATAAGCAGGCAACAAGGTTGTTGCCTGAGGGTGTATTCGACTGAGAAATCCTGATTTAGATTTTCAAAATCCAAACTCAGTTTTTGTAATCAAACAGAAAATCCAACAGCGGATTTAGCCATCCCAAATCCTTTCTGGAGATGGATTTCAATTAAGGAATCGACGTTAGATCTTAATAGATTTGCTCTTTTTGAAATTTGGCAAAATCAGGAAATGGTTGGCGCAACTGTTGTGGTGAACAGTGGTTCCATGCGTACGCACTTAATTTAGTGAATCTGTTTTCGGATTTTCCAAAAGAACGCTAAGTTGGCAAATCTATGGAAAGGACTCCGTTGTAGGATCTGATGTGCGATTGCAAAATCTAGGTTTGGATTTTGAAAATCTAAATCCGGATTTCCCAATCGAATGAACCCGAGATTTCTGTGTCACTGTACAAAATATACTCTAGTTTTAAACTTTTTCAATTATTTTACCAGATGATATCTGACTGGAAGGATTTAAGAAGGTCCTTCAAGAAGGTAGACTTGACTGGGGATGGTTTTGTCCCTATCACCGATTTCAAGACAGCTTTGAAGAACTTTGGCTTTCCACTTAACGAAGAAGATTTCTATCATCTTTTCTCCGTTTTCGATGAGAACATGACAGGGAAAATTTCGTATGAAAATTTTATGAAAAGATGCCTGAGTACTGATTAGCCTGGCTGAGTGAATTTTTTTGCGTGTGTTTTCTTAGTAAGAAGAGACGTAACCAAGTCATCGATTTCTTGTATATAGGGCACGGCAGTATAGAAATGTACATAAGTTTAGAACTATAAATGCAGAAACAGTAGAATGCATTTTCATCTCGTATGCAAATTTGATTTTCTGTTTATATCTCTTATGTAATATATGAAAGATAAAATAGCACTGTCTTTTATTCCTCATTTTCTCTAATTAAACTATTAATGCAACAAAGTTGTAAAAACGCGAGTGCAGTACAGTTTAAAAACTATGTTCTTAAGCTAACAGACGATTATTCAAAATATGTTCACACTATAAAGATAACTCAAAAATGACAAAGAAACTAATGGGACCCTTGTTTATTAATAGACGCCTGTCTTTGCCTTACGGTTTGGCAATAGATCGTGTTTTTAGCAGTTCGAGTTTAAGCTTCAAGTCATGTTGATACTCGAGCCCTGTTATATTTGCAGAAACTTCGCAGGAACCCAGTCCCTCAATTATCACGGCACCCTCTCATGTTCGCTTTTTAATTAATAAAACCCTTTCCGTGAAAAAAGTTGTTTTGCCTTATCCTGGCAAAGATTTATTTAGTGGAGGAACAATTTCGATAGCGTTTCTTCATGTTTACGTTTCAGTGTAAACAGAAGGAGTAAACTTCTACCAAAGTAATTTGAGGGGATCAGCTGCCAGTTTCTTTGTGCTGCGTGCATGTTCTTACACAGAAATGTCTTTTCTTTCTTTCCAGTGATAATGCCTTTCTTTTGAGCCTTCTGCGACGTGATTAGTTCGGGTTTTGGGTGAGGCTTGTGGTGCAACTGTGCTTATCCTGATTTCGTTATAATTAGTTGTCCTGATGTACTTCGTGACCTGGAGCGTAGGCTCGTTCCCTGTGCCAACTTTAGAAAAGGCTTCATCCCGCATAGCCTGGCAATAGATCGAAAACAATCCTTTTTAGAATATTATAAATGCCACTCATAGATACAATCTTTGCCAAAATGCCTTGGACCGATTTTGTAAATTCCTTGTTTCCTTACAGATGTTGGGAATTATAAGAAATCTTACCTCCCCTCTCCCACCCCTTCAAGCAATGTTGGTATTATATTATCAAACGTTATACCTTGGTGATAAAAAAGGATTAATATCGTGTTTACTAGGTTACCCAACCCTGAGAGGGGCAAAAGGCAAACATGCCTTAGATGTAATGATTGCCATTTGTTCTGAACGAGAAACAACACCTGTCGGTCCAACATTTTTAGCAAAGATTGTAGTTGCGTGGGAATGTGATTGCAGAAATCCGACGAGACGCACCACCCGCAGCAACGAGCATTATCCAGATATAGCCACTTTTCTTAAGGAGAGAACATGTTCAGTTATTGAATCTGCGTTAAATGGCCTTCCTTTCCAGTCGTACTTGGTAGAAAGCTACTTTTTTTCCGTTTTATATTATCTTTAATAAAAGGCTGATATACCACAAAACAAATACAATGAAAGGGAATGTTTCGATGTTTCGACATGTTTCAGAAAATGCAGCTGCACATTAATGAATGAAAATAGTGGACTTTACACAATTGAAAATGTTGCGGTGCACTTTGTGTAGATTACTTACTCTCAGTCTTTGTGGAACTTGCCCAGCGTCTTCATTAGACTGTCGATTTGTAACCTGTTTAGTTACTTGTTGGGTGACTCGTCGCTTTCTGACAAAACTATGCAAACTGCTCCTCACCTGAGGGTCAAAGATAAAACTACGACCGTCTAGGACTTGAACAAACTTGAAAAGTAAGGTTTTCACTGTATATCTATACAAAACATATTGGTAATTAAACGGTAATATCTGGGTTTTTTTCCCTTCGGTTATCAAAACTATGTTTACAGAGTTATCATGCAAAACTATTGAATTTGATTGGTAGAGAACTACTTATAACAGCTGTAATTATACAACTACCTCTAAATCCAATATTGACAACTGTCCAATTTTTCTTAAATTGGACACCTATCCAATTTAAGAAAAATTGGACAGTTGCCAATATTGGATTTAGAGGTAGCTATATAATTAACAAATAACAGGACTCCGTGCTTGTCCAATTAAGAAAATGTTGGATTCGAAAATTCCTTGGAACACCAAATTGGACTCGGCCTGCGGCCTTGTCCAATTTTGGTGTTCCTCTGAATTTTCTCATTCAATATTTTCTTAATTGTACAGCATGGAGTCCTATTATATATACTAATATACAGCATTATGGACATTTTTGTTTTGGCCGAAGCTGTCAGCATTACCTCATCATTGGCAGCACACAGTAACAAGAAAAGGAAGACTCCCTACAAACGTGAAAGAAAAATAAAAAAAATATAAATGGTAAGGACTTTTTATTAGATTCGGTGTAGGCGTCTGGTATAATAGAACTTGCAATAATAAAAGAAGGCTTTAAGTTCGCTCAACTCCACACAACTGAGGTGAAAACAAGAAACCAAAACAGAAGTTCCAGCCATCAAGATGACAAGCTTCCCAAGTCACTGTTATTCCAGTCTTTCATTAGAATAATCGTGAATGATTAGAATGATCGATATCTTGTTTGATTAGAATTTTATTTTAAAATTTCATTTTCTGTAATAACATATTAAAGTTAGGGCACCTTGTAGTTACCATTAGTAGGCAAAGAGCCACCTTTTGAAACCACTACTAATAAATCGTTATTATTATTGTTATTCTTATTGTTGTTTGCTATTGTTATTGTTGTTATTGTTGTTTTTGTTTTTTATTGTTGTTTGTTATGGTTATTGTTATTGTTATTGTTGTTGTTATTGTTGTTGTTATTGTTGTTGTTATTGTTATTGTTGTTGTTATTGTTGTTGTTCTTGTTGTTGCTTGTTATTATTGTTATGTCACATGGGAGACGAATTATAAAAATTAGAATCACCGAAAGCAGGATATTTTGGTGGGGATTCAGAAAAAGTCACTGGATTTATCTATCACAGTTCAACTCTTTTCCTTTACGTCAAGGTAATCTTGAATGAACTTGTTCCTTGAGAATGATCCGGATTTGGATTTGCTCTCGCAGATCGCATGCACGGATCAAAGAAACCGATGAATTCACTCTTGACACGGATTCATCGATTCTTTTGATGCGCCATGATCTGAGTGATCTCAGTTCACAAATCAGATCTGGATCATATGAAAGGAACGCACCAAGACATTGAAATGAATAAATACTGGCTTGCTGGTTTCTCTCGCTTACCTGAAAAGAATTGAATAAAACAAAAAGATATTGGAACACAATGGTCTTGTCGTTGACCGCCATCAGTCCAAACACCCAGGTTAGTCCCAACAGAGGAAGCATTAAGAATGAAGCGCGAATAGTTGCCCTAGAAGACAAAATATTAAATTGGTGCAATTGCTCTTAAAGAATTTTAGCCTCAGAGTTTTGGCACTAAACATATGTGGTCTGCAGATGGGCATCTTTCGTTCTGTGAGGACGAAATCGATAATTTATCCCTGAGAATGGATGTGAAGTAGCTCCTGAAATAATCGGTTGCAATGCAAAGCACTCTTTTCTTCTCCGGGGAAGACCGGGGAACAAATTAATCAAGAGGTGCACATTTTCCTGCCATTTTGCAATGCTTGTGTTGCCCAATACAGAAGTTCAGTATACAGACCGGATTTTTTGCAGGTCACTTTTGCTTCTAAACAAGCTGGTACTCGTGAGCTTCTTCACTACCAGTCCCAAAATGGCAAAGTTGATCTAGAAAATATGAGATTTTCAAGGTAAATCTAATAGTACTTTGTCGAGACTCGACAGCATCTGTCAAAGAAAGCTTTTCTAAAACATACTCAAAATGGCCGTAAAGAGTCTTAAGAAAATACTGTTAACTTACAGATTTAAACTTCTTCTGTTTTAGAGAATATAATATTATTAGTATAAATACTCAGGTGATTATACAAAATCGCGCGCTCTGATTGGTTCGCTATCTCGGATTATCAGCCTATAATCACCTCGACGAACAAAATGGCTGCCAGTCGTTCGCGCGCTTTTGATGAAATAAAACTTTTTCGTGTTGTAAAAAATTAAATGCTTTTCTTTTTTGAAATAATCACCTGTGTATTTATACTAAAACAATTATTCGCCTCAGGCTCAGTGATTCCCTGCGAATATTCACCTCGACTTCGTCTCGGTGAATATTCACCGAGAATCACTTCGCCTTCGGCGAATAATTGTTAAATAGTTTTACGCTCTCAATATAGAAAATCAATTTATCTCTGTATTACTAAGCCTTCTGGTAACTCAACAAAGACACAGTTTTGAATCTTAAAGAGTGTAAGGTGCGCTTAGTCAAAAGTAAAATGGAAGTTTCATTGAGCGTGATTCAACGGGCTGCAGTGGACAGATCCAAACAAAGGTAAATGGTCAATGACTTGAATCACACCAGAAGGAAAAAAGTAGTAAATAGTATTAATTATCTTCTAGACGCTAGAGGGTTATGTGCACGTTAAATTAAAAGAATGTGCGCCGCTTAGCACTATACGCATTATGTAAATGTAGAACAGCGAATTAACTGCAAATAAATTTTAGTGTTCCAAATCCTTTCATGAAATTCCAGAAAGTGGTTTGTACATAGAGGCGTCATATTTAATGATAATACGAGATACAGTCGGTTCGCTAGGGCTATGAAAACCTTGAAGGTACACTAAGTCCATACATCGCTCTCTAGTTCCTCGATTCTCGTTCAGCTAAAAAAAAATTGGAATTATTGAATTATATGGTTTGAGGTTACTTAGATAACTTGATGTGAAGTTTTGGAAAGTATACAGCTCCTTTCCATTTCTTATTATTGTATTACGTTACAAAATAATATCATTATAGCATTACCAGTTTAAAGTGTTATTATTTAAAATGAAAATACAGATTATTAAAGATACAGACCAGTATGACAGCACAGACTGGGCCGATAAAAAACCATATTGTCCCAGATTTAATCGACAACCAGCAACTGCAAATGGAACATTACGGATGTTACAGTCAACTGGGAAACAGCACACAAAATTAGTAACACGGCTGTACCGCCATATTCACCTGTTGGATATTTAACAATTATTCGCCGAAGGCGAAGTGATTATCGGTGAATGTTCACCGAGACGAAGTGTTTTAGTATAAATACAAAGGTGATTGTGTCAAAAAAGAAAAGAAAAAGCATTGTACAACAAGAAAAAATTTTATTTTATTAAAAGCGCGCGAACGACTGGCAGCCATTTTGTTCGTCGAGGTGATTATCGGCTGATAATCCGAGATAGCGAACCAATCAGAGCGCGCGATTTTGTATAATCACCTGAGTATTTATACTAAATCTGAATATTGTTTCGGGAGTTATCTGGCAAAACAGTTTACAGTTTATCTAAAGTTTACATTCCCTATAAATTCATTAAATGATAGCTCGCTATGAAATAATTTCTGATTGTACAAATAATATTTTGCATATAGAAAGGTGAAGTTTAACTTTCTAGTGATATCTAATAATTCTTTACTTTTATTATCGTCTTCCTAACCGAGAATTAATTATGGAGTCGTTCATTACGCAGCATGGACACTTGGTGTCCTCTACCAAGCCAAAAAGAAAAAATTCCTGTTTGGTGACTACTATTCTGTGTAAAAGTTTGAAATAGAATTCTCTGAGCTTATTGTCTCTACAAACATTTTTTACGTGACCAAAAAATGATTTTAGAGATGGTTTCCCAATTTGCAGGTCTCTTGCCCATTTCAAGTCAGCCTTCGGTCCAATTTTTTCTTTATTTATGAAGAACCGGTAGAAGTCTTTATTTTTCATTTAAGTTAAGTTTATGGTGGTCTCAGGAGAGAGATGAAACATACTACTTGACAACAAACTCACTCTGTCTACATGGCTCGCCCTCACACGTTCTACAAGGTGCCTGGGGACTGCAGAAACTACTTGAAAATAAATGAGAAAATTACATCTTAATTCATATTTCTGAATGAACTCTGCGTAAGAAAGGAATTCCCCATCTAATTTAAGAAGGTCTCGTACAAGATAGATGCCTCGATCAAGCCAGTTCTTATAGGAAAATGTGTGATCGTTGATAAGAATATCTTTGTTGTTGAATAAAATTAAATCTTGACCTGACTGATTTACAAAAGGATTCTTTTAATTCCAAGAAATACCGAAGAATTAATTTGTAGAACTGAGGCAGATCAATCCGTTCGATGAACTTTCTGTCGTAATTACATCGTAACAGGAGCCCATTATGGGCTCCTGATCGTAATAAGAAGTTTAAGCCACCGTATTTTCCAAAATAGTAATTAGGAATATTAATGGTCTTCCACGATTCGCTGCAGGTTTGTTCATCGGCTAATAATCTGGAAATCCAAGCTAACTTTAATGATTTTGCCAAAACATTCATACTAGGTGCACGCATAGCTCCTTGGTCATAATCTAAGATCATCAACGTACGCTTAATTCTATCCTTTTTATTTTTCCAAATGAACTTAAAAATTCCCGAATTCACAGCCTCAATATATTCCTGGGGGACATCAAGGCTGGTGATGGTATGTACCAGTTGCGAGATGTTAAGACTTTTCGTTATAAGACACCTCCCAAAAAGTGTAAGACTACGACATATATCCAGAATGGTCTTTAATTTTTGCAATTTTAACGTGAAATTGCATTTTTAATTTTTTTTTCTTGTTGTAGAGAGTCTTTTCTATGTCTTCTCCACGATCCCGGCCACAAGGCTTTAGTTTTCGATGAGTTCAAAGCCGGAGATATCACCAAAATTGTTTAGTACAACGACTGCTTTTTCTACCGAATTACAATTACTGTTAATAAGGGTGGTATCATCAGCAAACTGACTTAATTTTAGCTCCCTATCGAAAATTTTTATACCTTGTATTTCTTTGTCTTGTCTAATTTTGCACGCCAACAATTCTACTGCCAAAATAAACAGGTATAGGGACAGGAACAGCCCTGTCTTACTCCTCTTGACAGATGAAAATAATTTGTGCAGAAGCGATTGTCCAAGACTGCACTTTCTGTGTTAGAATAAAAGATCGCTTTCCATCGTTGTATGGATTCCGCGAAATTAAACATCGCGATTGTATCAAAAGCCTTTCTAAAATCAAGCTGTAATAGTATACCAGGAATGTTATGAAGCTTTGTTTGCTTAAGAATATCGTTAATTAGCCTAACGTTTTGTCCAATATCTCTACCTTTAATGAAGCCTGTTTTGTCTGGGTTAATTAGAAGAGCTAGAACTTTTTCTATTCTTTTGGCAATTATAGCTTTTGACGCAATTTTATAGTCTTGGTTCAATAACGTTCTGGGGCGGCAATTAGCAAGTGTGGAAAGGTCCGAATCTTCTTTCGGTGTAAGTGTGATAACGCCTCTCCGTTGGGAAAGTGACATTATACCTGCTCTAAACGAATCATTAAAACAATCGACGAGATCATTATGCAATTACTACAAAATCATTTGTTGATAGTTCCACGTGATCAATGCTGAAGGGAGTTTCGTTACAGATCGTTGTGTATCGAGAGCGTGATCTAGTAAATCATTGCGAATCCAAGAATATCTAGTTGTGGTTTATGCATCGGACCAAAATATTACAGATGCTCTAAAAAACCACAATCACCTTATAGAGGCGCGCACAAAGAAATGAGATCGAACACATTCCTGAACAAGTATACATAGTATAAAAAAGAGCGTACAATGCCTTCCAACCGAGTCGGTCAAACTACAGTAAATCAACAGTACCTCCTTAGGGGTTCTTTCTTTCTTTGATAAACCTATCTCTGGGGCCGGATTGGTTGACCGTGGTTGAGCATAATTTGATGAGGGAGCTCGCCTTCCACCAATGTGGCCGCTCGGGTTCGACTCCCGGCTCGGCGTCATATGTGGACTGAGTTTGTTTGTTCTCTACTCTGCTCCGAGAGGTTTTTCTCCGGGTACTCCGGTTTTCCCTTTTCACAAAACCAGCATTTGATTTGATTTGATTTGATTTCATTTGTGCTTTACAGTGTTCCCAAGTAGTACAGTAGTGCTAAATATGCAGTTGACACACAAATAAAGTTTATTATTATTATTATTATTAATATTATTATTATAATCATTAATATTATATTATTAATGAGAAAATTTTCAATTTAGCTTCTTAGAAAACTTCACTTACTGTTCTGGTACTCCATAATCATCAAATTTCGTAGCTAGCGAGGTTACAACTACAACCAATGGTATTCCTGCAAGGATAACAAATCATATCCTCAGGTGAGATGTGGCTGAATATTATTACAGATATTTGCATAACGTACATTGATTAGTTATATATATGTATCGTGAGGTTAGTTTCTAAAGAACTGGCCTTGCGTCGGTGGGGAATTGAAAGGCAAGAATTTGGGATAATCAAACAAGTTGATTAAGTATGTTATACCGCCTTAAGGTAAAAAGGATGCTAAAAACATTCTCTCTGACGAAGGGCTAACGCTCGAAACGTCAGCACCCCACTTTTTGCCTTACGGTGGTGGTAATTACTTTATCAACGTGTTTGATTATCCCAATTTCAGCGTATATTTGGTTTGTATATAATTTTTTGTTAATGTACTGGGAGGATGATCGCTATTGACCAGATGTCGAGTCGTCTCTCACCATAGGCGAAGCCGTATGTCCTCTTTCGCCCAATTTTCTGTTCCGTAACAGTTTTTACTTTGTACAGGAGGTAGATTCCTTCAACCAGCATCCAAGTAAAAGACGCCAAAAAAAGAAAATGAAGACAGACGGCAACACCTCTGCAGAGTACCTGAAAAGAAAGCAATTGACAAACCGTTGAGATAGTACGTCAAGTATATTTATTATATCTACAACCCCTGGATATGAGCAAACGAGCGCTCTGATTGGTTCCCTACTCACAGGCTGTCAGCTCTGTAGTGGCTCAACTGCGGGATTGCACTATAAAGACTAGATTGTATACAGAATACGCCAAGACTACGCATTGTACTATCACGCCATGATCTTTTTTCCACAATCCCCCCCACACAGAATTCTGGGAAAAACATAGAGAAGGTCCGCAATGTGTACTTGAGAATGTGAAACAATACAATACACTACAAGCTCATATCCCATTAGTACGGAAAACGGCAATCATGGAGGAAACATTTCTTGAATTTGACGGGGAGAAATTCAAGGGCGCTTTCCATTCGACGAAAAATACCGAGATTTCCGGTCCGAAATTGAATGGAACGGAAAAAATTCTGGGAAAAGTTTTCGAAAATTTAGGAATACGTTTTGAAAGTAACCTCTTTGATGGAATTTCCGGAATTATCGAAAATTTTGTGTTCTATTCGCAAGAGATGTCGGGTTTAGTCTCCCTACCGAGCGTGAGCTCACGTGGACACTTGAAAAAGCAATAATGGCGGGCGAGCAGCGTATCAATACTCAGCGTGTGGTTTTGAACAGCAGTATTTGTTTTTCTGACAAAATTGTGGGCCGCCCAGATGAATGGCCAGTTGGAATCCGCCCAGTGTGCATTATTTCTTGTGTCAATAACTGACACGTTTCCCTAGTCATCCGGAAATGGTTTTCGAACTCCCCCGACAAATACGCTGGAATAGTTACTTCGAAGTACCCATTTACACGAGTTAATTCCCTCCGCATAAAGCAGGCAACTGCAGCCAGTTGTATTACGTCGTCGTTGCTATCGAGAATGGTACAACTTATTGTTTCACAGTCAAGCTGCTCTAAAGCCGCGAAAATGTTAAAAAAGTCCGCCATTTTCACCCAGCATGCCCTGTGTTGCAGAGCACGTGACCTCGAATTCTGGACAGCGGTCGGACGCGTTCCATTCGACCAGCGAAAATTCCGAAAATTTGAACCGGCGATTTTTGTTGAATGGAAAGCGCCCCAAGTCTTGCTTGAAAAGAATATACCAAAAAATGCTACAGAAGCAAATTAATATGGGATGGAAATATTGGGCGGTAAGTGAGCAAATTATAGCGAAATTGACACGGTTTTATTTGTTTATTACAAACAGCCGCCATTTTGAAACACTGATCCATTGAGCCCGTAAACTGGCCAATATTTTTTTGCTTCTGCTTACTTTTTCCACTTATAATTCTCAGACTAGTTTGGTAACTCGAAAAAAAATTGACAAGTACATTAAAGAGATGTTTAAGAACGAAGCGGTTTCGTGTTTGAAACTTTTTTACACATTCGCTCGACAACAACATTTCGACTCGTCGACAACGCTCGACAACAACGTCGTTCTGTTTACAAACAATAACAAAGTCAATTCTTGTCGTGCAAACTAATTCCAGTTTCTCATAATCGAGGGCTTAAAGATATAATAAAACAATTATTCCACTCAATCTCGTCGTACATGAACTATAGCCAATTCGGCGCTACGCGTCTCGTTGGTTATTAGCTCATGTACGACTCGATTTCGTGGAATAATTGTTAAATATTTGATATGAATTCGAAATCAATAACTTGCTGTAACCATAAAACTGGTCTGTCTTAGTCTACCAGCTGCAGGTGCAATTAAGAGGTTATTTTAAAATACAAATGGCCTATAGTTACTTATCTTCGTAACTTCTTCGTAACTGAAACCTTCTTAAAAAATGCGGTTCCTAAAGAATGGAACGGCGTTCTGATAGTGGGTTATGATAAGGTTGCTTTTATCAAATTAATCAATCTGAATGGATCAGCGGCTTATCTATTTATTAAGCTTCGGCCTACAATTACATATAAAGAAAAAGAGAAAGCAAAAAAACAAAACAAAATGGCCAGGGGAGCCGCTACAGCTTTGCCAATTACAGCGGCCCCCTAAGTCAAATAAGTCAAATAATGTAGCATCAACATGTTTTAAATCTTGCCAGTAGAACTGATCATTCTTCGTTAAGAGTCGCCATTTTGTAGCTTTTTCCTCAACAGAACCAACCATTCAACGTAACTGACCTGTCAGTCAAATAATATTCGCTGAATTCATTTGTTATGCAGTCCGCCGACTCACAGAGGTTCCCACGTCTTGTAGCTTTGTACTGGGAATTATTTGCGTACAAAATGCTTGGTGAAAAGAACAAAGTAAACTGATAGCTTTACCTCTCGGCCAGCAGCGTTCTCGACTCCAATCAAGAAAATTAGGTGACCCAGTCCGAGGCAAGATACAAGATTGATGTGGATTTGTATTTTTGTTCCTTTTTTAGACCTAAAAATAGGAATGGAGAGATTGGAATGACTCGTCATAGCTGAAAACTCGATAGCAAAAGAAAGGAGGGAGTAGTTTAAAATTATCACACGAATTTTATGTTGGAGGCACGTAAACGAACGACGTAACGCGGAAGTCAGATGGGAGTATCCAAAGGCAGTACGCTCTTAAGAAAGGGGGGAAGGGAGGGGGGGAGGATCGATACTGAATACCTCATTGTGAAACTTACGTTAGGAATGCAAACACCAGCAAGCATAGTATCTCGGCAACGAAAGACAAGGAACATCCCACGTATGTTACCCACATTAGGACTTCTCTGTTCTTGCCATCATTCTATAGCAAACAGTCATACCAACTAATTATGAGACGGTCCTCGAACAGGTTAAACACAGTTTAGAATATAGAAATAGAGAGCCAGGAAACTAAAGCACAAAGCTATAAATATCAATAACCAAAGCCATTTTCAAATTAAAAGGCAGGGAATTCATTTAGTAACCTATAGTTCTGTTCTAGGAGATGTTGCTTGATCCTGGACATACTTTCCCAAATAAACACCATAGACCTGGCTATTCATCATTGTTTGAGGGCTTTATTAAGCACAAAGCACGATAGTCAACTTGATGGAATTTATAACCAGACTTAATTTAAGGAATGCCAAGTACATATTTAAGTACTTGTATACTTGTACTAAAAGAATCTAGCAATTTTTAAGACTCCACTCAGGAGCCCTATTTTCTGAAATACCCAAAGCCCCAAACACGTTGCCATACAGATCTCGTGTGTACAACACATGGATCTGTGTTGCACAGGACGACAAAGAAACTTATCAGACTGGCACGAGCAGTTTCATTGTGTCGTTCATTGGCGCTATTGTCTGGTGCCGTCCATGTTCAAAATCTTTGTCTTTGTCGTGTATTCCTTAACCTCCCTTTTGTGACACCACTCGGAACAGCTGTTAAGAGAGAATTGACGCCGGCCATTTTTTTCTTCGACGCCATTTTTTGCTTTGTTCAAAACTCACTTGCAAAAGGATTGCCCAGAAGCCCCAACGTTATTTACCTAATATAGGAGGAGGATAGTGTTGCATATCCATAGATTGAGAGCCAACCAGATCTCTTAAAGTCGGTATATACTAAAAACAATAAGGTGCGATGCATGTCATCATTGAAATTGAATAAAAGCTGAATGGGAAAAACTACCTTTTTTAGCTTCTACCAGCTCACCTCAATGTGTGGAGTCACTTGTAGGAGAAGGGCAAAATTGGTTAAGTGTGAACACTCACAAGTCACTTTTGTAGGAGTTTTGGAAATCATGGTACATCCCTTTGATGACCAAGCTCCATACGTATATTTTCTAGAAAGGGACAAGATTAATTTACATAATAAGAGAGTAACCCAAGATGTTTTATTTATGATGGTGTTTGCTCATACGAAAGGCATAGGAAAGGAAGCGGCGTTTTTTTCCTCACATTCCTTAGAAGGTAAAATTCAGTGCTAAAAATTAAGTTATATTTCTAGATGTATTTCTGTCCTATTTCAAAATGTTATAAACATCATATGACTAATATCAGCATTGATTGGAGCAAACTTACGATAAGCTGTAGTTCCAAAACCCGCAGAGCATGCTGGCGTTGGTTTGAGACGGCTAAAATATCCAGAAATACAAACAGGAGTTGCATAAGTACCTCATTTTGAAGCTTTCTGGCGGGATTATCGTAAACATAAAACTAAACTTCAATCACGAGAAAAAGGAGACTGTTCGCTCATTTGACCAGCAGCCATATTGGTTTACAGAAACAAAAGTAAGAATTTACATAAAAATAGAATTCAATTTCACAAAGAATCTTTTTCTCATCCAACATGGCCGCCGTGTCTCTGTTTTCTACTCCAACATGGCCGCGGTGACGTCAAGTGAACACACTCTATATTTTTGTATCATTTTTTATGAAGCCTTCGCTTTTCGAACGTAGCTTTACAAAGCCTCAATTCTATGTATTTATTTCACATTTCTAATGCTTCAAAATCAAACCTTCTTCATTGCATAAACTGCAGTGTCTTACCTGAATTTCTGCCCCTGATAAATACCTTACCTAAACACAATATCTATTAAACACACGTAAAAATAACAGATTAAAAATAAACATAATAATAACAAACTGTAAATAGCATAATTTTACGCAGTTTTGCAGGTGTTCTGAGCAGTGACAGTAGCCAGAGTGGTAGCAGCTAAGAGTAGAATCTTATATACATTTCTACGTTTCACTTTGTCAATTAGTTTTATTGACTCTATAAAACGTAACATCTTTTTATAGTTTCATAGTTGCATTCGATTGATCATGGTCGTGGTTTGCTCTTTTTTATGTTATGGAATATCTTGATAGTCATAGTGGATGATTCAGTTGAATGTGGATCGGGACGTTTCGACCGCTAACCACTTGCCTTCTTTCTTAATCTTGTTTTAATATTATTTTATGTAAATACCTGGTGAACTTGCCGGAAAATACTTACCAATGGAAGCGGAATTAAGTCCAAAATTATTTTTCGTGGTCTCGAAGAGAGACTCTTGGGCCTCACTGTTAAAGACAGTATGCGGCTGTTCACCTTTATTGAGCTAAATAAATAAAACAATCCCATGCACGGAATAAATATTTATATAATGCAGTATAAAGGCTTATAAAAGGAAACGAACTGAAATGCACTAATGGATGGCACATATTAAATACTTAGGAGAAATATATGGACGGCTTTATTACCGATAATGAAATTTGTCCCCCGGCATGGACGAATTGATAAACAGCTTGTGGGCATTCTTGTAAATAATAAAGGCGACGCGGTATTGAAGGTTGCCTATGTCAAAAGGAATTAAAATAAATCGGAATTGTCTCACTTATATTCTAAAGACAGACGGACAATGAATTTCAGGTACAAGAGAACGAAAATAAAAACTGAGTAAAATGAATTCTCGATCTGGTTTCGATAGATCAGAAAACTCTCATATTTTGGTAGTGTATTTGCCTTTGCTTCGTACAGAGAATAGCTTACCTGTCGACAATAATGAAGGAATTGTAACACTGTCCATATCATTTTGCCATTCGTTATAAGCTTGTGATGCATAAGGTTTTCCGTCGTATCCTGTAGGTTCCAAAGGACTTTGCGGGAAGGTAGTTCTATTAATGCACGAGAAGGCTCTGTATTCTGAAGGGAACAAGAAAACGAAATGTTTGGTTTCACTGATGTGCACCAAAAACGGTACGAGCCACACGTGGTACTGAGATGAATAAGGTTAAGCTGTTGAGAAAGGATTGCCACGGATCTATTGTAGGCAGTTATTTTACTGAAGGGGATTTTAAGTTACATTTTGTTTCATGGTAAGCCAAAGTCTTTCGGTCTGAGCGGATACATCTCCGTGTAGAGCTTGGATTTCTTTATACTCGATCTAAACCTCGACTCAACAATCGGCCAATCAAGTTGTCCTTACCTTAGCCGTATATTTTCCGGAAGGTACAATCCAGCCCGGACGAAATCAATACATATTGCTATACTTCTAGACTTTCACTCCATTAACCAGGGACTCAATAGTTGATTCTTGATCACGATGCCTTGAATAAATTCTTTATTGTTATATACCTAGACTTTCACGCAACAAAACGAGCACTGTGATTGGTTGCTTCCTGGTCACGTGCTCCTGATCAAACTGACAATTTAACCGACAAAACGATTGCTCCAAGAGCAGTACGACTGGACAAAAGGCCCTGCATAACTTGTATTTTCTTTTTTAGGTGCCTGGTTTTGATATCAGTAAATAGCACAATGCAATGTTGTAGTAATGTCTCCAACCTGAGCCGGCCATCTTACCTATATTATCGGTATAAAATTCCCTTTCATTTTCAGTGCCGTTGTCACAGTCAACAAAGCTGATAAAGGTAGCTCCAAAATCCTCCACAGCCTTCAGGAACCTGCTCGATAGTGAGGAATTCTGAAAACAGGAGAAAGTAGAATAGCCGTGAGAATAGAAGACTGAAGGCATTTTTGGACACTTGAAATTTAGCTTCAGTAAAATAGCAAAAACAGTCATCCTGTAAACCTTTCGGGAAAAACTGGTCAACGTTGTGCTCAGCACTTTTCTTTATAAACATCTTGTAAAACAAAACTTTTGATCTTTGAAATGAGTGCCCTTGGGTTTCGGTCAAGAGGTACCAAGTAAGGGTAGAATTTCTCGTAGAATTTCGACATAACTTGAAACTGTTGATGGTGCTAATACTTTGGAATTGTTATTTCACTTCAAGCAATTCAACTCTATTGGTTGCAAGATTGTCAGCATCCATTTCAATCTAGTCAACGAGAAACAGCAGACTCCAAAGATACTTCATTAGCGGCGCCAGGTTGATTTGATTCTTTTTTCTTGGGATGTCCGCATCAGATTTAGCATTTCTATGTTAAAGATCTGGTCATCTGTCGTGTTCAGTACAAGTACCTTTAGAGCTAGCCTACTTCTGTACCTTCTAATAGCCATAATATATCGTTTTGACTGCAGTAACATGGGACAAGACAAGGAGAGCAGGAGCACTGAAATCAGTTGGAGCAACAATAACCTGCAAGGTCTTTGTTTCTTAGCTCCACCTTTACAAGTAAATGAGTCGAGCAGTATTCCCTGCGGAGTAAAGCGCCCGTAATTTTTGACCAATAAGAGCCATTTTTGACCGCTAGTTTTACTGATCTGTAATTTTGACTGCAATGTAAGTAATTGTCCCAAGAACAATAGGCATTCTGCGCGATGGTCATAAATAAAATCTGTGTGTTTCGTGACCTTGTACTGGAAGTGAATTTTAAGAGAAAATGCTCATATCCAAACTTGTAGCGCCGGGCGTTTCATGTCGTAAATAAAATTCCTGAGGTTTTGTTAGGCTGTTCATGTAATGGCCACCAGGAGCTCGAGACAGTGACTCAGGCATCTTTCACGTCGTTGTTGTACGTAAAAAGCAGCTTTTAACAGGATTTCTTCTCAGTTAATGATTTCACTTGTTCTTGATCGAGCCGCTTTCATAGAGGAAGAATGGAGTTGTCTAACGCGACTCCGGAAGCCTCAGCCACTCAAGTGATATTCAGTTTAGCAGTGAGAACTCACCGAGAAATTAGCTGTCCAAACTTCAATGTTGCTTTCCGTCAACAGATTACTTGAGAGGTGCATAAATCTCTATAAAAGAAGGTGGTGATATCATAAGAAAGATGTAATCTTTTTCTTAACAGCACTTCATGAACTGAATGAGATAGTGAACTGAATCAATAAACTGATAGTCAACTGAATAAGGTAATAATGCACTGAATGCCGGAGATAACGATAGGGATTGATGTTGATCTTAAAGTTGAAACTTTCACGGAAATACCGGCGATTATATGTTTCGAAGTGAAGTAAACATAGTACGCCAAAATTGTAATAACTATAATCATAATGTAGCAAAGACTTTTCATTCCCTGGTAACTTTGGTCGGCTGAACTTGACTTCATTTTTCCTCATGCTAAAGAAAGGCTAAAAACGTTGTTATGCCCTTAATGCTCTCTCAGATTCTCCTTACTTTTAATCACTTTTAAGAGAAGAAATTGCTGTACTGCAATAGGAATAAATCTCTGGAAAAGGTGAAGATATAGTAACTAAAGATTGTAGTATCCTTCAGGAGATCATTTTGGCCAGGTGCCTCATTGTCCAGACTACAACTTAAGGCGCGGCTACTTAGGCCGCCACGTTGGGAACATGACAGTTGTTTCGGAAATGGTCTGCGCAACCACACACTACCGTGTCTCCACAAAGTACTTTGTCAATACCTGCCCGTGTTCATTAAAGCATTGAGCTGTATTTTAGGAACGAAATAACGTCTTGGAAAAGTTCTAAGAATCCACCTTATATCTGAATAGAGTCTAGATGAAATATAGCCATACCCTTTAAACTACTTACCATTGCTTTCCCGAACAAGAAACACAACCTGCGTGAAAACTATACCGCAAGGCAACAGAGAAAACGTTACCATGGTGTATCGTACCTTAGCATACAAATCTCTGTCATGGGGAGTGAGGTCTTGTAGCAGCTCCCTGTGAGACGTTTTCTCTAGAATATTGATTGTAGCAAGTATCTCGTTGCTTGAAAGACGGTTCTTGCTGGTCTTGTTTATTAACTCATCAAATCTTGCAATGACTCCAGAGATATTCGCAGCTTCTAAACTCGAAGGCTCCTGCGGGAATCATCATGGAAATATTAATAAAATAGCACACGCGAGAGCAAATTTTAGGTGGCCTTTTTAGTATATTGGTATACTCCATTGCTTTACAGAAAATGCAAATAGATAGGTTTTTATACGAAGCAAACAGGCAAAGAGAGATTTAATTAACTATGTTAGTTATGTCGAACCGACTCATTTTGCTAGAAGAGGGAGGCTCTATTGCACATGAGGTCCTGCAATTGTCAAGATATCAGAAGTGCCCATTGATAATTAATTTAAAACTGAGATAAATTAAAAAAAAAAAACATTCTTTACTTACGACATTGAAGTTCTGATGGCATTTTTGAGGAATTTCTGGTTTGGATTTTTGCTTGCCTGGAGAAGAGAAGACACGGACAATCTTAATTGGTCTACCAAGAAAAAATCGCCAAAAGACAATGAACTTTAAAAGCAAAATGCCCTGTCATAGACCTGTCATAGAATTAATTTTTTTTTGTTGGTTTTGAAGAGAACTTATAGCTTCTTTATTAATACACAGAATCGGACCCTTATTTTCCATTATTTGATGGATCTGTTCATTTTTTTTGGTTTTGAAGAGAACTTGGCTTCTTTATTGAATCACAGAATCGAACCCTTATTTTCCATTATTTGACGGATCTGTTCATTCTTCAATACACATGCAGAAAACGTGTCAATGAAGCAGATGTATGCAGTTGACAAATTAAAAAACTCAGAAAAGGAGGTATGAAATAACACTTACAACTTTCTTCAAGATTCTTTAATTCTCTGTGTCGAGAATAATAGCAAGAACTCCTGGCATGTACATCATAGGTGCTGAGGTCTGCTGTCAGAGCAGATAAGTGATAGCACCGCCACAGACGTATTGGAAAGATCCTTCCTCTGTCGTACCTGGCTTTTAGCTCACCAGAGCATTTATTACGGGATTTGTTGGGATAACGAAACGTTGTATTGCACCAGAGATCCATGCGCAACTGGGAATACTGACACACTATTTCAAAAAAGGAATAAAAGACGGGAAAAGAAAGGAAATACACACAGTTGTTAAATTGTTGAAAGTTATCTCAAAAAATAGAGCTATTTAGAAAAACAAATGAGTTATCAGCCTTGGTTCAGAATAGTAGACGTACGGTAGTTTGGTTGAGGTAATGTTGGAGGAAAGACAGTAGAAATCTTGAATTCTTGAATGAGTTTCTTTGTTCCTGCTTCATTTCAAAGAGCCTTATTAAAATTATGATAACAATAACAATAATAATAATAATAATAATAATAATAAAAACAACAGCAACAATAATAATAACAATAATAATAATGATTTACTATTATTATCATAACAGAAACTTTAGCAGAAACTTGCTGTACTCTGCCTATAACCTCAGTGAATCTGTAATTATACTTTGCCTCACAATTGATGCCGTTTCTGCCCTTACGATTCTACCACAGAAGTACCTACAAACTTACTAGCCAGCTGGCCATAGACAGCAACTTGAAAACACAGTCCGTTTTCAAGTTCAATGGGATGTATACGAAGGAATTTTGATGTAATTTGGAAAGTATTTGAACGTACGCTTGTGTAATTTCCAACACCTTGGGAAACCTGGTAAAAGACAAAAAAATGTTTTTACCAAATCAGCATACAGATCAAATTGATCGAAGGTGTGATTATTCGTGTCTTCGTTGCAAACACTTAAGGAAAAAACTGAACAATGCTACTTTCCAGCTTTGAAGGGCCTATTTCAGTGTTGTCTTTCCAAGTGTCTCCATCTGTTGAAGACTCAACAGTGTACTTCATTCCAATAACCTTTGAATCGTTTCCCCAAGTAGTTATTGCGCATACATCGTAGAAATCTTCAAAATTAATCTGTACGAATGCGTCTTGAAATAGGGCTAAAGGACAAATTAATTCATCTTTTGATATGTTTCTATGGAAACCCCGTCCATCCGCTGCGCTGAGCACCATGTCTACTTCTCGAATGAGGCTACCATCTGGAACCAAGGGATTTGGTTGACAAGGGGCATGTTCTGAAACAGAGGCACCAACAATATTAAATGCTAGGCTTGATCATCATATTGAAACTTAAAATAAATAAATTTTCTCATAGAAAATTATTCAGTTTTGAAGTGTGTCTATTCATGATATGCTCTATCGTTATGTCAACATCCCTCGGAGTGTACTCCGTATTTATATGGCGCCTAAACTGAATCGCCCTTAAGACTCTGTGGTTAAGACTTCAATGTGCACGTGCAGCACTGGTGTACTTTGTTGTCGCTGGTGGTGGTGGTGCTGGTGTTGTTGGGGGGGAGGGGTGGGGTGGGGGTGAGGCCCTTGCAAACACTTTAAGGTTGAGTAGTGCAGGGCGGTCTTAGGGCTTGGTCATCCAGGAAAACGTTCAATTTTAGTGCTCTAAAATGAGCATAAAACACATAAAAGGCTATGTAAATTATCATCCACACAAGTGAACGATTCAAAAGGTTCACTTTTTTTCAATATTTCATTGGGTACCTGATAATCCCAAGCATACCAACACACTAGACGAAGGTTCCGTTTGTTGTTATTATTATTCTACGTTACTAGCTCATCAGAAACCGCTCTGAGACAAATTTGCCTGCTTTCTGTAAGTGGTGGTCTAGTATCAGTAGATTAATAAATCTTGTTTCCGCCTTCGTTTAACTTTTCGAGCAGGGAAAAGGGTTTCCTCGCTTGCTGCATTTGGGTTCATCATGATTATGAATTCAGTAGCATGACGCCAACTCACTGAAGACCTTAAGATGCTTGCCGAGTCCGTGCTCAAAGAAACGCCCGAAATTTCCTATTCCGGATACATATCTGGAGCAAGTTTTTAAGATTTCTGGACCCATGTTTTATATTCGTGTGTGAAAATCAGTACAGAATTCGGATTCAGATTCAGGACTACGGACTGTGATTCTTCCATAGAAACGCGCCCTTCTTGAGTGGTGGACCTGGTTTACCTAGTTGAAATGAAAATCGTCTTATACAAACCAGTGCAACTCGTTACTCAAAACAAGACAAAACATATTGGTCGTATTCGATCCTTTACTGACCAAGCTTGTTCGGGCAATATGGCTGAATATTGGCCTCGTACTATTTGAGTTTTTACTAACCTCGATTACACATGTCAATAAAAGCGCAAAAAAAGAATTTTGCCAATGGAGAGTGTTCGCTCACGTGACCAGCAGCCATATTGGTTTATAGAAACAAAAGAAATAATTTACATAAAAATATAGTTCAATTCCCCAAAGAATCTTTTCTCCACTAACATGGCCGCCGTGTCTTTTGTTTTCTCCTCCAACATGGCCCCCGTGACGTCAAGTGAACACGCTCTATACGCAGCCATTCTGTCCTCATGCTTGGTCAATAACGCATAACTAACAACACAGTTACCATAGATTATCTTATCGGTACTAAATGTGCTTCTACCTTGGTAAGGTAGCCTCGGCTCGCTTTGGCAGTTTGCGGAAATCCCCTAAAAGACACAATGAAGGTATGACAAGTTCACTTGTTTAGCGTGGAATAATCTAGGTACTGGCAAACCTTGTAATGGAGAATATCATGTCTAACCTTCAGTAACGATACAACAATCACAACAGCGAGTAAAATGTGGGACGCCATGTTAATTCTTTACCCCTGAAAAAAAAAGGAATATAATTAACTGATTGATTTCGAAAGCCAACACAGACATACTAATAATATGATTTGAAATTTATTAAATGTTAAAAAAAATTGCCAAATAATTGCACTTGTGGTTGAATGGGCGTTTTCACGAAACAAGAAAAAAAAGTGAAGAAATGGATAGTATTTGTAGAGATGGTCTATTTTCGGTTAAATACATTTTCATTCGACTACATTTCTTAACGACAAATGATATTGTGCATCTATTTGACATCTGCACGTATCTGCTGATAACGCCTAAACGGTGAAAAAAATCCGTACTTTTAAAATGACTTTGCGTACAGCAGATCAATATTTATTGTAAAGTACTGGGAAAAATGTACTTTTCCTGAGTATGGGTAAAATGATATTTCTACTTTCGGAAATATGGGTGGGAGAGACTCGTTTCGTGGAATGTATCCAACTGATAGTATTCCTCTTGAGCAATTAAAACGCAGCTAAAAGCTAAATAAGTGGGATAAGACTGTTGCTCAGTTTTTTTCTTTTAATCTATTTGAATGCGTCGCCTCCTAAAAATAAAAAAGTGCTCTTCAGATGTAGGGCTATACAGAATTTTAAAGAATATATAGGTAAAGACTGTGTGTCTTTCGAGGAAATCAAGCTCAAGGAACAGCATAAGAAGATGATTAATTGTCACCATTTCAATCTGAAGCGCGTTATACCCTGACGCGAAAGGAAAATCTGCGTATGATAAAGCAGAGAACTTGTTTCAATTCCCTCATTTACACTATCTTTTTCCTCTTGTAACGTGTCATATATATTGTCTTATGGATTAAAAAATGAAGAAAAGGCAATGAAACAACTCTTGGTTTGGATTGTGTTTTTCGGGCTGTTTGACACCGTGTATGTTGTTCTCTTTTCTAGCTCTCAAGAAAACTGCCATCGACAATGACAACACAAAACGGATGAGACCGGATGCTTGACAAGTTTTTAATGTTCTTGCTCATGCCTAAAAGACAAAACCATGAAATATTTAAGGTACAATATCAATCGTCTTGTAATAGAATAAGCAGATATTGGTACAGAGTACATTGATTTCTACAAGAAGGCATTTAAAGTATTTTTGCTGAGGTTTGCAGCTAATGCTACGAAAATTGAATTTCAGTTGGAACTTAGAACAGTTTCACTGGATCTTGCTCTAACAAGAACATAAGCCTAATTCTGGTCAAGAATATTTAGCAACAATTGACAACGAAGCCATTTTTTAGCCAAACTACACTAAATGCTTGTGGTAATGTTAAGTGCACTTTTTGTGCGACAAATATTAGGATCAGTTCGTGGAAAATGCAAGCAAAACAAGAATCAACCTTATGCGGTACAGCTACTGAGATATCCTAACCTGTTGTCTTGAAGAGGTTGAAATATCTCTCCGATGAAAATTAAAACGGACGACTAGATAGATCCGGGTGTTACAGCGCTGCTTAGGAAGCTAGCCAGCTAAATTGTCTTTTTAGCACCATTTTGTTCGGATCTCTGAGGCTTTTACAACCACAGGCGGCAAGTTTTTTTTTCCATTAACAAATGATTGAAAACTAAAGTAAAGGAGCATTATTTGACCTGATATTAGCGTCGACTGAAATGCAGAGATTGGTCAAATGTTGAATTTCCTAGTAAGCCATTTAATTCGGCGCAGCTGTCGGGAGCGAGTGAGGAACAACCACTAAGATAAAGCCGTTTCTTTATGAGGTTTAGTCGGAGAATCGTCAAATGAACGAGCGCTGACAAGTGCTGCAGGTGCAGCTGATGTATTAGCTACACTCCCACTCTGACCTAAAGATAAGAAACAGTTTGCTGTTATATTTCTTTTGTTCCCCGCTCATTGAACCATGCATTTATTCAATTTCGTGTCTCTTACGGTCCTCTTTGAAAGGTTATATTCCCTCTTTTTAGAGAAGCCCGGGATTACGGGACTTTGCCTCTTCAAAAGACTTCCAATCGACATGACTGCTCAATAGGCTGAGAAAAATTACGTTTCATAGAGTTCTGCACGCTTTTTTGCGCAAAATCGTTCTAGCCCTTAGGATAAGCCTGACGTAAAATGCTTTCAAGTAGGTCTATAAAAATACAAACGCTTAGATTATCTACTTTTTGAACATCAGCGAAACCAAGAAATATAACTGAACACTGGGTAACCTTTTGCTACAAGAATATTTCTTTATTTCTTTTTTTGCTGAAAAAATTATTATCGTTGTTTTCAATCAAAGGAATATTTATTTCGTCGGAGGCATATGAAAAGTAGGTTTGTTTAGTCTTTCTGGCCTCCTATCACATATTACAGTGATTGTATCTTCCTGGCGGGCTTAACAAAATTCACTTAACGGAAAAATAAGACTAAATTTAACATTTGGTACAAACTAGGCAAGAGGTTTCCAAAAGGATATGGATTATAAGGGAATCACGTTCGCTCTAGTGCTGACCGGAATAAAATGAGCGGGCAACATTCTACGAGAAAATCATGTGTTACTGTAGTAAAAACAATGATACAAGTACTTTGAAATTAACGTAATTGCTAACCTGTCTGGTCAGCGTTCCAATGAGTGGGAGAGGGGTAGTTCGTAATTCCTTGTGCCACCCGCCCTCGCCATTCACGCTCGAACTGCTTTCAGCCGAACCCCTCCTCTCCGCTCCCTTTTGGGCGCTGGATACGTAGACAAGGTAACGGTTTCCATTCACAAATATTTCTAATTGTGGTGAGGATAAACTTCGGCATTATGACAGATGGGGGTAAAAACCGTACCGAAATACATGATACTTTACATTAGGTTACACTGATATAGATTCTTGGAAGTGATGGCGATCACTGTACGGTTTACGTGCTGCAGAAAACACCCTTACTAACTGTGTTCCAATTCCGTAGGTCTAATGCGTCATCACAGTGGTGAAACATGTGATGTCGCGTACTCGTTGTCGATAAGAATACAGACAACACTAAACCACATTCGATTTGCTTTTTACCACAATAGCAACGTTAAAAATCGAAGTTTATAATAGAGGGTTAAAGTATTCCAGTTCGAATGTCAGTAAACTTCCGCGGAAGGCATGTCTCGGGGTAAGTTGTATATAATTCTGGCTGCCCTGCGGTGAAGTACTTCCAGAGAACGTAGAAGCTCTGCATTAGGGCAGCCGCCCCAAATGACTAGTCCATATAAAACTGATGGTAATATTATCTTGAAGTACAAGTCCAATAGGGCGTTTCTGCTCAAGAACGAACTTCTTTTCAGGAGGTTCAGTTTGTTTACGAAATTCTTTTTTACATCTGTTAGGTGACGTGACCAGGAAAGCCTCTCATGATAGTAACGCCCAAAAGACGAGAGTGATTCACCCACTCGATCCGATCCTCTCCAATAGTCACAGCGATGTGCGGTTTTCTCATCAACAACATAGCTTCGCACTTTGCCGAGTGAGGGGTTAAAGAGTTCTCTAGGCACCAACTGTTCATTTCCGATAAAGCTTTATTTAAAGAAGTGTCAGTGTTATCAACAGTGTCCCCGATGCAATAAACGGTGGTGACATCTGCGCACATAAAGACAGAGCCAGAGGCAACAGCACTTGGTAGGTCATTGGCGTACAAGGCAAACAACGTTGGGCCAAGTACTGATCCTTGGGGAATCCCGCAAGTGACATTTAGCACAGTCGAGTGCTGGCCGTTTGCTACCGAGAATTGACATAAGCCTGTGGCATGCTCTCTGACAACTCGCTTGTTTTTTGTCGCAGTTGGCACCTCACCACTGAGCAGAAATCTCGCCTAATCCTTGCACATTTTTAAAGGGATAGTGACGATGGACAGTCTTTTAAGGTTACTGTAGACCTTCAAAGGCTGAATTTTACGAATTTTTTTTTCTGTGCTCCTGACATAGCTAAAACATCGATTTAAAGTTTCGTGAAAAAAGTTGTTTGAAATCATTTAATGATCGCGAGATTTCGGGGAAAATCTATTTTGGAGAAGAGTTAATAAATAACTAAAGGCGTTCTAATCCCATTAAACACATCTAGCGCCTACTGATTTTTCGCGGCAAATCTTATTCGGGACTAAAATTACAAACATTTGAATATTTTGTTTACATTGAAAGTTGTGCTGTTTCGCGTCGTTTTGGCCGTTGGTATCAGTGAATATTTCAATGTAGAATCCGTGAAAACTTGCATTATGAATTCATCGAAAAGAGAAAAGAAGCCTTGGACAAAATCTCGTAAGAAACCTGGAGAAAAAGGAGAAAGGCGGTTTGTTTGATGAAAGCAGGAGGAACCTCGCCGCCGGTGACAAAGGTTCCTGGTTTGACCAGCCTTCAAGCGATGTTTCAGGAGTCTCACATCCTTCAAATTTCCTGAGAGGTTGGTGCCGGGAGTTTAAAGCTGATGGCTTCGAAAGCTGCTACCCCTGGTTTAGCAGAATCTGACTCGAACAGTGGCTAGGAATCGAATGCAAGCACAGAATTGGAGTGTGACCACGTTTTGTTTTGGATCGCGCTCGGTTGACTGGATGTTTGGTACTTTGGAGGTCGTCACAACTTTTCTTCCCTTTCGCTGATTAGTGCCTTTTCTCTTTATTGTTTTTCCAGAGGCTTTTCTCGTTGATTTAACTTTACTCATGTTTTCGCCGCAATCACTCGACGGTGTTCGACTGCGACTGCAAAACTTCCCGCAAAATTAATGAGCTATTTTTGTTGCGGGCGCTCGGGGGATCCGAAGCTCGTGTTTCATTGGTCGGCGGCATGACCCAGTTGACAGCCGCTTTGATGAAGTGTGATAAGCCTTTAAAACTTTAGGAGTCTAAACCTCGGACTTTATTTTTGCTTGTATTTCCTTGCTTCAAGCGAATTAATAGGGTATATAGATTTGACGGATTCTCATGAAATTTGGCCAAAATGTTCCTTGGTTATCAATGCAAAAAAGGGTGTGAGGCTTTTTTGATATTTCAAATACTTCTCCTTTTACGCGCTCTCATGTGACGAAGATCGGCAAATATTCAATTCGCCAACTTCAAAATAGATTTTTTCTGCAACCAGTCTGAATATCGAAAAAGCCTCACACCCTTTTGTAGCCTATCACCTACTGATTGACATATTGCAGTTTGTTTGGTCGTAGTTGCGAGCAGAAAGGCAGGTAATTCAGTTTAACAAATAGTGTCAGTTTTGCGTTTGCAGACTAGCGCGCGTTTACCATTAAATCAAATCTTAAAAAAATTATTTCTTCTGATTGTACATTTTATTAGCTTTACGATGATATATACTTTTCTATAGTTAGAGTATAACCGGCGCGCATACGAATGATTCTTCGGAAGACACCCCTGAAGGTCTACAGTAATCTTAAAACAATTTTTACCTGCACAAGCCTTTTGTCGATTAATATTTTTGATTATCGAGAGTCACATGCATATGCAGCCATATGTAGCGCGAACTGATTTACATACCAGGATGCACAGGAAATTAGGTAAATGAAGCGAATTGATAAAGTAAGTTATACCACCGTAAGGTAAAAGGGAGGTACTTTACCTTACGGTGGTATAACTTACTTTATCAATTCGTTTGATTTACCCAATTTCTTGTGCTTCAATTCCCCACCGACGCAGCACCAGTTTCTTTAGAAACTATCCCCACAATACATACCAGGATGAACTGTTACACTTAGATTTCTAATAAATAAATAACGACTTCGACGAATTGCTGTTTCTGTAGCTCAATGATCCTACTTCGATCAAGATTTCATAAAATCAGAGATTGGATTTGTTCTGTTTGCTCTATATATCATAACAATTTAGGAGTAGCAAGTCTGAGGAAAGTGATGTCTCTCCTCTATAGTTATAGCGCATCATATTATTTTCAGAAGATGAGGACCAGTAAATACGTGTTATTGACTCGACCCTAGGCCGATATGTAACAGCGTCGCCCATTTGTTCAACTAAAGTGCTACGTTTTGGGGAGGTGTTACAGAATACTAACCAGAATAACGCGATGATAAGAAGGAAATAAAAATCCGGAAAATTATCAGGTAATAAAATCCAGTGTATGCAAAATAAAAAGAATAAGTAATATTCTATCGGCTCTAAACGAGCAAATTACATGCGGCGTATATATTTTGTGTTTAAAATTTTGGCTTTGTTAATACCGTCGTCTCCTTTAAAATGTGATCTCTTCCGTTCCCGGCATTTTGCTTATGGCTGGACATTCGAGAAAGTCGTGTATTCTTATCTATGATTTTTGTTTAATGGTGACAAATTGACGTTGACGTTTTGTGTAGCTATAGACTAGAGAGAACACGCATGTCTCAAATCTCCTTTAAGAATGCTAGGAAAACAAATTGTACATCTTTACCGTTGTGTCCAGGTATCGGCTGCTATAAGGTATCAGAGGTGAACACATGCTTCATTTTCTGATCAGCTGCTGTTTTGCAAACCTCAGAACTCGCGGCTCATCAGGTCTTGTTCCACTGGCTTCCTATGTGTGGCAGCTGCTGTTTTAAGGGGAGGGGGAAAGACTAGTATTGTTTTCTTTGTTTCTTTGTCTCAGATATTTGTTAGTGGTAGTGACTTAAAAAAAAAAATGTAAACAGCTGCAACGTGGACAAACTAATTATGGCTTCAACCGTTGCGATATTCTGTAGCTTTTTTGTAAATCTTGCTGATGCTGATCTAGGTGGAGAACATTTAAGCCCTTCAGTTTAATTATGTCATCAGTCACCAGGAACTGAAGTTTTTCGTATTAACGATTTTCTTCTATTCAGTATTTTTGTTTGAACTGATATGCATTGATTCTTTAGTCTTCTTCTACTTGTCTGATATTTTTTCTGGTTATTTGTCAGGTCTCTATTTAATCTAGCTCTGTTTCGACTAAACAGGATGCGCGTGTATTAAAAGGTAGAAATAATAATATATTAACGTAACTCTTAACTCTTCGTAGACTGCCTTTCAATCTAGATGGAAAGCATTTTAGCCTTTCTTTGATTATGCTATTAGTTACCAAGAACTGAAAGAGTTACCGACAGGGACGGAGTTTAAAAGTCCGTTTTTCGTATTCACGAGTTTCGTCTGTTAGCAAGTTTGAGCTGATTGAAAGGAAGTCTACGAAGAGTTGAGAGTTACGTTAATATATTATTATTTCTACCTTTTTGTACACGCGCATCCGGTTTAGTCGAAACAGAGCTAGATTAAACAGAGTCCTGAGAAATAAACAGAAAAAGTAACCAGTAGAAGGAACCTAAAGAATCAATGCAAATTTTAATGTTTCGCTGGGGAGAATGGTTTGACTGCTTGATGGTGAATAATTATAAATTTATAATGAAGGCATATGGCCAAGTAAATATGAAACTGTTTTTCAGTCGGAAAATAGGGTAATACATTTGTGTCCTATATTTTGGAGCCGTTCTTCCAGACCTGTTTGAGTTTTCAATCGATAATTACACGAAAATGTTTGCAGCAAAAAATCTTACACTTCTACACGTTGTTTCTTACTTGATGCTTTGTTTACATGAATTTTTTCAGCAAGATATCTTGAAAAGCAGAAGATTTACAATGCTTTAAATGTTTGGTGTGTATAGGACATATATGTATTACCGAAAATAGTGTCAAATGTGCCCTACGATGAAGTTTACTGCGATATAATGTGGTCTGAATTATTTCTCAAACGATGGGCTGAGAGGCTGTTTCTGCGTAGTTTTTTGTTTTCGTTCTTTTTTCTTTAACTGCTGACTTTTTTAGTGCTTTGGTGTATCGTGCATTAGGAAGTAAGGTGTCATATCTCTGTGTCAAAACCTGTATAAAGTACATACAGGACTTGACTCACAATTTGCAACTCACAAGCCGAAATGTCCCCCGGCCCATGAATTAGTCTCTTATAAGGAGTCGCTAAACGTTATTCAATTTATCGATCTTAGAATTTCAGTACTTTTTTTTTAATCAAGAACGTAGTCCCTTGCTGTCCTCCTTTGTCTTTTTACACTTGTCTTTTTATTTAGTTTGACACTGGCCTTTTTTTTCGCGCTTCATCGCGTTATGCAGTTGAGGGACAGGTCTTCATTCTATTATCTGGCTGTTTCCACGAACGGGCAAGATGAGGTCAATCCTGAGTTCTGATTGGCTATCCGAGTAGACAAGATGTGCTTATCTTTCCACTCGAGATTTCCCACTTAATCGCTCGAAACAAAGAAAAAAAAAAATGGCTGTGTAATTCCTTAATTGATCAAGCTTAGTCAGTAACGCTTGTATAAACTATATCTACGCCGATGTCATGTATTCCGGCGGATGTGTCTTTTCTGAGAAAGCGGAGGATCCCAAATAGCATATTTAATGTCGTTAGGTAAGAACGGGTTTAATTCCAGCAGCCACATGCATTCCAGGCGTCTAGCCAACCAGAGCCAATTTTATCGTGATCTATTCAAATGAATGGATTGCCTTTATGTTGTCTTTAATAGTTTTGTCCAGGGCCTTAGGATCAAGCCAGCTCCACATGTCTTTTCCCTTATCTTTCTACCTAGTCTGTAGGCTTGGACATTGCTACGCTTTTATTTGAGTCTTATCTTCTTCACTCTGTCTGACGCATAACCCCTCCACAGAGCTTTTCCTCATTTCTCTATTCGCTGCGACAGCTCTTTTTTCCACCAACGACTTCCATCCAGCCTTTCTCCTCCTCCCCCTCCTCCTCCTCTCTCTCCTCTCTGCTTTTCCAGCCTTCTTTACTGGCATTTCCTTGTAGCTTACAGATTACCTCAAAGGATTGCTTTATTTCTGATCAGGGACCAAATATTGCGACATTAAAAGCCAAGCATCTTACGCTATAAAGGAAAAATCTATAATATATGAGGCGGTAAAGAAAAACGTGACTCCCAGATTACAGAGCAGAATTTGGCTTCCTGAAGTAATGGAGTCAATTATCATTATTCGGTAACGTCAGTTAGAATATTCTGGAGCCTTGTAGATGCATAAAATATGAATTTTTTTTGAATAAGAGCAAAAAAAAAACAAGACAAAGAACTAACGTAGCCATAGTAAGCTCTCAGCAAACAAAAACAAATGTCAAAAAGGTAAATTATTAATCCGGAGGGAACAATTTCCAATTTGCATAAGAGTCACGATTGAGCAATGGCGCGTTACAAACTGTTAGCGACATCAGCGGAGATTAGAACTGTTCAGCCTACAAATATTGTTTGACGTGATATCAAAGGATCTTAATTTTTGGAAGGATGTTTTTGATCTCACTGAAGTGAATTATGAAGTAAATTTGTCATCGTGGCATAATAAAATGAAGGTAAGGCCAAAGTTAATCCTTTAATTACCCTCGGTATTAAGCCAGTGTCGAGAATAAAACTCGTTTCTCAGTAGGCAGGAATCTGTGTCACTTCAATGCACTGCAAGAAAATAAGAGGAATCTAAGGCAGAGAGCCAGAGTTAAACCTAAAAGGATCCATCTCATCAATATTCTCGGAAAGCTTTTATGTTTTGAATGCACGTAGTGTTATAAGAACGATTGCATATTAGATACGTCTTGATGTAAAATGCAATTAAGAGTTATTAGATAACCAGTATTCTGAAGAAATTGAGCGGTAAAGACGATGAGCCTTGGCTGATTTTATGACCAGAAATTTCACAGAATATTTTAAGTGATAAGGAGTGCAGTTTGTCTGAAACTCGCGGATTTGATTTAAAGTGAATCTCAGTCACAATTTTCGATTTGAATATTTACGAAGCAAGGATCATATAGAGTATATATGGGTACACTACATATTTAAAGAAAAAAAGAACAACATGCGTACAACAACCAAATAATTCTGTTACAAGCTAGTACGATTATACGCCAGGTAGGCCAGGTCTGGGCTTTCGGCTGCACCAACTTCTGCAGAGCCCGGTGACTGGGGCCGTTTGCACCGAGCTAAGAAACACCGTATGCGCCCTCTATCACGGTAGCTCCTTATGGGTTGACCTGGTAAAGAAGAATAAAAGCAGTTAGTTTTTGCTTTGATTTTAAGTAATTATGATAGTTTTTGTAGCCGATAAAACTATATTTACCTTGGGACTTATGGTGCACACCCAATCAGTTGCGTTGGCTCGACGATGTTTAACACCATAGCTGTATCCACGGCTGTCGATCAACTTCGCTTTGCCCTTCGGGGTTGAGTCGCTGATAAGCTCGAACTGAGGTGACTGAAAAATGGGTATCATCTTCTCTGGCCGACGGTTCAGCAATACACGACTCATCCAGGGCTGGATCGTCAACAGGTTGATAGTTTACTGGCTGATAGATGGATGATACATCGAAGACAGGTAAGTCAGAAAAAGGAGGCTCGTAGACAGTGGATTCCAAGTTGTCAAAGGAAACTGGAGTGCTTTCGTCAAGAGGGACGGTCTCGCAGGCTGATCAGCGCCAGTCGATGGAAATGTATTTCTTTTTGGTGTTTAATTAGGTTGCTTAGTGTGGGTTCCCATTGGGATAATCAGGGCTTTATATACCACTCCTTGTGAATATCACACTACTTGACGCCGTCCAGTTCACTCGGAGCCGGTTTTTCCTTATCGTTGATTTCGCCGTTTACAATAACGTGTGACATGTTCTTGATATTTTCTCTGCCTTGTAACCTGTATTCAGCGTTTCCCAAATTCTTGTGAATAAACCTGATCGTGGCTGGCGGCTCCCTCCACTATTTGTTGTACTGCTTGTCTCGGAATGGTTTCCGCACAGGTCCCTACTTCATTATGCATTCTGTAACTATACTATTTCGTTCTTCGAACACAAGAAATATTTGCACGTGCATTACACCAGACAAGACAGCTTCAGCATGCATAATGAAGTAGGGACCTGTGCGGAAATCATTCCCTTGTCTCCTCCACTTATAATAGAAATGTTTTCTATTCGGCTGAGCGAAGCGAAATAGAATAGAACCACCGTTGTTCACTGCGCTACGGTAATCAAACTGAGATACTCCGGTGCCACAGGTTCCAGCAGTGTAGCAGGTCTCCTAAGCCTCTCATTTGAATAAACCTCTATGTGTAACGTTTCCATTGTTTCAGGGCTAGGAGCATTGTTTGTTTTGTTTGTTTTATTGTCCTTTGCTTGGGTATCGAACCAATAGTAGAAGACCTTATGACAGTTGCTACATCGCCCACCGGTTCGGTGTTGCCAACGCCAGCAACCATCATATTGGAGGCCTTCTTGACGGGAACGGAAAGTCTTTTGACAGCACAGGCGGCCCAAGCTCACAATGCGAGGCGTTTTTTTTTTAATCTTTACGTGAACGCGAACGTTGAGCGCGCGAAACTTGACACAGTTACCGCCGACATCTACTATTACATAGCGACCGAGTTTGGTTACGTGACCTTCGCCTTGCAGTATGTGGT
Organism: Ricordea florida; assembly: GCA_949710005.1. NCBI lineage: Eukaryota > Metazoa > Cnidaria > Anthozoa > Corallimorpharia > Ricordeidae > Ricordea > Ricordea florida. Next base: position 17,198,756 of record OX453280.1, read on the forward strand.
GGTGTTGTGTTACAACGGTTTGAATTTATAAAGGTTTGTATGAGGAAAAATGGTAATCGACATTATCAGATTATAGCTGAAATTTTGTAGAGGAAAACCAAAAAGCGACAACTTGCTTAAAAGGCTTCGGATCGAGCTGAGAAGCGAGATGACAATAGAAAAGACAACAAGGCATTGAGGTGAGTCATTTTTATTGCAAAAATACCAAAATTTCAGCTCTAATGTCGATTACCGTTTTCCCCATACAAACCTTTATAAACGTTCGCATAAAGATTAAAAAAATAAAAAAACTCCTCGCATTGTGAGCTTGGGCCGCCTGTGTTCACAGGAAATACACTCGAAAGCCGACATGATAATATAACTGGATAGCGATAACTAGATGACTCGATAACGTATTAACTCAACTAGCGGGTGTTGTAGCGATTTAAACACTCATAACAAAGTTCCCCTTTTATAATACATCCCTTGGATAGAAAATGTCACTTGGAATATAACACGTCATTTGATTGGATGTCTTTTTTTTTAAATACTTAGTTTCTCAGTGATGATGCGCAATTAAAACCGTAGCCGATCGGGAGCCAATGAGAAGTCGGTAATTTGAGAGATCAGTTTCGGATGAGTTAATCCGTTAGTAAACAACGGCTGCCAACTAAGCATATATATATTTTTTATAATTTTTTTATTTTTTTTCTTTTAAGAATAAGTACATGGAATAACAAATAACCTAAACCATACATCTCACGATATATAATTCACGATACAAAAAAAGAAAACGAAAAAGGAAAACGAGGAGACAAATGTGGAGGACGCCCACCCTAAGAGCTCATGCACTGCAAAAGCCTTTCCCACTTACTTAAATGTTTCGTTAATTTGTTCCGCCTTCTTGCTATTTTATGTTCAACTTGGTAAACAGCCTTAATCTTGACCTTATAAACACGCAAAGATGGATGAACTCTATTTAACTTTCATTCATAGATATGGAATTTGGCTTCAAGTATCAGGTGATTTACAATATTAAAATCATCTCCTATATTGAAAATTCCAAACAAAACATCCATTAACGAAAAGGGTTGCAATTTAATATTACAATTTCTAAGCCAAGAACGAAAAGCTTCCCAAAACATTTTTGTAATGTTGCAATTAAAAAATAAATGTTCAATAGATTCTATTTCTGTTTCGCAAAAAGAACAGAAAGGTGAATCAATCATTTTTAATCTATACAGCTTCTCATTTGTAAACACTATATTATTCAGAATTTTATATCGGAATTCTCAAATTCTGTTCTCTATTGTAACAGTGAAAAGTAACTAAGCATATGAAAATTCGTATAATCGCAAAAACCACTGCTACTGGATTATATATGACGTCCCAATATTATTTAATCTACGCGTCATAGACAACTACAATTCTTCCTCATCTTATCGTTGAAGCGGTTTCTACAGAATAATCAAATATAGAAATGCTAAACAAGGTGAAACTAATTAAAGGACAATGAAATAGAAACTTACTTGGATAGTGCATTGTCCAGGCCTGACTAACAACCACTATTATGTGTCAAAAGCACATGGCATGCCCAAAGATGGAAAACAATAAGCATGCAAAATGTGAAATAAGGTGGGAGGGGTAGCTCGCATCCACAATTCGTCTGCTAAAAAAGTGTTTTGATTTCATGGCGGCGTAAGGGAAAATTGTTCCTCAATTGTAAGCTTTTACGTCAACGAAAATAAGTGAGGTGCAAATGTTTTCAGCGGAGTCGTTTTAAGATTAGGAGTTGCAGAATTCTTTGTTCTTTAACTCGAAGAATTCTTTGACCGAATTCGTTCTCAGTAAACGTATTTCTTGTCTGTGATTCCTTTGTAAATTTTTTAGTCCCGTCGAATGATATGTAGCGAAACGACTTCGTAGCGAAACTAGAATTCATTTTTATTTTATAATAATTTGTCAAATTACACAAACTATGAAAGAATAATTAGAGGAATTTTGAAATAGTAAAAGGCAAAGAATCCTGAACTGATGAAACCACGAGGCTTATACAGAATCAGGATTCCTCAAAACAAGAACCATAAGATAGATTAAACTGGAACAACAATGTGGACAAACGTAGCAATGAGATAAATGACAATGAAATTTATACTAACTTATAAGGAATTCCTTTTAAAAGCTTTTTTTCTTAAATAAAAGAGAGAAGAAGAACAAGCAATCTCAGGAGTAAGTGAATTAAAAAACTTTGAGCCTTGATAGAAAACAGAAAATTTCCTGATATTGGTTCTACACAGAGGTAAATGAAAAGAGCAAGCATTTCTGGTGTTATAGCTATGGATCTGATTGTTTCTTAGAACGTTATGAAATTTAGTAGGTAGTGCAGAGTTTATAAACGAGAAAAGCCATTTTATCGTAAAACTCTCTGACTATACTGTGAAGCGACCGGACTATATAGTGGAACGATTTGTCTATATCAGGCGTGGAACCGTGATCTGACTTTTCGTGGAACGATCTGCTTTTATTTTGGAACGATCTGATCATGGAACGAAATGACCGGATACGGCTTAGTGTGCAGGCAAGCAAACCCGCAGCTAGCTGATGATCTATCTAAACAAAAGGAGTGCGAGAGAACGTTTAACTAAGAGACGCAGGTCACCTGGCTGGTGTTAAAGAAAAAACGTTAAAATAAAAAAAAAAGAAAACAACAACAACAACAATAAAAACAACCAGAGTGAATTTTTTTAAAAAAAGAATTAAAGTTACAGTGAGGGTAGCGTCATTTTAGGGTCAATGCTTATGCTGTGAACAGTTAATGTCACTGACATTGATACGCACACCAGTAATTATTTAATTCTGATAAACATTTCAGACAAAGAAACAAGGGCAGCATAAAGTAGCACGGGTGTTTTTCAGTTCACCTTTTGGGGGACTGGAGGAAGAGAGAGAAGAACTAACAAAAAAGTACTGGCCTCAGTTGTCGTCTATGTGCAAGAAAGCTGGATATGAGTTTGTTCCTGTCGATATGAGGTGGGGAATCACCTCTGAAATGTCCTCAAATGCAGCAACGATTGAAATATGTTTGCGGGAAATGGACAGGTCAGACATGATTGTTGGCTTCTTTGGACAGGTAAGGCACGGTTAGCTGTAATTATTGAAACAAAATTCCATCCTTTCCATAGCAAGTCCTGTTTATCCTGTTGGTCTTGTTTGACCTGTTTGTCTTGTTTGTCCTGTTAATCCTCTTTGTCCTGTTAGACCTCTCTCTCCTGATCATTGGTTCAGTGGCCATTCAAGGCGTTTCTCTAAACAGTTAGTATTTCTTTACGGTTTATTCTAGAGATATGGCTGGCACGGGTTAGACGCTCTTTTGCAGAAGAGCTTTGACGTTGCTGCTGTGAAATATCCTTGGCTGAATGATTACAGAGAGAAAGCAGTAACAGAGCTGGAGTTCTTGCATGGCCACCTCAGAGACCCCGGCAAGAGAGCAGCTTGTTTCTTTTTCAGAGATAAGGTTTGCCATGATACCTTCACATGTCGACATTACTTAAGTCATTCACTGTTAGCTGGTGTGTACCACCTTGCATTAGTTTAAGAACGAAAAGCTCGTAACACAGTTTGGTCTCTCCTTAGAGGCTACACTTAGCTCCAAAGGCAACTTGGTACTGATTCAAAACAAGAGTTTCTTCCATTTTTCCACTGCTAGAAAAGAACATCGTACAAATGTTGCGACGTTTGGGCGTGTATACTTTCTATCAATCCTCTTGAAATTATGCTTACCAACAAAAAACAGAAAATGTTAAACTTCTGGCACAAAGGTAGGTCAAAGGCGCTTAAGAGCTGTGGCCGCCAACGTGAGACGTTTTTAATGCAGCGGTACTTTTTTACGTGAAAAGGTCAATTGATTCACGAATATACTTGTAATTCATAACCAGGCTTATGATGATATGAAATTGGAGGAAGCTGAACAAGCAGGAGATGAGAGACAGGCGCGGAAGTTTCGCTCGTCTACAGATGGACCAAAAGCTGCTAAGTACCTGGCAGACTTAAAGACGAGAATTCAAGAAACAGAGGACAAGGTAAAAAATATGTAATCTCATCAGTTAAGTTACGGATATGACCCTTGAACCCTCAACACCGTTAACATTGCTATTCATGACCCCTTAGTGCTTGGCCGTGAACATGAACTACAAAACACCACAGGAAGGAGCCAGGCTTATGTATGAAACAATTGCAAATTACTTGCGAGATGTACTATTGGCCCAGTCGTATCGGAATATGACCCCCTTGGAAGAGGAAAGAGCTCGACAAGACGTGTTCCGTGTAAGTCGGCTGGCCATGGGTGGAGTGTTCGTGGGAGGGGAAAATTACATGGATCAGATTGATAGACACATCGAGGAAGAAGGCAAAGAGCAGCTAGGCAAGGATGCAAAGCATCTCGTGGTTCATGGAGACGCAGGTTAGACTAAAGTTTCTTAATGCCAGGAAAAGTACATAATAACACAAAAAGGCAAACCCTGATGCCTCCACGGAAAAAAATCAACAGTTTTAAAATCTGTACTATTCTTAGCATATTGGATCAAAAAGTACAACCGACTTCTTGATAAGACTTATCGTGGTACTGGTCCCAAGGTAAAGAGGTTTCTATGGTATGGGAGTCTCCTGGATGTGCAACAGTCCAAGAAGTGATTTCTTTTCATATCTGCCTGCTCTTGTATTTTGATTTATCAGTGGTTTACCCAAGGCTAGTTGATCCTTTTTCTTCTGGGAGCTTTATCATCGCTTACAAGTAAATTTTGTATTGATGTTGATGTGGTTGTTAACGTAAATTGTCTTTCAGTAAGATAATTAACAGTCTCCTTCGACGGATATTCAGGTTCTGGCAAATCCTGCCTGCTGGGCAATTGGTCCTTACGTCACCAGGAGCGATTCTCGAAGGATGCAGTAGTGTATCATTTTGCCGGATGCTCCGGGGATAGTACGGGTGAGATACTTTGAGCCTGCTGCATTGTTAGTCTTAAGTAGGGCATAACAAACTTTTCTGACTTGAATGGACTCGTTCTTTAGCTAGTTGCCATGTATCACTATCATAAACCCCATCCTCTATGGTAGCTCTATCTGGGAGAGGCATAAAGCTTAACAGGAGCCCATGCGTTTTAGCTGAATTTAACCAATGTAGGCTCTTCAAATTACAAAAAAGGGGCTGCTCGAGTCATTCTCAGTGAGCTGCATCATAAATTACTTGCCATATAAAGATCAATGAATGCCTCTTCTTGACAAAGCTGCTTAAGGCACAGAGCCCTGAGTATTTGCATTTGGACTCACCTCAGCCCTCTATTCAGGTCAAACATTTTACTGTCCTCGGTTTAATAAAAGCTAACACAGGAAGGACCTTGTTTTAAGTGATACAGGAAGTCTTTAAATCTGCCCAAATGCGAACGGGGTCTTACCTTGGCCGTGTGAATGTTAGCAATTGCAAGTCACAGACACTTTCATTGCCTTGTGTCTCTTTGCTTTTCTAGTATATTTTTCACTCTCGCCATAGAGTATCTTTATTATTATAATTGACATTAGTATAATAAGTATTATAATATTATTATTATTACTATTATTATGACATTTATTTTTAGTATTATCTGTAAGTATAGCTTTCTTATGCATGTTACATGTGTGCAAATATCACGTTATGATATTTACACTTGTCTTGAATTCACTTGAGTAAGCACTGCGAAGAATCAATGTTGTTTTTGAAACTTTTCATGATTTAACGTGGAGTAAAAATTATCACTGATACAACAATTGCAGTGCCACGAAAGATATTAAAAAGGCTGTTGGATGAACTAAATGAATGGTACAAAGATAGGACTGAAGGGGAGCAAAGCGACAAAGGCAAACAGGATACAAGCACGACTCACGACGGGGAAATTCGAGATCTTCTCCGGGATCTAGCAGAGTCAATGCAAGAAATATCCCGTGAAGGATACCGCATCATTGTCATCATAGACGCTCTGAACAAAGTGGAAGACTTCGGTCAAACGTTCAAGGTAACGTGCAGACATCAAACACTTGTGTGAGAAATACCATGTCAGTATGAATTGGGTTGGCGTTGACAAGACAGATAAATTGTGATTAAAGCTTTCATGTCTGTTTGTACGTGGATTTCAATAGATAATGAAAGGTAATTGGATATATCAGTAGTTGAACTGCTTAGCTTTGTTTAAAGACGAAGGATTACAAACCCAAAGTTTATACTCTATAAAAAGTTAAGGGAAAACATACTGCATACGTTATTGTCTGACTAATTTGTTAACTTACAATCTGATTGGTCATTCAAGGGCGTATATACATATATATATACCGATTGAGAGACCGCCCTGATGTAGCTGCCTAAAATATAACATCTGAAATTGCATGAAATGTTTGCCTCTAATAGACCGTCCAGTAAGCTTTGTTAAATCAAGTAGCAAATATTCCGCTCCAGTGTATGTGATCCCCATTATTGCCTGGTGTGGAGAATTTCACACTTCATCAAATAATGCGTCAGTGGACAAAAAACCTCGAGTTTGACTAATTATTGTTAATCAGTGCAGTGCATTTAAGTACCCTTGACCGGTGAGGGAGGGACAAGTATTTACACCTCTCCAGCACCCATTTCCCCCTGACTGCATGCTAGACTGTATTTTGCATCACTTTTTCAATTCCATCGTCCATGGGCTATTGAACCAAACAAAACTAGCCGTAGAAAGGTGACTTGATAATGCATACCGCCAGGATCGCAAGGACTGTCAAAACGACCAAACAAAAAGGGAAGAGGAATTCTGCTAGCGATTGGCTCGTGATATCATTGAAGTTACATCATAGAAACGATGCACAGCTTTCAGCTTAAATTCAGTTTAAGAAAGTGAAACTTTAGTTACATATGTTCTAAATAGATAACCTGATACCAATTGACTTTTTATAGACGCTTCATTGGTTGCCAAAAATTCTACCGAAAAAGGCGCATCTAATCGTGTCTGTGACATCCTCAGATGTTGCAAAGTTAAAGGAACTCCTCGAGGAACGACGGTACAAAGCTATTCAGATCACGCCACTTAAATTGGAAGAGAGGGAACTAATAACGTTGGTAAGGTATTTTGAAGCATAACTTTTGTTTTCTATTTGCTTCCCTACAGTACACACTCATTAAACGGTTATTAACTATGTGGTGGAAATATTACCCATATCAAAATATCTATCTTTTTTTGGGGGCAGACCACCCTCAAAGTGCGAGGAAAAGCTTTGTCTTCAGAACAAAAGGAGAAAGTGTTGAAGAGAAAGCAAACAGAGAATCCTTTGTATCTAAAGACCTTACTGCAGGTAAAGACGCAACATTTATTTTCCACTTACCAGTTTACAGTCACGCATATTATGGTATTTATTGCATTACAAAGACAATTTAAAAGCATGATTGTCTAAAGTCGTGCGGCATTAGCTTGCCGACTTGGGAAGGCCAGGCGCGCAACAGAGCTGGGTGGAGAGGGAGTGAAGACCTTTGAGCGTGAGCGTCGCCGCAAACTGGAGGAAAAGCGTCAGCGTCGAAACTGACAGCGTTTGGAATCCTGTCAACCGCGGCCTCCCCACTGATCTCCTGCCCTCACTGCAAAAGGGCATGCGCCTCTAGGATTGGGCTCATAAGCATCTTAGGGTTCACAAGCGAAAATGATGACAATCTTACTCGATACGAGGGATACCAGAAGAATAAAAAGATTTACTTCGTTCACTTGCGTTTCATGTGTGATTTCTCGCTCTGCAGGAACTTTGCAGTTTTGGAGAGTTTTTCCAACTTGATCAATACCTCGAGGGGCTTCTAAACGCCAAAGAGTAAGTGCTCTTGCACCTTTTTAATTTTTGACTTAATCTATTATCTTGATCATCATTTGCAAACTTTTCAGTACAAGAAAAGTGTTTGTAATGTTGAAATCTTCACAAGAACGCAATCATGCAAATGTCCGTGCTTATGCCTTGTGTGATATCGCAGGCTCCCCTGATTAAAGATAGTCATTTTGCATTGTTTCCTAAGCATAAACATATTTATTTAGTAATGTCTTGATAATCGTTGCAATACGAAAATGGAAAACGGGAAATCTGCTTAGTCATCGCGGCTGGAAGCTAGCCTACACTGAATATGAAACAGCTTGACAACCTTTCACTGCAGCTGTTTTTTGTTTTTTACAGGGGTATCTCCCGAAATGAATATAGAGTCAGCTTCGATGGTACAGTGTGTGACATTATTAATTCTTGCCTCTTTTAGCACGAAAGAACTTTTCCACAAGTTCCTGGAACGTCTGGAAAATGACTACAACCCCGAAGAATATGATGGCAACCTCATTAAAGATGTAAGCTACAGTATTTTTTTTTAATTTAAGATAGCTTAACTAATAATAATAATAATTAACTTTATTTGAGTTTCAACTGTATTTAGCACTAACGTACTAATTAGAGACACTGTAAAGTACAAATGAAATCAAATAAAATGTTGGTTTTGGTGGAGAGGGGAAAACCGGATGTACCCAGAGAAAAACCTCTCGGAGTAGACTGAGTAGAAAACAAATAAAATCAGCCAAAATATGACGCCGGGCCGGGAATCGAACTCGGGCCACATTGGTGGAAGGCGAGCGCTCTCAAAACTGCGCCAACACTGCTCCCCTTAGTATCACACGTTTTCGGGATGAAGGTTAGATGAGACAAGAAAAGTCAAATTAGTAAAACGCTATATATTCCAAACTTATTTAACAATATAAGAAATTGTATGCAACTGCGCACGTAGATCATTGTGATGAACCATAAGATAACATAAATTATAAGGGAAGCGTCGGTGGTAAAATTGATGCAAGTTGTAACAATTGTAATTACCCATAATATTAACTTGATAGGTCCAGCCTAAACATTAGCATGACAATGCCTATATTAAGTGTTGGGTTTTGGTAACTGATTGCTGATGACGTACCCCAAACTGAGACCTTCTCCTGTGTAGATACTGTTCAATCGTTGTGTATAACTCTTCAATTCTAGCTAGACATCTGCCGTAAATTGTAAACAAAAAGGAAGAGCATGATAAAAATCAGACTTGAAACGCAAGAGAAAATGAGGAAAGAGAATATGACCCCGTCTGATATGATAAGGGAACAGAATCTATTTTTAGCGCGGAATCTATTTATATCTAGTTCCATGGCTGCGGAGTTTCCCCATGGCGCATTGAAATTACAACCACGTGATGAGAAGGACATTAGCCATTGGTCAATTAAAATAGTTTTCGGATCTAAAAATAGATTATCTCCCATTATCATAGTAGGAGAACCCAGTATGGAAGATACGTTCTCTTACCTCATTTTCTCTCGTGAAAGGTGTATAAGGGAGTAGTGCATAGCCAAGAGTCAAGGAAACATTGGAATCTTAACCACTCGTGTCCTGGATTTCAAATCGTTAATCGTACATAGCAAATAAACGAATACAGTAGAAACAGTGGAGGTGAACTACAGTTTAAGAGCGATGTTGTACCCACAGAGTAGTGTATAACGTGCGTATTACCCAAATTGTTTGCTTTCTTGATATAATTCGCGTTCGATTATTCAATGCGCTTCGTTCTTACGTTCACAAAAGGCAAGAAAATAATTGGAATCCTTCCTTTTTTTGCTAAAAATTTACACTTACCGTTCATATTTTTTTCATCATTTATTCAGATTATGTTTCATTTTCCATTGCTAGAACACGAATGAAGAGATTTAGGAGTAAAGACCATTAAGCAACTGCCATATATAATTACAGGGTGGCAGAGATATACACTAAAATGACGCTTGTTGAGTCCGTAGCAAATCTTTTGTATGTTATTAGGGGCAGAGTGGGCGTGGCTCAACACCGCTTGCGATATTCCTATTTTCAGATCATGTGTAGTATCGTAGTGTCAAGGCAGGGCCTATCTGAGATTGAACTCAAGTCCATTCTGGGTATGACGGACCAAATGTGGTCCGTTATTTACTTTGCCATAGAAGAATTCATCTTAGAGCGGTCAGGCCTCTACGGGTAAGCCATGTTGTGTATTTAGTACTTTTTACCGCGGTAGCAACGTTAAAAAACGTCAAAGATAATGTTTTTTTTTAGAGCGTTGCCAAGATCGTGACACAAAGAAAGAGCAAGCGTTGTCTATAACTTGCTCGCAATCTGATTGGTTTATTCCCCAAAATGAGCGTTTCTGATTGGTTATTGCTTTGCGTGACACACTGACGCGAGCAGCGTTGTCTAGACTTCTTATCGACAATCAGATTGCAAGATTAGTAGCAATTATGGTTAAAAGGTCTGTTTGGGAAGAGGAACGCTACTGGAAATTGTCTCCTTGATAAACTAAAAAACAGCCAACGTTCATCCATACCATGCAAGATCAACGGTCCCAGTTCGGAAATTGTTCATGTAAAAACCTCCAGACTACAAATACTTTAGCGTTCCTTCTCCAGATTTGGTGTAAAATTGTAGAATAAGATACCATGCCATGTTAGAGATTTGCCAAAGTAAACAGTAAACGAGAAACCACTGACGAAGTACGTCTCTAGGAGTGATAGCTTTCGATGGTCTCTCCCTTATTATTGCAGCTCCCTCATTTAATTATTAATTCACTATGATCCTCATTTGGTGTTCATCTGGCTATTTTAACAGTACTTGCTCTTTTCATTTTAGGCTCTCGTACGACGAACTTTCTCTCGCTGTGGAGGAAAAATATTGCACAGACGAAAACATAAAGAAACACTACGCTATGCTTGAAGTGAAATACTTTGAAGCAAGACTGTCAGTAAGGGATTTTCAGTTCGCTTTGTTTTACAATGTCAAAATATACCTCCTTAATTAGAACTCGTCTATTTCCCTGAACTGAATTTTCATTATTTTAGGAGAGAAGTTTGGAATATGATACTCCAGTTCCAAAGCGGATATACACCGAGCTACCATGGCTTCTCGAGAAATATGGCGAGAAAGAAAAATTAGTGAAGTGCTTGTGTAATCCTTCCATGTTCTGGTCGCTTTACATGTTAGTATTAGACGCTCATCGCTGTATTCGAACAATTTTTATTAATTTATTAAGCTTTTTGTTTAGTTAGTGCTACATGTAGCTTGTTTTGATAAAGACTTATCTTACATGCAGTACCCAGGCAGTAATTCACCTTATTCCAAATTGGCGGCCATTTATTATTCTTTTGTTTGCATGTTAATTAGCCCTCTTTGCATCTTTTTAACCTCAAAATTCTTTTGTATTTTTTACATGCTGGCGAGGCAAAGAGGGCTAATTAATATGCAAACAAAAGAATAATAAACTGGCCGCCATTTTGGAATAAATTGTATTTAACTACATTAAACTTGATTCAAATGAATATATGAAAGACAGTCACCATATATTTGAACTGCGGATGATCAATCGATGATCAATTAATGTCATTACATATTACTCCGCAATTCAAATATATGGTCTTTCATATATTCACTTGCATCATTCTTCTCCATCTACGGGTATAATACGAACTCACAACATGACCAGCTCCCAGTTGGCTTGATAGCGAAGTTGGTAGAGCACTGCTCCGGTATCGCAAAGGTCATGGGTTCGAATCCCGTTCAGGCCTGAGTTTTTTTCAGGCTGTAATTTCACAGCTGCTTAAGTTGTGTACATAACTGCGATGATCAATTAATGTCATTATACATTAAACTTTATCACATAAGATAATCAAATTGCACGGCTCATGATAGAGTGCGAGTTGTTTTCTACTAATCTTGACTTTTTTTTGATTAACAGCGGCGAAAACAAGTACGACTTAGTGAGTTACTGGAATTCGACTGATTTATCTGGAGAGGAGATAACAGATCTGTACCAAAAAGCTGCTGATGATCAACTTGCTTTGTTATACACAAAGGAAGAGGAAAAGGGAGGACCCCGAATTAATGCCGCGAAAAAGGTAATAAGCGATCGTATTACCTGTTTAGTAGGCTGCCTGTGACTCAAAGCTATCCTCATCCTATTTATAGCTTATCAGGAGGTTGATATTAAACCAAAACAAGGACATGAGCATTAGTACAGTATTGTGCAAAGGTAATGCAAACCAAATTGAACGAATCAGTTCGCTCTTTGTCAGCTCTCTCTAAATTTCGCCGATGACTGAATTTGACCATGATGAAAGGCAGTTGAATAGATCACTGTGAGTTTGAGTTAGAGCAAGTGCCGCCAACGTACGAAAGTTTTGACCACTAGAAACAATCTGTCACAGTTATTATCCCCTGACCTTACAAAACTTAAACCAAGAAACCCAAAAGCAAGAAAGCCGAGTTTCGCTGTATGAAACAATGTTTAGTAAATCCCCCAACTCGTTCGTTTTAAGTTTTATCTAACTAGACGAGGAATGTTTTTGACAAGTCACAGCCTAAGGACTCCATACTTTACTTGTCTCTCAATTGTACCATAGTTAGTAAAAGGGGAAGAAGAGGCAAATGAAACGAAACATCGTTTAAGGAGCAAAATCGCGCTATGTCCCTGGCAGACAAAATGTCGTTCAAAATATCGCGAGGTGTCTTGAAATTTCTCCAAATTTCGCAGCCAAATTTCGTTGCTGGTTGCGAATTTTCGCGCACCGTAAACAAAAAAATCATTTCATTGAGTCTATTGTTTACGAGGCGTCGGAGATGTACAACTTTCAGCGAAATTTCGCTCATCCTTGCCGAAAATACTGGAATTTTTTCGAATTTCGTTGGCATTACTTTTGCACAATATTGTAACTATGTCAGCAAAAACGTGGATGGAAGGTTTGTGCATTTTGCTCGGTTGCTACCATCAATAATTGTAACTGTTTAACTATGACCTAGCTACGGCCTTTGAAAAGTCCATCTCTCGAGTTTCTCTTTATTTCAAACGTTTCTTTTCACGTCTCGTGATCACAGGAGTCAGTCAGTGATTAATTATAGTTCTTGAAAGTAAAATGTAATAAACTATGCTGATTTTACATAGTTGAAATTAAACGATTGATCTAGCATGGAATAATTAAAGCTCACTTCTTTGTATGTTTACAGCTGGAACCTTTCGTTTACAACCTGTCTAATTTCCAGAGCGATGCTGGCCACATAACAGCAGTCGAACCATTGGTTCAAAGAGCTTTGAGTCTACTGGTTTGTGCTTTAACAGTTTTGTAGAAAAGAAAATTCTCGCACATGTTTCGGATACCTTTTGTGGCTTTTTTGTTTCTGTCACCATGGCATCACTTTATCCAGCATGATTTAGTGGAGCATGTTGGTCATTTTTCGTGGTTAACAATATAGAAAATTAACATGTATTTGTATGACGCCTAGGTATGAAAATGTGTTCTAGTATATGTGGAATATAATCACACTTCCATCTGAGTGAATTTTGTCTAGAGTACGTTACATCAGCAAACTGCCAATCACAATGTTAGCTTCTTCCCCAGAGAAAAGGAAATGACTATGAAATATTTTCATACATGCATATACTCCCCCAAATTTTATTGAACATGAGGATCCTCAAGGCTTAGAGATCGGCGAAGTCGGCCACACTGAGATACTTGTTTATAGGCCATATTCGTGTTTCTTGTTATAGAGATCTGTCTATCAAGAAGAACAAATAAGCAACGATGCAGAGGTAGCTGAGAGGTATTGCGAGGTAGCAAACTCGCTGGCTTGTTTGTACGTGGACACAGAACAGTTTGACAAGGCCGAACCTCTTCATAGAGGGGTTTTGGAGTTAAAAGAAAAGTAAGAGAAAATATTCCTAATTAACCAAATGTTATGGTTTTCCTTCAGGTGTTTCCGGTTTTGTATCTGTCACATCCGGTAACTTGTTTCACACTTTGGTTTCGACTCCTATTCGGAAAACTAGCGTTTTTTTAGTTTTCGATTATTCGTGTCCCATTTAGTTCGTTAGTATCTTCTTGCAACTAACTCAATCTTCATGACGTTTCTAGGGTTCGACAGTTCAGCTTTGTCAGTCTGAGGGCATCCTGCTCACATTGTGAGTGCTGGCCACAGCGTCCCCATAGATTAGGCAGATCTCCTCTGCCTCTAGTTTAGTAAGACATGGCTTTTGTGAGAGAGGGTTATCTAAAGACAGAGAAAACACTTTTTTGTCGAAAATATTACAAATCTAGGCAAGCTTGGCCGCAATATTTTATGCTAAACCTGCCAAAGTAGATTTTTCTTAGTGACAAAACAAAGGTATTCTCTGTGAAAAATATGTTGAATGCTATCAAGAGAAAATGAGGAAAGAGAACATAACCCCGTCTGATATGATAAGGGACAGAATCAATTTTTAGCGCGGAATCTATTTATATCTAGTTCCATAGCTGCGAGGTTTCCCCATGGCGATTGAAATTACAACCACGTGATGAGAAGGACATCAACCGTTGGTCAGTTGAAATAGTTTCAGGATTTAAAAATGGATTCTGTCCCCTTATCATAGTAAGAGAACCCAGTCTGGAAGATGCGTTCTCTTACCTCATTTTCTCTTGATGCCATCTATTGTCAGTATATTCTTTTGGCGTGTTGTCACCATTTTTAGTGTTGACATTTTATAGTAGAATTGTTATATGATTCAGGCTTACTGTTAATAAACTTGACATCTTGTTACTTTAAATCAGATTTGCACACACTTGGCCTGACGGCTGGTCCTCTGTTGCGACATCATTGAACGGACTGGGCGTCCTTTACTACAGAACAAACAGATTTGATGAGGTTTGAGTTCCGAGTTACTGTTAAATAATGTTTTGTCTGAATACCTAGTATAAAATTGAAGTATCGATCTATTGTCATTCTCTCAAAAGGCATGTGTATGGCTTGTTATCCCCCAGACTTCACAATTAGTTCCATATATCGTGCAGGACGTTCTTTCACTTTGAATGTTCCCCAGTTGGTTTCCATTCTTTCTAAGCGCCTGGGTGCGGTAATTTCGTCGTTTTTTACGTTACGTGGTCTTGCATCGGTGTTGGTTTTGCCCCACCTTCCTCTCCTTCAGTGACCCCGGCCTTGCTTCCAAACTCCTCCCACTCTATACCATTTGCAAAATTTCCCCTTAAATCCCACTTAGCATAAGTCATAGAATAAATGTGAGGAAATATGAGTACAGTATATGACAATTTAATATTTTCTTATGTCTCCATTAAGGCCTTAGGCTATTACCAGAGATGCCTAACCCTTCATCGTAAGACCTTGGCAAGCACTCACCGATTCATTCCAGATACACTAAATAACATTGGAGCATTATACAAATCCATTGGACGGTGGGAGGACTGTGCAAAAGTTCTCGAGGAAGCTTTGCAGGTATCTGTTATCTTGATGAAGTTTAGAAAACAGGGATCGGTGTACAGTTATGACAACAGTCTTACTTAAATAGCTCGAAGCCAGTTTGCCAGGTCAATTAATAATCAGTGGATACTGTATGCTCATAAACAAAATGGAAGATAACTCTTTTCTTCTAAACGGGCAATGTAAATCTATCAAACTCAACAAAATAAACCTTTCCTATGGACTTGCATTATGCCAGGAAGACGTTGAATATGTTCGTCCACCCATAAGTAACCATTATAACTGTGGAAGTCACTTTGATACCCATTTATCAACAGCAAGGTTGTAAATTGCTTAGTCGCATGAAAGATGACCTAAAGGTGATGAAAAACCCTAGCGATAATATTATTGAGGCCAAATGAGGCCCTGTGGTCAATCATAAGCAGTGATAGATAGTTTCAGGACTTAACCTATTGTGCTTATTATTCTTATTATTCAGCTGTACGAGGAGACCTTCTTTGGACAACTTCCGCCAGACGTTGGGGGGACTTTGCTAAACCTTGGTATGGCGTACTTCAGGGTTTACGACGCGAGCAAAGCGGAACCACTGTATACGAGGCAGGTAGAGAAAACGGCTATGGGTCAGCATTTCAACTGTGGTTGAATAGATAAAGACAAAATTTTTTACCCAGTTTAATAATATCCGTCGTCCGTGCTTGGTTCTCGTTGATTATAGGAAACAGGTTATGAAAAATCGATATTGTTGCCAGGGCGAGGAGGCATGGTTAAGTAAGGCGGGAAGTTGAGAGAATGAAAAACGGCCTTGGAAAAGGCGTCAAACAACCAGGAACGTGGCTAGAGAACAACACCAAACTTAGGAATGAAATGAAACTGAAAAGGTTCTGAAATGGTTGTTTCAGTATCTAATCATTTATTGTTATTTTTTAAGGTCGTTACTTAAAATCAAGCTTTACTTCTTTAAACCTTTGCAGTGTAATGACTCTAGCTCATATTTTGACCAAGTTCATGTTTTCTTGCTTATATGTCTGATCTGACATTGCAGAGCCATTGATATCCGCACAACAGCGTATGGTCCAGATCACCATGACGTTGCTCAGAGTTTACTAAGTTACTCTGCATTCCTACTTAGCGTTGACGCAGAAAAATCAGCCGAAGCCGCCAAACGCGCAGCTGAGATCTTTGAGGTACGAAACGTTTAGTTTGAAACTATAAGAATTGCATGCGGTATGTTTGGAGTGGTTACAAGGACAACACGACCCCTGTCAAGTGGCAATGATATGCTGACTCCTCAGGTTATTAAACGATTTTTTGAACCCTTTATATAAGAATTGGACTTAGAAGTAATTTTCATTTATAGAAATTCATTTCTTCATCGGTAACGGATACTGTACGACTTCACAAGTGAGTAGTTCCCAGTTGGCTTGATGGCTCAGTTGGTTAGAGCGTTGCACCAGTCTCGCAAGGTCATGGGCTCGAATCCAGTTGAAGCCTGAATTTTTTCAGGTCAGTTACCTTGGCAACTGACTTTGCTGCTTACATAACTGCGAGGTGCTTTCATTTATTAAGTACAAATAATTTCGCAGTTGTAGTGCGCCACTAATGCTAAACAACATTGGGTTGAGGTCAGTTTAGTTCTTTTTTTCCCTTACTGGCAGTTTACCTTGAGCCTCCTTCACTACCGTAACGTCGTTTGAGTTGAAATATAATTTGATTGATGGTGTGACGAGGTGCGTACAATGTACCGGGCTAGGGTTGGGAGAAGGTACAAAAGCCAATCAATATAACGCAACAATCGCATTTTTGAAAAGAAAAGGAAACTGGATAAAAACAAAATTAGTGTCGTTTACAGTTTCCGTCATCCGAGTTTTTGTCAAGTTTACCTAACTGATAGACATCTCTGCCTCAGAAATCCTTAGGTCCAGAGCATATCAACACTCTTAACGCTCAGGAGAATACTGCCCTTGCTTTAGCTAAAGGTGGTAGATTTGAGGAAGCTCATCCCTACTTTAAGAAATCAGGTAAAATGAAAAGAGCATAGCGTATTAAACACTTATCTGCTTATCTGTCTTTACCTGGAAGCAATATCATGCATTGTTAAGCGTGTCGGACTTCCGAGCGGGAAGTCCCTGGTTATAGCCCAGGTGATAGCCCTCTATTGTTTCTTTAGACGAAATACTTAAATCCATGCTCTGTCCACCGAAGTTTATAAATGAGCTCATAACGTATTTGGGTAATGCTGCTATAGACTAATCTCCGTACATGGATGGTGACAATAAGTGAGTCATGCTACTAGAAAGTTCCGTTCGTATATCATGGACATCGTGCCGAGTTAAACATATCCGTCTTATTACACTTATATATATAGTCATTCCATTATCTCGTTACGTGTTGGGCGCGAAATAAAAAGACTTTTGTATTTCTACGAAAGAAACAAAGAAAAGTAATATTGTTTTCCTAATATATCGGTGGTATTCAGTATTTGTCATCAGTAATCTCATTTTATATCATAGCAATTTGGGAAGCTGCTGCTTTTGAATGAAACAGTAATTGGTTACCTGTCTGTATGTGAATTCAGGGGGTTTGTTCACATTGTTATTAAAACTAAACTAACTTGACAGGTAGTTGAATCACTCATCGAAGCGATTTGCTCAGTTCCTTCCATACGGTGTTTGTTAGAGTCATTGACAGCACATAAAACGGAATAGTGTAATCTGTCGGCTTTTTTTCTTTTTCTTTTTTTTTTTACAATCAACCCGAATCAAAATAAAGCATAAAAGGTATCGAAGATTTCTAACGTCTTGGTGTCAGGAATGAAGAACATATTAACCTCTCATATATATTATATATATTATACATGTCTGTACTTCTGTTTCATTTAAAAGGAGAGATAAGACATCGCAAAGGGGAAATGAACTCTTCTATCCCTGTTCTGAATGCTGCTATGGCTGATTATTATCTGAACAACGGCCATAATGAAGAAGCAAGACAGTTGTTTGAGAGGCTGGTTAGTATCGGGTTATCTAACAACGAATAATGCTATTTTGCTTTTGATCAGTGACGTTTTCAGTTACTAATGATTGTTCTTTAATCCTGAAATAACCTTTGGTGGATTTCTCCATTGTGTACTAATTCCTTTTAAGATTACTCAGGAAAAATTAAATTATGACTTTTGTTTCAAATGATTTGTTCTCCGTCCTCGAAGGCTCTATGTAACAAACGTCTTACCCAACTGATCATGAAGCAATTAGACTTTGATGTCTTTTTCAAATTGACAGTGTAATTAAATTTATTTTTAATAATTCTTTCCGGTTTGGTTGATAGGTTGGAACAAATTTTGCGTCGGATAGAGACTTTGCTGCTCTGGACTTCTTAGATGAAGACTTACTTGGAGATAAGAGACCCGAACGGCCCTATGAACAAACAGTGGATTACGGTCTAGAAAAGTTAGTAGTAGCTATATAGTCAGTAGTCAGAAGTACGGAGTATTATTAACTTACAGGTCGCATTTTGTATAGACATGGTGCACGGTGAATCTAAAATGGCGTATTTTCAAATGGTGTGATATTGATGCAATGTTAGAAACTAAAAATTCCTTTTAGAGCCTGCAGCATTTTGTGCTGGCAAGTGGCACCTGTCATTACTCGCGTCATTAATAACAAGAATTGTAGAATTTGATTATTGCCATTAACTATAATAAAATACATCTCCCGCCTTCCATCTTCTTCCAAGGGACTGAAAAAAGTCATGAAGATTGGGATTGAAGTCTTTATCGTCGGTTATAAAGAGACGAAAAATTTCGAGCAATGGCGAATCCGCGTTTGATTTAAAAAGCATAACTTTGAATTTTAAAGTGTTAAATCAATGAAAATCAAAATATCACAACAAAATCTTCAGAGAGTCTGTCTGTGTGTCAAAACGAGAACATAAAAAACAGCTCTAGCTATGACATACATCACAGTTTATTTCCGTGTTAACCTGAACAAAATACTGTGGCTTGGCGCATGCGTGAGGCCTTTACGTGGTGGTAAGTTTAAAAGGTATGTTTATTAATTACCTCCTTGCTCAACAGCCATTGATCTTAATTCATGTATATGTATTCATGTAAACGGAAGTGTTTTGGGATGAGAAACAGACTTTTTGTGAGTGTGCAACATTTTAAAACCATAGAATGAGAGAAGACAAAGGAGTATCTCTTTATTATGCAACATCAATGCTTTGTTAGTGACAAATTCTCAGATAGCCAAGTTTACAAAATAACTGGCACTGGTGTAGGTTTCCCAGGATTCAATTAGTCACAGAAGACTTGACGTCAAGCGCTTTGATTTTATAAATTACATTGAAAATGCAACGTTAAATGTGTGACGGCTGTTTTATTAAAAAGTGCCACAAGATTGTTACTCATTGCGACAAAGTCATAGCAAAGTGCCACAAAGTTATCGAGTGAGGCAGGTATCTCCCAGTGAGACGATTATTACAAAGGTAGTCTGCTCGTTATCCTATGTAACCTTAGAGTTTTTCTTACTTTGTACTCCAAGTGCAGTTTTTGACCCGATGCTTCCCACAGACGACAGATCCTTTTTACTTAGAGATATACTTTAACACAACTATTCCCAAGTCATTGATGGTTTTTGATGACCATGTCTGGTCCACTTTGTGGTTCAAGAAATTATACCACACGTTTAAACTTATGTATATATGTATAAATATATATTTTTCAAATTTTACAAAATTTTACAAAACCTTTACCTTTTCAAATTTTACAAAATAGCGTTGTCACTAAAAGTTCTGTGGAATAAACTCTAGGCGTGTTTAAGTCGGTTCCTTTAATGGAAAAGGTTTGTTTTGCACTGAAAAGGATTTTTGCTGGTTTACTTGATGTTTTTAACGTATACACTTCCTAATAGCCACTACCGCAACATTTTAAAGCTTATATGCAGTAATATTTTATATCAGGTTTCCATCCAGCGTTATGCTTTTTGGTCGAAAGCTTCCAAAGCTCGCTGTAAATGGGGATTTTCAACGAATGCTTACACGTCTTGAGAAAGGAAATTTTGGTCCAGAGAAATACAATGAGGCGTATCAGAGTTTTGTGGAGAAGCAACACAGAAAAGAGGGACTTCATATTATTGAAGCTGCTCATCAGAAATTTCCAAATGACACGGTAACAGAAACAAAATCATATTTTCTCAGCACCTGGGCACGATATAAGGCTTTTGATCATAATTTATTGTAACGTTCCTATTTAACCTGGAAGGTGTGTTAACTTATATCTATAACCAAAATAACTGGGTTTCTGAACGCGCTTAGGTAAGTTGCGCTATAAGAGGGAGGGGAGCTGACTTTTCGAACGTTGGCCCTTCGTCTTAACGAAATGTTATGTAGAACGTTGCGGGGAATTTGATGATCTTTCCATCATTTCCAAATGGATAGTTTTATTATTTGCTAAGAGTAGGGAATTTTAAGACATCATAATCAATGAGAGCTCGTCAGGTATAAGGGGTGATTAGAGAACAACTACGTTAGTAACCATCCCTACCTTAAGAGTTTTTTCGACCTCCTCTACGGGTTCGATTCCATCGGCTACAGAGAGCGAGACATGACACAGAGACGTGCTATCGTGAGGCCAAGCTCAAACAATAGATGTCTTACAATGTGCGCTTAATGTATATAGGCAAACTGTTATTGAAAAGAGAATGGAATTAATTAATTTCCATTTGTGATTGAGGTAATTTCTCATCTGTGCTATTGAAGCAGATATCCTTAAAATAAGTTGTTTCACCAGTCTTTTTTACATTGTTTAATTTTGTAATTATGTAGATATTCAGTCTGACAAGTAAATTATTGTTCCAGATAATTCTTCATAATCTGGCTACATGCCATGCGTACTTCAAGGAATACCCGAAAGCTTGTGTTCACTTTAAGAAGCTGCTTGACATGCAGCCTGATGACGCAGATGTTATGGGGGTGTATGGGCGAGTGTTGGCAATGTCAGGGAGGATAGAGGAGTCAAAAACGCAGCTTAATGTAGCGCTGTCACTTGCAGAAGAGAGAAAGCGGGACGAACTCGTGGAGCAGGTCCGTTTAAACAGTAGCTTTTTCATTTTAGTAGCACGTCTCAACGCTCACTAATTTTTTTTTTATTTTGCCTTTCCATCATAATTAACAAAATGACACTCTATTCATATTGATATACGCTTATTCTGAATCAAATGGGCAATCTTTGATCAGATTTTGCATCTGCTAGAATACTCTAGAATATAAAATAGATAGCATGAAACAAAACTAAATCTTTCATTTTTATTACTTACAGCTAAAGAGTTACCTGAAGCTGTTAGATGAGATGTGAGGAATATGGTGGTCATCATAATTGAACCAGCTGACACAGTAAATAATAATGAGCTTTTAAATCTCCCATTTTATACGACAGCACTGAATTCACTTGATACACTTTATCACATTCTTAGTTAAACTTAAATGAGAATTATATTTTTTTTCAATCTTTGATTTTTCTTAAGAAAGCCAAGTTCAATTATTTCATGAATAAATATCGATCATGGAAAATCACGTCTGGTGTTGTTTACTTGATAAATGATAGCAACAACAACAATAACAATAGCAATAACAATAATAAATCTTTATTTGCAAGCATCTTTATCCCTTAGTATGCATGCGGTATAGGTTCTGCCTATAAAAAAAGTGGAAGTAAGAAACAAAACAAAAAACAACGGACCTGTGGTCTTTTAGTGCTGGGGAACAACCGAAAATATCGGCCTCATCCATCCACCAGCTACTTTAAAGTCTTTTCCTCTTATTTCTGCTTTCTGTTGTCCATCCAAGAACAGCTCATCTCTACCAACATCATCTCCTTGTTTTCCCTGTCTACAAACCTAGCGTCGACTCAGTTGGCTCTTACTTGCAAGTGCTCCACGAAAACAGACACATCTCAATACACTGTCACCTTGTCGTCTTGGTACACTGGTCTGGGCAGAATTGGCGAAAACCAGGGTGGAATGGCATCCGCCGGCTGATAGCCCCTTAGCATCTCAAAGAATAGAATTTTGAGTGCTGCGTTGTGCCTAGCTAGCCAGGCACATGTACAGAGTTTGCATCAGTGCGCTACAGCCTGACACAAGGTGTGCGACACTTTCTTGTGCCTTTCGACATAGCCTCTGTCTTGACTGGAGCTGTTCTCCAATCTGATAGCCAAGCAAAACATTCCTCGTCCACATCCTCATCTCTCCGTCTCCCCGCTATTAACGTCCCTTGCCATCTTTCACTCTCGATCTCTGCACAGCCTCTGCCCTGGTTGACTTTCTTAATCCATTCACTGATCTTCTTTCTGTTGTGTACGTCCCCAGTTTCAGTAACCCCAACTGGTTGTGGGTACTGCAATTGTAATCGTAATCCCAGCTGCTGTGCATAGCTCTCAGCATCCTCTATCGGGATCTGCGCCCTGCACGAGTTGCCTTCTCCTCGAACTGCCTCACTAGGTGCATGGTTGGGTCATTGTTGGAATACAAGTTCATAGCTGCCTTTATTTTGATGGTCTTGTACTCTCTCTCGATGGACTTAAGGTCCCACCCTCCTAACTTCCTAGGAAGGTACAATAGATCTGTGGATCCCAACGGATGCTTAGCTCCATTAGCTCCATTCCTTACGAATCTCTTTATCTAACCTCTGCAAATCCGCAAAAGTCCATACCTAGGTCCAAATGAAGTATGTCAAAGCCGGAAGTGCGAACTGATTGATCGCCAACACTTTGTTGCATATGTCAAAGTGTAGTAAGGGTATGTTAAAGCCACACATATGCGCACTAAGGCGACATTGGTAGAAGGGATGAGACCCTGTTGCTACCAAAAAATAAAGAAAAATAGAGCTCAAAAACTAGCAGTCCTCTTTTGAGCTCTATTTTTCTATATTTGTTTTGGTAGCAATAGGGTCTTATCCCTTCTACCACTGTCGCCTTAGTGCGCATATGTGTGGCTTTAACATACCCTTACTACACTTTGACATTGTCATTTTATGCCACATCCCACAACCCTACCATTTTCCAACACTTAGTTGTAGTCTGATAACGGACTCGACCACATCAATGATAATCGTTCCAAGTACACCATCTCTGCATTCTGAAGAACTAAGCTGTCTTCATGACTAACATTCTCCAGTACTCCCAGGAATTTATATTGCAATCCTTCCTTCAGACTTTCAATCACATCTGCTTCCCTGATACCCAACTCGCCCGGTGTCTCAACCTTGCCCCGCTTCACGTGAGCCATCGCGCACTTTTGCTCGTTCCACGCTAGCCCGCCTTTCATCGCCATTATTGCATCACTCGTCACAACTTTACGTTTTCCGTGTGAAGCTGCGTATATCTTTAGATCGTCGATGTACAGAAGATCCGTGACCTTTTGGCCAATAGGTCTCAAGATTCGATCGCCTTCAGAAGCTCGCGATTTCCACACCAGAGGATTTATACTCAGCGTGAAAGCCTCGGACACAGGGCGTCGCCCTGAGGAAAGCCCTTACTAAATCTTGTTCGTTCTGATGTCTCCATCCCATTCACAGTTCTCACAGCAATCCTTGTGTTCCACTTGGCGCTTAATCTCATAATCACATCGCCCACCTAGGAAAGCGATGCAAAGAAAGCATTTGTTTCAATCAGCGGTGGTCCACGGAGTCATACGCTTTTCTTACGTCTATCCATGCCATACTCAAATTGCGACGTTATCTTTGGCTGTCCTGACATACCATGCGATCTATCAGTAGATTATCAATCGTCCCGCTACAATGCTCCTTAATTGGCGCCGCGCTGCTCTCCTTGCACCAGCCCTTACTCATCTAAATGTTTATCTACTGGCTTCAAGAGACAGGACGTGAACCACATGTATATGTTTTTAAGGAACGTTATTGGCCTTTGGCTTTCAATGGAAATTTCGCCCGGTTTTCGAATCAGCGAAGTTTTCCCCTCTGTAAACCAAGCCGGCACCTCCTGACTACTACGCGCTATAGTCTGAAAGATTTAGCAACACCCTCATGAACACAGTTCACCTTTTCCCACCAAAGGTTGACAATTCGGTCTGGGCCTCGCGTTCTCCAATTCCGTTTCTTCAGCGTTTCATCATTACCGTCATCCCTTATGCCCGCATCATAAACTTATAGAGTATTCACGCCCCTCCTGTTTATCAATGATCTTCTTAAAGTTGGAGTAAACTCCTCCAGCATCCAAAGGAACTGTTTATTCAGTTTTCTTGCCTCTTGCTGCTTTACCTTGCCTTTGCAACCTCTCTTTAGTTTTCTCAGTTTTGATATCTCCTTCTCCCTACACGATAAGATACTAGGCATGCAATCGAAAGTGTTCTGCATTCTCAACTGTGCACGATTCCTCTTCCCTTTTTTTATTTTCCCATTTGATTTTAGTGTCTCCAATTCCGCTTCAGCTTTGGAAAACTTTCCACGCATAACTTGCGCTTTCGCCTCAAACTGCCCTCTTGCCTTTGAACTCCAATTTGATCTTCCCTCCTGATCTCTTTCTCCCTACTGTTTTTTTTTCTATCCTTTGCTGATATAGAATGCAATAATGACTGAGTACACCATGCAATTCAGAAGCCATAAAAACCCAAAAGGATTCTCCACTGGGTCTGCATGGCATGGTGCTCTGTTTTAAAATTTTCCTTACAGCTGTGTTTACATTCTCAATATCTTTATTGTTCAGCTTAGTTCTCGTATCGTAGCAGCGTTCTTTAAATTCTCCCGAGACCTGGGTCACCGATGCGAGAATCAGTAGTGTTAATTTAATCAACTCAGTCATTTCAGCATTTTCCTCTAGGACTTGTGAGCTGGTCGTATGCAAATCTGCTTCAGCGGATTAAGTACTACTTTATTTTCACTTTTTCTCGGAAATATCAGCTTGTCAAGCTACTATGAAATTCGAGCTTAAATAAAGTTTATGTATGTATGTATGTATGTATGTATGTGTGTGTGTGTATGTGTGTGTGTGTGTGTGTGTGTGTGTGTATGTTTGTGTGTATGTATGTATGTACGTATGTTATAGCGTCTTGATTGGATTGTTCAACATTCACTTCGGCTCCAAAATCACATATTAAAGCATCCTTTACTTGTTCACCGGCTCTGCCTCCTAAACTGGTCACAATTTCGTCTCTAACATTCCCCAAAGTTCACTCCAGCTGAGTTCCTTGATCCCTCAGGTTCTGACAAGATAGATTCAAACCCATACAGCCTTTGATCCATTCCATAATTCCTGCATAACTTTTATGTATCTTTTCTTCCGTCCATCTGTGTTTCTAGGTGGATCATCAGATACTACCAATATCTGAGCCTCTCTCTTACACTCCAAAAAATTTCTGTTCACTTCACTCGTCCATTTCAATCCGCCCACCAATCGTTCCGCCCAACCTCTCATTGTTTCGCCTACTTCTGCACCATCCATAATTTTCTCGAAACCCAACCAATTCACTACAATCCGCTTCAGGACACCTTCTTGTTTCGTAACCAAACAATTCAACAGTACTCCGAATACTTTAGGATATATTCCGGCACCTTAGCTTGGTCAACTTTTTGTTGGAGCACGTAAGATCAATTACGCCAGAGCTTGAAACTCAAAAGTCCTTCATACTCGCCGCCATATTATTATTATTATTATTATTATTATTATTATTATTATTATCGTTATAATAATTATCATTATTACTATTGTAATTATGATAATATATACTCGCCGCCATGACTGCGAGACGGTTGATGGTGCATCTCTAATGATTGCTTTGTTATTTACATACCTATTGAAGAAGGACAAAGGACGTATGCAAGTATGAACGTTTGGATAAGTATGTATATGAATACTGTATGGCTTCACTGTTTGGTGCAACTTTTAATTAATCAAAGGGTATTTAATCAGATCACACTATGTAGACTATCCTATCACCGTACAACTTCTGAAAACGAAAAACAATCTTCAATCGTTAAGGGGAGGTTTAGTCTGCTCCGCAGCCGTTATTAGGATCGTCACGCAACGCTTCTTCCCGGTTAGTGGCTTTCACATTGAATGCGTTTCAACAAGCTGTGATCAATAAAGGAATTGCATGCACACATTTAGACACAAAATATTATAAATGTCTTGGTTCAATGGAATCCAAAAAAGTTAAAATGTAAATGATGAAATCTAAGAGGGCACTAGAAGCATGGTTGGATTTGTTAGTTTGGTCTCGAATCTATGCTACCATCCGTGGAAACGAACCGTTGCCATGTTTCAGCTTTTAAGAGATGAATGGTACTATTCCTTTATTTTTAGATACGTACAGTGTTTCTTACAAAACATTTCAACTTGGTCTTTTAGATACAATTTTCTTATCTTATATTGCTGTACCTATGAACATTAGTCACTGCTACCACATAGGTGTAATTTAGCTAAGTATGACTCATACTTACTGAAGGTTTTTCAGGATTGTGCAATAAGTATCAGGAGCGGGGTTAAAAAATCAGACGGAAGGGCATCAAGTAAAACTAAAAATTAAAACTACTCTTATTACAGGGGGGCCTAACTTTCATTTTATTTTTTATAAATTCAGGTATTTGTAACTTTGATTAATTTGCCAAGCTTTTTGTATTTAAGGAACACGATATATTCCGTAGAATATACATGTTAGATACACCAATAGTGAGGCCCTGTTAGCGGGGTGCTCATGTCCCCTGTGTGAATTTCACAAGCGGCTATGTCGACATTTTGCAAGGTTCTTATGACGCTTGTCGGAATTTACCACTAACAGGGCCTCGTCTATTTTGACACTGGTGTCACTTTCCCTATTTTGCTGGAGTAGTCGGTCGTTTGTCGCCAGTTCGTAGCTCTCGTGTCGCCGTTTCAAGGCCATGTGGCTTGTCGGAATTTACCCCTAACAGGGCCTCAATAGTATGGGGGGCGATGGTAATGGTTATGGTGGTGTGTGTTGGGGGGTGTGGGTAGGAAAAAATATCAAGAGATCAAGAGGGAGACTGATCTAATTCTGCTTAAATTGCGAACTGGGGACACTACACAATAATTTCCCCTTTGAAGCTCATTTTTCAGCCCCCCCTCCTGATAATTATTGCACAGTTCCTTAGTATCACCTGAATGGCCACAATTCAAAGTGTTGTTCCAGCACTACCTTTATACGAAACTCTGCCCTTGTCGAAAGCTTTCATGCACATTTATTACCTTTGTAGTATTTCCTCTCCAACTGAACTTGATAAATTTAGACCAATTGAAAGTTCACGGGACTCGCAGACATTATCGTTAGTGCCATTTTATCAATGAGACAACTTGACAACCTTCAAAAGAACCAACTAAGACTGTGATGACTGTGAAACCAATGCATGCGCAAAGCGCCCATGGCTACAAAGTTCGATAAAGTGGTATGTTTGTAAGTGTTCATTTAACAGATGTAGCTTATGGATTTTACGTAATCAAACTAAAATTTACTACTGACTCTTAGCTCGTTTTGTGGACCACATAAACTGACACAAGGACAGCAGCCATTACTGTCCGCCTCATTTTAGACGGAATAACGATTTTTGCTTGTACCTACGGTGCCAACACCACATTTAAGCATATTGCACTTAGCAGTGTCACCAGGCTTTATAAAATGTTCGAGTAATTGCGCGCGCTGTGATTGGTCAGTTCGAGTTCATTATAACTCCATAAAGCACTCTGCTTACGTCACGCGCGTGCATTATAACTCAACATATGCACGCAAGCTACGTCACGAAATAGGAAAACGTTTGTTTCTTGCCATAAAGGGAACGGTTTTACTTTTCATTCAGCATTTAAGCCAATAAAAAGAAAGCATGTACATGTAAGGAGAATACTTATTGTGATTAATTAAAATTCGCAATCCTTTTCTTGTTTAATATGTCTTTATGTTAATGTTGTGGTTTACATTTTATAAAAGAAATAAAAAAACGCGCCCTTCGTGCATTGTTGAGTTATATAAGCACTTGGGAATTTTTAAGAACACTCGAGAAGTGCGAGAAGCACTCGGCTGCGCCTCGTGCTTCTCTATGCACTTCTCTCGTGTTCTTAAAAATTCCCGCGTGCTTATATAACTCAACAATGCACTCGGGCGCGTTTTTTATTTCTATAATAGTCTAGATTATGATCGATCCGTGAAAAATCGAGTTGTTTACTTAATGTTCTGCTTTTTTGCTCAGAAGTCGGGGCCGTTGGGTTAATCACTGGAGTCGACCTGTCATTCGAGACACACGATCAGACTATAGTTGGAGTTTCCATTTCTGAGCATCCATTTAAAACATCATTAAACCTCAGAAGTGTAGTGGGAAACAACGGTTCTATGGTCGTTAAAAGAGGACTGTGAGCGTATCGATCTTGATGATTTATATCCTTTCCTCCAAATCCGACAGCAAGGCACAAGGCGGGCGAATCCATTACGAAACTGCTCACTCAGGAAACCGTACAACACTGGATTGACTGCACTATTGAAGTAGACAAGCACGTGACAGTAAGAGAGTAGTACCCAAATCCCCCTATGAAGGAATGAAGTACAAAGTTGATTAATATAATAGACGGACCATTAGAAAAGTGATGGGGGGGAGGTGGGGAAAAAAACCAAAAAAAAATTCATGCAAGGGAAAACTGCCAAGAAAAAAAATTCATGCAAAGAAGAAGGTAAAAACAAATTCATGCAGAAGGAAGGTCCAATTGTGACTTTTTCACACGTAGTAAAAAAAATTCGTGCAGAGGGGTTCACCTGAAAAAAAAAATTCCTGCACAAGCAGTGAGCGAAAAAAAAAATTCGTGCAAGCTGAAAATTCCCCACCCCCTCCCCCCATCACTTTTCTAATGGTCCGTCCCTAAGTTGTGTACATAACTGCGATGATCAATTAATGTCATTATAAGTGTAAAAGGGGAGGCAGACATATTCAAGACAAAGCATCAAATCTCCTGACTATCATCACATGATCTGTATTAGGAAAACAAAATGTACAAGCGAATAAGGTCTATTGCGCTGTCGAACTCATATAAATAAAAGGTAAAGGTGCAGACGGGCCAATAGCCAATAGCATGAAGCACCTGGGAGTGTTATTACTCCCTTCTGGATGGAATGCTAGCCCATCGCAGGGTCATCCCCAGCATTGTATCGCTGGTGCCCATTTATACACCTGGGTGGAGAGAGACAGTGTGGAGTAAAGTTTCTTGTCTAAAGAAACAACACAGTGCCAGCACCATGGCTCGAACTCCAAACCTCCTGCTCGGACGTCCGACACGCTAACCACTTCATTACTGTGCCTCCACAATTCATATAAATGGTCGGTAACAATTAGAAATCAGATGACGGTCGCCATGTTATGGGCCACTGGTACTAACTGATATGCCAATATTAAATATTTCGTGCTTCCTGATTTTTAACAGTTCGCTGTTTCACTTTACTCCATGACCAGCACTTCATCATTCCAGCACAACCCTCCTTAATTTCTCTCCTATGAATCCGAAAACTTTAAGACGGACAACGTGCTTTGAAAACCGTTTACTTCATGATAAATGAGCTGATTTTGCGATGGTAAACGAACGTACATGGTCTTAGGAGAAATACGTTGACTATTTTAGTCACTACTGGTTAGCCACAAGTGGTGACAGTGCAGACACGTGTCCTTATTTGACAGCGACTGTACCTCTCAGTGGCAGGTGCAGCATTTCGTACTACCTCATACAATATATGAGAAATCCTCTTACAAGTGAACTTTGGCCGAATAAAAAAATGGCCGGAGCTGTTTCCGAGAGATGTGACTGAGGTTGTTTCATTAGGGACCTGAACACTGAGGTTGCTTCATTAGGGACCTTAACACTAAGGTTGCTTCATTAGGGACCTTAACAATGAGGTTGTTTCATTAGGGACCTTAACACTGAGGTTGCTTCATTAGGGACCTTAACACTAAGGTTGCTTCATTAGGGACCTTAAGACTGAGGTTGCTTCATTAGGGACCTTAAGACCGAGGTTGTTTCATTAGGGACCTTAACACTAAGGTTGTTCCATTAGGGACCTTAAGATCGAGGTTGTTTCATTAGGGACCTTAACACTAAGGTTGTTCCATTAGGGAACTTAACACTGAGGTTGCTTCATTAGGGACCTTAACACTAAGGTTGCTTCATTAGGGACCTTAACAATGAGGTTGTTTCATTAGGGACCTTAACACTGAGGTTGCTTCATTAGGGACCTTAACACTAAGGTTGCTTCATTAGGGACCTTAAGACTGAGGTTGCTTCATTAGGGACCTTAACACTGAGGTTGTTTCATCAGGGACCTTAACACTAAGGTTGTTCCATTAGGGATCTTAACACTGAGGTTGCTTCATTAGGGACCTTAAGACCGAGGTTGTTTCATTAGGGACCTTAACACTAAGGTTGCTTCATTAGGGACCTTAAGACTGAGGTTGCTTCATTAGGGACCTTAAGATCGAGGTTGTTTCATTAGGGACCTTAACACTAAGGTTGCTTCATTGGGGACCTTAACAATGAGGTTGTTTCATTAGGAACCTTAACACTGAGGTTGCTTCATTAGGGACCTTAACACTACGGTTGCTTCATTAGGGACCTTAAGACTGAGGTTGCTTCATTAGGGACCTTAACACTGAGGTTGTTCCATTAGGGACCTTAACACTGAGGTTGCTTCATTAGGGACCTTAACACTGAGGTTGCTTCATTAGGGACCTTAACACTGAGGTTGTTTCATCAGGGACCTTAACACTGAGGTTGCTTCATTAGGGACCTTAACACTAAGGTTGCTTCATTAGGGACCTTAAGACTGAGGTTGTTTCATTAGGGACCTTGAGACTGAGGTTGCTTCATTAGGATCTTAACACTGATGTTTTTCCTCGTTTCCCTCAAACCGCAAACGGCGAAAAGTCGCGTGACTCCAATCTAACCGTCGCGTTTGACGTTAGAGGTTCAGGTTTCAATTTCGCGGACGGTGTCTAAAGGCAACTGAATTACGGTAGGTGTTCTCGCTAGTTTTACGAACATAAAGCCACGTTAGGGATTCAAATTCGCCTACTTTGAAGATCCATCTCGATGGCTAGGAGGTTCATCTGATTCAGTCTTGAGATCACAAGAATTACCAGCCGCGTTACTTGGCTGCATCGTCATAAACAAACATGGCCCTCGTACAGTAATCCATACTACGAAGACATTTGAAGGTGACAATGGTTTTAAAGTTATGTCACAGCAGACAATGAATCATCTTTTTCATGTTTATTAAAAATCAGACCTCTAGTAATGTATTTTGACAAGTTGTGCTGATTTGCATATCATAATGCTACCGTTCCATGATGCCTTGATAAAAGTAGCCCTCAAATCTTAAAGCCAGATTTGCAAATACGGCGAACGTCGAACGGTAAACTGCTAGCTGGCGTTTGCGGTTTGCGGTTTAAGAGGGGACCCTCAATCTTAAGGTCTTTAATGTGTGAACTTGGAGGCAAAAGTGCATTGTTGACCTCTTAACTTAATTGACACTGGCTATTCCCCAAATGAATGACTGATTTAAACTAAAGTGTCTCCGTTAATAGAAAGTAAAGGTTGCATGATCATGAAGCAAATTGTAGAATACATACCTAAATTCTGCGCCGTTTCCAAACTCCAACCACAGGTATGTAATATGATAGGGTAAAAAGCACAGGAAGTAAAACATAACCACCACTATTAACATTCGTACCACCTTCCCTTTGGCTTGCGCAATGCGAAATCCCTCGCTATCCGATGTTTCTCTGGCTGCCTCGTTGAGTTTCATTACTATTATAGTATAAAGCACAGCGATCATAGGTAGAGGTATAGCGTAAGACACGCAAAATGACACGACAGTGTATGTGTCCTTAAATGTTTCACTCGGCCAGCCATTCTCTGAGCACAGAACAGCTCCACGGCTCTCCTGAATACGCATGACGGCGATAATTGGAAGTCCGACAAGAGCTGCAACCAGCCAAACTAGAACGATGATAAAACGCACCTGGTAAAGGGAAATACGAGGCTCGTATGGATACGCAATGGCTCGAAAGCGATCTGAAAATAAGCGCAAAAGGTTGTTAGTAAGGTTCCTTTTACGGATGAAAACCTGTTCATTAATTAACTGCTAATAATAACACGACATAGCGTAGTCGCGAGAGTTCAATTTTATATTTTCTTCTTGTTACTATTTTTAATTTTTTGTTTTTCGTTTCTCACGTTAATTTATTATATAGATACTGATGAAATACTAGGATTTCTCTTTTTACTAAAAAATCACATGTGTATCTTCATCGCGCGCAGTGAAGATATTATTTTTATCTTTCACGTGTGAGGATATTGGTGTCACCATGGTTACTAACATGATTAGCCAATTACAAGAGAGCTTCCCGCTCAGGCGCGGGGCCGGTTCTTTTGAAATTTCATTCACAAAAATGGCTTCGAGGTGCACAGACAGTAGGTTACCGTTGACTTTCTCGATGAGCTGCCAAATTTTCACATTGATATTTTTTTCCGAGTTTGAATAGCATCCAGGAAGATTTGTCAAAGTCTCGGAAAGTGATGTTGAGACAAGAAGACCTTCTACGACTTAAAATTAGTCAAAAAGTTTCTGGTAGAAGATCGCCACAGATTTCCTCCAACTGAAACGTTACATGGCCGCTTGGGGATGCGAATTTTATCTTCTCGTGCTGAAAGTGTCTCTCACGAGTGAGCGAAGCGGACAAGTGAGAGATACTTTCAGCACTCTGAGATAAAATTCGTATCCCCAAGCGGCCATGTAATATCCTCTATATATACAACTGTGACGCATAACTAATGGTATAGTTAGGGAGCCGGGATGAGGAACTGGAAATAGCACTCGGCTGGATTGAGTTCATGTTCTGGGACCGCTCAGTAATGAAAGGGCCGAGTATGATACGTCGTTCGAGTTTTCAATACATCGGAGTCAATAGTTGGATGACACCATACACCTTATTCCAAATTGACCGGCATTTAAATATTCTTTTATTTTTATTCAAATTATCCTTTGATGCCTCGTTCTTTGGCTAAAATTCAAAAAAATACTTTACCTTGAACGAGACATCAAGGTGTAATTTAAATAAAAACAAAAGAATATATAAAAGCCGGCTATTTTGGAATAAGGCATATAACCATCTAGCATACAACTTTCAGTTTACACTTATATCTATCCATGTTTTTTAACTTTTAAATTGCGTCGTTTCCTTCTAAGCGGGGGCGTTTTCGCTACTTGGTATCTATCACAAAATAGACAGTGAGTACAGTTAACCTATAAGATTGTAGGATTCGTGATAGAGTTGATTTTAATACTAATAGTCGAAAAATAATCTCAGGCAGGAGAGGTTTTTATCTGAACACCCATTGATGAGCATCTCCCTAATGATTAGTAATCGGCTCCTGACAAATTCCATATTTCCATATTCATTTATCATAATTTGCATTACGTTCTCGAGAAACCATCGATAGGCCACAGGGATCGATCGAGTGAGAATGATCAAATTAAAGGATGACTTTTTTTATAAAGCGGGTCATCTGTTTATAATCACCAGCAGCTAAATTGGAGTCTGACCTTCATGCGTATGCGTCGATTAACGACGTTTCAATCAATTCCCTTATTATACAGTTCCGTCTTGTTGCAAATTACTAATTTTACGACACGTTGAAAAGCTCAAATCTACTTGATAGCCCCAAACTCAATTCACGTCTGTTAATATTTAGGATGTTTTGTTACTAACCAATGCTGATTCCGGCCAAAGTCCCAATGGACGCCATAACCGACATAGCTTGAGTTGCGGGAATCGTCTTGCACATAGCATATCCAAATGGCCAGTACCTCAACTCAAAGTATAGCACAGTGAACGGAATGCACAATATGCCGACACTCAAATCTGCCACTGCCAAGTTTGCAATGAGGTAACCAGTCACTGAAGAAGAAAAATTGAAGAGAAAAAATTAACCATCGCTGGCAATAAGAGAGACATTAATAGCGGACATTTTCTGGTGGTGACAAATCTCTTGAACTTAGTCTGTCTTTGAGGCTTTAAAAGTCGACAGACGTTCTGCGCATACTCTGCAAACAAAAGTACTCTGTTGAACATTAGTATAAATCTACTAGTGTTCTAGCACAAATGCCGCGCTCTGATTGTCTACGCTACCCACTATCTATTCTGTGATAGATAGTGAGGAGCGTAATGGCGGCCGCTTCTTCACGTTTTCGAAGTGTCCGTGAAGAAGATTTAGACAGTTTACTGGTCGAGTCTGTTCCAGAAAAGACAAAGTTAAGAACGACTAGTAGATTTATACTAAAACAATTAGATTATTCGCTCTCGATTTCTATGTGTGATAGTTGACTCGGGCTGTGCTCTCGTCAACTATCACGCGATAGAAATCTCAAGCTCATAATCTAATAGAAAACCGAAGTTCTCATTAAGTAATCGTCAAGTATTTAAGGGACGGACCATTAGAAAAGTGATGGGGGGGGGGGGGGGCGGGGTGGGGAAAAAACAAAAAAAAATTCATGCAAGGGAAAGTGCCAAGAAAAAAAATTCATGCAAAGAAGGAGGTAAAAAAAAATTCATGCAGAAGGAAGGTCCAATTGTGACTTTTTGACACGTAGTACAAAAAATTCGTGCAGAGGGGTTCACCTGAAAAAAAAATTCCTGCAGAAGCAGTGAGCGAGAAAAAAATTCGTGCAAGCTGAAAATCCCCCCCCCCCCCCATCACTTTTCTAATGGTCCGTCCCTAAGGAGTAATGATTTGTTACACATTACGTTTTCACGGGTAAGCAGGATGAAATTATAATGGTATATTAAAAATGGTTATATTAAGTTTGTGTTCAATGTTAATTTTTCTGAGTTGTACCATCTTTTATTGTAGATTGCATCTGTTTTGCAGGTTAGAATATGGTTTCCTTTGATTTTTCATTATTATTTTCAATAAGTTACACCATTTTCCATCATAGAATTTGTGAACACAAAAAACTTAATTGACTTAGTTATTTTAGTTATAATTAAAGGGAGTACTTTCAGCTGCCTTTAGAATTTCCTTGTGCAACCGGCAAAATTATAAGCTTTCCGAATTCCGTTCACACTATTTCACACTTTGAAAGTCTTTGTTCTTAATTTGATTAATTTCTACCCTATATTCTAACGTAGACAAGACTTTTTTTGACAGAATTTTTCATCAAATACTGATAGCCCTATCCAGTGTTTTGGAATTTGTCTCCAGTACATTAACCCTACGACAATTTTTTGCTCGAGTAAATAAAATCACAGTTTCTACGGGTTTAGCTGGCGTAACAAACCACGCGGAATGTTGGGAGAACACTCTGTCCAAGGGCTTGTAAATTAAATCGCGAGCCGCAGGCGAGTGATTTACAAGCTCTTCGAGTGTTCTCCCAATATCCTACGTGATTTATTAATAATAATAAATGTTATTTAGCCAGGGTTATCTCTTCAGCATACAACGCTGCTATCAATGATGGCCCTGGAAAAAAATAAACAAATAAAAAATAAAAATAAATAAATATATATATATTTATTATATCTGCAACCCCTGTATATGAGCAAACGCGCGCTCTGATTGGTTCCCTACTCATAGTGTATCACCTCATATACCATTGGCATGGAAAACGCCATCATGGAGGGACGATTTCTTGAATTAGACAGGGAGAAATTCAAGTCAAGCTTAAAAATCATACACCAAAAAATACTACCGAAGGAAATAAATATGGGATGAAATTATTCGACGGTAAGTGACCAAATTATAATGCGAAATTGTTTATTACGAACGAATTTCAAAGTGAAACTCTTACAAACAGCCGCCATTTTGAAAGAACTGTGAAGCCCGTAAACTGAGTTTTTATTTTATTTCTGCCTACTCTTTCCACTTTAAAATTCTCAAACTAATTTGCTAACTCGAAAAAAAAAAATTGACAACTACATTAAAGAGATGTTTAAAAACGAGCCGAACTCGTGTTTGAAACTTTTTTACACATCGGCTTTACAGTACAATATGTCGGCTCGACAACAACACGGTTCAGTTCAGAAACAATAACAAAGTCAATTCTTGTCTTACAAACTAATTAAAACTAAAACTAAAACTATTACCCCGGTAAACCCATAGAAATTGCAGTTTATTACTTTTATAAACTAACTTCAAATAAAGACAGAAAATGTTTCTCTTTTCTATGGGTTTACTGGCACAATAACCCATAGGTTTTCGACCAGTCAGTCCGATTAGTATCTGAGTTTTTTTATAATGCAGTGTATCTGTGTTAGACACTGTATTGCTCGAATAGTGCTCTAACAACTTAGAGCGGATCATTTTCTGAGTGTCACAAAAGTCAATCTATGGATCGCTTGCACACGTCATCCTTAGGTCACCGCCTACACTGTGTGGTTAAAAGCTGAACAAACTCATGAAACCCAAGGTTAATGAAGATTGCCAATATCACGTTATTACCGGCAGATACGTGCAAAGGTATGGTATAAGGTCATAACTGAGTTCATACTTGTGCATGATCAAACAGCGTCAAGTTCATGTTTGACGATAGCAGTGAGAGTGACTGTGACTTGTGTGGTGTCTGAATGCGCCTTGGACAAAATTTCGATTTAATATGTGGCACAGTATAAATTTTTAAGGAAAGGAATGTAGAAGCACATTAATTGCTCTAAGTTTTGACCCGGATTTACTATGCTTTTCTTTTATTCCTGGATATTAAATTGGAAAAATTAATTAACGCTTAAGCTAACTCAAGGTTAATTAAAAGTCAATAGCATTATCGACTAACGATTGCCGTGAGATGAAGATCAATCACGTTGTATAGTTATATATTAGCTGTTGTATGGAGTACAATGATATCAGTACGGAGGGTCATCAATAGTAGGTTATGAGGATAATTGTCGGCGTGATCAAAGCGTTCTCCATATATATATATATATATTATATATATATATATATATATATATGCGTTCACATCAATAAGGTGGCAATAGCCGTTCGTAACCTACAAACAGTCTATTGCCCTTATTTTACCCACTATGTTTAACCAAAAGCGTAATATATCACTCAATTTCATTGACTTAAACATTTCCCGAGAACTGAAGCCAGTTGAAACTCTCGCCAACCATTCCACGCTGGGTCAGACCACCCCCTTCAAGTGATCATCGGGGGCGCGAAGGGAATTATGGGTATGATTAAAGATGGCGTCTAGTTTATTCAAAAGTGAATCACCATCAGCGAGTTTTAGAAGCTTTATTCTAAAAAGAAAGATGTATTATCTTTCTAAAACAGATAATACTACCGCTATGGGATCAATATCGTCTTTTTTCCGAGAAGTGGAGGGAAGTGTGGAGACACTCGAGGAAAATTATTCGTCATCTGCTCGCTATAATGATATTCAAATGCTTGTTGGTACACGCGGCATGGTAGTACGATGCTTGAAGAAAATGCACGATAAAATAATACGCAGATTGCATCAAACAGGGTTCATACAAAAAATTGCAACCATTTTTCAAGGACTTTTCAAGGACTTTTCAAGGACTTTTCAAGGACTTTTCAAGGATCAAATGTGATTTTCAAGGACCCCAAACAGGAATTTAATTTCAGGGATGGCAAATACAAATAGACATACATGTACGCATATTCCAAACTAACAGGTTTTCAAGGCCACAAGTTTTTGCTCCACCTCCTTCTGACTTGCTGTTATCCTTAGTTAGCTTATTTTGCTGTGTTGCAAGTTCCTTGACATCAGAAAAAGAATAACAATGCAAAGCAACTTTGCTTTCGACTCCACCGCGTTCGAAGGTTGAGAAAATTCAAGGACTTTTCAAGGACTTGTAAGGAAATTCAAGGACTTTTCAAGGATAAATTGAGTTCAAGGACTTTTTAAGGACTCCCCCTAAAATTCAAGGACTTTTCAAGACTGTGCGAACCCTGATCAAAAGCCAAGTCTTGCCTCACCTTGGATGGGGAGCTTTACTATAGATGTGCCCATGGAAGTTTTTGCTATAATTGGTAAAACATTGTTCAGCACAATAATTTTGGCCACAAGTACCACGAAACGAAATGCTGCATTACTATAGAATTTACCGATCGAAGGAAGGCTGTCTTCGTCTTTGATAAACTCAATCTTGAAGGCATTCTTATAGCGAAGAAGAAACTGCTGGTGAAACATTTTCATCCAGAGAAAGATGAATCTCTGGAAAGGTGTGAAGTAGTAATTTCAAGTACAAGGCCTATGAAAATGAAATTTTACAAAAATACAGACATTGTCTGTTTATTTTCACTTTGGATACTGGAATGAATGTGGGGTAGCACAACACTAATTTCAAATGTTGAGTTGAATGACAAGGATGATCAGTTTTGTTTCATTTACATTGACAACTCATAAATTGATTTATTTCCTAACAACCACAACAAAGCAATATGATCAACCTACTCTGATATATTCTGATATAGATCTATTAATTTGAGGGCTTAGATTTCTAGAAGTACAGCTCTTGTCTATTTGAATCATTAAATTCCTAGAGCAAATATTGCACTTTGCCTCAGATGCTTCTTTTGAAAGACCACAGTAACAGTATTTGGGGTCATTCAAGCACCTCATTGGAATGTATTGTACTTTGCCTGTGCCATCTTTGGTGGATGCTTGCTTTGAAGCCTTAGATTGCTGCTCCCTCAACCATACATTCGAAATGAAGTCATGCTTCATGACCTGTTGCCACCGTTGAGACTTGATTAAATAAAAGAAAAATTCCTTTACTCTCATGAACAGTACACATTTATATTATTAAATAAATCACTCCTCGGACTATTTAACAAAAATTAATAAAAACATGAAATTTGAAATTTATTCATGCCTGTTGTTGTATCATTAAAACCTAACAATGTTATAGACTAGCTAAACATCTGCCTTATATTCATAAATTTATTATATGTGCAGCAGCTTTTTGTAAATTGTGTAATAAAAAAAGTTCTAATTAAGTTTAAAACATGGTTTAAAAAAGATATGTAAACAAGGCACAAGCCTAACAAATGATGAAATGTTTAATTCGTGCAATCTTTCTCTGTCTTGCGAGTTCTCCGATTGGAAATCTAAGTTTTCTTTTCGCTGTTGGGTGTGTAGACTCATTTTCTGGTGTTCCGAAGTAAGACAGTGCATTTAGGTATTACTTTTAACTTTTACTTTCCCCAGTTTGCTTTCTCTCTGCTTTGTTTTGTTTTTGTTTTTTTCTCCCCATAGGACAAAAACCGTAGTCGTCGTTTGAACGTCGCTAGCAGCCAACTAACCCGAACTGCCTCCAATGAAGCGTGCTACTTCATTGGTTGAAAATATTCACTTTGCATCACAAAGACAAAAAAAAATCATATTCATGAAGTACTACGATTGATCCAACATCCTATCGTTTCAGAATTGTTGATTTCCAAACCAAATGTGAAAAAAAAATAATTCAAACATAGCATAAAATACATACTGATTCTACATACACGCGAAACAAACCTTCAAGTCTAAAAAGGCATAACTTCATTGATAATGGTCCAATTTTCAAAGTTTTACTACCATTTAAAAGCTTACACTTACCTCTGTTCTGAAATTGCCGCCATTTTGTAATGCGTACAAAAGTATTCCCCATATGACCCTTGAAAGTCGGAGGAAAAATGGGGTTTTTTCACTTCCGGTTGCAATATACCCGTACCCAGTCTCTTTATCTTGGCCGCGCGAATATTACTCCGGAAAAATACATGATCAATGGAGGGGGGTGGTCTGACCCAGCGTGTTCTGAATAAATCTCTAAAACTTATCTGTTCCTAAGTTATTTACAAAACACCTTGTTTACACAAGTATCGAATAAAGGAGGAAATGTGAAGAGCGCAATGCTTTTCCTGTGGAAACATATTGAAGTTTTCACAGCTTGAGCTATGCTGCAACTCACGTACGCAGAGAAGCGAAGTAAATATAATCCGGCACAAGAATTTAGAATGATATAAACATTGTCAAATCGAAAAGAATTGTTTACAGGATTGCTAATGGAAGACACATGAAATGAATTGAAACGCACACTAGATAGGCCATCTGAATAACATGGCTTGGTAAAGCTTTGCTTTCTCGGTGGTCGCAGTAAACATTTCTCACAACTAGAAACCAATGATAAAACAAATGGTAGACTTTTACCAAAATCTCAAAATACCATTTTCCTACCTTTTTACCAAAATAACGTGCCAGCCACTTGACATAACAGCCTCGTGGAACTGGATTAGCTCTATATCATGAATCACGTATTTGGAATA
Source organism: Ricordea florida (assembly GCA_949710005.1). Taxonomy (NCBI): domain Eukaryota; kingdom Metazoa; phylum Cnidaria; class Anthozoa; order Corallimorpharia; family Ricordeidae; genus Ricordea; species Ricordea florida. The sequence continues at coordinate 17,239,362 of OX453280.1, forward strand.
TTTTCATTGAGGCAAACAAAATTGTTTATAGAACTGTAGCTCAGATGTATTAAACAGCTGATTTGTGATGCTAGACACATGGTAGAAAACATTTTGTTGATCTACGAAAACGGCAAAGGTTTCACCCAGATTTTACATGATTTTACATCAGAAAAAGGAATGATCAATTAGATTAAGACTTGTTTCGAACGCCCGTAAACATAGATTTCGAAAAGCGTGTATCGTGTCATGAGCTTTACAGAAAAGCCCAAGTTGTGGTGACCTTGCCATGGAAACATAACATGTCACTCAGTGATTGGTTGAATCTGTAGGGTTTTCAGAGCTAAATCTCTTTTCAACAACACTTAGAAAGGTTAGTCCTGCAATCTTATTTACTTGATTGAATGCATTTAGCTCTTTTGAACCGGAAACGTCGATTTTTTCAGTTTTAGAATACCAATGCTTCTTTATAGATTATTGTGGATTTTTCAACTGAGACTATGGAAAAGACAAATTAGATTACTGAGAGCAACCAAGCAATGCGTTGAAAGCAATTAATATTGAAAGAACTGAAATGAGACCAGACCATTTGTTATCATTTACAATATAAACAAGGGATTTACTCTTGAGAAAGACTTATTTATGATTGGGCTTTTTATTGAGTCATGGGGCATAGAGGCCTTCACGTACAGGGCAGAACGAACTGGACTTAACGTTTGCTTTCTAGACAGCAGCAGTAGAAACCCACGGTCATATTGAATATTTGAAATGGATATTTAAAGGTTTTTATTTACTTAAAGAATAAGTGAGAAGAGAGAACGTACACTGAAAGTGGATAACAGGAGTGAGTTGATTTCACTTGCACTAAAAAAAAAAGGCCTGGATTTGAATGTACCGATCAATTAGCTAAAGATGGCTCTGATATCAAAGGTTTACTACGTGTTCATATCCGCCGCACCACTGGAAAAAGTTGCATCTAAAAACGGCACATTAAAACACTAACAAGCCACTTGACACGACTACCGACCACATAAACAGAGAGTTATCATACATACATACATAGCCTCTTATAAATAATTACAGCAAGCATTTTATGTCCGATAAACGATAATACCTCGTCAATCTGTCCTCTATTTACTAAACGTCTTCGAACTATTATCCAACAAGAACACGCCATCGTATGTGGCTCGCTCTTTGTTGAAGGCTCTCCTATTGACAGTGCTATCGATAATGCACTTAATCTAAATATACTTTTCCTTTGATGAATTCCCATTACTACTGGAGATTCTGGTCAAGTCTTAAATCGATTGGCTTCTAGACTCTAGACAACTTTGTAATGCGATGGCTTGGTTTATGCATTGCTGGAATTGCAATGTGCGACTGCCACTGTCTTTTAATCTCTTCACGAATTCTCTACAAAACGATGATGACTCGACGGTTGTGCGCAACGCAATACCGTACGTCAGTGCAGCCGCTAGTTTACATGAAGGCATTCAGGAATCTACAATCTTAGCAATCACAATAATGTTATAACTAGAACTCTTGATTGAAAATGTGCTAATGTTAGCAACACCTTGCGGGAAGTCATCTTATTATTTTCACACGTTAAAGGTCTCATCTCGACAGGCGACGTAAAGGAATTTACAACCAAAAAGAACCGCAGCACTTAAATCTCAAGAAAAGAGAGTACACTAAAAGGCCTTTCATACCTGAGCGTAGTTCCTTTGTCTTGTAGACCACAGCGAGAACAGAAGCATTCCCCGTGACAGTGATAAGGAATATAATGGAGTACACAATGAGTCGGAAGATATGTGATCCCAGAGGCTCTTGTAAGTAAAAGTTACCTTCTTGCTGCGCGGAGGGTGAGGCATTCGTCAACACTCTGGTCAAACTAGTTGGCTCCATTTGGATTCCTCACTCGAGACCACAACTGTTCAGGGTCTGATATTTTACAAAGGGCACAGTTACATAAAGCTGGATACAATAAATGCCAGTAACCTTGCTAGACTAGACTAGCGAAAAACCAGTTGGTTTTAAATAACAGTTCTTTTACCATTGAAAGAAGCTGCCCTTAAGTGAACTTTTCTGGAGATTAAACTGATCTTTCATTGGGTTTGGATCCCATTTATAAGACCATCTACCAATCCTTGTAATAATTTTTCATTAGTCAACACTGAGCAAGCCTAATATTTATTCAGCTGATTTTCCTTTTATCCTGACTCTCGCTGGAAAAGTAATTACTTTCCAAAGGGCTTTCCTATACGGTAAAATTAACACCTTACCATGATGTTCATGTGTGCTTTGTTTGATGTCAACATAGAGGGGCTGTCAACACAGATCTTTCTTCAGAGGCAGTAATTTCTTTATCAATAAACTTAATTACGCTACTCGCATGCAACGATGTGATGAACAAGAAACTCCAGTCGAGCAAAGATGAAATGTGTCAACTAGGAGTGTTTTAAAAGTTTAACAGTGCTTAATCAAAGTGTCTTATGGACAAAGTGTCTTTCAGACTGGGATGAAGCTGTACCGAGGGGAAGCGTTGGCATTGAATTTTCGGCAATTTTTTCAACAGCCTTCTTGTCTTACATGAAACGCATACCTCATTATTGACTGACAAGAATGTCATTGCTAATTGTGTAGCATGGTTTGTTGGGGGTTTCAGGAGACAGGATTAATAACATGTGGTCAGATCCCCAAAGGAATCTTTTGAATAACTTACAGCCGTCCTCAAGATCTCATCTTGCTCTCGAAATAGAATTGAACGGGCAAAATGCCCAAGGCATGGCAGGGTGATATTTAGAGATGTTACTTTAAAAGAAAGAAAAGAGTGATGATGATGGTCGTTCTTCGGAATCGAAGATGACCATGACTTCAGTCTAGAAGGAAGATCTGTGACTGTGGGTCTGGAGGTGACTTGTCAGTCCAATCTGGGCCTGGAAGGCTCGCCCACATGTGGGACACATAACAGAAAGTAAAAAGTACTCACCGAAAGAAAGCGTAGACAGTGACATGGCCACTTGTTTTGAAACCATTATTACAATTTGGCTCTGTTACAATAGCATAATCCTGATGAACCGGCAGAAACATTACTCACCATGTTCGGAAAGACGAGCCTGATATCTTCTTATAGGAGTTAAACATATAACCATCCAATTACAAGTTGGAATGCTATTCAACTGAGCTGGACAAAGTGAACCTTAAAAAGGATGATCACGCCACGTACTTTTCAGAGTATGTAAACAACAAATTGGAGGTTGATAAGTTCAGTAGACTCCAACTGAGAGAATTTAGATCCTTTTTCAACGAGAATGTCTTGGTGTTGCAGATCATACGGTCACACATAAGACGTCAAATAACTGAAAAAGGTTCTCATTAATGCCCACACCACACCGTGACACCAACTTACAAGATGCAGCTTCTACAGAACTTGTGAATGTCCCATCTTCTGGTGAAGTCATTCGTCGATCTTAGGAGATATTTTTATAGCATCGCGTCCTGCGACTGTACCGTGACAGGGAAAGGTCATCCTTTGGTGCTCAGCTGGCCTTCATGATTATTGTCTCTGCAAATCCCAGAGGAGTCCATCTTTCTTAGGATTCAAGAAGAATTCATGTTATCCTACTTGCTCTTTTTTCCAACCTTCATTTTACTACCAACCAACGCTAGTGTCTGTAGCCCTTTTGGACAGCTACAGTATCTATAACAATGACGTTTGGAGAATTCTTAAACAGCTCCGAAGCTAATGTTCCTGCTGCTTTCACTAGGCTGGGGGTTGAGAGAGGGGCGGTGGTAGGCCACGTTGTTGGGACCGTGAGCCTAGCGAGGTTGCCACTTGATAGCCAAATGCCTGCAAAGTGCCTCTAACAAAAGCCTTACTTTGTCATGGGCAAAGGACGTTCGTTCTTTAAGCGAGAAAGGGCCCCGTCAGGCAAGGTTACTCCACAGTGTAATTAATAACAGTCCCATCTATCCAACGACAGAGTAACGTTGTGGGGATATCACTGTTTTACTAAAGGGCGTGGTAGTGTTTCGTTTCGACGTTTTTGACAAAGTGGTTTTCCCTTACCCCTAGTAACACAGCTTGAGATTTACATGAATTTGGTCTGTTGATGCGCGAAGATTTTGTTTTAATTCAATCGGGGAAGAAAACAAAGTTCTGTTTGGTCTTTCTAACCCATCCCTTTCACTGTACAACTCTGCATCAGGAAAATGTAATTGTCTTATGATAACTAATGGTAAAAATCGTCACATTTCATAGTTTAATTGGCCTGTCGTTGAACTCCAATTGCATCCCTATTTCTTATCAGTTTTTTTTTCAATTAACGTTTTGGAGTTCTTTTCGATAGTTATGAGATGCAGCAGAATTAACGTCAAGTATCGACATGAGTCCGCTAAGCACTGTTACCCTGGCTCCCAAGGTTTTCCCGTTCTCTCTTTATTGTTACTTTGCACCTCAAAAAATAGAGACAACAAAGCTTTGTCGATAAGAACATGGGCATTGGACCTATTGTTTTCAATGCTATATCTGAATAACATTTTGAGGTCATTCCTACACTCACAACGTTGATATAAGGTATAGTGTATATCTGTTACATGACAATTGCAGTGAGTCAGACTGTTTCAACGTCTATTTTGAGATGTCGTTAAATAACACAATTAGCATCACGCTGCCATGGTATGATATTTTCTTCACTCTTTTACAGTGAGGACAAAGTGATCTGCTTGATCTGATGTGATAGATTCTTCTAATATCAGTAGTCAAATGGAACATAAATATGACAAAACTGAAATAATGGTTATATTTCCTGGCATAGAAATTATAACATGGCACAAAGCCAAAAGATGCCTTGAATGCCTGAGACATGGAGACGATTTTGTGACTTTTTACGTCTTGTAGAGAGACTTGGTCCCTACAGAACTATATAACACGCACGTAAAAACTTCGCGCAGTAGGTGACATTAAATCATTAACTTGAAAAAAGCATCAACGGGCTGTTTGGATGCGTATTTCGTTACAGTTCAATTAGACTAGTTGGTGTAGCCATTTATGTGGGCTTGTCAACACAGCCTAGTTACATTGCTGGTTAATACCATGTTATTAACTTGAATCAATGGTCCCTTCTTGGATGGGACAGCGATGTCATAAGATTCTATACCCTTGTAGGAACAGTGGTAACTCGTGTACTGAAGGACCTCTGTGGGCCAAAACTATTCGATTGCTTGAATCCCAATGCTCTTTTAAAGCCTTTCTTGAATTGGTCCCCAAGGAACGCATACAATAAGGGGTTTGTGGCACTGTTACCATACATCAGGACTTGGAAGTAAGATTGCATAATGTACATATAGCTGTAAAAAAATGAATAAGATAAACATGTCATTCAAATGATCCCGGGGAATAAAGACATGACTGACGTGTTTCAATACCTAAGAGTACTTGAAAGGTGCAACCTATGCCTATTTGGTAGCGATTTATTCTACTTAGTGCATGCAGGTAACTTCAATGCTTTACACAAAATTTGGATCAATGGAAGTATCTGGACAATCGTGCACCTACCCCTCCCCTAACGCAAAATTAACGCTAACTTTTTAACTTAGGATAACTTGTTGGGTTAGAGGAGGGGTAGGTGCACATTTGCCTAGATACGTCCATTCATCCCAAAATTTAATGTTCACTTTTTTGGCCATCAGTTCTCATTCAAAGTATAGCCATTTACCTATTCGATAGTGTCATTCACCCTACCGGAGGCTCTTCCATAAAGTGTATTATTATACACTAATCCAGCTGTGGGGTCAGTATCAGAGTCAATCTTTAAGATCGATCTCATCAGCTCACTTTTCTGATGATTGCATGATTGTGTTTTGAAGAAATTTTCTCATATTTTTTCGTCACAACTAACCGGCTTATTCGTGCATGGAGTGTTATGTCCGACCGGTTGTGTTGAATCGAAAACTGCCTCTTATGGAAGACTCAATCATTGTTCGTTTGAATCCCACTTTGAACTGATCTCCCATGAATGCATAGAGAACTGGATTTGAAGCGCTGTTTGAGAACATAAGAACTTGAGAGTAGATTTGCAAGAGGTGAATTATCCTGCGAAACAAATAAATTAATTAAAGGAAACCCTACGGAATGATTTTGTAAGCGTTTAAGGGCGGGCAACTCTCTAAAGACAAACCGATTATTCGCGTAGCGGTAACCATAAAAGGTCGTTTTTTTACGACGCAAATATGGTTGCATGTTTCGACAATTATCCAAAGTTTTATCCTGTGTGGGATGGTTGAGTGAACAATGTATATGAGGGTCAACCGAGATGGTCATTTTTTTGATGTACAGACCTGTCATTGTGCTTTTGCTAGCCATATCACGGTTATGAATCCGTTTGATTTTTAACTTACGATTACGTGTTTCTTGACACGCGCACTTGAATATACTCATTAATAAAAGCTTTAGATTAAAGTGTATACTGTACATTTGCTTACTACTAAAGATCTCGACTAGAAATAAAATCATCCTAAATGGTAAATTAATCGAACGCTCTCATGCATGTGATGGTTTTTAACCCCACCTTTTTTCCTAGAAATTTCTACCAGTTCAAAACCTTGTCAATATAATTCTTAAAACTAAGAGTGAACTAAAAAATATCTTTGTATTCACTGATAAAAATCATATTCATTTTCGTACTCAGAGGCTGTGATTTTCTTGGCCAGCGCCAAAGGTTTCTACTTTATGCACCCCCTGTTATACTAAATACATTATAGCATATATTATAGCTATTCTAATACATAATAATATATTCTAAATACATTATACTAAGGGATATATGAAGTACCTACGGCGTCAAGAATCGAAATGGCGCTGGCCAACAGAATCGCGGCCACAGGAAACAAGAATGAGATTATTTCTAGTTCATGTAAACATCTTGTACTAAATATGTGGGTATTACTAAAAATGGATCTCGTCAGTGTGATCGAGGACCAAATCTTAATGTATTGGAAAATATTCTTCAAGAATGACAAGACGAAATTTATTTTACTTATAATTTCTGCATGGCCAGGTTAATCAAATTGTACATTTCAACCATTTCCTTTTTATAAGTTTTTCATTTTGTAAATGATGTTTAAGGTGACTGTTCGCCTTTCTTCTGACGGGCTTGATTAGTTTCAATAACTCAGCATTGGGTACCAAACTACTAATATGAAATTTTGCAAAACTGTGGATTAATGCTTTGAGCCCCATCTATTTACACTGTAAATACTGTATTAAGCTGGTTGGATCATTGTGCAACTTGACGTGGCGTGTTAATAAACGCTCATTCCACTTATTGAACGTATGAAAATGCCACATTTTTTAGTGTTTTCACTTTGCGATTTTTAACTACAGTCTTATAATGTTACATCAAGAGAAAACGAGGGAAGAGAACGCATCCTCCATACTGGGTTCTCTTATTATGATAAGAGGACAGATTCTATTTTTAGATCCGTAAACTATTTTAACTGACCGATGGTTGATGTCTTTCTCATCACGTGCTTGTAATTTCAATGCGCAATGGGGAAACCGCGCAACGTGGAACGAGATATTAATAGATTCCGCGCTAAAAATAGATTCTGTCCCCTTATCATATCAGACGGGGTTATGTTCTCTTTCTTCATTTTCCCTTCAAACCTGACACCTCATGATCAAGTCTTAAGTTAAACAACCGTCTGAAAACATTTGCTCTTTTTGTCGTTTTGAAAATTAATATACCCTCTAGGTATAATCAATTAAAATAATGAAAGGGATTTAGACTTGCCTTGATTGATATCCTCCAAAATCAATCATGAAGTACAAAGTATGAAACGGTAGGAAACATAATGCATAGCATATCACAACAGTTGCAAGCATCTTAATAATCCGCTTGGTGGCTTGTGCTTGGGTAAAGCCAGGTCTGTCAGCTCCCTCTTTGATGGCCTGACGGAGTTTAAGTCCGATTTTTATATAGATGAGTATCATGATAGGAAGGGGTATTGCGTACGTCAAAGCAAATGTGCACACCAGATACAGATTTCGGTAGGACAACCCCTCATTTTCTGGCCAATACTCGTTACAACCGATAACTCCTGTTTCAGAAATGGCCAATCCCATGACCCCCAACATTGGAAACGCGGGAAGAAGAGCAATGAGCCAAATAAGAACCATAATCATCTTAGCTTGAGACCTTGAAATTCTCATTCCAAAGGGATGTACAATGGATTGGTGACGATCTATAGAACATAACATCAATCAGCTTGTTGTTACTCTTCCACGGTGTACTTGTCAACATTACATTCATTACCTGCTAACATTACAGATATTCTATAGTATATATTTGCTTCGCTAGTAATTTCTCTCTCGAGTGTATGAAGTTTAGTTATAGCAATAACATATTTACCTGAACAATTTTGATGGCAAAAGGTAACACTGTATACAAACATACTCGTGTGCTTTGCGCATGCGTATTTTTGCTAAATGCATTGTTTTGGTGCATTGGTGCATGGATGCAACATAGTATGTGGCAGTTGCGAATGCTTGTACTGAGCATGCATGCTGCCATAGCAGTGTCTGTCGCAACTCTTATTACAGTAAAATAGGACTGTAGAACCTTGGAATAAAGAAGTCTGAAGAGTGAAGGAGCAGGCCTAGGTTGGCGCAGTGGTGAGAGCGCTCGCCTTCCACCAATGTGGCCCGGGTTCAATTTCCGGCCCCGGCGCAAGATGTGAGCTGCGTTTGTTGGTTCTCTACTCTGCTCCGAAAGTTTTTTCTCCGGGTACTCAGGTTTCCCCCTCTCCGCAAAAACCAACATTTATTTTGATTTGATTTAATTTAATATGATTTGATTTTATTTCATTTTTGCTTTAGAGTGTCCCCATTTAGTACATTAGTGCTAGATACAGTTGATACTCAAATAAAGTTCATTATTATTGTTATTATCATTACTATTATTATTATTATTATTATTAAGATACTTTCACGCAATTAGGCAATTTGAAATAACTTGCTTAGTATTTCAAGCTTCGTTTTTCCATCCTTTGAATCCCTGGCCTTAGTCTTGCTATACTGATTAGTTTAAGTCCATCTTTGCATGACTTTCACTGAAAACTAGCCTTTGACCTCATTTCGTTAAATAGGTTTGGTCCAATCACTGATTTTTCACCACAACAAACGTTGGTGGTTTATCAGAGAATTTTTAGTCGGTAAAGAATGAGATAACGTAAGCAGTGGTAGAATTTCTTTACGTTCTTGGTTTGTCTCTTCTTTCATTCCTTGAAATGCATAAATTATCTATTTTCGATTTAACTTTGTCATTGAATAATAGTCGATCCTTGTTATCTCGGACTTTCATGGGATGGGGATATTACATTGTCCGGGGACAAATGGGTGGAGACTCAAAAACACCGTCCGGTAGACAAATGACACTGGGATTTTGGCTTTACGATGCTTTACTGTTTTAACACCAACGTTACACAGATTTCGGAATACCGTACGTCTCACCTTTCTTCGCTGGATTACGGCAACCCGCAAGAAAAACACGATGAGCGTCTCCGCACTATTAGCTTGATAGATTTTTTCTCACGAGCACATGGCAAAAACAGAAACTTGATATCCCTTGGCACGTTGGTATTTGCCCGAATGGATATCGTAATCGATACGGACTACTGGAATTATAAACTTGTTGAGGAATAACCTCAACATCCCGAGGGGGTAGGCTGAAAGAACCTAGCTTAATACAAATGAAAAACGAATGATATAAAGTTAACAACTTATGGGGTACAATGTCCTAGTGTTTCTGTCACCTTATCTCGCCTCTTCGAGAAGGCACAACTTTGTTATAGGACGGATAAGCCTTGAATGCTTGGTCTTGACTTCTGCACTGCGCACCCTTGCATCCTCACCGGGGAGGACCTTCATCACACGGCCCAATAGCCAGCGGCACCTTGGCGCAGTGTTGTCCACAACGAGGACCAGGTCATTCACAGCTAAATTCCTCCTGTTCAGTAGCCATTTATGGCGTTGCTGTAAGGTTGGCACATATTCTCGAATCCATCGAGACCAGAAGCAGTTGGTCAGGAACTGTGCATGCCTCCACTGTTTGCGCGAGAACTGCTCCTCACTGGAAAAGACACCTGGTGGCACTAGGAGGTTTCGTCGTTGAAGAAGGAAATGGTTTGGAGTAAGCGGATCTAAATCACTTGGATCATCACTGGCAGGGCAGATGGGACGACTGTTCAAAATGGAAACAACTTCAGCGAATATTGTTCGCAAGGTTTCTAGCCCGACAAGAGCACTTTGGTTACCAAGAATGGCATTCATCACTCGTCGCACACTTCTAATGAGTCTTTCCCACACTCCAGACATGTGGCTCGCGGCGGGCGGTTGAAAACGCCACTTCGGAAGTGCACATTGGTACCATTCAACCTCATGGGCATGTAGCTCTCTTTTGATTTTCTCTTCATTTAAATCTTGGACTGAACGGCGAAGTTCTTTCTCTGCACCAGTGAAGTTCGTGCCGTTGTCTGACCATATTTCCTTCGGACAACCGCGAACAGAGAAGAATCGGCGCAAGGCTTGGATAAAGGTGTCCGTCTCCAACGAACTGGCATCTTCTATATGGACTGCTCGGCTATTGAAACAGACGAAAATGCAGCCGTACACCTTCACAGTACTACGAGCGCGTTTCACGTGGAAAGGTCCAAAGAAATCAAGGCCTGTGTATGTAAACGGAGGTTGGTATGGCACTAGTCGCTCCTTGGGCAGGTCCGCCATTGCTTGTTGCATACTAGATGCGTTGCGTCTACGGCAGCTTATACACTTGTTCACAATCTCGCGAACTAGGGATCTTCCTCGAAGAATCCAGAAATGCTGGCGCATGACTGATAGCACATGTTCACGCCCTGCATGGCCCAGGATGTGGTGGTAGTAGCGAACGATCAAGGCAGTCACGGGATGAGCCTTTGGAAGGATCATAGGGTGAGCAGCTTCAAAGGCAATAGGTGCGCGGTGAATCCTTCCTCCCACACGTATAAAACCGTTGACTAAAATCGGGCTTAAATTCGCCAACTTGCTGTGGCATTTCACTTGCCCACCTCCCTTGAGAGCCAAATACTCTTCATAGAAATGTTGGCGTTGGACAAATCGCACAACCTCATTTCTTGCTTGCTCAAGCTCTTTAAGGGAAAGAGTAGATGACAGAGGAGACGCGGGTTTCTCTTTTTTCACGTACTTGACGAAGCGCAACACCCACGATATGATTCTCAGCAGGAAGGACCAGGATGAATAGCGTTGCAGTAGAAGATCAATCACAGAAGTGTCGGTAGTAAACGCGACTGTTTGAAAATTCCGGATCTCTTTGTCGTCATCGGGGAGGTCTTCTATCTTTGTGTGAGGCCATTTGTCTTCTGGATGCAATAAGAATTCGGGCCCTGACCACCAGGGGCATTTAGCTTGGAAATACGTGGCGCAGACACCACGCGAGCCATCGTCAGCCGGGTTTACCTCGCCGGGAACATGGCGCCATTGTTCTGGGGAGGTTGTTTCATGAATCTCCGCCACGCGGTTGGATACAAAGGTGTGAAACCGCTTTGTTTGATTGGCGATATACTGCAGAACCGTCTTCGAGTCAGACCACATAAAGACCTTATCTATGGGTAGGTCAAGTTCACGAAGGATCATCTTGTTCAGGCGGGTTGTAAGGACTGCTGCTTGTAATTCTAAGCGGGGGATGGTCAGTTCTTTTACTGGTGCATTGCGAGTCTTGCCCATGACGAAGGAGCAATGTACTCTTCCTTGTTCGTCAGTGAATCGCAAGTACGAAACTGCTGCATAGCCACTTCTAGAGGCGTCGGCAAAGTTGTGCAGTTGTAAGGTTGTCGACACACCCAAAGAGTTGGTCTTGTAACACCTTGGAATATCAACAGTAGCGACTTGCGGCAACTGCTCGAGCCACCTTTGCCATTGCGATAAATACGGTTCCGGGATTTCTTGATCCCACGGTAGTTTCTGTCTCCAGAGCTCTTGTAACAGGACCCTAGCTGAGAAAACAAAGGGTGCAATAAATCCCAATGGGTCATACAGGGAACTTGTGATGGAGAGTAGTCCTCTCTTGGTGTGAGGCTTGCACTTCTTTATGGATCTAAACTTGAAGGCATCTGACTGAGCATCCCAGTACACATCTAAAGCTCGCTCGAGAGGCAGCTGGTCTAGGTCCAGGTCTAGTTTCGGGTTTGCTCTCCGTTCTGGTGGGATTGATGCCAAGACTTCACGATTGTTGCTCGTAAACTTCGTGAGATTGAAGCCTCCTTCCTTTAACAGCTTTGTTAAGTCTGACGTTAGACTGATGGCTTGCTTCGTGCTTGGGACTGATTTTAACACATCGTCAACGTAAAAGTTTCGGCGAACAGTTTCAATGACATCTGGTGTGTAAGCGGCTTTATTGTCTTCTGCAGACGTGTTTAGGGCTTTGATCGCACAACAAGGTGATGACTTGGCGCCGAAAATGTGAACCAGCATTTTGTACTCTTCAGGTGGATCATTTATACTGCCGGACCACCACAAGAATCTCAGAGCATCCGTGTCACCTGGTCTTACTTTAGTCTGGTAAAACATACCCTCGATATCAGCGGAAAAGGCTACTTGATCTTGCCGGAACCGGAGTAACACGCCAGTAAGATCACTTGTCAGAGAGGGTCCCTGTAAGAGTTTATCATTTAGGGATGTACCTTGGAATCTGGCAGCGGCATCAAACACTACTCTCACTTTCCCTGGTTTGTTTGGGTTGATTACTGGGTGATGTGGGAGATACCAAGTAATGTTGCTGACAGTGGCAGCTTCCTCCTTGACCAGCTTTCTTGCATAGCCCTTGGAAACACATTCGTCTATTACAGCTCTGTACTTTGTCTCCAGGTTTGGGTCACGCTGAAAACGTCTCTTCAAGTGTTGGAGTCTCGCCTCAGCAAGTGCGCGATTGTAAGGAAGAGCAGGGTTATCATCTTTCCACAGAAGAGCTATCTGATAATGGCCATCAACCTTGCAAATTGAGTCATCGATCTGCTTTAAAGCTCTTCGGTCTTCCACGGACATGGCCTTGGTTACACCCAACGTGGTACCGTATGATTCGATCTTCCAGAACTCTTCGAGCTGATGGCTTAGGGAAATATCTTCTCCACTAATAAGGTTCACTTGCACGCCTCTGCAGGCCTGACGAGCAGAGGAACCACCTAATATGCTCCATCCGATGCATGACTTGATTGCAAGCGGCTCATTTGGTTTTCCCTTCTTTACCTCAAGAGGTATGAAAGCTTCTTGGACATTAGTGCCAAGCAAAACAGAGATCTTCTTCCTCTCCACTTCTGGGAAGCAAACATGCTTTAAATGTGGCCACTGTTCTAAAGACTTTGTGATCCTTGTATGCTTTAAGGGAATTGTAAGGTCCTTCACAGCCCACGCGGACTTGACATTGACTACATGGCCACTTGTGTTATCTACTGGGGCAATCTTAAAGTTGACCTTGAGGCCTTCTTCCTTTGAATCGGAGCTGTTCAATGTAGTAAGTGAAAGTTTGCTTGTCGATCCCTTTATGTTCAGCAACTGCACCAGAGAAGGGTCTATCATTGTTATATCGGAGCCTGAATCAACTAGACCATAAGTAGAAATCTGATTACCGGCCTCATTCATCACTCTAATCGGGACCACTTGAAGTAGTACCTCACAGGAATTAAATGCTCCTTCAGCCGAACACGTGGAAGTGGTAGCCTGATCAGGTACCAAGTCCTGTTTGATGACATCCTCATTCTGGTTCACCTCTACCTGCCTTGCTTCGCCTTTGGGCCCAGTAAAATGTAACAGGGTGTGATGTGTTTTCCCACAGCCTTGAACCTTGCACCTGGTTGAGGATGTACACTTCTTTGAATTATGGCTGGTGGAATTGATGCAGTTGAAACAAATCTGCTTCTGCTTTACGAAAGTGCTTCTCTCTTGAGGAGATTTGGACTTGAAGACGTCACAACGGTACAGGCGGTGGGGCTGACAGCACATAGGGCAGGAATCTTGCTTCGCTGTCGTAATGGCACAGGAAGACACCCTTGAAGTCACTCCTCTACTTCTAGGTTTGGACCTGGAGGTCACAGTTTCCTCACGCCCACCACTGAAGAAGGGATGATTAGAAACATACGCTCTTTCCTTAAGAAAGTCTACAACATCCTTAAAACTTGGCATCACTTGCCCCTTGCGCTCTAAACCATTCAAACGCTCCGCAAATTTGGCTTGCATCCACTTAGGTAGCCGTGCAATAATTTTCTCCAAGTTATCGAAATTCATCTCACTCAGGTATCCCATGGACTCTAGGGTATCATACGTAATCTGTGCTGTATCAGCGTAGAGCTGTAAGTCCACTTTATCGGTTGCCTGAATAGCAGGTCCCTTTGTCAAGGATTCTACACAAGCTCTCACAACTTGAAAAGGTTGGCCAAATCGCTCCTCTAGGGTCTTCAGCGCCCTTGTTAGCCCATTTGGTAATGGCTCGTATCTCTGTACTGCAGTCAGTGCAGGACCTTCTAAAAACTGTAGAAGACGGGCCATTTTAACAGAATCATCAAGTGGTCTTGTCTCAACCATTTGCCTGAATCTCTGGCGGAAGGCTGGGTATTTTTCTGGGGATCCATCAAACTTTTGGACTTGCACATGAGGAAGATCATAAGAGGCACTCATCCTCTCCATTGAAGACATGATGGCAATAAGGCTTTCGTTCACAACTGAACCAGTCGTACTGGGTTGTTGTACACAGTAGGTACTCACAGGTGGGTATGGCATAATCGTTCCTACTAGGGAGGCTTGAGGTAACTGCTGGGAGTTTCCTTGACCTTGCACTTGACCCATCTCAGTTCCAGTCTTCACAACTTCAGACTTGGCAGGGAATTTCACACTTGCTTGCAGCTCATTGCATGGTTTGGGAATTGATGGATGAGGGTCGTTCACCACAGGTGTGGATGTGTGAGGAGGATGTGTTTTGGAAGCTAAGCAATGCGTATCACCAGTAAAGTTTGCCGGTGGCAGGGTTGCAGTCAAGCTTGGGGGTTGTTGTGGGTTATTCACCGGATCTATGTCATGCTGACGGGCCTTCTGCTCATCATCCGGTTTACCTTCAAACCTTGCCTCTTCTCCTTCTGCAAGCGTGGCCTCTAAACTGGCTAACTCCGCCTCATTCCTTGCGGCAGCAACTTCCCTTTCTGCCTCTAATTTAGTTAATTCGAGCCTGTACTCCAATTCCGTTCGTTTAATTTCCATCTCAATCCTTTTCGTTTCCAACTCAACTACCTTCCTACCCATCTCTTCGGCTTGTTGTTGAACAAGTGCTGCCCTTGCTGCTTGAGCCTTGGCCTCACGAGCCTTAGAGCTACACATACTTAATTGTGAACAATGGCTTCTCACAGACTTCACAGAGCCAGGGGGAGACACTTTCTTCAACACTCTAACTTCCTCTGAAACCTGATTATTATAGAACACAGCAGCGTTCTCTACAAACTGTTCTATTCTATCATTAAACGTGCGAATTCTTGAGTGCTGCGCTGCACGGTCATTTAAAACACGTTGATATTTCTCACACGAGGTATCGAGTAAATCGGCATATTTATCACAGCAAGCGCAATATTGTTCCCATGCAGCATTAAGTTGAATTTGTCGAGATCGTACCTTAACGAGGTTGCTGAAATCTTTGAGACACTCATCCAGCTCACTACATACTCTTGAAATGACTGATAAATGTCCTCTGCGGGATCTGTCGAGTGATTCCAGTCTTTCGTACATTATTCCTTGTTGAGCCATGATATAAATCGTTCACCGCCGGGTCTCTTGAGGGTTTGACTTTGCCATACAATAGCTGACCACTTAAACGAACTTCAACAGCGTTCACATGCACTGTTCCACCAAAATCCACAAATACGGCGTGTTTTTCTTGCAAACAATGTCCGGGGACAAATGGGTGGAGACTCAAAAACACCGTCCGGTAGACAAATGACACTGGGATTTTGGCTTTACGATGCTTTACTGTTTTAACACCAACGTTACACAGATTTCGGAATACCGTACGTCTCACCTTTCTTCGCTGGATTACGGCAACCCGCAAGAAAAACACGATGAGCGTCTCCGCACTATTAGCTTGATAGATTTTTTCTCACGAGCATATGGCAAAAACAGAAACTTGATATCCCTTGGCACGTTGGTATTTGCCCGAATGGATATCGTAATCGATACGGACTACTGGAATTATAAACTTGTTGAGGAATAACCTCAACATACATGTACTGTAGTTCGAGATAGCAGAGAGGTCAAGACTCTAGTAAATCTTCCAAAAAAGATAAGAGCGAAGTGGTTCAGTAGCAGACGCACCAAAGTGTAACGAAGTAAGGCATTACTAACAATATGGAGAAAGCACATCATAAATCTTACCTATTGATATGGCCAACATGGTACCAACAGATCCCATGACAAAACAAGACATCAAGGCAGGGAGAACTTTACACATGACTGCTCCAAACGGCCAGTGGAAGTTTAACTCAAAGTACACAACAGTGAAGGGTATACAAAGCAGTCCAACTCCAAGATCGGCAACAGCGAGATTGGCTATCAGATAACCAGTTACTATAACAACACAGAGAACAGGCAGAGAAGGCGGCTATTAACAGGCTCATTGGACTGGTTGAAAAATATAACAATTAATTACATACAGAAACCCATAAGACTTGAAACATGTAACTGCCTTTGAATGTCTTCAGCCACAGCTTGTCCACATTCAGTCTACCATGTATCACATTTGGAAAGCAAGAGAACTGACCAAAGGAACCAATCAATGCCAACAAGCTTAAAGACTGGAGCAAGCAGTTCCCAAACATGGCAGTTAAGAAATATTGAATCTGGACAAGCGGTGAACGTGAGTTCCACGTTTCAAGTCTTATGGATCTCTGGCGCAAACAAAAAATTAATTACCAAATTAACAGCATTTCCAAAGCATTCTCTGTTGCATTTCTATTTCTTGAAACTGGTCGCCTTAAGTAAAAAAGGTAGTAACTGCCTCAATACAAGATATGAAAGGCAATCTAAATCAAGGAACTGCAAGTAGTAACCTTTGGAATCGTTGGGACGGTATTTCCGTGAAGAATTTCAAAGGTCCTAATATAATGCAGTTTAAAAATGTCCCGTTCCCGACCGGCCGGCGGTTAACTCCTTTTCGCCTTACAGTGACTTATATATTTTGCAGGTTATAAAAACTTTTTTCGGCTCTTTTTCCTGACCACTATGGTATGCGTCAACTGACTACTTCTGGCCACTTTGTGCAGCTACTCATGTGAATTATTGTATCACTTATTACCTATTCCCGACGGAGAGGTTTTAGCGAAAGGACATAATACATGTTTTGTTTTCCATGCGCACGTCTGTCAATTAAATCTTCCCTGGTGGTCTTCATTTTAGTAAACAACATAGAAAACCAAAGGAAATTTAGTGGGTAACTTGAATTGTTTTTCGCCGCACCGAAACCAGTCAAGGCGGTGTCCAATTTAGACCAGTTTTTAGAGTATTCATTAATTACCTCAAACGTGTTCCCGAACACAGGGGACATGAAATTCAATGTCAACAACAACGCGGTAACGCTTTTTAGTGGTTCGGCAGCGTCCGGAGAGCAGAAATTCTAGCTAGGCTATAATTCAAACCAAACAGCTCTTTAGGATGACACGAAGTCTATGTCTTTGTTGGGGCAAGGTTGCTGCCGGTTAGCTAGGACAGTATCTGGTCTGTAGAACACCGTGAAAACAGGGTCTGTTAAGACTTTCGATAATTTTTGCGCTGCCTGAATTGAAGCTTGTTTTCATTAAATGTTATTTATCGGGTCGGCTTCTTCCCGTGAGATGCAATACAGGCATAAACAAAACATTGAGTAGTGATTCCGATGAATTATCTTTTTATGACCTCGTTGACGTGCTTTGTAATTAATCATATTGTGACCTGCTATCTATTGCGTAAAGTTAACGCTGCTCCTAAAGATTGAAGTTTAAATATGACCTGGTAACGGCTCTACAGGTTATCATACTGCGCATCTATCGATTGAATGAAATACGTCGTCTGTTAGCGATAACTGATGACTAGGCTGCATTACCAACTATATTGAAGTGTTTAGTTTGTGGTGGCCCTCGGGCCACACGAAACACTGCAAAGTTCGTTTACGTCGCTATTCATTGTCTGCATTGTCCCATTAATTCTGGACGTCCAAAAAGCTACGCAGGGAACATTTTAAGCATTCTATTCGATTATTCAAATTCTTGACTAAAAAAATCCTGTCAAGAAAGGAAAGGAAAGACTTGCGGGGACTGACTAAGAAGTTCACGGTGCTACTGATATGCAACTAAACCGGAGAGGTCAAAAATATCTACTCCTCCTCCATTAATTTAATGTTGATAACAACTGCGATGTTGTCTAGAACATAGAACTGTAAATTTGCAATTACGTTTTTAAAATGATCGACCTCAGGCTAACGAAAACATAAGAAGTTACAAAGTTGTTTTCGGGTCTAATTTATACGATCAGTTACCAAATCATGTTTTACTCTTGTTTAGAAGTCTGATTGAGGAAAGGGCGTCTGGGCAACTCAGCTTGTAAAGTAAGACAATACTTGACTTATTGTCTACTATGGTTTGTTTTTCATTTAATAAATTGTTGTTAGTAATGTTTTTGCCAGAGACATTGTCCACGTTTCTTAAATGTTTGCCTTTGTTCCTTTGTGTATTCTTCAATGTCTGCGATCTTTCGAAATAAGACAGTAAAAGAGAAAATGAAAGGAAAAACCGTAGCTAAGTACAGCTGTACACAAATTTTGAGGACAATACGAGTGTAAAAGATTGTAAAATTGAATCTCCGACCTCAACTCGTAATTGATTAACATGGAAGAAATTTACTATTCTAAGCCAGTTAATGAAATAAACGTCGAAACACATAAGCCTATGTAAACATGCTGGAAATGGAGGTTCAACAATGTTTACAGTTCAACAGGAAAGGTAGACACCTTTTTTTCTTGTAGAGAAAGCAAGCTGTTGCTTCAGACAGGCCGAATGGCAGAGCTGTGACAAATATGTCCGGAACAGAAAATTGGTCCGGAAGAATCGGCCGCGAATAATCTTGAGCGAAATTTGTTTAGCAAATACGCTTTTGGCACCGGGATGTAACGACGATTGTTATATTGTTACCTCAGGAAATTCTAGAGTCGGAGAGTTCGTGGATGTTCCTCAGACCTCCCGACAGCCGATAAAACAACACTCAGCTCCAAACATATGTCATACTTTGAAAAATGGTAGGGTTGTGTCAAAATGTAAGTTGAAGCCACACATATGGGCACTGACATAATTCATAATGTGGGAACCCAGAGCTCATCTGCTAGCTGTGCCATGCTGATGAGGCCTAACAAGGCCGAAACAGCTGTCCATGGCTTCTGGCTTTTGAGCTCAATTTTTTTCCCCTTTTTTTTGGTAGCAACAGGGCTTAATCCCTTCTACCACTGTCGCCTCAGTGCGCATATGTGTGGCTTCAACTTACCCTTATTACATTATGATATGTCATACTTTCTTTACTGTGGAAAGATAGACTGAGTGGAACAGATTCTGTTTCCTTCAATGTTTATACTGATAGAAGTGAAATGAAGCGGGAGAATCTAACAAATCCTCTCCTAATTACAAGCTACATTACGAGATTCACGGTTACCTTTTTCAATCTTGATATTAAAAAAAAACACAAGCTTACCTGTGTGCAACTCCCGTGTTTTGTATACCACGAAAACAACAAGCGCATTACCAAAGGTTGCGATGAAAAAAATGAATCCGTACAAAGTCAAACGGAAAATCCGAAGACCCAAAGGTTCCATGACATAGGCCACCGTACTTTCAGGAGAGATTTCGCTTGAGTTGTTCATCTTTGAAACCGAAGCGTTGTTCAGCCCCAGAGTGCTGTTGTCTGTTCCGAGTGAAATAGCTTTGTCCCTTTCTTGAAGTTACCAGATGCACTTAATGGTTTACTCTTTGCATACCAACTTGGCTGTGGTCGTTTGACTTACGCCTGGCTCCTCACTTAGGCTCTGGGGCCTTTTAGCGACGTTATTGCTTTTGTGTGCTGAAATGCGACCTCTAAGTTTACTATTTAAACAAACCAATGTCACTTAAGGAGATTGATTCTACTGATTCCTGATTGTGGCGTCACAATGCGTGTAAGTGGGTTGATGGGGATTCGGTTCCCGGTAGATCTGGTGCTGAAATCTCAAGAAACGAGAGCATTAAATGGCCATTCAGGATGTCAGATGTTATCAATTTGACGAGGTGTTTTAGAGTTCAAACGGGATTTGGCCGCAAACAAAGAGAATATGGTAATATTGTGTTTTAACGTGAACGGAAAAAGAGATTTCACAACAACGATTAACCCCAGTCACAGCGGAAAAGTCCACACTAATACTCGCTATGATCGCTCAGCTTCTTTCAGGTATCGCGGCGGCGAGAAGAGTAATGAAGTCTGTGTTTGCCTTGTTCGAAAGGCAAGCCAAGTCGACGCTCTTTCAAGGCTGCCAGGTACCTTGACGGTTTCCCCAAGGAGATATCGTTGGATTATCATTTTATCGAAAAGGTCAAAAGTAATTAAGAAGTTCGTCGATTATGAAAGATAATACGGGATCATTATACTCAGTCGGAGACGTGCTTTAGTTCAAAGCATCCAAGCCGTGACCGGAAATTTCTGTCGGTACATCAATATTAGCGCATCTGACCTACATTCATAAGACATTTTTAAAAAAAAATCAGAGCTGGATTGTAAAGGTTTACTAGCAATTCTCATGCAGAGGTAAGGATCAAATCACAGCTTGACAAGGAATCGAAACGAGAAAACTTGAACATTTTGAGTCTCTAATGTAAAATTTTTCAACACCAATGTATTGTTTTTCATTCATCAAAATGACTATAGGGAAGTTACAATTGAACGCTGTTTTCCGACTGACTACCGCTGATACATTTTCAATACCACATTCCTAAATACGGCGTGAATCTGTTGTTTATAAATTGAAGTTCTTCCAGGGCAACATGAAGAAATTGGATTGACGGTATTTTTCAGTTCGATTTCTGATAAGCATGGTGCAATGATTTTTCTAACAAAGCAAAAAAACACCATGCAATTATAACGTAATCAGGATCCTATTGAGTAATTTGTAGATTAGCAACAGACGCTTTAGTTTAGCTGACGCAAAAAAGGCATCTGCCGTTAATTTATAAATTCCGGAAAATACGAGACATACAGAGTTATTAAGAGACACCCACTTTTTGCTTATTATTGAAGTGTGGGCGCAACTCGTTTGCCGCTTTCTATATAATTCAGCCTCATGTTTGGTCCTTACATTAATACTTGACAAAGCTTAACCTTTCACGTACTCCCAGAAACGATTTTTAAAAGATGAAACCTTTTTCTTATTATTCTAGTGCATTGTCTAGCGAACGGGTTATGAGAGTTGAGAATATGATCAGCTTAAAAGGATATTGAGTCAATCTAATCATACTTAAGTCTCCAAACTAACATACAGAGAAATGCATGACACTTACTAAGGGAGAATTACTTGTCAGATATCTTGGGAGCCTAATCCTGGACTTCACTTCAAAGATGTGCAGCTTTAGAGATGGCACTGTACATGGAGGTGTTCTGTTCATCCAAGGTCATCAGATGGTGGTTATGCGAAATAATTGTACACACTGTTGGACTTAGCACTACCTACAAGTCTACTACTCCGACATAAAGGCTTAAACTAGGTCAGTGGTGGACGTCAATAGTGTCAATAATAGTGTCTGCCCCAGCAATAGACCTTATTCGCTTATACATTTTGTTTTCTCAATACAGATCATGTGATGATACTAAGGAGATTTGGTCCTCTGTCTTGTTCATTAAAAAGAGTGCATGCAGACACATTCATACTTGCATGCACTCTTTTTGATGAACAAGACAAAGGATCAAATCTCCTGAGTATCATTACATGATCTGTATTGGGAAAACAAAATATGCAAGCGAATAAGGTCTATTGACATCGGCTCTAAGATGTTGAGCAAAAGATGAAAATAGTAAGTTGATAGCTAAAGGCCACCACTTACCTCTCATCAGACCAGGAGAAAACTGAAGGGATATCCGTTCACTTTGGCTTTCAGGACTCCCTGTAGTTAGAGCCCTTATTTCTTTACAGTGGTTCTTCAAGCGGTTTAAGCTGTTATCAGTCTTTTTGTGAATGCAACAATTGCGGTTTCCTTCGTCTTGCAAATACGTATGTTGAGTAAAATCCATCAATTTGTGGACAAAACAAGCGTCAGTCAAGAACAGAGCTGTTTTCCAAGCTTAGGATAACTACCATTGCAAGGAACGCTGTCGGGTTCCATTGTGAACGACGGGGGGCGAATATGAGCTAAACAGATATGGTGTTATCAGATTGGGAAATGTGTGTAGACGCGTAAGACATGAAAAAGAGGAACTGTGATATGGCAAAGCCAAGAATTTTTCTCCACGTCTACTGAAACTAAGGCTGAACGTTAACGCGGGCAGTGGAAAAAAAAAATACAGTGAGCCATGGGGCTGTAGTGACCGTCTTTAAAGATCGTGTTTAAAAACACACCCTCATTCAACTGTTAATCACCATCACTCGTCACTCCCATGCAACAACCATGTCCCCGCGTCATTCCCACAGTGTCCTCTGTCTTTGTTTTCTGCTGTCACTGCTCCCCCATTCACCGGCGGCCACTGTGGATCCGCCTTCCCTTCATCTCTCTGATTCTACTGACCTTCCGAGGTTGTTTTTTACTGTCTTCCTCTGGCACTGACCACAATCCCATGCCACCACATGCCCTAAGTGAGGTGACCCAGGAAACGATTACGAACTGTGCCTGATACCCCACTGAGTCCACTAAAATTCACATCGACTGCCACTGATTAACGCAATCAATGAATTTAAGGTACCGCCAGCTGTGTCATGTTTAATACTCTTTGCAAAACAATCAAGTATATATTCTCCCTATGGAACATCCCATATGAGCCGGGTTTCAAGATGCGTTGCTATGCTAGACATGTGATACTACCAATTCTGTTGGTTTTTTTTTTTACAATTCGCGATGACTACTCCTGCACGGGGAGGGACTGGGGGATGGATGGGTGAAGAGAGTACTTTTAGAATTCTTGTGCCTCTGGGCCTCCGAATACCGAGCCTACACCAAATGCAGACTTACTTTAGCTGATTTATTTTAGACTTAAGTGCCAATATTCCTGCCTGTCCTAGAATCACTAGGAAACTTAGCACCAGGTTATTTTGCGACGGCGACGGCGACCGGAAGTGAGCTTTTGTTCCGGTAGACGTTCTTGAGTTGTCTGTCATCTGCTTTGTTTCGCGCGAACGTGAAAACCTACATAAAAATTTTGGCGTTGACTCCAGAACGTGAGTACCTCTCGTTCACTAGCTTGTCTCAAACTTGTTTTAAAATGTTAGTTTGCAATTGTTACCTTTTTAAAAGTATTTATCTTTCACGTTGTTCAAATTGTATACTCAAACACTGTAGGTAAAAGGTACGGACATTTTCATTTCTTGTTGCTTTGTGCAAAAGATGTCGGCACCGGCCACCGATGGAAAGCCAAAGTAAGATTGACTATTGAGTTTTTCGAAGACATGACGACAGAAAATATTTTTATGCACATCTTTATAAGTTTACATTATTTTCTCGATCGACGGTCAAATGACTGAATTGTTGTATATTGCTTTAAGAGCTATGGAGTGGACTGAAGATCATGATGTTATTTTGCTTCGTGAAATCATGGCGAGCGATTTGTTTTCATTCAGAAAAGGAAGTGTTGCCAGAAAGAAAGTTGGGAATCCATCACAATTAAGTTACATCAAGCTAGTGAAGACACCCAGTTTTCATCTCAAAGATAACAGGGCAGTAAAAGACCAATGGGTTCAAAGACACCATGGCTATATGGTGCCTGGAGGTGTATTCACAGTGGATAGGCGGTATCACCATAAACACTCATAGGCTGGTCTGTTGGCGAAAATGCATTCCTTTCCAAATCCTGGAGAAGGTTGGAGTCTATCAACATGCTTGCATCGTGGATAGCTTTACTAGGTGATCGCAAAATTTCCCCAAAGAGTTAAATTGGAGTATTTGTGTTAGTTTTCCTAAAATATGAACAGACTTGACCGATATGCCCCACATGCCCCCTACATGTGAGACAGATTTACAGGGACCATTAGGGTTTTGGAAACTAGGGTGTGGAAATATTTACTTCTTGGGTTTTGGTTTTGTTCGAAATCTATAGCGGTTTTTCAAGTGATATTTCGAGCAGTTCTTCAATTTCTTATAGGCCCCAACGTCACCCCTCCCTCTTATATAGCTCGTGTATGACAGTCCCCCCCCGGATGATACATATACTAGTGAAGCTAGGGATATGAAAGTGCTGCGGAAATTTGTCTGCGATCGTTGTAGGAAATTCAATTCTACCCCTGCGTATTGCCTCGGAAGTATGGCTCGCTGCATGAACTGAAATTAAAAAGTTTGACAGGCCTACACGACTCCCGCTGTTCTTATCTTAGGACTCTATCGTCACCCACTGTTCGAGAACTGAGCGCGCCATGGGAGTCCGGATGTTCCGGATATCGAACCTATGATAACTCTTCATTGCGGAAAAGTAGGATCGTTTGCATGTTTTTAGAGCATAGCGGGTAGTGGAAGGTGACGATGTTATGATAGTGACAGCTGTCAACCTTTGACGCGACAATTGCAAGGCATACAACCGAGGGTTTGAGCCGATGTGTCACGGTCAGGTGTAGGTCCTCTTCAGATTAGGGACGGACCATTAGAGAAGTGATGGGAGGGGTGGGTGGGGAATTTTTTTTTCGCTCACTGCTTGTGCAGGAATTTTTTTTTCAGGTGAACCCCTCTGCACGAATTTTTTTTACTACGTGTGAAAAAGTCACAATTGGACCTTCTGCATGAATTTTTTTTTACCTTCTTCTTTGCATGAATTTTTTTTCTTGGTATTTGCCCTTGCATGAATTTTTTTTGCTTGTTTCCCCCCCCCCCCCACCCCCATCACTTTTCTAATGGTCCGTCCCTTAACTGAATTTTTGTTGATGTAGTGGTTGGAAAAAGTATGGGGGGGGGGGTTGGGTGGAATGCCAAAGTAAATACTTGACAAATAAGCTCGGCAACCTAATATGTCTTGAAGACTGGAAGAATGTGGAAAGTATCAAACTGCTTCCACAGCGAAATGGGAGCCGGGGGGTACTCCTTGAAAAATTGGGTAGGGGTGTGTGGCTCGCTTCCCAAAATCCTTACCCTATTTATGACCAAAATCTGCAATTTTCCCTACCCTGTTTATGACCTAAAGAGAGTAGGTATTGGGGGGTTCTAGCACACCCGATTAATTTTCAGCCAAACCTGTGTAAAAATATTAATCAAGGATTAATCAGGAAAATTAACCGGAAAATTAAACAGAGATTTTGTCAAGTCAATACCAAGCCAATGCCAAGCAATTACCAACCCACCACCAAGCCGTTGCCAAGGGTTCAGACAAACACGATTAATTTTCAGCCAAACCTGAGTAAAATATTAAACAAGGATTAATCAGGAAAATTAATCGGAAAATTTAACAGAGATTTTACCAAGCCGATACCAAGCCGATACAAAGCCGATACCAAGCCTCACCAAACCCTATACTGAACCCTACCTTTTACAACATCCAGAATAAGTTTGAGGAAAGAGGGCGTGGAGAATTCACCATCCCTATCCAAGCCCACCCTGCATAAGTATCCGCAAAATAAAAAAAAATTGAAAATATGATTTTTAATATTGGTTTAAAGAATAAATTATGAGAGTATAAATGGAGAATTTAAAAGAATTAAATGTAACACAATTGAAACAACGCGATAGTGAGCGAATGCCTATCTCAAACCCCAGAAATAATAACCCAATTCAGTCACAAATAAACATTATTGATGAACCAGTGCCAGAGATTAATATTCCCCTTCTCGAAACTTCCCAACCCAAACTTAATGAATTGAAATTTGTACAACTGAAAAAAATTGCTAAAGAGATGAAAATTAAAGGACGATCTAGAATGCGAAAAGAAGATTTTATTAATGCGTTAAAAAAATTTCCAGATGAGGAGATTAATAAATTAATACTAAAAGATACTATCAATAATTATAATTATATTTGTATTCATGGAAAGTGTAAATATTTCTGTAGAGAGTGTGGAGGAACACAAATATGTGAACACAATAAAATTAAGTCATACTGTAAAGAATGTAAAGGCTCACAAATATGTGAACACAAATTACAAAAGTATATATGTAAAGAGTGTAAAGGAAAAGGAATATGTGAACATAATAAACAAAAGAGACAGTGTAAAGAATGTTGTTAAATATAAAAAAAAATTTGATTTTAATATTGGTTTAAAGTTATAAAATAAAATATAAAAGATGGAAAGACAAAAATATAAGAGGAAAATAAAAAAGGCTTTAGATTTTGCTTTTACTATTGAATATTTTAACACTGAAAGAATTGATAATATGGATTTTTTGAGGTTAATAAAAAAAGATTGTTTATACTCTCTATCAAAAGCACTTTCTATTAAATATGAGGATGAAGGTAAAAGAGAATTAGTGGAGTTTCAAATTAATTACACTCATGTTAATAGTAATTTTAGTGGGCATAAGTATTATTATTGTTTTGCTTTTTCTCCAATCTCTGATATGAGTGTTATATTCCCCAAAGATGAAAAAAGCAATGATTTTTTAACGGATAGGGAAGAATCAAAAGAATTTGGAGAAGCTTTAATAAATAAAAAAGTTATTATTGATACTTTTTGGGTAAGTGTATATACAAACACATATAAAGTATTACATAAAAATAAATTTTACAAAGATTTACATAATGATTTAATGGTAGCAGCATGGCACCCAAAAAGAGTTGTGGATTGGTGTTATGATATTGAGGAGCAAGAAATTTATAATTCTTTACCGGATGAATAATCTTATATTTCCTTTACTACTAATTATGTTATATAACCTAATAATGGTTACATAACAAAAATTTATCTAAATCTTAAACTAAAAGTTATGGGAGAACCCATCAGATCAAGTTTTTTCCATTCAACATCTAAGATGGTTAAATCAAAGTAGTTTATAACGCTATCATATTTTCGAACAGGAATTGTTGGATAATCCTTTGAGGGTATGTTTGCAAGAAGGGTTGATGGTGAGAGTTTCACAAGTTCACCATATTTTGTTTTATTCATATATGACGACTTATTATCCACTATACTACACATAAGTCTCAACGGCTCCTTAATCTGTATATTTATAGGGTATAATTTACCAGGATTTATAACTCTGGGTATACCTAAACCAACCGCCAACCCTCTCGTAAGTTTAATGTTAAAGTTCTTATTTGAATATAGATAGTCAACAGTGTCTGTCTCAATGATTGTTATCTTTGCCTTATCGGTATCATTAAGAAAGGTCGACTGAATATCACGCAACGAATATGTACCGGGTTGTATTATTATTAGAGGCTGATTCTCATCATTAAACAATATCTGCTGATCCTTGAAATTAATTAATCTTTTGGTTTGTATATTACAATCAAGGAGTTGTATCTCCCGAAGATTTTTCAGCGGCGGATCTAAATAAATCCTTGTTTCAGACTCATACATGGTAATGCTTAACATTTTTGTTTTCTGCGAAGCTGGTCTTTAGATCTGATTACATCATTGACGTAATCACATTCCTGAGCGACGTTAGAAACCAGCCTTTAAAAAGTAAACATAAAATCTACTTTTCGATTTCAAAACCACTTTACGTTTTGCTTGTTGCTATGTCGTAAAAGTATGCAATCTATTGTTCTACACGTGAACGCTAATCCAAAAACAATGATAATCACGTGAAATGGTCATGAACTACCGAAATAGATACCACGCCAACCCTCCACTGATAATTATAAATGCTAATATACGCACTTCATGCTCGCTTTGTGGATTGGTTTCATGTTGCATAGTCACGTCCTGACCTTTGGTTGACTTTTCATTTTGCTTTGGAGGGATTTTTGTTTTCGGATTTGTCTCAACTATTGAATGAGGTAATTTTAACTTTGAAGATCCTAAGTTATGACTTATTCCAACCGGTTTTGATTCCATGTTTAGCGAATTATTCACCCCAAATTTCATATCACCAGTCGCTTTCATAAGTTTGTTATTATATCCAACCACGCTCTCTGTATTTATGATCATATTACTCGGCATCAACCACAAACCAGGAGCAATAGCTAAATCAAGCCGCAATTTCGCTTCTTGTACGGCTAATTGATAATTTTTAACAGAATTCGAAATGTCATTCTCAATCACACTACTTTCAAATAAAGCCAAGAATTCTTGTTGTGTCTCGATTGCTCCGCCGCCATTACCATAAATCGAGTTTCTAGTGTTAACTTGTGCACCCAATATACAGTAAACAAAAGCTTCGGCGGATCGATTCAATCTACCAAGTCCGGCTTTAGTGAGTCCATACCCACTTGTTGGAATAAACCAAGCATATTTGAAATCAGCAAAGTCATCATTACGGATAAATGATATTAGATTTCCTTTTTCTTTCTTACCGCCGTCATCAGCGAATTTACCGCCTTCACCGGGCCATTGATCTGCTTCATGATCATAATTTCTTACTACATGTACATTTTGATATCCTCCTCCTTTTCCATGGTATCCGGAACCATAATCAAGAAATATATCTCCTAAACCTCCGTTTCTACCGCCTTTCCATCTAAAATCAGAATTATTACTAACCCCAAATTCAGCGCACAATCGTTGATATGCAACTTTATTATATGGGTTATTATTTATCACAAAAGGTTGTTCATCTGGTAAAGGCAGTTTCAATTCATATAATATCCGTCTTATTGTGAAATATATATGAAAATTAATGAAGCTATTAACTACTTTAGGGTAATTTAGACTTTCAAAAGGACTAATCCCACAACCAGATGTTGCGCACCATACTGCAAAGTTAAGTTGTTGTGGCCAATAATTCATATCTGGTTCATTCAACCATTTTCTACTTTGTTTGCCAAACTTGAATGTTACAACTTGTGATGTAAATATGTTTCTCATTTTTGCTGTGAATTTCTTCGTATTTGAAACGTATATATCTAGAAAGGTTAGCATTTTTGTTACATCAGTTGTAAAATCATCAAAGTTAATAGCTGGTATTGGGTAAGTTCGAATGGTTATCGATAAACTCTTTGGGAAAGATGAAACTACTTCGGGTGAACTTAACCCTAAATCTTGCCATAACAATGTTTTCAAATTAGAAGGAAGATCATCAGTCCATGTTTTTCCAGTAGGATCATCATTAGACATGATTGTTGTTCCATTAACTTTCCACTTAATGTATCCGCCAAATGAATCATTCACAAATGTAAATTTATCAAGATTGGCTCTTGGATACCGGGTTTTGAAATCATCTAATAACATCTTATTCTTTATTTTTCTTCGGTTATTCCACGTCTTTATATTTGGAATAAGATGTAAAGTATTAATTAATTTCTTTTCTAATACCTGCAAAACAATTGCAACCCACATCAGTTCTTTCATATGAAATTTTTAATGAGCGGGAGTGGTTAACTCTTTTAATAGATCTGCGCGAACTTCTCTTCTTATCTGAGACATGTTTAAGTTTTTTTCTGTATCTCTCCTAAATTTTTGACGAACTTCTAGTTTTAGTTTTTGAAACTTTTCCAACTCTGCTAAAATTATAGTAAATTCTTGATCTGATATAACATTATCTTTCAAAGCCTTTGAAACCAAGTCGTTAATGGTGTTTAATTTTGATTTTGCAATTGCAGCGGTTTGTTCGTGTTTACTAACTTTACCAGAAAGTCTTTTAGCGGCAATACCAAATCCAACCGATAATCCTCCAAAAACTCCACCTACAACACCCAAAGGCACACCAACAACAGCGCCAAAACCAGTAAGAGAAGTTCCTAAACCGCTTGCAGATAGAATAACTGAAATCATACCGCCACAAACACTTATTTTTGTAAACATTCCTCTAGCTCTATTATATTTTTTCCTTACATCTTCATAATGTTTAATTTCTCTCTCGAGATTTTGTAATACTTCACTCGATTTTTGTAGTCTGAAATTAATAGGATCTGTATTATTAGGTAATCCAGGGTAAATTCTGTTGTATTCATCCATATTATATTTTTACTACTCAACATGATATCTTTAGATCTACTTTCTCTTTTTTATACTTTCCACAAAATATAGAACCACAGCCATTATCAAAAGCCAAGCATTCTTACCTAAAAATCCAATAACTTCGCCAGCTGTTTTGAATAGAAAGCTAACTATTGCGCCAACCATTCCTGGTAATATTTCACCAAGTTTCTTACCGAGAGCTTTCAATCCATTTCCAACACCTTTTCCTAAAGTAGATAATCCTTTTGAAAGATTAGAAACTATAGCCCCAATTATAACACCAACAGCGCTAACAACAGCAAAAACTGTAAAACCATACTTTTTAAAGATTGCTTTAATTCGGTCCCTTAATGACATTCTTTCCTGTATTCTATCTCTCTCACTCTCCATGTTTGATATATCATTCTGTTCATTAGGAATTTCTGTATTTAGATTTTCAAGCTCGGCAGTTTCCTCGGGCGTTCTAATTGGTTTATTCTCAATGAATTTTTTCTTCTCAATCTTTTTATCCAATGTTTCTTTTTTCTTATTGATTTCATTATTCATATCTTCAATGATATCTTCTGCCCGGCGCCCTAAAGATTTTTTTAGAAAACCATCAGGAAGTTTAGCTTTAGTTTTTAGATTTCTAAATTCGCTTCCTCTAAGAACATATGTAGCTGCATTAATTCTATTTGCTAATTTAATTGCTGGTAATTTTATTCCTTCTCCAATATCTTGTAAAAATGTTACAAAATTTTCAAATTTTGATTCTGGATATACAATTTTTATATCATCTTCAGCTTCTTTTTTTCCTTTAAGCCTTTCATTAATACCACCAAATGAAGTTTCTGCCTCCTTATTAGCAGGATCAATTAGAGGGGTGGTTGATGATATTGTATCCAATTCCAAATTTTGTTCATCAATATCATCATTATCATCATCTTTTGTTTCATTTAGTTCAGTTGGATCTAAATCATCTAATGGTAAATATCCTCCTTCTGCCATATTTAGATTTTTTACTCATTAGTAAGAAATCTTTAAATATTCTTGAAGTTATAAAAATTTACTTGCTACATAACCCAATGCCAACATACCACCACCTACATATGCCATTTCGCCCATCTTTTGATTGTCGCTGGGTCTATAATAATCTGAAAATTTAGGTTCTTGCATTTGTTCATATAATGCAAATTGTTCATTTGTAGTTGAAATATTTTTTGATGCTTGATATTTTTCATCTTTTTTCTTTATTTTCCAATCCATTAGTTTTTGTCTTTTTTCCTGATATTCTGCATAATCTCTTTGATATTTTTCTAATGCTTTATCGTGTCGTATTCGTTCTGTATCAACATTTTTTCCTGATAAATATTTTGCAAGATAGTTTCCACCAACAAAGGCAGTTGCATTTAATACAGCTCCTCCAATCATAAATGCTATTGATGCCATTTTTTATATTCGTTAATTTGGAAGTATCTTTTGTTCCTCTAAATATGTTTTTAGATACATACTTCCAGATAATACAGCTACCCATTTTGCATAATTTGTAATACTTGAGGATGGGTCGTTCATAAATGATTCTTTAATCATCTTTTTAGCTACATAACCAACTCCAGCTGCTAATCCGATAAGGACTGCTGAATCAGTAACAGTTTTCACAAGTTTATTTTCGTTTGACATAATTTTTTACTACAACAGTAATAAACTTTTAAATGGTTTTATGTAGTAAAAAATAATTTATAATTACATCATCCCAATTTTTGGGCGATCAAGAGGCGGCGCTTGAGTATTTGTTTGCGGATTATGAACCTTTATTGGTGGGGCTTGAAAAGGTTGCGGTATTTGAGATAAATCAGGTATTCTATTTTTGTATCTCATAAACATATCAAATGCTGTAAAGCTTATTCCAACAATGGATAATACGGCTGTAAAAGATAGTTCCGGTAGCCAAGCTTTCGATTTGTTATTTGTCTTTTCTATATTTTCATTTTGCTCTTCTTCCTGTTTCATTTTTTCTTCACGTTTCATTTCCCTGGCTAATGCTTCTTTTGCTTTCTTATTATATTCTGCCAATTTTTTACCAGACGCAACCTTTTTAGGATCTTTTGCCTTTTTTCCTGTAGTTTTTTCCTCTTCTTTTGGAGGATCTCTTGTAATTTGTTCCGCAAAGAGGGGAGAGGCTTCACCTCGATCAACAACTTCTTCTGACATTATTTTACATATCATTAAGAAATCTTTAGACCACTTAGGAATGATATGTAAATAAAATAATAGTATGCTTAGTTGACAGTATCAGTACCGCCAGCATCTTGCTCAGTTTTGTTAGAATCATCTGTATTAGTACTTGTAACTTGTTGTATTTTACCTATTTTAACATGTTTAACAACCTGGAATAGTCCGCTAGCGCCGCCATCTCCCTTATTGTGAATTTTTGAGATAAATCAGGTATTCTATTTTGTAATATTCATATCTAGCTTTTTCCTTGTATCTCATAAAAAGATCAAATGCTGTAAAACCTAATCCAACAATAGATAAAACAGTAGTAAAAGATAACTCATGCATCCATGATTTTGATTCACTATATGTATTTTCATTTTGCTCTTCTTCCTGTTTCATTTCCCTAGCTAATTCTTCTTTTGCCTTTTTTCCTGTAGTTTTTTCCTCTTCTTTTGGAGGATCTCTTGTAATTTGTTCAACAACTTCTTCAGACATTATTTTACATATCATTAAGAAATCTTTAGACCACTTAGGAATGATATGTAAATAAAATAATAGTATGCTTAGTAGACAGTATCAGTACCGCTAGCATCTTGCTTAGTAGTCTGCTCAGTTTTGTTAGAATCATCTGTATTAGTACTTGTAACTTGCTGTATTTTTCCTATTTTAACATGCTTAGCAACCTGAAATATACCGCTAGCAAGTGCTGCCAATCTTCCTGCTTTCAATGCTAAGAGCCCTACAATGTTTGTCAGTTCACGATTAACCAAATCATCATTCTTCAAATCCACACAAAGAGCTTCTATATCATCAACCGGAACTAAATATGAAATAAGTTTGGAAACTAATTGAAGGGATGAATCAACCAATCCGCCATTAATTTTTTTACCCATTACCGCTTGATATCGATTAAAATATTTTTCTACATCTTTTTCTGATAATTTTTTTATATCACCCAAACTCATTTCAACCCCCAAATATTCCTTTGTCGTTCCAAGAGCTGCGAGAATGGCCAGCGATTCTTGTTTGATTTCAATTTCATTATCATTATTATCTTTTACCTCTGCCTTTCCTACAGTCTTTTCTTCTTCAATATAATCTTCTACGCTTGTCATCTTTTATGGTGATACATTTACTATTTTTAAATCACTTCAGGGATCTCCAAATAACAATTAAATGGGTATCGCAAACTTAAACATAGCCTAGAATATTTTTCTGTTTTTAATAATTGCATAAACTTTTTACCTAATTCATAATCCAAATCGCCTCCATAATCTTCGAAAAACATCTTCATACCCTTCTGTGATGGATTATGAAAAGTAACAACACAAGCCACATTTTCTCGGAAAGGTTTTGCTATCGATGTTAATTGTTGAGTGAGAACCCAAACTGATAATCCGTGATGTCTTCCAGAGAATGCTAAATCTATAAACTTGTTTGATCTTTTCTTCAGATCATTGGATACAGCGCAATCATCTAAAATTATCAGTGTATTTGTACCAGAGAATAAAGTTTGACAATCAGTTAATAACTCATTAATCTCATCAATGTTACTAGCATCTGGTGATAATACAAAGAAACGTTTATCTCCTCGAGCAAAATTATGATAAGTTTTATTCTTAGAATAAGTTGGACATATTAAAACAATGTAATCAAAAATTTTTCGGAATGGTCCTCTTAGCTGATTGATGAGGTACTTTGTTTTTCCACAATTTGTTGGGCCGGTTATGATACAATGGAATGGTATTTTTTCTCGTAGTTCTTCCATGATTTTTTGTATCATAACATAATATTTTTTTAAATTCGCTTCGCGGGCCCAGAGGGTTTTAGTACTTAATTGATCTCAAACTTGAATTCATAATTTCCATCATTGCATCAGCTACAACAAACATATGGCAGGTTATAGTACCAGATCCAACCTGTTTTCTTTTAATTTCTATTTTTACACCATCATGCGTATTATTTAATGCTAATCCTCCCCCATGAATGTGATTATCGGGGTGTGTTCTCATATCAACCCAAAGAGCAAACTTATCTGCATAAAAATCCTTTTCTTTCAATGAAATTTGCAAACCATCATCTCTATGAAAGCGTTTTTTCACGGATTCCCAAATATCAGATGGAATCATTCCTCTAGAGTATATTCTATTTGGCACACCATCAACATCAATTTCAACAGAAGATATACCAGGATTATAAAAATTTTCAGAATCCCTTGCTCCCGCAGCTTGAGGTGTTAAAAACAAAAATAATACCCCAGTCATTGATCTTCTCGGTAAATTAATATGTTGATTAATAACACCATCACCACCAATAGAAAATGTAAAAGTTTTGTGTAAGGTAATATTTTCATAAAAGAATCCTTTACCAACTTGATATGTTGATTGCGCCTCACGAGCCAAGTATTCACTTGAAATGGAAGAATATTCTAACTCCAAGTTTTTGATTGAATATGACGGCGCTTTTGTTGTATCGGAATAAATAAGAATATTATTAATTGGGGCGAGTGTAATCTCAAACATTAGATGATTTTCCAATGCTTTTGGGTAAAAAACGCCGTGATCGTTTAAAATTGGGTGGTTTATTGGTATTCTATACTTTGAACCATGAACATTAGCAAGAGCAACTTCTTTTACATCTTGTGTTTTTGCATCGCCAGCTTTTGTTCTAAGTTTTCTCATATTTATAGAAGAAGTAATGCCATTTTTTAATTTATCTTCTCTCTCTTCCGCGGTTAAAAATAAATCGCGATATGTTTGAAATAAATCATATCTTTGAGTATCTTGCAATGTTTCTCCCCCAAAAAGAACTTTTAATCTGGTTACAAGATTGGCCGACAAATTATTAACAACCGTATTATTAGCATGCCCATCAACTTCTAAATCAAATAGTAGAGATACACTTCCAGGCACAATCACTAAATTCTCAGAAAGTTTTGGAATATTTATATATAATGTTTCTCCGGGGCTAGCAGATGATGGATTGAGAGTAATTCGGTTCATTGTTGATTCTGCTTTCAAACCAAATGGCTCTCTAGGAATTCTATTTGGATTAATTTTTTCAGACGTCATTGTAATTTATAAGATACTTTGGTTAATCTTTAAACCTCTTGGGCGGCTGAATTGGTATTTTTTTTTTATTCTCTAATTCTTCAATATGTTTTACTAAACTTTCTCTTACTCCCTCAATTACAAGCATTACATTAAAAAGTTCATCACCATATTCCATATTTTGAATTTTTTGGATGATAATTTTTTTCATAAGCTTAATTTGATATTCGCTAAATTTTATTTTTTCTTCCCCCATTGTAATTTATAAGATACTTTGGTTAATCTTTAAATGAGTTCTACCTTATCGAAAATAACGGCGAAGCCGGGCACGCTCTTCGAGAGGATATATTATTCAAATGAAGGATATTGGAAAGGATATTCTGCAATCTCCAAATTAGCACAAAAAGCAAAAGTAAGTGAAGATGAGGCAAAACAATGGTTAGAAAAACAAGCAATATGGCAAATCTATCTTCCAGCTCCCAAGTATATACCAAGACCACACTGGACTGTAGAAAAACCTAATCAGATTCATCAAGCAGATTTATTATTTTTACCACATGATAGAGTTGGAAGAAAAACATATAAATACGCATTAGTTGTGGTTGATATCGCCTCGAGATATAAAGATGCGGGACCATTAACTTCAAAAGAAAGTCGAGAGATATCAGAAGCTTTTAAAAAAATATATTCCAGAAAGTTAAAATACCCTAAAACATTAATGGTTGATCCTGGAAAAGAATTTATGGGTGAAGTTTCCAAACTTATGAGTTACCATAATGTGAAAATACAGAGAAGTGAAGCCGGAAATCATAGAGCACAAGCATTTGTAGAAAACGCAAACAGAATATTAAGTGAAAAATTATTTAGCCATCAATATGCACAGGAAATGATAAGCGATGATCGATCTAGAGTATGGGTGAAACGATTACCTGATATTTTGAAAACTTTAAACAATACACCGACGAGAATAACCGGTAAAGAGCCCGATAAAGCTATAAAACTGAAAGAGGTTGATATTGAAACCAAAAGATATCATCGAGTTGTTGGTCTTGATGAGGAAAG
Organism: Ricordea florida; assembly: GCA_949710005.1. Classification (NCBI taxonomy): domain Eukaryota; kingdom Metazoa; phylum Cnidaria; class Anthozoa; order Corallimorpharia; family Ricordeidae; genus Ricordea; species Ricordea florida. The sequence goes on from OX453280.1 coordinate 17,275,956, forward strand.
ATTATCTCCTTTTGTTAGAGTTAGATATTTATTATCTCCTGGTGAACTAGAGGGTGGTGAAAAAAGGCGAGCCACAGATCCTATTTGGAGTATCAAAGTTTATGATATTTCTAAAAGTGTGATTTCACCCAATCAGCCGGTTTTATATTATTTATTGGATGTGCCAAGACGTGGATTTGTAAGGGAAGAATTACAGGTTATTCCTTATGATACTGAACTTCCACCCAATTCTGTTTTGAGACTATAATGTCCATAGGCTAAAGTACTTATTTTATCTTTACAAATTATTCTCTTATCATCATCAGCAGATAGTGCAACTTTATTAATTGTTTCTGAATAAACATCATGTAAATGACTTCTAATTACATTCATCTTTCTATATTGTTTTTCCCCCGTTAATAGACATTCCTTATAATGATTAAATTTTATTTTCTTTTTTATAACTTCTTTCTTCATTCCCTTACCTTTCTTTACTTCATCATCATTTTCAGTAATATAAGCGTATAACTTTGCTCTCAATCCCACAAACTCATTAATTATCATTCCACCAGCTTCATCTTTAAACATTCCTATTAATTTCTTATTCTTACCCGTCTCTATACCTGATGGGTGAATTTTAGGGTAATTACTTGTGTCAAACATTTTTCTAACATCTGGACTTATATCCTTGTAAAAATCTTCTGTTTCTATAACATATACAAGACTGTCTGTATCTGTAAACAACAGCTTTGCTTTTTCTCCATATTTAGGTTTAATATAATTATAATGAAAATCGTACATTGTTTCTTTACTTAAATCTAGAATACACATACCTAAGTAAACAGGTTTATTAAATATTAATCTTGTTTTATTCATATGGATAGCAGCCAGATCTTCACTAAATATAGTAAAATGATTAAAGTTGGGTTTTATTGTTAATTTTTCTGCATCTTTTTTATTTGTAACTAGGCGAATGTCTACCCTTTTTCTAATATTTTCCATGGTTTTACCAAATACAGAATTGTTCATTAACTTGAAGAAATCTTTTTCAAAATCATTTTTTGCTTGAGATCTTAGTTTAGTATTCAAATCAATGTAGGGTTTTAGCCATGCAGACTCATTGAATTTAATACCTCTATGAATTTTTGTAACTTTTAATCCCATACTTTCATAAAGTTTTAGGGTTTCTCGATGAACTATATACTTTGTTTTATTTTTTAAGTTTGGGATTAATTTTTCCACCTTATTAACAACAAGTCTTTCTGGAGCCAGAGGATAATCATTATGTAAATCGTGAAGATGTTCAGGATATTCTAATTCAACCTCGAGTATGCATGGTATATTTCTCCAATTTTTATAATCTTTCTCAGGCAACCAATCAAAACCGTGAGTGGGTAGTGGTTTACTCATTGCGCCACCATATAAGTTGTTTGCATCTAGATAAATGATATATTTTTTAGGTTTGTTTGGATCATATTTCTTCATATATGGATTGTTTGCTTCTGCATATCTAGTTGAAATCTGAGATACACCGCCTCTTACACCTTGTTCAAACATAAGTAACATGTTAATGTCAGTTAGTAACTCCAATTTTACTTTAGTTAACTTTAACATAGCGTCCCAAGATAGGCCGGGAGAGGTGTAGTACCAAGCAGGATCCAATCCATAGTTTTTAATACAAACATCTCTAAAATTTTCAAATACATCCGCTAACAATAATACATCTAGCTTGAGATATAGATCATGATACTCCCTAAATGTTTTCATATTAAAAGTTTTCCACACATTTTTAGCGTGTTGGTAATTTTCTTCATTTATATCTTTATCATTTAGTTTTGAGAAAAATGCATCCTTTGGTGGAAGTTGGGTTTCATTTAGTTTATCAAAGCTGTCAATATGATCATATGGATATACACCCTTTCTTAATGTTAGATTTAATTCTTCACCTTCAAAATACTTTTTTACTTCAGTTAGGTATTTATCTGATGGTGAAAGACATTTACTTTCTGCCAAATTACAATTCTTACATCGCCCGCATTTACCAATACCTTCATACTTAATGATCTTTCCATCTTCAATGTATCTCTTTATACAATCTCCTGGTTTACATGCCTCACACTTTCCACATTTGGTGAGATTATCAACTAACCCATCAAGACTGGATGACATAAATTTTAATGAATCGATGAATCTCATTTCTCTCTTTACTATTTTTTTCTCTCCACTTTTATCTATATATTCATCAACTACAATCTTTTTTGAGAAAGAAATATACCTTTCCTCATTTTGTGCTATAGGTGTTATTTCACCATCTGTTTTCCCAAGATTCTTAATAAATAAATGTGAATCATATCCAGATAGATTATGAAATACTATAGGTATAAACTTTGGAATCTCGAAATTTGAGTTACAATCTTTATGAGCTGCTCCTCTATACTTTCCTGTAAGGTGGCAGTGATCTAATACCCTATCTTCTCCTAATTCACACTCACATATATGGCATTTCTTAGCATTTTCATATTCTTTCTTATCTATTTCTGACATATTTCCTCTTTTATAGTAATAGAACTTTTTGTTTCTTGGTTTTATTATTTCATTATAAATTCTTCTAATATCTCTCTCTAAATATTCTACAAATATCTGTGCTACATCATCATCTGGAGATTTTGCAGTATATATTACAAGTTTTTCAAAGTTTGTTGGTAATAGATTCTCATCAAAACACATTATATAATAACAGAATCCAGATGGTTTATGTTTCTGATACTTTTGAGTAAAGCTTTTACTATTATCCAAACAACTTATATCTACATCAATTTTCTCTGGGTAACACTCAAAGTCAGCATATACTAAAAATGGCACTCGCATTTTTCTTTTATAATTAACGAATTTAATAAATAAAGGATTTCCATTTTTATCTTTTGGCATATCAATCCTAACTGCTTTATTTTTGTCGCAGTATTCAGTATGTTTTTCTAATGATTCTATTTCTCGAAATGAGTTAAAACATCTGATACAAAAATGTCTCTTACATTTATGTTTACTAACTTGGGCTGATAAAAGTCTACTTAAACTCTTTACCCAACAGTAGTGATTATTTTTATCATCTGATATCATAATTAAATTGATTACATTATCTCCTAATTGATTATCACTTATTCTTAAAGGAAATATATAACCATTTTCATATCCTAAAACATTAATATAGTAGGGGTTTTGCCTTTCAAACTTATCAATATCTTTTAATGAAACGGGGAACTCCATTCCAGCCCAGTTAAAGTTCTTTGAGTTTTCTCTTAATTCATTATTTACTCTTTGTGGATTTTTATCTCTTGGAAATACAGCTTCAGTTACTGCCCACTTAAAACATTCATTATCATTAAAATTCTTGTGGTTAATAATTGCCTTTTTTGTGTCTAAATGTGGGGGTGTTATAATATATGAACTTCCCTTAAGCGGCTTGTATGGTGTTATTCCAATATCAAAACATATTATATTTTTTAATTCATATTTATAACTATTACTTAAAAATCTTTCATATTCCTTTAGTATTTGATTAGCCATATTATCATAAAAATTGGATATATCATCTGTAACAGTAATTATTTCTGTACGTGATTGAAAGAATTTTCTTATCACTTCAGTACGATTTCTATCTGTAGATTCATTTATTAAATCACATGTTAATATAAATTTTACCTTTATCGGTTTCTTTTGTTTGTTAATTAGATTATTAACTTTTGGTTTGATATTATTTAAAAACTCTTTGGGCTTATACCCTTTCTTTCCATCTATCCTATAAGTTTTCAGATATCCCCTCAATGCTGTTTGTTTTTCTATTATATAAAATTCATCTTTTATAATATCAGATATATCTACCTCTTTTCTAGGTCTAGGTTGTGGTTGTTTGTTATTAGTAAGTTTTAATACATTTTCGTTGGTTAAATCTGCAAGCTTTTTTGAAAACTCATCTTCATCCATCACCTTAAATGAATAATTTCCCCAATTAAAAGTTTTGTTTGATGGCTTTTGTGGTTTTATAAAAGTAGGCGCAAGTTTTCTTTTTTTAATATTTTTCTTTTTAGGTTTTGCGCCCTCTTTTGTTTCTCCCATATTATCAAGAGCTTCAGCAATTTCTGGAATTTTGCGCAATTCTTTGATAACTTCGTCTTCTTCCAATTTTTTACCTTTTTCTTTAATAATTTTCTTTAGCTGTTTTAATATTAGTCTTTCTAAACTTTTGCCCTTTTTGTTTATGGCTTGTTTTAGCAGTTTCGCAAGATTTTTACTATTTTGTAACTCTTCCATTTATACTCTCATAATTTATTCTTTAAACCAATATTAAAAATCATATTTTCAATTTTTTTTTATTTTGCGGATACTTATGCAGGGTGGGCTTGGATAGGGATGGTGAATTCTCCACACCCTCTTTCCTCAAACTTATTCTGGATGTTGTAAAAGGTAGGGTTCAGTATAGGGTTTGGTGAGGCTTGGTATCGGCTTTGTATCGGCTTGGTATCGGCTTGGTAAAATCTCTGTTAAATTTTCCGATTAATTTTCCTGATTAATCCTTGTTTAATATTTTACTCAGGTTTGGCTGAAAATTAATCGTGTTTGTCTGAACCCTTGGCAACGGCTTGGTGGTGGGTTGGTAATTGCTTGGCATTGGCTTGGTATTGACTTGACAAAATCTCTGTTTAATTTTCCGGTTAATTTTCCTGATTAATCCTTGATTAATATTTTTACACAGGTTTGGCTGAAAATTAATCGGGTGTGCTAGAACCCCCCAATACCTACTCTCTCCTAACCAAAAATTTGATGCCCTGTTTACGACCTGGCCCTTACTAAATACCCTGTTTCAGACATGCCTCATAATTATTTCCCAAGTTCAGACCAATGTTATATGCTTCATAGGTTATAAGAGTGCATGTGCAAAGTTTTGAGCTCAGAATTCCCAACTGTAACGCGAGTGCAAAAATCGATACCCTATTTATTACCATAATGGCGGCAAAATGGCTAAAATCGATACCCTATTTATGACAAAAACGGTCGAAAATCCATGCCCTTTGGGGCCGCACATACCAATACAGCCGATTTAAGGCAGCACACCTCCGGGAATGGGAGGTTTGATCCACTTAGTGACTCTAAGCACCAAACAGACATTCACACAAGGCATCCAGTAATGGTTACTGAAAAAAATCAGTTAATTATGGAATTTCTTTTTTTTTTAAGTCATAAGATATGATCCCTTTCTACACCATTCCACTGAGCAACATAACGCCTGAGGCATGTACGAGCTTTCTTTTTCACTGACAACCCCAACTCTGAGCGCAGCAACAGCGATCCTTACACTTTTCCACTTCCACCAAATTCTGATACCCGAACTCAAACATACGGTCGAACCCCGTTAATACGGTCACCAAAGCGTCCAAAAAAATGGCCGTATTACCAGGGTGGCGCCGGGGTTGGGCCGTAATGACAAATATATCTCATTCGCACTTCCTGAAGAACTGTTCTATTTACTAAACAACCAGAATGTATGTAAGATAAAGTTTAAGAGTTAAAAAGCAAGCCGTGCATTGACTAAGTGAAATTCAACCACTTTCGTATCAATCCGTCTATGTGTCGAAGCAGAGTGACACCTACGAAAAGTGAATCAGCTCTTTGATTATTGGCAAATTACAGAGATCAATGAATTTGACATGTCTAAGGCATTTTGGTTTACTCTGTTTTCTGCGTGTTGCCGTATTAACGGGGTGAAATTTTAAGAGATTCTACTGTTTGGGATCTGTAAATGTAAATCCTTGGCCGTGTTAACGAGGTTATATTTTTAATATTTTATGAGAAAATGTATGACCGTTATTACCGAGGTGGCCGTCAGGCGGGGTTCCACACTTCCACTGTCAGGGTCGTAACGAGGTATATGGGATCAGGGATCAAAGGCCTGCAAAGGGGTGGGATCAGGGATCACAGCCCTGGATCTGGGATCACAGCCCGTGGGATCGGGATCAGCGGCGTTTTTCATGGAATCAGGGATCAGGCTGTCCTAGATAACAACGAAGATCGAGATCAGGGATCAGAATTCTGATCGCTTTTGGGATCAGGGATCAAAATTCTGGGTAAAATAAATGGGATCAGCTACGAAAAAATATACCTCGTTACGACCCTGCACTGTATATGGGGTGCCGTTTGTAAATTTATGATTTAGCCTTTTTAAATTGTACAAGCCTGTTTTTAGTTAGTGGAAACCGAAACTTCTATCGCTAGAACGGAGATGTAGCTCAATAATAAGCTCGGTTCCAACTGATTGATGAGGCTTGGCGGGAGGAAGCTGCGAGTGAATTGGCTTCCTTCGCAGAAGTTCTTTGGGGGAGGAACGCGTGACGATACTATGATTGATTAGTATCACGCAACTAGTGGACTAATGCAAATACCGCAATCTGATTGGCTACGCTACTAGAGGACCATTAGTAATAGTCCTCGAGTAGCGACATTCGTGATGCTTTTTTTTCATTTCATTCCCAAATAAATATTTCTTCAACTGGCATTTGCTACCTTTATTATTGCTTTTTTCCCGACTAGTTGAGTGATACTAAAACAATTAGACCCTTCGCCCTCAAGGACCACGGGTAAGTAGCTCATTCGATTGCGGGATACGGGTTGAGTTGTTTTACATGAAAAGAAGACGAAACTTCGAAAACTCGAGAAGGCAACAGTGCGTTTTGTTTAACTTTAAATTTTCCATGGCGACATACCAGGAGCCCATCACCATGGGCTCCTGGACATACTTATCAGAGCTGGTTTGAGTCACCCTGAGCTCCCTAAACGGAAACATTTTATATGATTACATTGAAATATACAATACCTTCCCGGATAGGAGACAATAAGGGATGCGTTAATGTTGTTTCCAGATCCGGCCCAGGCTATCTGTGATTGCTGTATACCTAGACTTTCACTCAACAAAACAAGCACTGTGATTGGTTGATTCTCGGTCACGTGCCCTTGATCAAATTCAAATGTATCCTGACCGGGATACAATTGCGCAGTTGTTGCCCGCGCGCCAGTTGAACCGTCTTTGTTTGTTTGTTTTTGCGAAGGGAAAGTCTAAATATATAACAAAGTACTTAATGTACGGTCCCTCGGGAAACTAGTTAGTTTTGTTTTCCCTCGTGTCCTTCAGGACGTACATAAGGACTCTCAGGAAAACTTAACTGTTCCCCTCGGGACCACGACTTAACATAGAGGGAATGTTTTGTTCTGTGGTCAATTCATGTAGTATTGTCTTCAAACTATAATATACTAGCTTCACTTTAAGAAAAATTATTGAATTGACTCCTGGAAGATTTCCGGCCAACTGGTAAACAAGGACTGGACTCTGGACTGGAATTTATTAAACGACGTTGATATTTAACTAATAATATAACGATTAAAAATTTCTATTTAATCATTAACCAGCGGGGAATTTTTTAAACACTTTCAAAACGAAAAATCAAACAACGCTGCCCAGTAACTTTAAATCTAGTCATGCTACTATTATCTGAATACAATGCAAAAATTAACAGCACACAAATGTAGAGTAGCTTAGCCGTTTTTGTTGTTCAGCGTATATTACACACTTAATGTATGGTACCGAGGGAAACAGTTAGTTTTGTTTTCCCGAGAGCCCTGATGTTTCTCGAGACGAAGTCGAGGGAAACATCGGGACTGGAGGGAAAACAAAATTAACTAGTTTCCCGAGGAATCATACATTAAGTGCTTTGTTATATATTTAGACTTTCCCTTAGCAAAAACAAGCAAACAAAGACGGTACAACTGGCGCGAGGGCAACTACTGCAAAATTGTATCCCGGTCGGGATACATTTGAATTTGATCAAGGGCACGTGACCAAGAATCAATCAATCACAGTGCTCGTTTTGTTGAGTGAAAGTCTAAGTATATAACAATACGTTTTGGAGGGTACGCTCACTCGTGAGATATTGTTCTTGCCATTCGAACATAAAATTGATATTATCTTCTCGCCACCGTGTAACAACCCATAAATATTGAAGCGTGACATCCGATATACGATACGCGGCCGCAAGAAAGGACAATCCCTTTCTTGTTTAGTCCAAAGTCCAGTCTAGGGTCCAGTCTTAATTTTCCAATTGGCCGTAGATTTCCTTGTGAATAATCAGTCACAGAGCTATTTATTATTGTTATTATTATTATTATTATTATTATTATTATTATTATTATTGTCTCTATTATCACAGTCTTTGCTGGTGTTCTTTTTGTGCATCAGCCGGACGCAAACCAAGCACCTTATTCTTCTTCTTCTTCTTATTATTATTATTTTTCTGGTATATTCTAAAGAGATTTCAGCAGTTTAATATTAAGGCCCGAGCTGTCCCTTAACGACGAACGAATAGTAATCATTTCAAATAAGCAAGCAAGTCTTTTGATTCACTGTTTTCGCAAACAACAAAGGCCACAGAGGAGAGATAGGCATGGTATGCTCAGCAGATTTAGGAGAACTTACTCTTAAATAAACAATGGGATTGTGGGATTTTGATGCCAAAAATCACAGATAAGCTAGAACCCATCCACAAGTAACGTCGATAATTTGGCTTTATTGGTAGCAAAGCGATTAATTTTTCCTATTGTATTAAATACAAATAAATTAAATTCTCACTTTAAATATCTCGTTGGTGATCGTATGGAGCTTCACAACTCGCTGCTTATAAAAAAATCTATGCTTCGAGTCATAAATAAATTGCAAGACCCTAAAACAGACAACGAACGTCAGACATTTCCTTTCCACACCCAAAAAGCTAATCCCTTTCGGACACTGGGTGGGTTAAAACTTTCAGTCCCCTGGTTGATTTGGAGTAAAACTGAAGCGGGTAAGTATGTCGTACGTGAACTATCTGCTGTAGGGCATGCAACCGAACGGGAGGTGAAGAGGAATACTGTAATTGGGTGTTCATTGGTTCATTATTCCTGCTCGAAAATTTTCGTCATTCTATTATTCCACTAATACAGAACTCATCATGCTCTTCTTTTGTATAAGAATATTATGGTAGAAATTTGCGAAATTTCAAGAATATTCTACAGTGCGACCGCTCGAACCAAGTTTTCATATAAATTATCCAATCACGATCGAGTATTTAAACAACAGAGTCTCTACAAATGTTTAATATTTCACTTAAAATGCATATAATTTGCTTTATAACTGTACAAAAAGTATCAAGATTGAAAATGAATCATCTTAGTCGGTATAAAGTCGCGACAATTCTGTTGTTCAGCGTCAAAAACAGACGTTCTTCGTTCGAGTAGTCGCACTGTAAGAATGGGCCCGAGGCTGAGATTTTGAAAACGATATAAGTTTTGTGTTGAAAATCTGTAAATGCAACACACCTATGTATAGGTTTTTAACTTAATTGTATAAAATTATTTCTTTGTCTTAACAGAGAAACGAAAAGCGATGGAGCACCTGCACAATGTAACGCGATAAAGATGTAGATGCTGTCGTTCAATTTTTTCCTTGGTTTCCTTTGTTTCAAACTCATTATCAAACATTACCATACCAGAAAACAAAGGAAAATAAAATTTGAACCAAGGAAAAAAATTGAACCCAAAAATATTTTCTGCCTAAGATCGGCAGAAAAATAAGAATATTCAGCCTGGGCCGGAAAAACAACATTCTTATAAAAAAATGTATTCTGTCGAAAAGATCTACTTATTCCAGTAAATGTAATCAATTATTCTATAGGATTATTCCATTATTCCTCCACAGAAAATGGCAGTATTCCATTAATTCCAAAAACAAATTCCGTCATCCTCATTCCTTTTTTCCTCTCCACCTCCGAAACCAAATTTGTTTTCATAATACATCCAAATGGACTCTATATCGACAGACCCTTGTAAAAGAGTCAAGTAGGCATCATGTTCAAACATGCATGGAATAATACCATACGTACTATTGAAAACAAGTTGAATCCTTTTCTTATTTCAATAAATATATAATATGTACAGGTGTGCTTTAGCCTTTCAATTAAGATCAATTTTATACAATTTAATTCACACTTTCAGATCAAATAAATCGTATCAATAATTACTCAACGAAATCTTCAACTGCTGAGTGACGGCTCTGATATAAATTTTGGGATCTACATGTGTACGTTCATAGTCACCACCACTTTGCTTGCACTTCAGGGTTGTCACTAAGCGCCCGGGGCCGGGGATTTCCCCCGACTACTCGGAGCATGATCTCCGGCTACTTTCGTCGTTAAATTAAACCAAGCGAACACCCGAAAATTCTACATTAAAAAGGAGATAAGCGTGCTCCATGACGGCTTGCGGCTTCCCCGGCAACTAACAGCAAATACCCGGCAACTTGAAATCTTATTGACAACCCTGCACTTAGTCTGGAATACTAGAGTTGTTGTACATGTTGTAGTTCAATTTTATCGTTGGTTTAAATTTTATTTTCCCTTGCTTTTTTGAGTATGGTAATGTATGATTATCATAATAAGTTTAAAACAAGGCAAATGAAATTCATACCAAGGATAAAATTGAACTAAAACGTAGATAAAATGGCGCTTATTTAAACGGTGTCTATTAAGCCGCAGTCTAAGTAAAATTCGAAAGGGCTTTTGACCGACCAACTTGCGTTTCATTTGATAAAACCGGTTCATTTTGAGTAAGCAAGTATCAGTTGACTACTCAATCTGGTGTTGTATAAACGAGATTGAAAGTTTAAGTTCAAGAAGATCGAATTCAGTTTAGACAACAGTTTTATGTGCACCTCATCACTATGTTGATAAACAGAGGCAATAAATAATAAGACTGATGCTAAAGACTGAGTGCGCCCGCTTCGTACGAACACTGGGAATCTATATTTGTGAGTTTCATTTTATCGCCTAAGGCTTGCAAAATATCCGAGGTTCTACTAGATAGGCCCAATCCTCACAACATTCAAAACATCGACTTCTTTCTTAGACTTTTCAAGGGCTATAGACATGATGAGTTATCTATGATAACACCAAAGGCAATTTCTCATCGAAGTCCGAGGATGTAAATGTAGAATTTCACTATTTTCACAGGTAAAATTCTGAAAATTTCATGTGGAAGATGCCATTTTATGAAATTTGACATTGATATTCTCGGGCTCAGCCCATACAAATTTTCTTTGGTGTTATTACAGATAACCAATTATATCTATAGTCCTTGAAAAATGTAAAAAAAAGAATGCAACATTGTTTGAATTATTCTGGCACAAGGTTTTTGTCCAATGGAATCCCTCTTAATACGTCAATTTTCTAGCTCAGTGACTTTCCAAGAAGAGAGTATATATTTGCAATACTTAGAGTAACAGGCTTTCTGCAAGCTGGTGTGTTGTTGCTGTATACTGAGTAAAACGTTTTTAACTTCAATGCACCCGCATGACGGCACGGTAGGCCACGCGCTTTACGGCGTTATAATGCACTTGGTTTAACCAATTAATGTGCATTACAGTGCATATCCGTTTCATTTCATAATACTACACTGTAGTCATTTGGATCACTTACAGTTCACTCTGGAATAGTAACAGTGTGGAACAGACCAGAACGTACATGCCTCTCTAACCTTAACAGAACATTGCAAGAAGCTTTTTCAGACATGTTCTACCTGTGTAGGGTCCCTATCTCCTTCTTCTGGATCCTCAGGTTGAACGGCCTTAAGACGCCAGCGCAAATGTGACGGTAAAGTCCTCTTTCCAAGGTGGGCAGCCAAATGTGACACCTCTTTATCAAACTCGGCCAGTAACAAGGCAGGGTCGTGAACACGTGGATGGTGAGTGACCACGCCCAGATGGATCCGTCCGCCGTGGCTTGTAATGGAGATTGACAAACCGTTTGCGGTCTTTCTAGGGGTCCAGGAAGTCATCATCTTCGCCATTTTACCATTGAAATACACAGGTACATTGGGGCCCGGGGTCTGGGTGATTGTACATGACACCTTGTTCAAGAGATAGTTTATGAGTCGTCGCGTCACCGACAGAGGGAAAAACAGCAAGCAAAGTTGAATAAATCCATAGATGATTACACTCTCCAACGAGAAGGAAAACGTATCAAACCTTCGTCTTGTTTCCCACAGACGAGGCACAGCACCTAGACAGATGATGTTCCTCGAAATTAGCACACAGCACAGCAATAACAATATTAGTCATAAACATAATAACAATAATAATAACAATAATAATAATAATAACAATAATAACAACAATAATAATAATAATAATAATAACAATAATAATAATAATAATAACAATAACAATAATAATAATAATAATAACAATAATAGTAATAATAATACAGTGCAACCTCTATTTCTTGGCAAGAATGGCAGAATTGACAAATTTTGGCCTAGTCTGCCATTCCTATCATTGGGTACATTTTTGGTCGGACGTGTGTCTCACCTTCAGTCCCAACTGGGAGTCTGATGAATGCAAGAGAGAACTTGTTATCCAGCTTCAGTTTGGAGTGCCGAGGTCTAACATCAGTCCGTACACAAACCAGGACATCATCAGGGTTCGGGACTTGATTTTTAATAAGGAACGAGCGAATTGCCCCAGCCAGACAGGACAATATGACAGTGTCAACTGAAATGAATGATACCTATATAAATTATCAGTATAAAGAAACATCTTTCATGAGACATACAGCTAGTTGAACTGCACCAAATGAACTTAGTAATTTACAAGAGCACAATTTCCATCCTTTAATAAAAAGGGTGATCTCTACATGTAAAATAAAGTCCTTGGTACAATTATCCGTCTTGATTTTCGATGATTTGTCTTCTGTTTAGCCTGTGAACAGGGGTTTTTGAAACCCAAAAGGGAGCCTGTTCACAGGCTATCTTCTGTTTCACTGAATGACCTTTTAAAAGGTGCTTCTAAGGCAGCAAACACCATCATGTCATTTGAAGAATGGCAAAGCATATGCATTAAATAATTATTCCCTTTGGAGCTTATGCATACTTATTTCTACACTGTATTTTTATTATTTATTTTTAAAATATAGATATAGCCATGCCTAAAAGCAGAGCTACCAATTCAAGACAGCTCAATAATATTAATGCTGAGAGAAATTTCAATCAAGGTGAAACTATAACCTTTAAGCCACGGAGTTACCAGTATTACATGTGCATGTCCAATTCCTTGATTCTACAAATTTTAATTTGTTGTTTACAATCATTCTATTAAAGATGTGTTAACATGACTGACTTTTCTTTCAGCCGAATACTAAACTACCATGTACATTTGCCCTGCGATGGGGTAGGCAAACTGCTTTCAACTGGAAGTCTTGAGTAGGTGTTTTTATAATGATACAATTGAGTCAGGGCTACTGGCCTCCTACTGTTTACATTGAGTTAATCAAAGAAGGAATAACATGAATTTTTCTTTCCAGGGAAAAGCCCTGGGAATGAAGTTGCTGCTAGCTGGGCATTTTTGTGTATTCTCACAGAGAATATTTCTTACTTAATAAAAATTCAAGAATTCAGCTAAGTATACAGTTCCAAATTTTAATTCTATCAGTTATTGTGAGATTTTAGACATGTTCTTTAATCTTCAAAATTGAACACTTACAGTAAGGCTTTCCTTCCCAGCTTTACATGGCTTGTTTTGAAGCACTAGCACCAGTACTTTGAGTTCATAAATTGATAACACCTTAAGTTAACCCAATAGTGCCTCTCTGATAAGCCTGTAGTTCAATGATCCAGTTCTCAATTTCAAAACCTGCTGAGACATTTTTAGCTATCACCAAAGACATGGAAATTTGCCTGGGCATTGAACAGGATACACAATGAGAAATAATTATTTTGATCCAATGTAATAATTATAGTCATACAGCATAGTTACAGTGTGTATAATAATAATATCATAATAATAATTAGATATTTGCTAACCTCCAATTTAATCAAACATAACTTACAGCAACGTTGATGCACTCACCAAACTGAATAAAGTTTATAGCCAATTATTTGTCTCTTATTTGGACCTCTAACGAGTGTCTGAAAAGCTCGACATTTGAAAACGTTCCACCAAATTACCAATTGGGTGAAAACATTTCATTAACAAAAAAAAAAAAAAAAAAAAACAGCTGGCAAACAATTTTGTAGTCCAAACCTTATTGATATCAATCTGTAGCTGGTTTGTTCAAGATGGCTACCAACTGGGTCATGCTATTCTAGCAGCTTAATCATATTGAATTTTTATTGCCTATAAATAACATGCAATGATCAATTCAAGATGGGTACCACCTGGGTCATGCTATTCTAGCAGCCTATAAATCATATTGAATTACTTACCAAAAATTCTACAAAATTTATATGGTGGAATAGTGTTAACACTAGTGCTAATAACAGCCTTCTATTGCCACAGGGTACCCAGGCCAATTAGAATTGCATATTTGTTTGAATGTAAGACCTTGTTGCATATTTGCTGTTAATATAAGTTTTGGCAAATTTTCTTTAGTATTGGTCTCTCTGTAAGAATAATTACACAACAGGAAAACAACAAAAATACTGCATTTCAGCATATCTTCAAGAAAATAAGAAGTGTTATCTTTGCTGGAATCCCATTAAATCTATTTCTTTTCACTGGAAATTTATTTTCATGGTCTTATATGTAGCTTCATTGTAACTAGTTACTAATAATCACATCAGGACAATATAATGGAATAGATCAAAATGAGATTAAAAATTTATAATTGGTGCTAAGCAAAGAAAAGAAAACCATCTGGAATCAGTTTCTGTTCCTCTCGGTTTCAGAAAGAATGGCTTCACCACCACCTTGACCAATGCCTTGCAGTGGAAAGAATTTGCAAGAAGTGTTTGCACATTTTGTGGTCTTGTTCTTACATGTACTTCTTAATCAAAGAGCATTCCCATTCAACAGGTAAGTTTCCTACTGTATTGCTATTTTAATCTCACACATAGACCAGTGTGTTCATGAGGTATGGGAGATCGAAGAATTCTCAGGCTACTACAAAGAATTCTCCAGCTACTACAAAGAATTATCCTGTTTAGACATGGAGCGCTTTCAGAATATTCTCCTGTTACTCTACACAATTCTGCTACTAAAATTCTTATTGAGAGCCCTGTTAGGCCAGAGCAAAAGGCTGCACGATTCTTGATCATGCGTTCATGACCGAAGCACTCAATGAACAATGTATGTGTAAAAAGCAGCACTTAGCATCAACAAAGGTTCTCTTATTCTAAACCAAAGTGATGAACTTGATGATGAACCTTATTTGGGTGTATTTAGCACTGACATAATAAATGGGGACACTGCAAAGCACAAATGAAACCAAATTAAATCATGTTAAATTAAATGAAATCAAATCAACCCAAATGTTGCTTTTTGTGGAATGGGGAAAATCAGAGTATCAGGAGAAAAATCTCTTGGAGCAGAGTAGAGAACCAACAAACTCAGCCCACATATGACGCCGGGGCCAGAAATTGAACCCTGGGCCACATTGGTGGAAGGCGAGCGCTCTCACCACTGCGCCAACCCTGCTCCCCTGATTAAAGAAGATGAAATATGCATTTTCAGTTTTAGTTAAGCCAGCTGATCAACTGCCCACTATGCAGAGTCTCACCAAAGCCAAATTTAACACAAGCGAACTGCATACCAGTGAAAGAGAGCAGTACAAGAATGCAACAAAGGCAATGAGAGACCAGGACTACAGTGACACCACAAAGATAGAGGGTTTCTTGTCCCTTAGAGACCATTTGCATCTGATCTGTCCATGTGCAGCATTGCAACTGTCGTAGTTGCTGAAGAAGGTGTAAGCATTGACAATGTTAACAAAGTAGAAAATAAGAATAGAATAAGATAGTTGGTTCAATGGTTCAAAAGAATGTCTCTGACTTTTCCTCTTAAAAGAAACAGGAAGTACATGTACAAGCCCTTGCATCAAGAACAACGGTCCATTTTGGTGAAGTCCAAATAGCTCCATAATTACTGTTCCAAAAGCTCAGAATTATTGCTACCAGTAGACGATATGATAAGCCCAAAGAAATGTTTAAATAAGAAATGTCCAGCTATATCCCACTGCTCTGTCGGTCTGATGCCTCATTGCTACCATAGCCAGCTAACAAGCGTGCACTAGCCGTTGCAATTTGGATGGAGATGGAAGACAGCCAGACAGCAATGTTCTACAGATACCGACAACAATCATGTCCTTGATGGTGGTGCTTTGATTCAGCATGTACATGTAGTCTGGGCATGGCCTAACTTACGACACTCTTTGTGGTATGTACATTCAGTATGTAGAAAGAAGGTATGGTAAAGTCACTATAATTGTTTTTGATGGTTATGATGATGGCCCGTCTACCAAACATTGTACTCACCAGAGAAGAACCACATCCTTCGCATCAGGCATGCAATTCACCTCAGATATGATCATTCCTCTTAAGAAGAACGAGTTCCTATCAAATCAAGAACACAAACAAAGGTGCACCAAGCTTCTCTCCCACAAGCTGAGAATTGCAAGATGTTCTGTTTTTCAAGTGTCTGGCAATGTTGATCTTCTGATTATTCAGACAGCGGCTCCAAAAGACATGGGCATACAACACCAGTCTTGTTGGTGATGACACTGACCTTCTTGCACTCTTGCTCTATCATGGTCAGATGAATGCAAACAACTTCTTCATTTGATACCGGAACCAAAACAACAATCAAAGGCACTCAGAGTATGGAACATCAAGATGACCAAGCTGGGACTAGGGATTGAAGTTTGTTCAAGTAAATTACTTGCATCTCTCAAGATTGCGATACAACCTCGCAAATTCACGGAATGGGTAAAAGCAGTAGCTCTTAGGAAGATTCAGAACAGTGTACATTATTGTCTGCAAGCAATGGTAAATAGCGGTGGGAGAGAGAGGTTTGGTCTGCCTTTACAATGGTGGTGCGGGATAAAGTCTTTTGCGTTACTCAAGGTATTACCAGAAAGTTGTTACAAGTAACACAAGACTGGGGAGGGCAGTTAAGACGTGGAAAGCTTTTTCCAGTACTCACCAACATGCCCCCAGCACACTCATCACTGGTCGAAATGCTCTTCTGCAAGACATTTTGTGCAGGAAAGATTGCAGCACCCAAAGATGTTCCTGCTGCAAAAAATGGCTTGGACTGATCTGCTCCGTGTGGGACTTGCAAGTATAATGCATACCCTTTCAATTTTACGTGCAAAGAACGAGATGGAAAAAAGGGGGAAGAAAGAAATGTACTAGTGCAAGAGTGACTTGGAGCAATTAACTAATAATGAAGCATGAGCATTACTGACGTATTCATGCGACGATAATTTTTGTCAGGCAAAAGGGATTTCACTGCTGTGGCTATTATGTTTTTTTGGTTGTTTTCCTCATGAAAAGCCAAAGTTCTTGTAACCGTAACAATAAATAGGTAAATGAGTTCAATATACATGCCTACCAAGGACTACCAAGCAAATAGAAATGCCTCTCAGAGTCTGTAAACTTTGAGGGTATGTGAACTTCGAAATGGAAGAAGAAAATCAAATTATACAGTTTTCGATGGCGTGGGTGTCCTGTGGTAGACATAAAACACTCCAAACCACTCAGAATTTATATTTTCTCAGTTCATATACAAAATATAAGCAATATTAACAAATACATGTAGATAACAAACTTGTCCTTCTATCAATTTTACATACTTGGGTTCCTTGTGGTGACTACTAAAAATTTTTAAGTCTAAATTTCAAGATGTTCCACCAAAGGAATTTAGGCAAATTTTTAATATGGTATTTACTGCACTTCTAACTATCACATGAGGTAGAAAAAAATTCTGTTGCAATTAGTTTGATGTCACACCACAGGTTGACTGGACTACCAAGCAAATAGATACTGAGAATGTTTAATGTATTTCCCACCATTACAATAAAAGGAATCTTTGTCACCATCACTTAATAATAATAAATAAAATAATAATAATCTTTATTGAGGAAACTTTTTCACTTACATGTGGTTTTCGAAAAGGACCTCAAAGATTAATACTAAAAACTAAAATATCTACATTAAATTTAAAAAAAATGCTAAAAATTAAGAGGACTAAAAATAAGAAATTTATAAAACACTTAAATTAAAAAATTAAAAACCTGTCGCTTAAAAATATTTACATTGGTAGAGTGAAATGGTCACATTTGTAAAACAACTTTAACCCTTTCACTCCCAAGGGGTCTCCATTTGACGAGTAAAATCGTCTGGCGTTAGACAGAGTAAAATCTATAAAGTCACTCTTGGGAGTGAAAGGGTTAAACATGCCATGTAATTAAAAAGCTGTATCTGTATAGTGTTCTGCTTGAATATGACAGCTGATTGACTTTTAACAAGCCTCCGGGGGAAAACTGCTGATACGAGGCCCATAAAAAAATATTCAATATGCCAGTAACTCACAAGACAATAATTACAAAGTTCTACATGTATAAAGCGCTGTAAGCCGACACAACTGTAACATAACTTCTAAACATTGATACATAAGTCTAATACAAAAATCATAAAATTCTTAAGGAAACTAGCAAGAAAGATGAAATAACAACAATAAAGTTTTTTTTAATAATGCACAATTTTATGACAAATATCTTTTCTTTCCACAAGGGTTTTTAGTCTCTGGAAAAACATTTACACGTAACATAATAATATGAGGTAATTTATGTTTCGGTTGAAAGTAGTTTAAAATGTTGCTGTTTCAAAAATATTTAAGTTCGCTATCAAATCTAGTGTAACAAAGTAATAGTTCTGTCACGGTAAACATTTTCAGACGTTCAGAATAATGCCTGTTTATGGTCCGTGCGTTCAGCAGATGTTAACCCAGGCAGAATGACAAATATCAATTAAAATAAACGTGACAAGAACAACACAGAAGCTAACACACAGTACGTGCTGCTGTAGTGTCGTTTCTTTTAAAACAAGAAAAAGGAGACAATAAATCCGCTGGTGAAATTCAAGATAAACTAAACCCAAGCAGAAAAACTGTTTTTTTAAATATGTAACACGAGCTTGCATTTGTTACTCTGTAATAAACCCCCCGCCTCGCCATCCACTTTCATTTCCCGGCAATTAGGACGAAAATTCTTTACCTCCGTTAACAAACACGAACGTTCGCGTAAAACTTAAGATGTTTGCCCCCAGCATGTAACATAAAACGCTTACCTTTTGTTCGAGTGATATCCTTGATTCTCCTCACTGATTTCAAGTCCACTGCACCTGACCAGAGGACTTGACAACGATCGCTCGCTTCATTAGCAGTGATAAATGCATTTCTCTCGTTTCTCATGAGGAGTCTCTGAAGAATGACCAATGGTCCACAAAAACAAGCACTTAAGTAAGTTGCTAGCCTTCCAAGGAAATAACAATCCTTTTTTAGATATACAGTCTTGTAGTCCAACGACTCCAGTACAACTCTTGAAGAGAGAAAAATGTCTCCAATGCTCTCATGCATTTGAAATAACAAACCGGTGTCTTCAGTTTCCTCGAATTTCGGAAATAAAACAACCCTCCAGAGTTTTTCAAAATCTCTGAAATTTGAGTGCCCACATGTATCTTTCAAATCAACGGGAATCATCAACGACTTTCCATCATTTTCAAGTAAATAATTGGTCGTATTTAGGTTCTCGAATTCCTTCCAACCAAATCCGGTCAATACACGAACAGGAAATTGAGTAAATTTGATGAACGGGCTGCAAGTATGGTTGCAGGTCTCGGATATGTGCAGCCACTTGTCGGAGATCAGAGTTCTAACTTCTTCTAAGGTTACCTTTCCCTCAAAAAGGAAAAAAATGTTGGAAGTTGGTGCTGTATTTGCACAAGTTTGTAGCCATACAGCATCGGATGCGGACATCTTTGAGAGTTTTCCGCCTCTATGATGTCGAAGGCTGCAATACAGAGCGAGTTTCCTCACGAAAAAACAGACAGGAACTGCAATAAATACCACACAAATAAGAAGCACAAAGAGTAAAATGTTAATAATCCAGTTCGCTGTTGCTATACAGAATCTGCCGAGTAAAAAAGAGTCTGTAGGATGGGTCAGTCTTTTGATCTTGCCTCGCCGGGACTGGTTAAATTCTGTCCGTTCTTCTGGGGTTGTCTGGTTGTGTGTCGAACGATTATTGTTCCTTGGAGAGGCCCAGCATCCATCATCAATGGAACACATTGCTTCTAGGCTGAATAAGTGAGTAAAAGCGCTTCGTCGTAGCAACTTGTCTCGGTAGGAACTCCACGAACTGCCAAACGAATCGTTCCGCTAGATTTTACACGAACGGACATTCTTAGGTTCCGTCCCAGGCAAGATCCTCGTGCTGAAAAAACGATGTCAAATATTCACTCACCCCATCTGCAGGACAATAGTTATAAATATATCATTTTCATTCCCTAACGGACGTTTTCTCTTACTACGGGGTAGTCAACCATCTACACATCTGTTCAGCGCCATAAACCAGATGTCACTTGGGAAACGCCGCCATATTTGTTTGTTTTTCGTGCAAACTCAAAGCTCGGATGATTGGATGATCATGTCTAAGGACGATTTTTATTGGCTTACAATTTAGTTAAGCAGCCGGCGCGAAAAAATAGTGAACAGTACGTTATCGAGATGGTTGACAAAGTTCACAACTTCACCGACTCAGCATGTCAAGGAAAATAAGAAATACGTGTCTGAGATGTGCAGCCCTGTTTGTTTTTCCACTGTCAAGCGTTGTATCAGAATATTATTAAAGGGGTAAGGAATATCACCAAAAATTGCCAAACTACAAATTGATTTCCAAAAAGTTGAAGGCGGTATTATTTTTAAAATAGTCCCGTTCTTTTATGGAAAAAATTAATATTTATAATGAAGTATGACAAGTTTTATTTCTAAGAGAGACGGTTAGCGTGGAATTGCCATCGTGCTGTACACAAAAGACCCTTTGCTTCGAACATTATCAGCATTATCAACATTATATTATTATATTATTATCATTATCAGAAAAATGAATTAGAAATGTAGATAGGCTTTCATATTTTCTTTGCAAATATCCTAAAGTGTAATTTGTTGGATAATATATATGTGCATAATTTATCATAGAACTTATGTAATTTTCTATGACACGAGAGAAATTCGAAACAGATATTTGAAACACACAAATCAGAAAGGTGCCCTTATTTACAGGTAGCCCTATGAATACGTTGAAAAATGATTTTTCAGTCTAAAATTTTACACTGATAACCTGGCGTACAATCCCCATCGGATAAGACCGGGTAATCCTTGTGTATACAAAAATTGGAATTTCGTGTGTAAACAGCTGCACTTCAGCGGGGGAAGAGATAGACGCTGAGATATTGTTTTTTTCTTTTTCCGAGTTTACCGTTTTAAGTTTTGAACAAACCAGTGGTTACCATCATGAAAATCCTTGCATACTATGTTTTTAGGGAGAGGAGAAGGGGTGTGCTTTTGTAAGGCAATTTACTAGGCTAAGTGAGAGTATCACTCCATGTAGTCCCACATATACATAGTCTTTCTTTATATTAGGGAGCTTAAGCAAGAACGACGACGACGCCGAGGGCGGCACGTTTGAAAAAATGGATTTGTTTTCCTCCTGTACCAACTTGGGCGGCAGGCTTGTCTCATTTTTTTTTTTCCACAATTTTTCAAACCGCCGATTTTTCTAACTTAACCCGGCCGTTCACAGTTCATGAAAAATATATTTTTTGGCAATTTCGTCGTTGTGCACTCGCGTATTCCAGAAAACCTGAAAAATGGTCATTTCATGTTGTTGTTTTGCACAGGACGGCAACGAAATCTACCAGACTGTGTTTGAACGTGCAGTTTAATTGTTTCATTCATCAATGCTATTGTTTGGTGTCGGTTGTATTCGACGTCGTCGTCCTGTTTTGCTTAAGGTTCCTCTATTTTAATAGGGATGGGTGCTAAGTCTTCCCGGCATGGAATAATAATAACACGAAACTGACAGCACACACAACGCTGGCTCCTCAAAAAATGCACCTTCAAGCATTGCTTAGTGTAATACTTTTAAAATTCGAGTGAAACACAGTTAACAAAATAATCAAACTTTTAGAGTTTGAGATTCTTTATTTGTTATCGGAATCTGTGTTTTGAATTTGAGTCAGCTGCCGTGTAATAAATTCAACAATCATAAAACTCCTTGTAAACTTCAGCATCTTACTTCCTGTAGAAAACCACAAATCTGAAAACGATCGTTTTAAAATAGAAAAAAGATATATATTAAGATGCTATCGTGATTATAACGACAACTGCAGGAAGATGAAAGGAAATCTATGACCTGCGATTGGTTATGCTCTTGTGCCTTTAACACGGCAGCTAGGCCGCGTCAGACTGAAACGGCTGATCCGAATATATGCAATTAGTATAAATACTCAGGTGATTATACAAAACCGCGCGCTCTGATTGGTTCGCTATCTCGGATTATTGGCCGATAATCACCTCGACGAACAAAATGGCTGCCAGTCGTTCGCACGCTTTTGATGAAATAGAACTTTTTCTCGTTGCAAAATGCTTTTCTCTTCTTTTTTGAAATAATCACCTGTGTATTTATACTAAAACAATTATTCGCCTTAGGCTCAGTGATTCTCGGTGAATATTCACCTCGACTTCGTCTCGGTGAATATTCACCGAGAATCACTTCGCCTTCGGCGAATAATTGTTAATTAAGCGTTCGCGAAGAAATTCAGATGAAAAACGTCACATGCGGATTTCAGTCTCTGATGCAGGTAGAAAGTAGCCACCAAAGATTCAGTCAAGAAAAATTGAGCGGATCAAGAAACCAGAAAGAGTAATTATGAGTATTTCTTCAGGAGTGCTCAACGAATGTTTTTTTCCAGAAAGGTGTTTTATTGCATGTTTCGATGTTTTGCAATCGGCGGAGTCGTTTTTGGTTAATAATTAACTAGCGTGGGAAAAAAAGAGCCGCTCCTCACTGCCAGCAAGCAACGGTTATTCAATTATTTTAGCCAGCAAGCAAAGGCCTATTTACTCAGTTGTTGCCAGCAAGCTTTCAATTCCAAGGAAAAACTCCCAGCGAGGATTTTTATTGCGTTGTTTTGCCAGCGGCTTATTTTGACTTTTCAGATCTGCCAGCCAGGAAATTTATTTAGAAGTTGCTTTTTGCCAACATCTAATTTGAGTTTTTGTTATCTGTATCCTGGATTTGCCATATTGGTGTGTGACATGACTCCTAAATTACATGATTAGAGATCTCTAGCTAGAGAGCACTGCAAAAGGCTGCAGGTCAGCTAGAAATAAAGCATGCCATTCTTTTCCCAGCAAGTTTTTATTCAATATGCGAGCAATATGAGAGCAAGTTTATCGGTATTTCAGAAAAAAGCTAGCAAGGTTCTGGCTCAAACAGAAAATTAATTTCCCAGCCAGCTCAGTACGGTCTGCGGAGCGGGTATTTGGAGGAGCGGCTCCGCTAGGTACTCTTGTTTCTTCCTTCGTAAGAAAGTCTGATATTTACAGAGGTCCATGCCACTGAAGAGGAAACTTGTACTGTTTTCCTTTAAATAAAAAAAAAAAAAATTGACATACTGATCGATATCGAAAAAGTCCCACTTTTATTTGTTTCGACTAGCAGCTTCAAATGGAAAAGTGAGTAACTTTCATAAAATTGAAGCCATGATTGTTTATTTTATATGTTCCACTGTTGGCTGTGAGTGTAGGGCACCAATGAAAGACTGAGACTTTATGACAGCTGTAAAATTCCCTCCAAAGTAAACTTATTGGTGGTTGGAGTAGAAAATGCTAATGAGTGGCATAAAGCTTACTGTAGTTAAAACAACATCAAAGGGAGGGGGGGCTGGTGTGATTCGGAAAGAACCATTTAAAAATTGTGTAATTTCCCCCTCAGCTTGCCAATTTTTTTCATAGGGTGTGATTGGTCCATCTGTTAAAGGTCAACCAAAATGGCGTCGCGTAATAAACCTCAGAGCTTATCCGAGCTTGAAATGCTAATTCATTCGCTGATGTCGACTTTCTTTTGCCAAAGAAAATAATTAAGTACACAAGATCTACTTATTGGGAAGTCGACAGGCTCGTTGAAAGACGTGAAAGAAATGGAACGGTAAGTGTTTGGATGTAGCGCATGATTTCTTTTTGCCCGAAACACCCCCCCCCCCCCTCCCAAAAAAAAAAATTAAAATTCCCTCCAAAAAAGCATTAACCACCGAGCCTCCAGCCTCGTAATCACACCATGTAGCTACCAGTCTTTTATCTGTCCATGAGCTGATGGTATTAAAATGGCGATCGTTTTGGCACAGAATTTAGTACAATTACTATTCGCGGATGAGCTCATACTTGCGGAAAGAAAGCTAAAAAAGCCGCAAGATTTTCGGGGTGTACAAAGTATTTTTTGTCGTAAATGTGGAATATCATCTTTAAACGTAAATAATTTGATTGGGATGGATCGATTCCAGCAGACGATTTCAGCTGGGGCAAGATGTGGAAAGTGTCATTCACAAAGGTAGGCGCCATTTTAGTGTGTTGCAAAGGGCATTTATTCGGAATAAAATAACCAAGAAAGCCGCAACGAGTGTTTGATTTACCAAAACAAGATAATTATGCAATGAAAGTACTGATGCGTATTATTCGATCTAGCACTGGGATGGGGCTGTTGCATCCATTGTACGAATTTTATAAGCTGGTTTTATATGAATCCCATACTGGTCCCTATCTTCTTCAGCAAGTTTAATATTCTAAGTGTTACGGTCTATTGCACACGCCCGGTTCGGAATTTCTGGGCTACCGTGACGAATTGCATATAAACATTCCACATTCGTTGTTGTCTTAGCCACTCATTAATCCAACTAATATGATGTTGGTACAACTTAAGCGCGTCATACAACATAAACCATGGGCTCCTAAACTAAAATCGATGAAAGTATCAAATTTTACATAAGCGCAGCAATAAGATACTCTCGAGTATCATATGGTGTAAAAGCGGAATCTACTCTCCACATAATCACATTAAATCCATGGCCATTCACAGCCACTGAATCCGGGTGAAACATTGGAAGTGGAGATTCCTAGTTTGTATGAGGACATTGTTATGGTACCCGATAGTGTATTTCTGATATTCAATTTAACAGTTACAGGACATGCGAATAATACTGTTGTGAATAACATTGCTTCAGGATATTCAGAGATACGACTTATTAATGACCTACAATGATTTTTTCTCAACCACCAAAGGTCAGAAAGATCGCCTGAGACAAGGTATATCATATCCAATAAAAACATCCGAAGACTCCGCACTAATGAAGGTGATAAAGATACAACCAAACCTAAGGATTTTCTACTGTCCGCAATCCATAAAATTAAATATTGCATTCCCCTAGATCACCCAATTCTAACTGACAGTGGAGTATTCTATCCACGAGCTTAAGAGACTCTTTGAAATTCGAGCTTACATTTGCACCGGTCAATGATATTATAAATTAGACTGATGATGTAAAGCCTCCAAATTATCAATTAACCAACCTTGAATTAGAATACAGAGGTATTACAAGTGATTATCTGGTGCAAGAAGCCACAACAGCATTCCAAGTTGGGAAGGGATATTTCTACGAAAATATTTATAGTATCTAGTGGAAACTTTCATTATCTACCAGAAGAAAGATGGTATGATGCACAAGCACATTAATATTCCCAAAAGATCAACAACTGGAATATTGTGCTTTTTTGTGGATGAAAGTTATACCGGTATGAGAAATTCTGAAAAGTTTTTGAATCCCGATATTGCTTCGGTTTCTATGGACATTGATGGCATTCCAAATCGATTATATTCTGATCTAGCGGTATGGAGCCAACCGATTTTTGGAATAGTATTAAACACTGGTGGAATTCTGGAAATATAGGTGAAAGTGATTTTTATGAGTCAGAATAAATTCGCATTGTGGATTGATCTTCGAAGTCACTTTGATGTCCATATTCATGGTCGGGTTGATCCTTAACTGATACCTGTGATGGAAATAGACTCGCCATCTGCAGAAATATGACAGGCTCTGGTAAATTAACTTGTGATATGTTCCTAGTGGCAGATGCGCTAATAGAAATTAAAGGCAAATCATTGCTATCGATCAAATATTAACTTATTCTCGGTTTATTTGTTGATAATCTGCTGGTATTTGGCTTGTAATTTGTTGAACATTTGCTAAGAAATGCTAGGAAATGTTAGGAAATATTGCATTTCTCACATTCTACAAAAATTGGTCGAAACGGTGGTTCAATTGGTTGTCAAGGGTCGGTCAGATAAATTTGGATGGGACTAGTAGATTAGTTGATTAGTAGATTAGTAGATTAGTTGATTAATAGGCCCTTTGCAGGATCTAGTCACGTGCCTGGATACCACTTAGCAACACCATGCTGGGACGCAAGCGTTCCAGCGCCATCTGTAAAACAAAGGCTGAACACTGAGGTTGTTGCGTGCGATCAAGCGAGACAAGTACCTTTCGAAAAGATTCCCGTTACTACGATAGCGGATAATTTTTCTCTTACACAAGTTGGCTTTAACCTCTTGTGCTTTTTAACTGGATTCACCGGCAAATAAGCGACAATTTTTCTTCGATTCCTGCAGCAAGTCGGCGAGTGAACACGTAGCGACATGGCGAACTCTGGAGGTAGGGAATAACCTATAACTTTTTGTTATGCATTCTTACTCTCCTCTTTTCGCCATGTAACTTTCTTAGTGTCTTTTGAGGCCTTCTAGAAAATGTTATTTTAGCGTCGTTGAAAGTATTTGGTGGCCGCATCTGGTGGCAAAAATGACATGTTCTGTGAGACTTTAATCCATATTTATCGTACAGATGGTAACTCCGCGTCAGACTCAAGAGAAGCAACGACCCAGGATCTGAGTTTATTCCCCAGTCTATCTTTCAGTGAGGTTGAGGAATATGCAAAAAAGTCCTCTGGCTGTGAAAATACTGCAAAGGCCTACAAATTCTTTGCAGAACCAGGTTATCTCCATGATATCAAAGGTAAGCTTACGCAAGTGGTGTATTTCCCAGATACCGAGTATTCGCTGATTTTGTTGTATGCTGCTCCTTTTAGTTACATATTTTCCGGATAAAGCTAAAGTCAAAGGCAAGTGCTTCAGATCAATGAAGAAAAGTGAAGCCCCACACTCTTTGGAAGTGTCTGTGCCACTACAGGCAATTAACGAGGACCCCAAAATAACCAATGCCAAGTGTTCCTGTGTTGCTGGTATGAGTGGCTACTGCCATCATATAATAGCCTTACTCTTCTACCTGGCCCACTGTAAATTGTATGGTCTCAAGGCTTTGCCAGATGATTTAACATGCACCAGTTTGCCACAGCGGTGGAGTGTTCCCAGGGGTAAAACTATTCAGCAAAAAGAAATCCAGGATTTGTTGGTCAAGAAACCACAGATGGGAGCTGACTACTCTAGGTACATTAAAAGCACTCTATATTCCCCATCCAATGTGTATGGCATACTTAGCAAGAGTCATTTTAACAACCTCTCACCCAAGCCATTGATGGCCTCTATTGTTCCATCTGTACAAGAGCTCCCTGGATTACCTTCTGTTGTAACTAAATTTGGACATGCTGTTAGAGGCAGTGTCCTCTCATACCAGCAGAAATTATCAGAAGAATACGTAATTAATGACTTATTCTGCGAGGCATACCCTGAGTTACCACTGCCTGATGCTGGTGACCGGTTTGAAAATAGGGTTTCAATTTGTTTGAGCCCTGAAAAGCAAGCATCATTGGACTCTCTATTTGTTACAAGGGAAGTTGCCATTGATCTGCAAAGTAAAACTGTCACGCAGAGTGAAAACAATTTGTGGCACCTTCTTCGCAAGAAACGTATCACAGCAAGCAAATTTGGCTTGTGTGCAAAGAGGGTTTCGAACTTTGAGAGTCTTGTTGCACAGCTTAATCCCAGCCGTCACGTCACCACTCCTGCCATGAAGAGAGGTATTCAGCTGGAGGCCAGAGCTTCAATGGTCTATGCTAATGTAGCAAAGGGGGGGATGGTTAACCTCTATCCATCAGGACTGGTCATCAATCCAAAATGTCCTTGGCTTGGTTGTAGTCCAGACCGAAAGGTTTATGATATAACTTTAGCAAACCAAGGCCGTAACCCATTCGGTTTGTTAGAAGTTAAGGTTGTCAAAGAGGGGGAGACCAGTTTCAATAATGTAAAATATTTAGGAGTGGATCCTTTTACCCAGGAGAGGAAATTGAAGGAAAATCATGAATACTACTCACAGGTTCAATGTCAGCTTGGTCTGACTGGTCTTGATTGGTGTGATTTTTTTTCCTACATGACTGATACAGATTTTTTTTGCCAAAGAATTTACTTTGATAAAGACTTCTTTCAAGCTAGTAAGGATAAGGTGGACACATTTTTCTTCAATTATTTCTTAAACTAATTGTCAACAGTAATCTTAGTAATTATTTTTTAAGTAAGTAAAGGAGAAAATTATACTTAATATCATTTTGTTCTACTCCCCTCTTCCCACCAGTGAGAGTTGTTATGTTTTAAGTTGCCCACATGTAACTAGTAGGTTCAATCACTGTTTTGTGTAAGATAATTATAATGTTTTATTATACATATCATCTGTGAACACTTCTTCGATATTATGATCCTCTTACATAATCGTGGTAAGCCATTGCTGTAGACTAATAAATAAATATTACTTGTTTTTTAGAACTAATCATTGTCAATAGAACCGCCACCCTTCAGAATCAGGGGTCCCTGAAAATTTGTTAGTAAACAGACAACAGTGTATATTTGGTTGACAGTGCCAACCATCGACAGGGGCACTGGTGAATCAAAAATGTGGAACTCTTTTATCCTTCTAATTGCTCTTTCTACATGGATCCTAAGCTTGGCAATAGTTTTAGTTTCATGCACTTGTTTAGCCGTAAACTGGTCCCTGCTTTGCAAAAAAGGAGGGAGATTAAGTCCCACCCCCCTTTCCCTTAACATCCCTTCAATGTCAAAACCCTTGTCTGCCATAACTGAGTCATTAGGTTCTAAGAGATCTATTATACCAGAACATCTAGTTATTTCTCTATCTGATATGGCACCTGTAAATAAAGAAGAAATGAATGTAATTGCACCATGTGGTGCAATTCCTATTAAACCTTTAAGGGTGGTTTTGCTTTTATAAGACGAGTACAGCTGAGACTGTAAGAGAAGAGATGATGGTGTTTCCACAAAAATCTCAGTGCAGTCTAGAATAACTCTTGTTGTTGGATAGAGTTCCTTGAACTCCTCAGGCATGTTTGCATTTACGTCATCCCTAGAAGGCCAAATAGACTGAGAACCCAAAAGAAAATACATATAATTGGCCCAAGTAGTAATTTTCCTGCTCACTGATGAAATATGGATATGGAAACGTTGTGCAAGATCTTGCTCAAAGAGGCCTAATTTCACTCTAACCAAGAACATAAATAATTCATCTATCAATAACATTACCCGGGAATTAGGGCGACTATCTAAGACACCAGAAGCATAACAGTATGTCATTTTTTCAGCAGTAGGCTTGGCAAAATTGTAAAACATAGTTAGGTGTTTGTAGGAACAAAATCCCGTATAAAACTTAATGAGATCACCATTGGTGGAGAACCTCTCTAGTCCAAATCTGCTCAGTGCAAGCTCCTGTGCAGCAAGCTCCTTTTGTCTCTTGAGTTCTTGCTGAGCCTGAAGAATGGCTGAATCAGCTTCCCTGGCAGCAGTGGTAGATATCCTTCTCAGTTCCTCCAGTTCTGCTTGAACAACCAAGAGCTGAGATCTGGTTGCCTCAAGTTCTGACAGTTCTGGTTCTATAATAGCTGTTCTGCACTCACCAGGAATTCCATCTCCTTCATCAGTCTCACTCTCATCGGTTTGAGTGCCACTACATGTACAAGGACCAAAAAGAAAAGGATTATGTTTTTTTAGAGAGAGGTGACTGTCATGTGTTGAATTGAGAATGTAATCTTACATTGAAATTCATTGTTATGAAATGTCTTATGATGCCCAGGGTATATGAGAGGTAAGTAAGCAACATACCTGTCAACAACACGAACAAGTTTTCTTCTTGACTTTGGTGGTAGTGTCCAGTCAAAAATTGTTGGAACAGCGCCTTCCTTTAATAGGCGGCGTCCAGAATTGTCAGATGGCTTATAGTCTTCAGGAAGGAAGTGTTTAGAGCACACTCTGGTCTTGTTAGTAATCTGTAACCCAGAAATATGGAAATAAAGTAAGAAAAAAAAGTTGGAGCATATACTTTGGGCCATGTATTGCAATGCGCTTTAATAATGTATAATGACTTTACTGCTAACGCGAAAAAAATGTACAAAGACAGCCAGCAAACATGTAAACGGTTGGCTTCGGATGAAAAGCTCATTCACATTGAAATAGAAGGCCATGTCAGCAATAAACAAGAACCACAGCAACATGAGGTAAACATATATATTGGTTATAGTTGTACCTTGAAAAATGGTCCAATGTCTCTCCTAATTTTGACCAGCCACAGTTTTCTTAAAGTGTCATCACTGGGTCTGCTCGGTATTCGATGAAACGATAAAGAGCTGTCATACCGTGAGTCTCCAGTACAATTTGGCACACAGCAATGATAACTTCCCCCTTTCGATTTCTTCTTGGGAACTGGAGACTGAGAGCCATCACACGGATCCAACAGAATATTCGATGTTCCTTCACCAGCTGTACATGTGCAAGGAACAGTTATTATTTTCGAATCTTCACAAAGAAATCCTTATCGAGGGATGTGTTGTTTTACTTGAAAGTGTCAAGTATGAAACAAAAATCACTGTTACTGTAATCAATTTTTGCCACCAGATGCGGCCACCAAATACTTTCAACGACGCTACAATAACCTTTTCTGGAAGGCCTCCAAAGACAGTAAGAAAGTTAAGTGGCGAAAAGAGGAAAGTAAAAATTCATAACAAAAAGTTATAGGTTATTCCCTACCTTCAGAGTTCGCCATGTCGACACGTGTTCACTCGCCGACTTGCTGCAGGAATGGAAGAAAAATTGTCGCTTATTTGCCGGTGAATCCAGTTAAAAAGCACAAGAGGTCAAAGCCAACTTGTGTAAGAGAAAAATTATTCGCTATCGTAGTAATGGGAATCTTTTCGAAAGGTACTTGTCTCGCTTGATCGCACGCAACAACCTCAGTGTTCAGCCTTTGTTTTACAAATGGCGCTGGAACGCTTGCGTCCCAGCATGGCGTTGCTAAGTGGTATCCAGGCACGTGACTAGATCCTGCAAAGGGCCTATTGAATAGTTGTTTAATAGACCATTTGCAGGATTAGGTCACGTGCTTGGATACCACCTAGCAACGCCATGCTGGGACGCAAGCGTTCCAGCCGCCATATTTAGAATTATAGTGTGGTTAAGCGACACGAGCGATCTAAAAGAGTTCATCTTCAAACTTTTAGTTTTGTAAATGATATAACTATTATACTTGTTCGAATTTTGGAAGGAACACTCGCATATTTTGACAGAATACGGAACCTATTCCATCGTGACGACCTTTTGGCCTCATGGCGAGCAACGAAGGTAAGCAACCGTAACTGAAATATTCGTTGTTAGTCCTTTGCTTTGCCTCGGAAAAGATTTGAACTTTCATTCGCTCAATATAAGATACGGTACCTGTGACAGATTTCCATTTAGTTTACTCGCGAAGAGTGGTTGTCTTCTGTGACAACTGGTTTGTTGTTACCATAGAGTACTCAGAAAAACCGCGTTGTTTCTAATATTTTTTGTTGTATAAAGAACGAAGTTCTACCGGTAATCCGACGCAAGATATCCACCTCTTTCCTACCCTGACGTTTGCCGAAGTAGAGAGCTACGCGAAAATCTCTTCTGGTTGCACAAGCACAAGCAAAGCCTACAAATTCTTTGCTGAACCTGGATATCTCCACAATATTCAAGGTGAGCAATATTTCGTCACGTGAGTGCGTGTTTTATTTTCACATTTATTTTATGTCCTACGAAATGGATATAATAATAATTATCCAGTAACTATTTACTCTGAAATGTGATTGTTGTGCATCTATATGCCACACAGTATTTCGTACCCTTTGATGAACAATCTTTCATGTCTTTCAGTGACTTACCTGCCAGATAAAGTGAAAGTTTCCGGTAAATGTTTCCGATCCATGAGAAAAAGTGAGCCCCCGCATCTTTTGGAAATATTTGTAAAGTTGGAGGACAAGGGTATCACTGGAAAATGTTCCTGTGTTGCAGGTGCAAGTGGCTATTGCCATCATGTAATAGGCCTGCTTTTCTATATGGCTCATTGTAAAATGTTTGGACTTACATCTCTACCAGATGATCTAACTTGCACCAGTATGCCACAGCGCTGGAGTGTACCAAGAGAAAAACGCATTGGAACAAAAGAGATTCAGTCGGTACTGGTAAAAAAGCCAAAAATGGGTGCCAACTACAACAAGTTCATCAAAAGTACTTTGTACTCACCATCTTCTTTTTATGGAATCCTTTGCAAGAGTGATTTTACTGGCTTGGACCCATTGCCCTTGATAGCTGATATTGCACCCACAGCAGAGCAAAGACCTAATTTAATATTACAGCCAACAAAATTTGGCAATGCTCCTAAAGGTAGTCCTCTGTCATACCAGCAAAAGCTCTCACAAGAATACGTCATAAATGACTTCCTTGCCTGTGATTTCCCAAAGTTACCATTGGAGGGTGCTGGAGAACGAATAACGAACAATGTTCAAGTTTGTTTAACTCAGGAGAGAGCCGCTGCACTTGATGCTTTAGCTGTTACTCGAGAAGTTGCAATTGACTTGGAAGCGAGGACAGTGACACAGGGTGCAAGTAATCTTTGGCAGCTTCTTCGTTCAAAGCGAATTACTGCCAGCAAATTTGGTTCTTGTGCAAAACGTGTAACAAATTTTGAAAACCTGGTGAGGCAAATAAATCCTTCACGTTGTGTTGTTACAGCAGCTATGAAGAGAGGAATTGAAATGGAGCCACATGCAGCTACAGTGTATGCTAATGTCGCTAAAGCTGGGATGGTCAATGTATTCCCATGTGGATTAGTCATTAATCCAAAGTGCCCATGGTTGGGATGTAGTCCTGACCGCAAGGTCTATGACATCAAAGCAGCAAATGAAGGGCGTAACCCATTTGGTTTGTGCGAAATCAAAGTTGTACAAGAGGGGGAGACAGATTTCAAAAATGTCAGATATCTTGCAATTGACCCAGTGTCCGATGAGATAACACTGAAAAGAAATCATGAATACTATTTACAGGTGCAGTGCCAGTTGGCACTGACAGGGTTAGAATGGTGTGCCTTTTTTTGTTATATGAATGACACTAAGTATTTTTGCCAACGAATCTTCTTTGATAAAATTTTTTTCCAAGACAGCAAAGATAAGGTGGACATGTTCTTTTTCAACTATTTCCTAGGATCAATGTAATATGTAATAAGGAAAAATACAGCACAAGAAAAAGCATGTCAAAAACTTTATTAAACCTACTAGTGAACAACCTCATTATATAACTGTACCTCCATTTAAAAGTTGTCTCCATTTAAAATTAGGGGCCCTTGAAAATTTGTTAATAAGCATGCCACTGTATATACCTGATTAATTGAGCCTAACATAGACAAGGGAACATCAGAATCGAAAATGTGAAATTCTTTTATCCTCTTAATGGCCCTCTCAACATGAATCCTGACTTTTGCAATCATTTTTGTCTTCTGAACCTCAGCTGCTGAAAACTGGGTTCTACTCTCCAAAAAAGGAGGAATGTTAAGGTCTACTTCCTTTTCCCTAAGAAGATCTTCAATATCAAAACCCTTATCTGCCATCACAGAATCCCCAGCCTCAAGTAAATCAAGTATACCTGAACATCTTGTAATTTCTTTATCTGAATACAAAGAAGAAACAAAAGTGATGGCACCATGTGGTGAAATGCCTATTAAGCCCTTGAGAGTGGTGTTACTCTTGTAGGAAGAGTACAGTTGAGACTGCAACAGAAGAGATGATGGTGTCTCAACAAAAAATTCTGTGCAATCAAGGATAACACGTGTAGTTGGATAGAGCTTCTTAAATTCTCCTGGCATCTTGGCACAAACATCAGCCCTGGAAGGCCAAATAGGTTGAGAACCCAAGAAAAAATATAAATAATTAGCCCAAGTAGTAATTTTTCTGCTAACAGATGAGATATGTAAATTGAAACGGTGTGCAAGATCTTGCTGAAAAAGCCCTAGTTTAATCCTAACAAGGAACATAAATAATTCATCTATCAGTTGCATAGCTCGGACATGTGGGCGGTTTTCTAGGACACCAGTTGCATAACAATATGTCATTTTCTCTGCTGTAGGTCTTATCAAATTATAGAAAAGTAAGAAATGCTTATATGAACAGAACCCTGTGTAAAACTTGATTGCATCATCATCTGTTGAGAATCTCTCAATGCCAAACTTGTAAATCTTAAGTTCAGATGCAGCTTCTTCCTTTTGTCTTCGAAACTCTTCTTGTAGGTGGGCAAGAGCAGTATTAGCTTCTTTAGAGGCTGTCTGTGATTCTCTTTTAAGATCCTCCAGCTCAGCTTGTGTAGCATGAAGTAGCGCTTTTGTCTTCTCAAGCTCTTCTATCATTGCTTGGGAATCAGTGAATTCTTCAGTTGCACTTGGAGCATCATCACTGTTATCACTCTCATCTGTTTGACAGGCACTGTCAAGAAAAAGGTAAAAAAACTCAAAGTATTGTTGGGTCAGATCAGGTGCATCCAAAAATAAAAATACCAGCAAAATAGGAATGACAACAATTGGTAAAGTACAGGGCTATGATGATTTGATCATTGATTTGGTATAGCTTGCCCCACATAAATAATTGTTGATTTTCTTACACATCTTTCAACATGTCTGATTATCTTGCGCCTGCTGTTTGAAGCCGTTGCCCAGCTAAAAACGGTGGGGACAGTTCCTTTTTTGAGTAGACGCCTGCCTGCATTATCGGGAGCATTGAAGTCCTCGTCCTTGAAATGTTTACTGCAAACCCTTGTCTTGGAAGTTATCTTGTTCATAACAGAGTAGGTGTTAAAACATTGTATCCATGTAGATAAAAAGAATGAAAGACAAATAGGAAATCAATCAGTGGAATTATATTCTTCCAAAAAAAACCACTAACCTTGAAATATGGACCAACATCCCTTCTGATTTTAGCGATCCATTGCTTTCGAATTTGCTCTTCATTGGGCATTCGGTGAAATGACAGCGAGCTGTCATAGCGGCTGTCTCCGGTACACTGCGGGACACAGCAATGATAGTTCCCACCCTTTGCTTTTTTCTTGGGCTCTTGGCAACTCGGACTACCTTCAACTGCGAGTCAAAATAGGAAAACAACCAAAACTATTCAGGGAGATGACTGCAAACTGCGTAAAATTAGTCAATGACTTCGATGAGAACGATCACAAGCTTGCTACACATTTCAGTAACTATAGTTTCCATAATTGTTGATATAACTCCTCAGAGTTGCGGTGAATTTTAAATGTGAGCATACGAATCCTTTTCGAGGCAAAAATGACAAAACAAAGCACAAACAACAACGAATATATTTTACGGTTGCTTACCTCCGTTGCTCGCCATGAATCCAAAAGGTAGTCACGGTGGTTCCGTATTCTCCAAAATTCACAAACGTTTTATAGTTACTTCACAAAACAAATACAAAAGTTTTGAAAAAACCGTTGAACATGAACTCCAGCATAAATAGATCGCTTGTATGTTGACAGCAAACCCAGAAAGTCGCTTCGCCACGCTATAATTTTCAAAATGGCGGCTGGAACGCTTGCGTCCCAGCATGGCGATGCTAAGTGGTATCCAAGCACGTGACCTAATCCTGCAAAGGGTCTATTGATTTTGATTTATTTGGGTCATATTTTTTGAAATTGTGACGAATTTTGATTGATCTTGATTTTGTTGATTTTTATTTCAATTTTTTTTTTTTTTATGAGGCAGTCATATTGGGCGAAGAACCGCAGGATTACACTACTACTGGTGTTTATGGGTCCATTCACCGAACTTGTAAAAATGGACTGAGATCATGATTATTCAGTCAGTCTAAAGATATAGTGCCATACGAACTGTGGATTTTTTAGGGTTTTACGACCAAGCGTAATTCTAAGACTTAGCAACAACAGCTCACTCGTTCTTGACCCAAAGACGTTTATTCAAGTTATTTGAAATGAATATCTACAACAAAAGGGGTGATACAAAAATTAATGTTACCTCGTTAGGTAATTATCATGAGGTTTTGTGCTAAAGCTATTTTCATTAGAACTGTTGATTTTCTCTTTTCCAGCTTTTTGGATCCTGCTTTCAGATTTTTGCCTCTCAGTCTGGTATTCTCGGACAGGACAGAGCCTGATCAGCTTATGTGGGAGAGGCCTGGGACTGAAGGCAGGTCAGTGATGGGCGGAGGGCTGATGATAGAGAATAAACAACGCGACTTTAGCAGTTGACTTGCCATAAAGATAAACATGAAAAATGAATATATGGTCAGGAGTAAAATTGCAGTCGTGCAATGTCAGCTTGGGAATTTAGTCTCGCGGATATCCTGTCTTTGGAGAGCCCATCCCCTTTTGTACCCTATATGAAAGTCTTGTTCAGTATTATGGGTGCTAAGGAGCGTGCGGCTTTTCCCAGGCAGGTCTGCAGCTGACGAATATATGTTACGTAACATCCGTCATCATTCCTCCATTGTTCCTTCAGTAGTCGTCGATGAAATACAATTGAAAATATAGCACCATGCATTCCAACATTCTTTGTTGAACGAAATCGTTGACTGACAATCATTCGATGGGCTCCTGAAAACCATAAAAACACAGTGCTCTAATTACGCCTAAGCGAGGCAAATTGCTGCGTTCACTTGGATGTTAAATTGAAATATTTGGTACATACAATTTGGAGGGAGTGCAAAATCATTGTGGAGTAGGGTATTGGGGAGAAGAGCGGATGGAATACTTCACTTTGGCTGATTTTGTCCTGTTCGCGGTCGGGTAGCCTGCATAATTCACTTTGATGTGAAGAATCACGACTATTACAAAATCAAAAAGGCCTTAAAGTGATAGCCCGATGTTGCCAATGAAGCATGGACAATTTTGACGCATGGGGCCTATGGTAACCGAAAGCAAATTTTGCTCGACTGAGAACGGAATGCTTCGCCAGAGCAGGTGAATCATTTGATGAATTGAATGGTGCTTTTTTAGAAGAGACGAGTTAGCAACATATGCCTGACTCAGAAAAGGTTGGTTTTCACTCCAAATAAGGAAGAGCAAACATGATTGTTGTGTTTATACCTGATACACGAAGATCATCGTTACACTCCAACTTTATGTACCGCCGTCCCTCTTTCAATGGCTGCATTTGGTCTGCACTCACCACTTGACGACTGAAACCGTAGGTAAGCATTCTTGGTCTGGAGTGCCTGTGCTTGGGAGCTGCTTTTTTGTATCTTGTCATTTTGCTGTTATGCAGGAAAACAATGACAAAAATTCCAAACGTTTGACAAGCGGCTCAGAAAATGTAAAATTTTATTACATCTCTTTTCTCATAAACAAGCGAAAAATTAGTATCTACGTACCGGTAGGTCAATATCCAGCATGTTGACTGAACAGGCTTGATAAGTGTAGGATCTATTTTGTGCAGCATGTGACTTGTTTTGTACGTACGAGATTTTCCGAGATATTGTTATGATAATTTATACTGTTTGAACTTTATTAAGGCAGATTTTTTAATTCGGAATCTTGGTATTCTGTATAAAGTGACCTAATTATTCAGGTCTTGTATCTTGTATTTTTGTTAATTTCTCTTTAATGTGAATTGTATGTTAAGATCTGTATAGTTAAAGTTGAGTAAATAAATAAATAGATAGACAAGGTATATAACTCCATTTTACCTGACTGATAATCAATTCCAGTGCAATGGGGGGGGGGATATCTAACTCATATGCTGGTGTATGTAAGTAAGGGACCGGTCATTATTTACAGGGAGGGGGGGGGTGGTGGAAATAAGGGGGGCCCAACATTTTTGTGCACTAAAAAAGGAGGGGCCAAAAAAATTGTGTAGGTTCAAAAAATTGTGTAATAATAATAGCAATAACACTGACATTGAAGCAAACTGTTTATTACAGTGATATGAAAAAGCTCATAACAAGATCATAACATGCAAAAAATAACAAGATATTCCATTTTGTTTTTTTTTTCACAGTTATTCAGTATCATTTTCGTTATCTTCAACTACACTGCATTCACTACTGTCACTCTTGTCACTCCATTGAGCAACACATTCATCAGGATTTGAAACTTGGTTAGTCTCTGGAAAGTTGGGATGATAATCTTGAATTACATGGATTGCTTTTTCAGTGAACATACCTCTATTTTTCAATCCAATCAATACAATACAATCCATAGTTTTTTTTGCATTTTCACAAATACTAGATTGAGTATTTAACATTTTGCTCTCATTCATTATTCTGGAAGTTTTAGTAGTATATATCAATAAATATGTATATTGATGGTTTTATTGTGTGTGTGTGTGTGTGTGTGTGTGTGTGTGGTGGGGGGGGGGGGGGAGGGAGGGTCACTAAATTTGGAGTTCTCTATAAACATCACATTTCTCATTTCCACCAGCCCCACCTCCCACCCAACCCTCATCCCTCCCTGCAAATAATGACTTTGTCCCTAATTAACACGTATTCGCCGAAGGCGAAGTGATTCACGGTGAATATTCACCGACAATCACTGTGCCTGAGGCGAATAATTGTTTTGGTATAAATACACTGGTGATTATTTCAAAAAAAGAAAAGAAAAAGCATTGTATAACACGAAAAAATGTTATTTCATCAAAAGCGCGCGAACGACTGGCAGCCATTTTGTTCGTCGAGGTGATTATTGGCTGATAATCCGAGATAGCGAACCAATCAGAGCGCGCGATTTCCTATAATCACCCGAGTATTTATACTAACCTTGTTTATTGCACGGCTGTATATGCGAACAGGCAATAAGCGACGAATCCTGAGTTCTGATTGGCTACCTGTGCCTGCTGTGATTTCCCGAACTAAAATATAACTAAATTAGCCAAAAAATTTTTAATAAAACCTTTATTTTCCAAGCTTTTTTGGTCACGATGCCTGGATATTGGCCTCCTTCTAATGTGCATTTTTATTGACCTCGCCTATATTTCAGTCAATAAATACGCAGAAAAAAACATATACAATTAGCTAATACGCAGCCTGGCTTGACCAAACAAGATTGTATTGAACCCCTGAACTAACAAGTGATAGAATTAGCTTGACCAGCTGTCTATGCACTGTTTAGATTATGCCTGTTCATTGGACAATCATATTCTAAAGTCCTGTAAATTACCGATACTTACATGAGAGTTCACACCACTCCTTTGTCCTTTGCCTTGTGCTGCGGCAAATGTCTTGGGCTCTTTGACGAGTTGTTTTTTGGCTGTTCTAACAGAATATTTACTTGCTAAGTTTCCCTTCACTGGCTTCTTTTTAGCAGCACCATCAGCGGTTATTGTGTATTTTTTCTTTTCTGTGTTGCTTTGTCTTAGAGGTAAAACAGAAACAAGTTGAGTATCAGGGGTCAGTGGAATTCCTTTCACCGAGACACTCTTTTGTGTTCTCTCTTCCTCTTTCTTCTTAGCATCATTCTTTCCTTTCTTTCCTTTCTCGCTTTTGTTAGTTTTGTCCTTGTCTTTTCCCTGTAAAACCAGTCATTATTTTAATTTTAAAAGTGTCGAGCCCTTCATGAATGTCGTTGGTCCCACTCGTTGGTCCTTATGAAATTGTATTAATTTGTTCATTTCCTTTTGCGTCAAGGTATGAACCTATAAATTCTACTGGGAATCAAAATTATAGAGTTCCGACGTACTTTATGAACTCCTTTCCAGATAGTTTGTGGGCTATGTTCTGAAGAACTTATTTCAGTTCAACAAATTAATATGAACACGAGAAAATGAGGTAAGAGAACGCATCTACCATACTGGGTTCTTTTACTATGATAAGAGGACAGAATCTATTTTAGATCCGGAAACTATTTTAACTGACCAATGGCTGATGTCCTTCTCATCACGTGGTTGTAATTTCAATGCACCATGGGGATCTTGTTTCGTTTGACCTCGACATTCCACTTGCGGTATTGGGAAACCGCGCAGCCATGGAACGAGATAAAAATAGACTCCGCGTTAAAAACAGATTCTTTCCCCTTATGATATCAGACGGGGTTATGTTCTTTTTCCTCATTTTCTCTTGATATGAATGTAAAGATGAGCACTTGAAAAATACTTACACAGAACCGTGAAGCTAATGTCGGGAAGAGCTACAGGTGCAGTTTCTCTATACTGTGACAAAATTTCTGTGGTTGTGAATGTTATTTTAGTCGAAAACGTTGAAAGCAATTCATACCTTATCCTCTTCGATTTCAATCCCTTCAAATTCGTCAAAAGGTGTGACCGAGCTGTTTTTCCACTGCCATAGAGCAACTACCAGAAGGCGTACTTGAGGGTTTAGCAGCACATAAAACACGAAAAAGGCACAGCCCTAAAAAACCATAACTGAAATGAGTATCAGTGATTTCCACCATGAGGGGACTAATAAACAAGATAAATGAGCAAAGTATAAAATGACAGCAAGCAAATAGAAAAAGAATGCCTGCTGCGTCTTGGCCTCCTATACTTGTAAGCCCCGCTTTAATGATAACGAAAAACGACATTTTGGCAGTTTGATGGAGAACAAAAAAGGCGTTACGGGATGTGCATAATTTTAAACTCAACTCGATAATTAAAAAAACCATCACGGTTCGGTTCATGGCGAAGAAAACACACTCTACAAACATTACGTGCGCTGCGTGTTTGCAAAAAATAAACATGAATTAATTACACTCTATATTTTTTTCCCTTTAAGAAACCTGAAAAGTAACAGTTGTCTTAAAAACGGCAAACTCCGAAATCAGTGTTTCTGCTGTAACTTTTAATTAAAAAATAGATATGTAGTTTAAAAAAGCTAAGGAGCAATAAGAAAAGTGCCCATTAAGGTTGCATTTGGTCAATCAATCAATCAATCAATCAATCAATGCTTTATTTATACACGTAACGCCTAGGAGCTATATAAGCTCGTTCATAATACGTACGTGTGTGAAATTACATTCACAAAGGCCATACCACAACACCGGGAACTACGTCCCCTACTCTTTGCGAACAGCGTGTGGGTTCTTTAACGTCCCACGAAGTTATTACAACCAAGGGTTGTGA
The DNA here is from genome assembly GCA_949710005.1 of Ricordea florida. Taxonomy (NCBI): domain Eukaryota; kingdom Metazoa; phylum Cnidaria; class Anthozoa; order Corallimorpharia; family Ricordeidae; genus Ricordea; species Ricordea florida. The sequence goes on from OX453280.1 coordinate 17,317,254, forward strand.
GACGAGACCTACGGTTTATTGTCCTTATCCGAGAAGACTAGAAAGGCTAGCCATTTGCAGATGTCATTACAAAGGCAGCACATTCTCCTCAAATAATTTAAAGACTGAGTGATGGTCCAGCCGAGGTTCGAACCAACGACCTCCCGCACGATAGTCCAGTGCTCAACCAACTGAGCTAACTGGTAGCCAAACAGAAACAAAAATAGGGGCATATTTAAACCTTCATACGCAATGCATTTCATCTTTAGTACGAATACTAATTGCATTCATTCATCAAAGAATCGAATCAAGCCAATGACATCTTAAATGGGTCTTGTTAAATAAATAGTCTCTTCAGGCTTTGCATTTCAGTTTTTCGTTATTTTGATGCATGTGTTCACTTGTCACAAAGAGAGCTTAGAATTAATGTTTCATTTGTTACCCATTTCATCGTTAATAAAAACATTAATTGCTTTCCAACACTTTCTTGGTGGGGTCAAATTCTATTTCTTTTTGGTGGCAATCTGTAACGGTTTGCTTGATTTCCCTCTATTGAGTTTTTTTGCCTACCACACGCACTACATTAAGTCAATAGTATTCTTTACTTTTGTTTCCCTTCATTTGTGAGAACAAAACAGTTTAATTCATTTCTGAAGAAAAGCGGGAAAACTTGTGTGATCCCTTGCGTTATTCTGACGGATACAATGGCGATCAAAGATGAATTACCACCGGGACGTTTTTCAATATAATATTTTTCCGTATTTTTGAAACTTTCACATTGCTTGTCCAAGGTTCTTGATCTGCCCTTGGCTGCACTTCTTCACTTCTTACCCTGGTCTCCAATAACATATTTATGCTTTTCATTTCCTGCATTTTAATCAATTGATGTTCATTTATACTTGTGGTACCAGAATGATTGTCACCAAACGACGTATTTGATGACATCGGCCACAATCAAAAAGAAAATGAATATAATAAATACTTATGAAAAATGATTGTCAACAAACGACGTATTTGATGACATCGGCCACAATAAAAAAGAAAATGAATATAATACTGCTTATGAAAAATGGCAGTGAGACCTCCAGCTTGCGATTATGGCGTGAAATGATTTGCTGGAGACAGCTGTCCTTTTGTGTCACAATTTCATGCGGTGCTTTTGATGAGTTCGTGTCAGACTGCATTGTCTTGATATCTGGAACATTGAAATGTGCCATAATGAAGAATTGCTGATTATTTAAATACACCAGAACCCGATTGATCTATATATCGCCAATACTTTTTAACGCTGTCTACCGTAATCCCATCGGAGAAGAAAATTGGGTGGGTGTACCGATATGCCTTCTCTTATTTTTCTCGCATTATTTTTCTATAAGGGAGGTTCGTTAATATTGGGCCAAAGTAACATGTATACGCCTGGTGACATCGAGCTCGGCGGTCTGTTTAGTGCCCATTATAAGGGAAACAGCAGAAGCTGTGGTGAATTCTACACCAGCGAGCTTCGAAGGATTGCGGCCATGGTTTTCGCGGTTGAACAAGTTAACAAGAATCCTATATTACTTCCAAACCTAACTCTTGGTTATTACATATATGACTACTGTTCAAACTCTGCCTTGGCCGCTCAGGCAGCTTACAAGTTTGTGACAGAGAGTGATCCGCGTTGTCAGTCAGTGGATTACAAATCCAAGCAAGTCGGGAAACATAGAATGGTAATTATTGGACCTACTGATTCTGCAAGTGCTCTCCTGGTAGCGCCCCTCTTAAATTTAAAAAGAATAACAATGATAAGCCCTACCGCTACAAGTCCAGAGTTAAGTGCCACTGGTTATGATAACTTTCTAAGAACCATTCCCTCGGACAAATGGAGAGCACACGCAATGGCGGATTTGATTGAAGAATTTCACTGGAAGTACATTGCTGTCGTAGCCCTTGACGATTCATTTGGACGAAACGGTTTTTGGGCTTTAGAAAAAGAGTCACTTTCGAGGAATACATTTTGTATTGGATTTTATGCGTACATTCCTCGTTTGGATTACTCAACGAAGATCCAAGATACTGTTTCACAATTGGGGCGGCGATCTGAGATCAAAGTTGTTGTAATTTGGCTTTGGGGAGAATATCATTTTGGCTTTCTCACTGAAGCTGTGCATCAAAAGTTACAAGGACGTACATGGCTAATGAGCATACCGGTAACTGCGAACGAAGCAACCCATATAGATCCTGAAGGCTTGACATTAAGCGGTACTCTGGCAGTCAGCCCTCATAACTATCCGGATACTGTCATAGCGAAGAACATTAGCGATGATGGTATTTCATCCTTCGAGGAGTTTTTGAAAGCTAGTCCAAGTTGTAACAGCGAAGCAGGTGCATTAAATAATTCGTGTGGTTTCAACCTATTCGCAGATTCGGAAAATACTCATTTTTCCTTTGTATCAAATGCTGTTTTTGCAGCTGCTCACGCGTTCCACAAGCTGGGAAGAACATACGGTTGGAGTTTTAGGGCGGGGAGTGACAACAACTTGACTACCATGAATGAGGACTTCCAAAAAGTTCTACGAGATATCAGCTTCACAGAGACAACTGGTACCTTCACGTTTGACACATTTGGAGATCCTAAATACGTCCTCTTTGACATTTCTAATTTGCAAAGAAACTCAGAGACAAAATCATACGTTCAAAAGATTGTTGGCGTTTGGGAAAGGGGTAAAAAGAAGCCGTTACAACTGAATATGTCACTGGTTAAATGGAATAGTGGCCAAAAATCATCAGAAATTCCGCAGTCAGTATGCTCTGAAGAGTGCCCACCAGGGACAAGAAAGGTTCCAAACCTACCTTGCTGCTGGGATTGCATTCGCTGTCCGCCAGGATATAGCACTCAAGGAGGATCTACCAACTGTACAAAATGCCTGAGAGGGCAAAAGTCAGCAGCAAACAGGACTAAATGTGTAGATCTTCCTCTTAAGAATGTGTCGTGGAAGAGTGCATTCGGAATTGTGGTGATCCTTCTGTCAGCTACCGGTATCTTCATGACGAGTTTGGTCTTGGCCATATTCATTTATTACTGGAATACGCCAATTATAAAGGCATCTTGTAGAGAATTAAGCTGTCCTTTGCTGCTGGGAATTGCTGCTGTATTTATGCTTAGTGTTCTACATTTGCCACTCCCAACTGATTTCCTTTGTTGCAGCATCCAATACCTGCGCTATTTGGCATACACTTCGTGTGTGTCTATTTTATTGGTCAAAACCTTGCGAATACTGAATGCATTCTCACTGAATATGAACTCACCGAATAGACATCAACGAAATAAATGGGCACAGTGCGCAATACTAATAACCCTCTTAGCGATTGAAAATGTGCTATCACTCTTGTGGATCCTTATGGATCCCCCACGCAAACATGATTCCATCAGGCAGGCCGAGTATATTTTCATTACTTGCCAACTTTACTCCTCATCTGTTGGCTTGTGGTTTGTTGCCGCTGTTTCTATTTATGTTATATTGCTTTCTATCTTCTGCGCCGTTTATGCTTTTAGGGCAAAAAACCTGCCAGACAATTTTAACGAAGCAAAATATATAGCATTTTCATTGTATATAATGCTTTTGTCTGCTGCTGCGTACCACCCTGTTGAGTTAGCTTTGGACGGCTGGTACGTGTCAGTCGTAGCTTGTGTTACTTCCATTTGCAGCTCGTTTGGTTTGCTAGGGTGCATTTTTGGACCCAAAGTCTATTTGATATTATTTCGTGCCGAGAAAAACACTTCAGAAGTGTTAAGGATGAGTATTTCTCAATTTACATTTGGGAATAGGAGTCCTTCTGCAGAACAATGAAGCTTGTTAACAACTATTTTCAATCTCTGAAAAAATAGCTTAATCGCAGAAATCACAGCAGACTGTTAACATTCGAACAGAAGTGTGATTTTCCTTTTTAGCTCATGAATGACGTAGTCATGCAATGAGCTGTAGGAGTGGACCGCGAATTCACTCGATCACTCACTCCATTCTGTTAGACAATTAATTTATGCATTAAAATTTGATTAAACGCTTCTTACCGAACCTCCCCTACAAGGTATTCTATATACCCAATGTTGTGGCATTGCTATTTGGGCAAAAACTTTGCGGGTAGTACTGTGGCAGAAATTTGCTCAATCACACAAATGAATGCAAAATCATACAAAATGGCGTCAGCCTAGCGTGCCAACGCAGACGTATATATTTTCCCGCCGTGGCTTGTGTTCTTCTTGTTCAGAGCTGATCAAAATACAGCTTTATAGAGTTCAAAAATGATAGAATACTCAGCTGCGGAAGAAATATGTGACCTCTCACGCAAAAACGTTCCTTAGGAATGAACGCACGGCAAGCGAACGCACAGCAAGCGAAAGGATGAGAAACGGATAGCCAAGCCGTTCGAAACGGAACAGCTGAACGGATGCACGGATGAAGAAAATTTTTGAACGGATGCAGTCAAACGGATACACGGATGAAGAAAATTCTTGAACGGATGCAGTCAAACGAATACACGGATGAAGAAAATTTTTGAAAAGATGCAGTCAAACGGATACACGGCTGACGAAAATTTTTGAACGGATGCAGTTAAACGGATACACGGCTGACGAAAATGTTGTGTTTGCTTCTGTGTTTTCACTGCGCGCGATTTGTTGTGAAGCAAAGGAAAGACCGCTTTTGTTTACAATTGTCTTGCGAAGCGAAATCGTAGTACAGAAATTCGACAGGAATTTTCCCTTTGTTTTTATACCTCTATGATTTCACTGCGCGCGACTTGTTACAAAGCAAAGGAAAGACCGCTTTTGTTTAGAATTTTCTTGCGAAGCATTATCAAGGTAAAGATACTCTGAAAGATTTCTTCGCTTTCAATTATGCTTTTACTGCGCGAGACTGATAATGAAGGAAGAAAAGACCGCTTTTGTTAAGAACTGTTTAGCGAAGCGAAATCATAGAACAGAAACAGAAACAGATACAACGAATTATTTTGGCTATAACATTTAACACAGAACGGATCGAAATGCAACAGTTTTAATTGATAAATGGAGAGTATTTCGTTTCTAACTTAGAAGATGAACAGAGGCATGAATAACTAACACGAGTTTGTGGTTACATGACCAGATGACAGGCAGCGAGAGTCCCACGGGAGATACCAACCACTACAAGCGTTTGAAAAGGTCAAACCGTGACTACCTTCTTCGAAGTTGTTGAATATTCAAGTCTTAAATAAAGCGTATACCGAGAAACAAATGTAATGAAAGCCAAGATGCCTATTCAGCAGAACACGTACCGTGACAATTCACTCTAGGTTTGTCAACAAATTCACTTGTATCAAATGATTTACATTTTTGACAGGCTGTCGCGTGACTCCCGCCAGAGCGAACCGATTGACTGTTTGAACGAATAGCTCGACAGCCGTTCGATTTTTTCGAACAGATGACAATTTTTTTTCGCACGGATAGCCCATTCCGTTCGAACGGATGCCAATTTTTTTCGCACGGATAGCCCAAGCCGTTCGAGCGGATGCAGATTTTTTTCGAAAGAATAGCCCGAGCCGTTCGAACGGATGCAAATTTTTTTCGCACGGATAGCCCGAGCCGTTCGAACGGATGCAAATTTTTTACGTACGGATAGCCCAAGCCGTTCGAACGGATGTCCAATCCGTTCGAACAGCTAATGCGCGGCATACGAACGGCTATCCGTGCGAAAACGGCAAATCGTAAGGAACGTTTTCTCGTGAGAGGTCACATATGCTATACAGAGGGTCGTACAGGGGTATTCGTTTTAGACAATCTCTTCACAAATCCAATTCATTCATGAGCTGGCTCACAGGAGCCTTTGATTAGGCTGAAGCGCTTTATTATATAGAATGCAGAGTAAGAATCGCCCATTCTCTTTGGGTATTTGTACAATATTTTATGGAAATATTTACTTTGGTTCAAACAGAGATTAACTAGTGTTTCTAGGTAATAAAGAAATGAGATTTGTTTTCATTAAGTAAAATCTTGAGGGTATTTTAAGAAACGTTAAGCTGCAGTAGTCCAAGTAAATTGCTTAGATATTTGTCATGTAATTCATTGTAAAGAAAGCGAATTTTATCAACATTCTGTATATACTGAATGGTATAATTCCACTTTTTGCCTGCATGTCTGTCTGTACTGTCTACCCACCCACCCATCCAGTACGGAATAAGCAAGCACCTTGGTTAACTTCTGAGGTAAAGACGGAAACATTTAAGAGAGATTTCTTGAAGAGGAACACTAATTATAAGCGCGCAGTTAATAGTCGCATAAGGTGCGCAAAATCAAAATACTCTCGCGTGAAATTAAACGACACCGCTGGTGATCAGAGTGCTAACTAGAAATAAGATATTAAATAGGCCTACGGCAGCCTGGATTTAGATCACTCCACTCAACTGTAACTGCTCTTTTAGACCTCACCAACCAGTATTGTTTCAACATGGGTAAGGGGCTGATTAGTGGTGTTATTATACAGTGAATTCACTATCTCTTTTCTGATTGGCCGAAAGCGTATAATGTCATATTTTACGTGGCATTTACGCGGTCATACATGAACCGCGGTGCACCGCGGTTCATGTTCGCGCACTTTGTGGTGCTTGCCGTCAGTGAAGAAGCAAAAACATGACTTCTAGGTTTGCTTCGTTTAGAAATAAATTACCAGTTCCACTCACTGTCGTGACCAATTTTTTTTTGTTCAATGTATAATAAAACAATTATTAGATTCGATTTCTGTGATATCCAGAATAACCAAGGTCTCGGTACATGTAAGTGTTATCAGCCTCAGCCTTTTGATAACCCCTACCTCGACCTTGATTATTCTAGATATCACAAAAACCTCATCCAATAATTGTTTTCTCGTCTTTCTGGACCTCAAAGGGCCTTTGACACGGTAGATCATGAACTCTTTCTAACTAAATTAGAACAAATAGGCATTCATTCCAACGCTTTAGAGTGATTTTAACTCCCATTTATCGAGTAGATCTCAAGCAGTATATGCATTAACGGAACGCTTACCGAGAGAGCTTTTTTGAAAATGTGGAGTCCCACGAGGCTCGATTCTTGGACCACTCCTTTTTCTGATTTATAATGATCTCAGGGATATTACTGATTATGCTACCGCACGAATGTGAGCGGACGATACTAATATGACTTTTAAGACTTGCAGTATTCCTGAGCTACAACATGATATGAACGTCGACTTATAACATTTGCAGCAGTGGCTCATAGCAAATAAACTGACTTTGAATGTTCTTAAAACAGAGTTCATGGTAGTCGGGTCAATACGAAGAATGGTAACTTTCACCCAAGGACTCGATCATGTTATAAATGGGACCACACTTAGAAGAGTAAATAGTAATAAATGTTTGGTTGTTGAATTAGATGAATTCTTGACACTAGAATCTCACATTTCAAGTGTTTGCAAAAAGGTCCCTTCTGGTATAGGCATAATGGGAAAGATTAAGCCATTTGTCCCTTCTTCCAATATGACTCGCGTCTATCAGTCTATTGTCGAGCCTCACTTTGATTATTATAGCATTTATGGGATGACATCGGTGACCAGCTCATGAATAAACTTCAGGCATTGCAAAATCGTGCTGCAGGAATTATCACAGGGGCGCCCTATATGACGCCCACAGATCAATTGTTGAGCAAGCTCGGTTGGTCCAATCTTAGAGATAGGAGAAACAAACAGAAGGGTCTAATGATGTTCAAAATATTGAACGATATGATCCCAGTTTGTCTAAAGGAAATATTTTCGAGAAGCGTTGGGTCCTCTGTAAATAATCTTAGAACATCAAGATGGGACTTAGCCTTACCGGCCCCAAGAACTGATTTTTATCGGAACAGCAACAGCTTTGCCTACACTGGGGCAAAGTTCTGGAATGCTTTACCTAAAGACATAAAGTGTATGAAGTCCATGATCAGCGGTCTCAAGAGTAAATTAGAAGATCTCAGTCTCTCTATCGAAACTTAACCTAAGTTACGTTCTTGACTTATTTCTGTAGCAAACCTTGTGTGTTTTTAACGGTTCACGGTTTTTATGTAAGCTTTTGAACAGAATTGCCTTGATTAAATAAAGTTTTTTTTTTATCTTGTATCTCTTTCTACATATTTATATTGATTGAATCAAGCTGTAGAAAATGGAACTGTGAAATTAATGAATACAATGTGTGGTATATAACCCAAGCATTTGAAGGTATTTACCTGAAGTGCATTGAACATTGTAAAAAACACGTGATAAACACCGCGATCGATGTTAAGCGATAGCGATCCCAGCAGCCATGTTAGAAGCACCGTAATTGTTATGCACACCACTGTTTTTAACCCGGATCTGAAAGAGATATCAGGTGTAAAGCGTTAATCAGTTGTCTAGTTTACAACTGAGTTGTTTTTTTTTTTCTGTAGCATACTTTACCATGTTGCAAAGTGTACTTACAAAAAAAGAATTGAATGATTAGGCAAGTGAAGTTTAGCCACTGATTCGAATAACGACCAATGAGAAAAATCAATTCAATTTATTGTTAATATCTCTTAGGCTTAGTCCATATCTCTAACTGCGTCGTGTTCTCCACTCACTTTATAATGCTTTTCTTGTTTTCTTTTTCTTGTCCGGTGTCCTCCTTACGATAGCTGAATAAGGCTTTTAGCAACAAAATGATCAGAATTAACTGCACCTAAAAATCATGAAAAGAAGAGTGCGATCCGTAATAATACGGCACGATAAGTTGCTCCATCTTACGGCAGGAGAGGAGAGGGGGGAGGAGAGGGACGAGGGGGTCCTCAAGTGCACTTGAGTTCCCTTTTCTGGTGAGCAAAATAATGAGACTTGATCAGAATAATTTGCGTTTTGAGGAACCTAGCCCATCACTGCAGGCATTTTGTGGGATTCTCCCTTCCCCCTTTGTTTCAATGTTCTTCCGAAAAAAATTCGCTTTTAGCAAAACACAGCGTGGGCGTCAACATGAAAATCTTCTAGGTACCCTGGGTGTGACAGTGTGTGACCCTTCGATCCCCCCTCCCCCCTCCCCCTTCTTTAAAAGCCTTAGCTACACCCCTGTTATGCAGTTATAACTTAATCTTGGCATCAACATACTTTTTACATCCGCCATATTGACCTTAAACAATACCTTGACATTCGTAACTTCTTATAACAAGATTGCAAACATAATTTGAGCACAAACGAAAGGTTCCGCTGAGTAGCTAATAAAAAAAAAAACAGTAATCAGATTGCGCAATCATTTTACTTACCAATCCCAAAGTAATAATGGGTGTTGCCACTGACCAACTTAGAGCGTCAGTAAACGAAATCCAACAACTATGTAGATAACAGCATTAACGAACATTAGAAGGAAAAGCTACTACATCTGCTAATGTAGGGCAACATTCAATGTGCAAAAAAGAGACGTGTTGATTATATTACAAGTATGGCTAAGGGTACGAGACTTTATTCCTCAAATATAGATGATGCGATCGTCGATACGATATGATATTTAGTTTTACATAATAGTACTACTTACTGAGGATGCTTGCTGTAAGATTCGTATTTGAAACCAAGCGAAACGGCAATGAAAAGTGGGAAACCTGCGCAGAAAGAAATTGGGAGCTTAAATAGATCTAAATAGAATAATCTCATTTGACTGGTTAATCAATGGTGGGCTTTTGGCAAATATAACATGTTCAATCAAGTAGGATAGTGAATCCTAAATTGACGTATTGACTGATCAGTAATTAAGGGAATCTCCAGCCTTGTCTTATATCCTTTGATGTGGTCAATTACACACTGTAGTAAACAAGGCAAATTTTGGAACCCTGTATGCTTTTTTATATTTATTCGACTTTTATTACTACATACTATATATAATCAATGTTTGTTAGTTTATTTATCATGTTTACAAGTTTTATATCAAATGTAAATAACAGTATTATTAGTCAGCCTTCATGTTGCCAATTTGTAAAGCGCGTTAGATCATATATTAATGAATTTCGCGATAGAGAAATAATCAAATTATTGATGATGATGGCAAACAGCCGAAAACGTTTGGTTTTTACTTTTTATACTTTTTAAACTTTACGTGAATTTTTAATATTTGTAGCCTTATACATAAGATACTAATTATTATTATTGTTATTATAATTATTGTTATTAAAAGAAGATGTCAAAGAAAGAAGAAATATCCTGTGGCTTACCCTCTTAGTCTCCTTAGGATTACTTACCCCAAGCGCCTGCGTAGTAAAGGTTAATCCTCCTTTGCCGGTTTAACTCGCTCTCATTTGTCCTTGTAGAGGAAAACAGATAAATAGCTTGTACTACAAGCCAACAGAGGGCCACGAGCTGAAGGTAGTTCATTAGAATCGCGACTACTGCACAGCCAACCTACAAGGACGGAAAAATCATCGTCATCGGATATCTTGTACCAATCTCAAGTTAAATTCAGTTGTTAATTCCTGTATATGTCTTTCGAATGCAGCTTGCGTATCGATGTTTGTAATAAGACAGTCAAGATCAATACATGAAAATGAAATACATGTTTATATAGAACAATCTTATTCGTTGTGAGGGGAGACTTCGGGTGATCCAATTTTATATCCTAGTTTGCTATTGTGACTCTAACGTTTACGTAATTGGAATGGGGAGCATTATCGGCCAAGTAATTCCGTTCTTTACGCAAACTAGGTGTGTGTTCCTTTGATACTATCCGGATTTGGATTTGTGAGCCGAGATAACTCAGATCGCGGTGCATTAAAGAGACTGATGAATCCTCGCACAGGGTGGATTCGTCGGCTTCTTTGCTGCTTCATGACTCGTGTGACCTCGGAGCACAAATCCAAATTCAGATCATGCCAAAGAAACGCACCTTAATTTCATTGCTATTATTCTTGAGTGGGTTAAAACTTCTTGCTTACCATGGTGTCTCTTGCATTTGCTCCTGCCAGAAACAGCAGTTGAGATATCAATATACATAAAGTCTGACTCATCTGCATATCTTTCTCAAAGCGACTGTCCCTACAAACAATTTATTATTAGTAAAGAACTGATTTTACTCATACACATATTTGTTGACCAACTTAAGCCACGTGCTTTCAAACATCAAACTTTCTTGAAATATAGCTCGTCTCCCATGCCACAACCCCACAGTTAGAAAACGTTTTGCATATTAATATATTCCACAGGATTTTCCAGGCGGTACATGGTCAGAACAAAAGCCTTTCTTGTGTCCAACCCCTTTTCGCTATTGGAATAGATCATATTCGCTCACTTATACATTTTTTTTTCCCAATTCAGATCATGTGATGATACTCAGGAGATTTAGTCCTCTGTCTTGCTCATTAAAAAGAGTGCAGGCACACACATTCATACTTGGATGCACTCTTTTTAATGAACAAGACAAAGGATCAAATCTCCTGAGTATTATCACACAATCTGTATTGAAAAAACAAAATGTACAAGCGAATAAGGTCCATTGCTCTCATTCCGGCTTATTGAGAAGCTGTTTCCTCTTCGCCTGAAAGTTGCCAGTAAGAATTTAAGATATTTAAGAGGAAAGTTATGTTACACTTTGACACTTGTTCTTTACACACAAATTCCTGGCAAGCTCCTGCACTATCAATAAGTCACCTTATTTCCAGCAGACTGTCTGCATCAGATTCCTTCTCATTGTTGTTGTCACTAGTACCCTGTGGTGCGCCGTCTTTGACCTCCAAAATATAGTAGGTGAAACATGGACAAATGAAAGCAAGCACCGTACGTTTGGTTATTCTGCCACTCCATCTGCAAAAAATACTAACTTTTGCCCCTTTCTTTTCGCCGTTTTGTTCAGCTGTGCTGTACCCCATCTGTACTTGCTCCTCTTCATGTTTAGATGGTAATGATTTATTTTCTTTGTCACTGGATTGAAATAGCTGCCATGGGAAACAAAAGGATATTTTTTGGAGTGTGTTCTCAGATGGGTCCATATTTTCAGATATATGCATGTTTGTCCTACGACTACCAGTATCAGGGTTCTGTTGCTCAATGCGAGTAGCTCGCTTTTCACTTTGTTCTTCAGGATTCCAATCATTTGAGGGGTGTAATTTTTGCTGTTGGTTACCTAAAGATGCATGATCTTTGTTTCCAATTCCTGTAAGCGACGTATTCCGATTCTTTGTATATGGCCCGCTGTTTGTCTTTTCTGAGCCTGTGGATGTTTTGACTTTTCTTGATGTTACCAGAGAAACGGATACACTAGCACTTCTAACTTCACGTTGGAATCTCTGTTCTTCAATACTGCTTCTTTTCGGACTTTGAGGGACTTCACCGGCAAATTCTTTAAGAGTAAGTTCGTGAATCATTGTAGAGACTAGGCTCATTTGATGTCTCGGTTTCGAGTGTTTAGCATCATCAACTCCATTTTGTGATAAGCTTGCCAGCTTTTGTTCTCTTTTTGAATTCAATGAGGTTGTTTTCGTTGGTTTCTTAGCTCTGCATGGATTCTGTGTTCCTATTGGCTGTAGTAATGGCGTAAGGCCCAACCGCTGGTTGTATTTTGTTGTTTTTGAGTGATGAAGTCCTTCGCTTCCATCTTCTTCATAACCATTGTTTACTGCTGCCGTTTTGGTCTTATTATTTTGATCCCTGGGTTCACCTTCATTTCTCTCCCTTTTCCTTTTCTTAATTTTTGACGAGCTGTTGATTTCAAAGTCTTTTGCGCATCTGTTTGAATAATCCAGAAAATACTATTGCTGTGACAAACATATAAAACTTGAAAAGTAAACAAGCAATCAAGAAATGTGAAAAAACTGACAAACAAACAAACAAAAGTTGAAATAAAGTTGAAAAAGAGCATATCATAAGACGGAGAATAATCACCACACAGATAGGCATGTAAGTTTAAAATACTCCGGAATATTTTAAAATACTTTAAAAGAATCGCGCGATCGCTAACTTTCGGTGTCAACGGTTATACAAGGAAGAGAAATGGCGCGGCCCTGAGACTTTTATGACATGCACGCTACCTTTGTTCCATCGCGAGTTGACAGCGCTCAACAGCTGAAGAAGCTAAAACGTAAGTCTAGATTTTTTGTTTCCTTTTTGCTAAAACGTCTTTTAATTTTCTAGGTTTTATCGACATGTTTTGAAATGAAGTTGTTTTTGAAGGTGTTGAATTTTGAATCTGGAAAATTTGTGCAAGATATATTTTTCGGAAAAAGGCAAATCCGAGTTCAACCAAAAGGAGTCGAATCTACGAACTAATTACTAGTTTGGACGCCGCTACCCTTGAGCGAAAGGAGGACTCTTGGGAGCAAGACCATTAAAGTTGTTTTTGTTTGTAGATTGGTACAATGAGTTGCAACTTTACCAACTTTACCAAAATAGTTAAGAAAATTCAGTATTTATCTACGAGTATAGTGTTCAAAATTCTAGCTCGCTTAACTAACGGTCATATGGATGAAAAGGCTGAATAACATACGAAAGAGACACCACTACAGCCACTGTCGCAGTTGTCCCAAGTGTTGCCACGGCAGCTCCAACGTAAACCTCTTTGGGGATTGGAAAAGTGTATGTTTCGTTCTTCTTCATGGTTCTTCTCGTTTCGTTCTAAAAGCAAAAACGTCATGATACACGATACATCATAATACTTTTAAAATGAACTCTCCCGTAAGGAGAATAATCACCAGAAGTGCGATTAATCGATTACAACAATTTTGATAATCTAGTAAGGTTAGTGATATCATCTTTTTTATCATAGAAATTATGATCATAATCAGTTCTCTAATACAATGTGGAGTCGCTTATATAGCATAGTCTATTGATAAGTGTTGCGTGTTGCGCTTCTTACTGAACTTGACGCGAGGCTTGCTGTCAAGGCGATTCCACAATTTTCGTCATAAAACTATAGAAGAGAGTAAAGATAAATAATGGTTTCTTTACAACATTGAATTGATTGATAAGAGGCACCTTGCTGCCACGTACTTACCTCAACCTCCAAGTTACGTGTTCTGATAAGGTCACTGAATAGCGTCAAGTTGAATGTATTTGTTTTGTTGACTCCTTCTAAGGACAGATAAACCCATCTATTGGAACAGGTGCTGACGTAGACTATTATTCCTTCTTCAATTAAAGTGTCGTCTGAAATAGAGATCACTGGCTCAGTAAAACCTCCAGCTGGATTTGAATCACAGAAACCTGACTTTTCAAGAGCATTCAGTTGCCAAGATTGTGGAGAGAAAGTGTTTGTAAAGTTCACACCATTGTCTACTGAAATGGTTTGCGATGACTCTTCACAAACCCCAGTGCTAAAGTTCCTTTTTCGTGGGTTTGTTTCGTGGAGTGACACCGAAATCACTGTTTTTCCTTGAGTATTTTTAAGGAACAAGGTCTTTATTCTTGTGGTATTTTGTAAGTCGAACTTGTAATATTTCATAGCAGTCTGCTCAATACTCGAAGAAATCTCTTTCTCCTCTTCCAGCAACGCAGGTTCTAAGAAAAAGAGAAATGACAAAGTTAACCTAATGTTCGTTAAAAACAAATAATAAAACATCTCTCATCATCCCTCTATTCTATCTGCTTGTCTTGAATGCCATTGATCGAAAAGGAGGTCAAGGTAATAGCGATTATCAATGACAATTGACAAAAGAGAAATATATGATCGTTTCTCCGAACGTTTCTTGTAATCTTGTCAGCCATGTTAAACGATTTAAGTTACAAGGACGCGAACTGCGCATGCGCGGGGTGTCCTTGATTTCTGCCGACGTATTGAGGCCTAACTGGGACAATTTAACGAACTCGTGCAGCCACTATAATAATACCAGGCTTTATCATGAAGTGGCTTTTAAATTTTGTGACAGCAAAAGCAATAGCCCTGAGTCAGATTCGAGCACTTTGGTTTGACATGGTTTCAAAGCCATGGTTTTTTCTGTCGAAACTTGCGATATGTTCTCACCGTAACATGATGCTTCTTGCATCTTCTCTACAAACGTAGTTACTTCTTCAAAGCTCTTGGGACAAATCACATGATTGGCAGCAGGATCGCTAGCAATGATATTCAGTTCCTCCTTGTTTATGCTTGGACCAATTCCTATGACAAAGATATTAACTCCATCGCCACGTAATAACGTCGAAGGCTCGACGACGGTTTGGGTCCCTGACACGGTTCTTCCGTCAGTGAGCAAAACAAGAACCCTTGGAAGACCCATCTCTTTGGGTCTGACGCCGTAAGTACTATTGCTGAACAGTTCCTTGTAAGCCTTCATAAGAGCCAGATCTGTTCGCGTTCCTCCAGGAATGTAGCTTACAGCCTTTATAGCATTAATAACGTCTCTCTTGCTTACATAGGTATTAAAATAAAACATAATGGTCGGCTTATCTGTGTATCTAACCAGGGCAACGCGAGTTCCGTATGGATAAGAAATGACAAAAAAGTCGCATACTTTAGTGACAAACTGTAGGCCAATATCGAAATTTTTCTGCTGCACACTTCCAGAAGAATCCATGACAAACGCCAGATCGATCGGGTTCTGGCAATCTGCGAGAGCAAACAATGGAATATTATATTTAAAAAAAATTAAGAATGCGGATCGATTCATTTCTGCTTTCCCAGACGATGACAAATTTGTCACTACAGGATGTGTGACGAGCCTGTGGAATTACTAGGGCCCTGTAGATTTTACCATAGTTAATCGAGGGACTGGTTATGAAACCCTAGAGATTTCAGATCAATATCAGTTTCTGGGCAACTGTGCACCTACCCCTCCCCTAATCCAACAGGTTATGATAAGTTAAAAAGTTAACGTTAATGTTGGTTTAGGGGAGGGGTAGGTGCACGATTGCCCAGAAACTGATATTGATCCTTGTTTCGCATGTTACTTGTGAACATATTAGTCGAAACTTTTGATTGGTTATCCTACCGAAAAAAGTGTGTTTTTGTGCAGGGTCAAGGCCAAAAAGGCGAACAAAAACATGAAACAAAGAAACTTGTCGAGTTTCATAACCATCTACATATATAAACTATGATTTTACTATGAGAGCTCAACATGAATTTACACTTTATCTAATACTGAGCTGCTTTACTTAATGCCAATACGAACTTTACATGTAGCTGAGTTGACTGAAATAAGGGTCAAGCCGACGGTTTTTGTGCATATCAGTTCTAAGAAGAAGTAAAACTAACCCGGCCCCGTGAAAAATTTGTTATGGTCAAAAGGGAAACATTTTGGAAACTCGCCGTTTGCACTACTACAATCGTATGATATGCATGCGTTGCTGACCAAACTTGTTCGGTCAAGATGGCTGCATATTAAAGGAGTTCTCGAAATGATTTCCACACATGTCCCTACTTCATTATGCATGCTGTAGTTGAATTGTCTTGGGAAGTGTGCTTGCAAACAGTTCTGAGAACGAAACCGTGCGGCTAGACAAGCCCATCTTGCCCACTCGGGTAGCCAATCAGAACTCACGATTCGCCTCATCTTGCCCACCCGGGTAGCCAATCAGAACTCACGATTCACCTCATCTTGCCCGCTCGCAGAACCAGCCACGTAATCATTGTCAATTTTAATTAGACATTTTTTTTTTAGGTTGATAACATTTATTCACAGATATATTAAAGTTCTTACCTAGACAACATACTGCTGGGAAGGGTTCTGAACAACTGCCTTCAGAGTATTTACCCTTACAGGCGGTAACAAGCTTGCAAACACCTTGTTTGTCACCAGCGGAACATTCTTTACCTCGTCCTTCTAATGGACATGAGAGCCCCAGTATCTGTAATAAACAACGAATTATTATGCTTGAGGTTTAATGTTCAGAAGTTTTAAAGCTACAAGATAAAATTTCTAACCTTTTTTTTCTTGATCTAAAATGATGGTGTATAGACGATAGGGACAGATATTTTGGTGTACTTAAGGAATGGAGGTTAACGTTTACAGCCATGTCACATTCGAGGATGATAAAACACTGTTTGGCCGACCGCTTGCTGTGTTAATGTCTGGAAGTGCACACGACTGATGACTTTATTCAAGTGCCAGTATATTTAGCACTTTGACTGCTGTGCTAATTGGGAACACTATAAATAATCAAACAAACATTGCAAATAGCGCATAACTGGCGGAACAGTTGGCTGTGAACAACTGTGGTCGAGGATTTGAAACGCTGGATGACCGTGTTACAAATCCAGCTAGGTATGTGGTCAGCACAGGAGGTGAACTCGGGACTAGCAGATTTCGAGTCCGGTGCTCCAAAGAATCGACATCACACGACCTCCAAACACTCGTAACTACGTCAATCGTTAAGACTAGTCTTCCGTGAGATTTGCAATCAGCCATTATCACGTTTTACAAAGACATGAATTGAAGGTTATGTTCTCTGTTATTCCTCTGCTAACTTCCGTTACTCACGTTTTGTAGTCACAGGACTAAAAACTATTTGATTCTGACCTTTGTAGCATAACGCCAGTATTTGAATAACGTTTCAAATCCCTTTGTGCTGCGTCGAATGGTATAAGATAGTTGCACAAAACTATATTCGGTTCCGTTACAAAATTTTCCAAGGTTTCCAGGTGGTGGGTATCTGTTATCCAACGAGTTGTAGCCATTCTTCCACAACCAGGCAGCCACCTTAAATCCCACCGATGGTAACGCAACCCTTTCCGGCTCATCTGCAAGTTTAACATAGGTGTCCAGAGAGATGAGGTAACTGCTTCTTAAACGGTATTTAGCGCTAGCAGTTTTAGTTTAGCTTGCGTACGCACAACAAACTGAACTTGTCATACAAGTACAGCCTACTCCTCTAGGAATTAAAGCAAAGACCGACTGACCTACTCTGTTTCAATTCTCGTCCCTTTCCTCAGTTTTAGTTGTTATGTTCAAAGAACACTGTTTCCACTGAACTCTTAATCAATAGAAGCATGCATTTCCTAAAACTGCAGCAGTTGCACAGCAACGTATGTAGCCATAAACTTGCTTCCTCAGCTCGTATTTCTTTCCTTGGAACTGCACCAATCATTCTAAGGTTATGTTATTCGTATTTTGTCCCTGTACCATCTATGCTCTCATAGCATCTCTTATAACTCACCCAGAATGCTTAGATCCACTGCTAAGCCTGCTGCTTGATACATGTGTTCACCAATGAGAGGCAAGAAGCCTCTGCTGATGAACCTTCCTCCATCCATTTCACTTCCTTTTAACTCCTGCCTCGTTAAGTTGTGCTCTGAAAATTTCATACCAGAAGTTTCGTACAGGACCTGACAAAAAAATGTTAGCAGTATTTTAAGTTTACACTTTGAGTAACCTTTCAAGAAAGAAAAAAGTTAGAAACAATTAAAAAAATATATATTTTTTTATCCCTTCCGCAAAAATTTTAAGTGTCTACTGCTTAATAACGAACTCATTTGGAATTGCCAGGATGCCAGTGTTTGAGAGACTATGCATCATTTACTCTTAACGTGTTATGCTAACCTGAGCTGAGCAATCATAGCTGAGTTAAATGTCTTTGTTTTATGTTGTGCAGTGAAGTAATATGAGAGTTGTTTGCTGAAAGCTGGACAGGATTGGCTCTTTCGTTGTCTTGATAAACGAGAGGAGGTGCAAAACAGCTTCACAGTGGTAAGGTTTACTGTGTATCCTTTCTACATATTTTTCTCCAATGTATTGTATGATTTTTCTTCTCAAAGCAGAGTATCAACCGAAAAACAAAATGCTTGACAAATCTTCAGTTAATAAATCAAATTGAAACATCTCTGTTTATCTGTGTTTAATTTGTATTATAGTTTATGTCGTTTTAACATGCATTATTTTAACCGATGAAAAATTTGTGACAAGTTCGTTTATCAAATACATCAGTAGTAACATCATTAAAAACATTCATTCAATTTATTCTGGGAGTTACTTAGTTGAGCTAGCAATTCGAATTTGCAACTAACTCTTCAACTAGGGGCCGTGTTTTGCCTAATTGACCGATTTCTTTACCACTCATGGTACGGGCTGATAGCCCATCAGTAAGGAACCAATCAGAATGTACCTTTACCAGCACAAAAAGGAACTGAAGAGACATTATCTTCCAATCTGCTTAAGTTGCATACATGACTGCGAAGATCTTTCGTTTCTCAAATCTTTCTCCCGCAGTTCACATATATTGTTTTCATTTACAGTCACATTCAAAGAATCGAGGGCTAGAATAAAACAACGACCAACCTGTGCTGTAAAAGCTGCTATTTCCACCTTCCTTGAAATGTTTGCTTCACTCAACGCTTGCATATAATATGGATAAATAGCCTTGGCCCGCGTTGTGTCTCCAACCATTTCAAGGTAAAGTTTCCTCGATATATTCACATTATGTGAACCGATAGGGATCATAGCAGTGTCCAATACACAACAGATAATTCCTGAGTTGGTACTAGTAAAGTTCCTCAGGGTAGCTCCAGGGCAGTCTGTGGCTTCCATGTAATAACCACTGAATGAAGGGCTGTGTCGAGATGAACATCTTAAGCTCGAAGTAATCCCTGTCAGGAAAAAAGAAAGCATCATAATTATGTGGGCGTTATGCCATTACTCAGTGAAAGATACCCAAGCAACTATAGTCTCTTAAAGTGGCCAATTGTAGGCGATTTTAAGCAATATATATGATCGCTGAGGATAACACGCTGTGCACATCATCGCATCGCCTTACACTTTTCCCTTACTAGAGGCCATCAAAGTTCCATTGCTATAACTAATTGAATGCTTTATGTTCCATGGTACCGTTATTTCTATCAGCGGGTTCTGCAGTAGTCATGGTTGATATAGAAAGTTTTTGAAATCTCACACTTTTTCATTTCTTTCTTTTTCATTTGATGACGCTGTAGCATTTGCACTTCGGTCGAAGGATTTAAGTTTGTTTACAAGTTTCCAGGGACGTTTCACAGTACGAAGAAAATTTAAAAGTTTGGAAATAGTAGATTTCAGTCAGACTGCATGCAACGCAATAAACCGTAAGTGTGTGTGGTTACTGAGAACAGAGTGAAGGAGAAAAAACAATACAAACAGAATTTACACAGTAGCGTGTGCTCAGTTCTGGAGCGATACATAATAATTATGGCTAAGACATAATACTTGATTCACTTAAAAATCTCTTTTGTAAGTTGGTACAGTAGGAACATTTCAAAGAGTAAATTCAATTTTAATGACACACAGTAGAAGTGAAACTCAAGGGAAGTATCGCCAAAAAACAATTTAACATTCAAATTACATTGTAATCTGTCGCGCGAGAAGTCGTCAGTAAAGGCAGCGACGATAGCAAGAAATTCCCGGATGAACTTGGAGGAAGGAGGCAGGTTGCAAAAATTTTTCTATTTCTCTGGCAGTCGTTTCTTGTGTAACTGAGAGAGCGAAATGCATCATCCGCCTAACAAGAAGGACTTATTTCTCGTAGTTTGGTTACCAGTTGCTCAATAATTTGTATGTATGTGATTGGGTGAATTTATTCATTCAAGTGTGAGAATGGAGCGCAGCTCTTTCCACTAAGAATTTTAACGAGATTTGTAATAAATCATAGTCAGCTAATAAAATTTGGAAGATCGTGTGTTTCTTGAGTTGTCTCAATAGACAACCTACTTATGTCAAACAATTGTTTTATTGGCTGCTATATTCTGTTCTTCTCCTTCTTTGTTCAAAGTTTTTCTTTTTTTTTCTTAGACAATATTACACAAGGTAGCTGGTGCGCACTATGTTCCATTGTTGATGGTGTATCAACGCGGTCTGTTGTATTACTCATTACTATACAATCCCAAGAGTGATTCTAATGAAAGTGACGAGACGAAACAAAATAGAACTCAAGAGAGTCGTGAAAAAAAAAGAGAATCATACGTCTATCAAGACTTACTTACCAAGAAACGTTAGAGAAAGTAGGACAAATATTGTAACCACCTTTGTCATCTTGAGTCGCGAATTTGACCTGTACGTGTGAAAAAGACCCAAAGTTTACCATCTGAGCAGCTGTAAGACATTGGGATATTTAAATGTCCGGCTACAACACAAATGGACCTATCAAACAGTGCATAATAGCTTAGATAATATCTGTTTAGCTTTCTTTGCCTTGGAACGATGTTATTAGTTTTTTAAATACCCTGCTAAAAGTCCTCTGTATACAGTATTGATTGTTTTTTATTTAAACTTCCAAATTAATTTTAAGAACCTGATAAGTGCTATCAACTTAAAAATTCGTTTCTGAGAGAAAGTAAAGGCTACTCACATGATAACAAACTTCAGTTCATCGTTAAGGCAAAACGCCAGTGAAGAAGTGATAAACTAATTCGAAAATCAAAAGAAAATAAGCCGGTACGTAATAGTCGTTACAGAAGCTCAGCGGCAGTCCAGTTGACATATGGCAGACATTTAATCTGAATGATCTCTCCTAAGTAAACTTCAGATTATACAAGGAAATGATCTCTTCAAGTCTTTGGGTTTGAGTCTTGCCTTAGTTTAGGTAAGAAATTGTCTCAATATTTTTCAGCAAAGGCGATTGCCAGAAAATACCTAATACAGATATTCCAAAATAAGAAAGAAACGTGGACGGAAAATATCGTTCACATACATCCGCCAGTCACTAAACGTTAGTTGAGTTAGTGTCTCATTCTGGCAACAGTTTTAATTGATTTCTTGGCACACGTTGAAAATTGTTACGCTAAACTACCAATTACTGTTGGATTATCACATCGTCGCTTCAAATATAATGCTAGTTAATGTCATTTTATTTATTAACCCATGGAATCAATACGTGTCGTACCTAGTCAGTGACAATTGGCTGTCTCCAGGGCAAGATATTCTAAGAATCCAAGACCATTGAGTTTTACGATTGACTACAAATTTCCTTGCCAGACGTGTAGAGTCACGTGACTGCTATGCTGTGGCAGAGCGCATAAGATGTCTTCTGATGGTCTTTCGTCATGTATAAAGCACTGATAAAAAGTTTGTGTAACTGACCAATTAGCTGTTTGTGATGTGCTCACCTCAGTGGACTACAGCTCTGCAATTAGGGAAGCTTTAGATGAACTTTTAAAGCAAAACCGTGAGTTTTACGAATCCATGCCTCAGTCTTACAGCAAATCTGCTGAACCGTTACGTTTTACTGAGCTTTTCGGCCTTATGCCGAATCATGTATGCACATACTATATTAAAATGTTTGTGTCCATGTTTATTACTATAGGTGTTATTGCCCCGTACTACATGTATCTATCGTTTAACCTGTATATCATTTAGGCTGAGGGCTAACTACTAAACAAGAGAAAATGAAGTAAGAGAACGCATCCTCCATACTGGGTTCTCTTACTATGATAAGGGGACAGAATCTATTTTTAGATCCGGAAACTATTTTAACTGACCAATGGCTGATGTCCTTCTCATCACGTGGTTCTAATTTCAATTAGCCATGGGGAAACCGCGCAGCCATGGAACTAGATATAAATAGATTCCGCGCTAAAAATAGATTCTGTCCCCTTATCATATCAGACGGGGTTATGTTCTCGTTCTTCATTTTCTCTTGCTACAAAATCTATAGTTAATTTAGCCCTCAGATTCCGACACTGGTAAATTCTTTTGCTAACAATATTATTACTCGTATAGATTTCTTAGAATTGTGAACATATATTTTTTACATAGAGTGAAAACATACCATTGCTATTATTGTTGTTGAAGAAGTAGGTAATTGTATTCTTTTTAGAGAAGTTAGCAAAGCTTGAATCACAGATGTGATATAGGACGATGCTCTTAGCTTCATCTAGGACTGGTCAAATTAACAACCTGTCGTACATCATCTTATTGGGAAGATGTTCAATATGTTCACTGGCAAGCTGAGTTTTCAAGTTCAAATTAAGCTCTTATCAACCTTGCTTTAAGTCTCGTTGGCGGTGATTTCTTTTCTTGTGACTATTTCAAATTTACGGGACTTCTCTCATGCTTTAGTAATAAGCAGTCTTAAAAATTCCTTTTAAGCAAAAGAACATATTGTCCGTCTAATGCTGTTATTTCCTAGTATATCAGAAGTCTTATGCTATGTCTATTCTGTAATATGGTTAATAAACGTGTTCACTAACTTTTGAGTGGTGGAGTGACACATTTTTTTCCAAGGAAACAACTCAACTCGCTAACCAGTATACAAACCACATCAAACAGCATACAAACCACATGCACCCCTTCCAGTTGTAATCTGTACTTTTGCTTAAGAAGCTGCTCAGATGACATTAGAGAAAAAACACAGCTTTTTTTCCCCTTTTTTCCCCAACACCACGGTGTTTCCCTTTCGTGGCTGGTGCATGCATCTGGTCCCAAGAGTGACCCTATTAACACTGAGTCAATTCAAACCAGATTTGCATCACTCAACAATTAACGCCTTTCAAAAATCTTTGCCCTTTTATTGCGCTGTAATTTGGTTTGAATATAATTTGCCAGCGCCACTAGACGTGGCCTCTTGTTTTCACCTAAATCATCGAAGCATCAACGTATCTTTTCACAGAAACTGATGAGGAAAAAGTCATAGTTGTAAAAGCAATTCATTTTTCACGAACACGTATGACTCACTAGTACCATCTTCAAGGAATAATTTGAACTGGATGAAGTCCCTTAATGGTTTCAACCCATGTTTGCTTTAGTACTGATATTACATGAAAGATTCATCCTAAGAACTTCAAACGCTTTGCAAGACGGTTATCTACTGTACCGCGAAAGATTTATAAGTCCATTTGCATTATAATATCTTCCTGGTTCCTTTGCATAAAGCATCTTAATTTTCCCAAACCAAACCAGCCGTTCAACATAGGGCAAAAACCTGACGCACATCAACAAATGATAGAGTCTAGATATTAGTGAAACGTCTCTACGCTGAATTAATAGGACAAAGATAAGTCAAGTTTACCTGATTCGTCAACCTGATGGGGCTTGGCCACTCTTCAACTGTAAGACTTGCTTTATAACAATTTCCACGAACCAGAAATTTTTACTTGAGTTAGAATTAGTTCTTCCAGCTACTACCGTGAGAGAATTGGTGAACCGGGCAACAAAACCAGACTCAAGGGACAGTCTGTGTCACCTGATTTGCAAGCAATTACCTCCACTTTGTCATTACGGCTGTCATTATGGATTGCAAGAGACACTTGAATAGGTTCATTATGAAAGCAGGACTAAGCCAGAAAGATAAAAGAGCTATCGTTAATATGGTGAGATTAGCTAAGGTGTGTAATGTCAGTGACTGATTCAGCACGAATTAATCAACAAAAGAAGGATTTAAAAGAGAATTGACTCGGCTTCCACTGCAGTTCATGGTTGAGAAAACGAAATGACAAATAGCAATCGTGCAATACAGGAAGTGTGGAGCAGGCAATGCTTGGATTATCGTGAATTTGAAGTTGTGAGAAACTCAGTGGCATGTGTAAAAAC
Source organism: Ricordea florida (assembly GCA_949710005.1). NCBI lineage: Eukaryota > Metazoa > Cnidaria > Anthozoa > Corallimorpharia > Ricordeidae > Ricordea > Ricordea florida. The sequence goes on from OX453280.1 coordinate 17,341,636, forward strand.
GAACAATTTTGACAATAAATCTTGACTTGAGAGCTGAAATGTGTTGATGAACATGGTTAGTAAGAGGGAAAAAACGTTGGTTCTGGAACTCAAAAACACTCTATGTACCGCTTGTATCCCATTTGTAGATCTAGGGGTGGGGAATGGTAAATACGAGACTTTGTGAGACGGCGAGACTAGCGTTTTTCTTTGCGAGTCCGAGACATTTTGACTTTTTAGATTGCGAGACCGAGACTTGAAAGAGTTTTTAGTGCGAGACTCTTTCGTATGAAAATGGAGATTGCGAGACGCACTTAACCGCTAAAAAACGAGACTGCGAGACCCGTGAAATTCGACTAAAATTTTGCGAGACCCAGAGTTTTTAAAGGAGCATTCGCCACCCCTATTTCTAGCTGTGGTATTCCGACATCATTTTATACATACCTATTCTTTAGTGGGAAGTCTATGCACGCATTGCATTACAGTATTGAGTTATTTTTATTTGCGTTAACGTTCACACTATCGGTTCTTCTCTAAGTTGCAATGTAGTTTTGTTCTCCGTCAATTGTAGGTGAATCCTCGATTCAGTGAACACAAAAAGGATAGATGATAAAGAACTTAGTAAGGTTTTAAGAATTTTCTAGACCCTCACTGTCTTTGATTCTTGGCGTACCGAGAGGCATATTTGTAGTAACATGGTATTGTCCTTAATTATTTACTCACTGATCAAATCATGACGTTCGACCCTTAGCCGCGTGGTCTATGTAAGCTTTGATTAGGTTAACAATCCTCCGTTTAAAATTTGAGCACCTGTTCTCTGGAGGGTGAGTTCTTTGTACTTGCATGCCCACCAACTCAGCCCGCCAATGTTTGTCAAAAAACTGCCTAAATATCTAATATATCATTTCGAGTTATGTATTTTTTCCAAAAGGTGCCAGCATTTTCTTATCTCATTTTGCTTCCTAGCACTCGGGTTTAGAAGGGGTGATCTTAACTGCAACGAAATGAGTTCATAAGGAGCAACAAAGAATGTTTAAATGAAAACATTGACCGTTTTTGTACTAGGACGCGCATTATCGGTCTGGACGAAATTTGGCAAACATTTGTAGTTCGTCTGGGTATGCGTCTCTAGTATAAAGACGGGAACACGACGCATTATGCGTCCAGGCGAACAACCTTTAGTAATGCGTTGTTCAAGACGGACACGGAAGATAGTTTGTCTAGACGCATAATACGTCTTGTGCCCGTCTTTGTACTAGAGACGCATAATCAGACGGACACGAACGTTTCCCAAGTTCTTCCAGACGGAAAATGAGTCACCTAGTATAAAAACGCAAACATGCGGTGCACGCACACATTACTTTTCCTCTGATTACAGCCCCAACACGGGCTTCAACAAGTACCAATTATTAGTTGAATGTGAGCACGGGCTGGTATGATGCGTGTTTGGTAGTGTTTGAATTGTAATTACAGTGGAATTGATGGAGCGATAAATTAAGGCATGTTTTTCTCCTGATAATTGTTAAAGGGTTGAATAACCCGCCCCGCGCTTTGTAATGTATATTCTGTGCTTCCTTGAATTTCAAGCTGCCAGCCCTAATTGCGTATATTGTTACGCGAACAACGCAACAACCTTCCGAAAAGATATAGTAGGAACAAAATGTTATACCAGTATCGTTTATTCAGAATTATAGTACTTGACATTTTTGCCTTTACCCAAAGAAGCGCTGTTTAACAATTCATAGGGTGTAATTCTGCTGAGAGTATGGAAAAAAAAGGAAGAAATTATTATTCATCCACAAATAAATTGTATTGATATTGTATTTACATCTTTTTACAAATAAACCGTACCCTGCCAGGTTTGTTATACCTAGCCACCACTTTAATTTGACCTCTACTCATGCCACACCGTGTGAGCTCATCACTCGTCATAGATTGAAATACCAAACGAGTGCTTTTTCTTTTTTATCTAAATACAAAAAAGCGCCAAAAAAACTTGGTAAAACGTGGCCGCTTCGGAACTCGCCTAAAGGAAATAATGCATATATTTGTCATAAGTGCAATGTTACTTGTTCAACACGGGCTGCATATGGACATTATATTGTTTTTTATGCATCGGCATCGTGGCTTGCAATAGTTAGTTTATGTTGTTGTCTGGATTGCAGTCTTGATCTGGCCCTATTGTAGTATTCACCTTAGACTTGCTATTTTGTCTCAAGTTCTTCTTCATTGCAGGTCTCTTGCTCTGCCTGCTTGTATCCTGTGAAGACATTACAGGCGGTAACTTTCTGGGATGTCTTGTTTTGGCTGTCGTAGGTAGAGGTTGTTTGCAACCGTTAACGTTGTTGACGTTACTGAATGATACGCTCACTTTGTCTTGTGCACGTTTGTCACTTTGAGTACGGGTTTCCGGGTCTTCGGAAATCGAGACCAAGGCCCCTTCCTGCCAGAAAATAGAATTCATTTGAGTAATTACGTATTTGTAGGGAACCTGCAACGGATGTAAGTGATACGTCTTTGCATTTCAGAGAATGGTTCGTGAAGAAATTCGCTGTATCATCTCACCTAATACTTGGATGATTTTTTTTTTAAGATTAAGGGAAGACCCTTCGATTGATAGAGTTTGTTGCATCTCTTATCCAATTCTTTGGCATGTCTGGTGTTCTTATTGGTATCGGATCAATGTCAGTGTCTAGACAACTGTGCACCTACCCCTCCCCTAACCCAACAAGTTATAATAAGTTAAAACGTTAGCGTTGATGTTGGGTTAGATACTGACATTGATCCTTGAGTCAATATCAAGCTGAGTTTACCGATTTGGTGGATTCCTTTGACAAAATTTCAGAAGTGGAGGCGGTTTTCTTTCCACCGAAAGGTATCGCTGCTGATGGTGGAAATAAAGTTGATCGACGGCTGACCCATACTTCTCTTTTCCTTCGAATTTCTCTTTGTATCTAAAGAAAAATGAATAACCGGTGATAAAGTCGCAAACGCTTTATTTCGCCCAGTATTATTCCCTTGAATGTCTGGTTACGGCGCTGAATTTAAAAAAAGTCTGCAAATGTTTGCTTGTTATAATTAACCCGTTTATAAAATTTCTTCTACAAAGATAATTTTCCTTAAATGATACGCTATTGCAATTATCAATCGCTGTTTGAAACTATAAACCTCTAAGAATAAGCGAATTTTAATTGCATAATTGAATACTTTTTTTGTACTGCTAGGAATTTGGTACAGGTTCACTAGCTAAAATGGAATGTACAGTGTAGAAATGAAAACATATCGAAAAAGTAAACTTCACTAGACAAACATGTCCTCTTCTCCCAGTGCACTTTGCTGGTGCCTGAGTAAAAATTGGAGCACCGTGCTCGGGCACTGGCATTACTTCCAAGGGTAATACCAGGGCACCGTAACTTGTCGGAACGCGCTTTCGACAGTTCCCGCGCTTTTTACCATGCTTCCCTACGATGCAATCACGATATCGCGGCCGGTTCAAAGTGGACGAACGAGGAAATCATTGTGCCTACAGCGAGTAAATTGTACAGAACTGTATTGAATGCCCATCACTGCGAACATTTTCGGGGTGTCTCACTGCGATATATAAAACGATGGAGTTTGTGTCTTGTTTTAACACTCGTTGTTCGTACTACATCGCATCGAAACTAGCTGATCTTGAAGCTCTTAAACAGAAATTGCGCTGCTATAGAATAAAACAATCAGCAAAATGTAACCTGCCGCTAAAAATGTAAGCATTTGAGTACAGTTAACAACAACACATTAATTGCACATGGCTGACCACAAAAAAGGTTGGGCACTAAGCCTTCTGTGCGAGAGCGAACTTACTCGTTCCAGGGAACTAGGGTGTCTGAAGAACCTCCATTTTAGTGCCCAGAATTTATTTTTCTTCTGTACCAATGGTGGCAGGCTTCTTTCATTTTCTTTCCATAACTTTTCAAAACACCGATTTTTCTAACTTAATCCGTTGACAGTTCATTACAAAGAAAACCTGAAAAATAGTCCTTTCACGTTTTTGTTTTACAGAGGACGGCAAAGAAATCTACCAGACTATATTTTGCACGTGCAGTTTCATTGTTTCGTTTATCGACGCTATTGTTTGGTTCCGTTGTAGTCGACGTCGTCGTCGTCGTGATTTGTCAAAGGTCCCGATTTTCGTCTCGTAAAACTAAAGAACTAAGGTAAATGATTAACTTATTTATTGAGTTATTATTTATGCGTGTTTCAGACTAGTTAGCTCTTACCTCTGAGTTTAACAGACAGTGAAATACAAAAATAAAGAATCCTTGCAACGAATTAAAGACAGCGAACAGGTACTGGAACACGATGGTTTTACTATCCAAAGCCAAGATACCAAATACCCACGTGACACCCAACAATGGGAATAGAACAACGGCAGACTTCACGCCAGATCTAAAGACAAGAAACGATGGCAGGGAAAGTTTAAATCAGAACCATTATCCTAGGACAAAATAGGTCTTACTTCATCCTCTCTATCATTGGAAGCCTAGAAATGCTAATTATGTGAAGCATTCACATGGAGGTACTTAAATTCGAAATGAAACTCTCCAGAAAAATATAAGCCTTTGAAGGCCACTTTTATCGTCCGTTTTACTGAGGTGCTTCTGCTCATTGGTATGACATAACGACTTTTAGGTAAAATTAATAGTATATTTTTCAAACATTTATATTTGACAGGCAAACTAAGGTGGGAGGCCAACTGAGCAGTAAATCTTTCCCCTTCGTGGTTAGAGGTGTTGCTAAACGGTGTTGCAGAAGGCTAAGTTCTCAGTCAACGTTGAAACGGAAATAATTGAATGTAAATTGTAGATAGTAGTTTTACAGTTCGAATGTATTTAAATTATTCACTCCAACTAAAGCGCGCACTGACAGTTGCATGATTACTACTGATTGTCTTTTTTTTATTGCTTTGTTTTAATTAATTAATTTATTTTTATTTTTATTTTCACGCTTTTTGTCGATGACTTACTTTACAAGGTCGAACTTGGTAGATTGAATGACTCCATTTGTTTGGATCGTAATTATCTCTTTAATTACCATCACAAGAATGATGGTGTTCATCTAAAGAAAGCAGGAGGGAAGCAAATCTATCAGAGACTCTATACTACTGAGTTACGATTGGCGGTGCTCTGCTGATCAGTGAAAAAACGTTTTACAATGTAAGCAAGTAAATTTCTAGTTTCTTGGTATTGCCGCTGCTGGGTGATCATGGTCAATTGAGGTCAAACACTAGGAGACACTGAACGTACAATGCTAATGTTCACCCAGTACAATGCCAGGTAACCGAACTATACGATTATGAAGGTCCAAGCCGGGTGCAACAAGTGAACAAGAAAATAACGATATTAGTACGTAGCATTTGTATGGAGATGTTAGGTAATCGTTGGAACAGGAAACTCTTGTTGGTGAATTAGGAGCAGCTGAGAGTTAGCAGTCTGCTGTTAAACTCTTCTACGTGAGTCTAGGCTCTCTAGCGACTGATTTATGTGAAAATAAAATACGTGACTAAAAGTAAATAAAAGCAAAATGAAATATTGGACGAGTAATTTCATCACCTTAGGTTACTACTTACCGCAATAATTGCCAAGGCGGGCGAGACAAATGCATAAATGACTCCATTTGCCACAGAAAGCCAACAGCTTAAATAGAGGAATGAAAGCCGGTTTTGAAAATGACCATTCTAAAAGTACAACTTTAATACTATTTTAACAAATATAGATCAATAATGATTCAACAAACTAGCTTTTGCTTTTGGTTGATATATACGTCTCGACAATAGCTCTCCACCGAGTTCGTTTAGAGTTTTACTGATCAATGCTCTTGGATTCGGCCTTACATTTAATTATTGGTCATGTTCAGTTCAAATTAAAGAAAATAAGGCCTCCGCATCGTTCGACCTGTAGAGACACGAAAATCTCAGTACGCAAGGTCACTGGTTTTGTAAAATTACGCTTTGTAAAACTGAGATGAAGAAAGGAATTTGGTGTCCAGAACAAAGCAGTATCACTTGAGCTTCTTGGACAGCTCCGAGGAAGCGATTTTTTTTTCTAGGCAAAACGTGGTTCATCCTAAACACCAGTGTCACCCTTTCTCCAGAGCAAAATATTTCTTTTTTTCGTGATTTTTATAAAGACTGCGAAGTTCAGCCATTGATAGAATTACCCTTACAAAACTAATGCACAACACTCAAAAGATATGTTCCATCAAGGTTACAAACAAAGCCGTCACCAAGCTCAGTGATATATATGCCTTAAAAATGAGCGCTTCCGGTGTCTCAGGCCTTGTATTCAAACACTATTTAAAAAAAATTAGATTATAAAAATTAGAAATCGAGAGCGAATAATATAATTGTTTTAGTAAAACTCATAATAAACAAATCATGTGTCGGTGAAAAAACACCAAAATACTCAATCTTCCTGCGAAACTTGACTAAAAGCGCCCATACGTCGCCATTTTAAAAACGATCTTCATCCAAGTACAGTTCAATAGCTGATAGTCTACAGTAGCTCAGCCAAACAGATTGCGGCATTTGCATTTGTCTACAAGCAAATTTTTACTAATAAAGAATAGTATTTTTCTACTTTCTATTTTCACCAAATAATGCAAGAAAGCTATTCATTGTGAACCTGTTCTGGAACGTGAGCCACTCCGACACTTTATTCACCAAAATAGCACTGTATATACCAACTCCATCTAATACAAATCCCTTAACAATCCTTAAGTAACAACTAAGTTAGAACGAACTTAGAAGAGAAACTGCTTGGTTCATCGGGAAGAAAGATGATGCTTTGATTAAAAAAGGAATCAGACCTGGAGTTTGTTCCATAATCTTTATGAGCAAGACTCGCAGCAATAAGCACGATAACACCTGGTAAACCTGGTGGCAGTAAGAAGAAGTGAATTAAAAAAAAATATCAGACTTGATAACACTATTTTAAACATTGAAATATAATATGTATAAAAAAAATGAGCGCGCAAAAGTGAGACCTGCACGATGGAGACTATACCAGTTTCTGCAGCGAGAAGAAGCTTGGCATTAGGTGATAAAGATTAGAGAAATTATCATTGTTTCTTCTTGATAGGATAGCATTCCATCGCCTAAGTATCGATCTCTCGCCTCAACATTCATGCAAAATATAAGACATATAAGACAGCGTGGTGCTGAGTTTGCTGTTTAAGCACTGGCCAACAAAGCAGCTGGTGCCATCACCCGAGTCGGTCCACAGCTGACATCCTAATTTGAAGTCCAATAGGATAACTGCGGTGTTAGTACAAGTTTGCAAAGAATTTACCCTGTATAAAATGCTGGTAAGGATTGAAACCAATGTAATATTGGTAGACACATGGTTCGCATTGTTAGCATGTCTGAACGTTGACTCTCCTTTCTCAACGTTTCACCTTCAGTTGCTCTGCCGTCACTAGCTAGATCTTAGTTGCTAATTTAGTAGTACTAAGCCTTTTTAGAAAACAGTCCTAAGAAAGTACGCGCGCTGATTGGCTAGAATTCGTATTTCTATTAAACAATTAGATTATGAGCTCGAGATTTCTATCGCGTGATAGTTGACGAGGGCGCAGGTCGAGTCAACTATCACGCGATAGAAATCGAGAGCGAATAACCTAATTGTTTTAGTATAAATCTACTAGTCGTTCAAAACTTTGTCTTTTCTGGAACAGCCTGGACCAATAAACTGTCTAAATCTTCTTCATGGACACTTCGAAAACGTGAAGAAGCGGCCGCCATTACGCTACTCACTATCTATCACAGAATAGATAGTGGGTAGCGTAGCCAATCAGAGCGCGGCATTTGTGATAGAACGCTCGTAGATTTATACTAAAACTCGATAAAAACACAGAACTAGCACGAGCTGTTGACGTAATGATGACGCGAGCAAAGAGAATTTACATTCTGATAATCAAAGCTAACAAGTTGCTTTCCTTTTTTTCGTCGCTGTGTTTTCTAAAAGAAATAGAAAACATGTTCTTCGTGTTTCTATCGAGTTATAGAAGCACTCGTGAAAGTTTGGGAGAACTCGAAAAAGCTGTGGAAACACTCGCCTGCGGCTCGTGTTCCCACAGCATTTCTCGTCCTCCCAAACTTCCACTCGTGTTTCTATAACTTTGATAGAAACACGGTACATGTTTTCTATTTCTTAAATAACGGACAAACGTACCATACGCACATGCGCCATAGATTCTCAGTTGTTCTTTGTTGCTCTCGAACACAGTAACGACCATGATGTATAGATGGACGCCTTCCACCAACATCCACGCAAATGACACCAGCAGAAAATAATGAAGTAAGACTGCCACTAAAGTGCACGCAACCTGGTTTAAAAAGAAATCCTGTCAATAGGTTTTTTCTAAAGCTGGGAAGTAAACAGATCTGGGCGTGTAAGAGTTACGGTGAATTAAAGGTGATTAAGAGCCGTATATATATTTCCCGGGCGACTCAGTTGAGGTGGAAGATCTTACTAAATACAGAAAATATAGGGCAAAGATTTTTCCCTAAAGAGCAACCAATCCCCAGGCACATTAATCGCTGATCTTCAACAAACACACGTGATCACTCTCTTCCCAGCTGTTTTCACGGGCAAATATTTGCTTTTCCAACATTGGGCATTATTTTCTACCTCGACTCAGTCGAAGTTAAAGGGTGCAGCAACTGTAAATATAAGCAATCAAACCCCTATAGACCAAAATTGAAAATCAATGCAAAAATAATGGCAACGCGTAGGCACAAAACTTGTAGCTTGGGGAGAAATCGGTGAATGTTACAGTTTGCCTTCTCTTTTCAAACTGATTCGCAAGCTATGACGGGCGCACGACCAACGTCTGGCTTCATCCTACTTTCGCCTCAGCTGAGTAACTATATAGAAAATGGGTAAATCAAACGAGTTGATTAAGTAAGTAAGTTATACCACCGTAAGGTAAAAAGGGAGGTGCTGACATTCGCTCCGACGAAGGGCTAACGCTCGAAACGTCAGCACCTCCCTTTTACCTTACGGTGGTATAACTTACTTACTTAATCAACTCGTTTGATTTACCTATTTTCTTGTGTTTCAACTTCCCACCGACGCAGCACCAGTTTCTTTAGAAACTATCCCCACAATACGTGAGTAACTATATATACCGTATCCCTCGCGTATTTGGTTATAGCTGTAGAATTTGCGGATTATATTCATGTCGATGTAAAAGGCCACTCTATAGTGATTTCAGTAATACGATTGATAATAAACACACCTGGTTATTGGTTGCCTCTATTCCTGATAGAAAAATAATTTGAAAAATGCCAATGGCCAATGACAAGTTCAAGTGAATAAGATTTCTCTCCGATCGAAGACCCCTGGCAAATCAAATAGAAAGACGTTACGTTTGAAACTGTTCAATTCTGAAAGAATGAATGCATCAAATATATAAAAACATATAAATTGTACTCACGACAAGCACGTTATGATGATAACTGTGAGCATGACCCCCAACAGTGACAAGGCACAACCAATGTATGTTATAATCTGCAATGCTAGGGAGTGGGTCTCTGTCGACTAAATATATAGGAGCATGTCATTTGTTAGGTACTGTACTAGGATTATAAAGACTGCATATGACAACAGGGAAAGCACGGATATTAGATTCTCAGTGTTCGCTCCACACTTTGATTTGGTTTCTAAGTTGACTGTTTGCATTTTTCCCCTTGATCTAAAACCCAATTTGATAAGTTAGTTGTTATTACTGTCTTGATATCGACCCTTTCCAAAATACTTTCCGGCAAGACTTCTCTTCCTATTAGGACTTCTCTGGACACCGGTACCCTAATGCATCGTATCATATAAGGGCTTTTAAATTTGTGTCGATGAAACCAAAACGACTGGCTCGAAGACGAATTTCTCAGCAAAAAGCCACGTTTTTATAGATAACCACATGGTTTAACGATGCTCTAACCTGTTGTAATTCTAAACCTAACCATTGCTACTTTAAATTTGTCTTACCCACCAAAAACAAACAAACAAACAAAAAAAAAACATAAAACAAACAAGCAAAAACAGCTGAAATTGAGTACAAAAAAGTGTTTGAAATACTTTGTCATTTGGCGTCACTCTCATCAAGACAGCAAAGTTTGTGAGATGATTGCATCTACAGACTGAGTGGGTCTCATTTGATGAAGTCACGTCAAGGCTGCATCCTTTCGTTGACCAAACACCGCTTCCATTCTCACGCCTTATTAAATCAAAGCATTCAGTGGTTTAGCTTATCGAGTGAACTGTTTCCCCATTGCAACTCAATGTATAACTGAGATTTAATCATTCCACTTGTATTCAACCTTATATTATTTTAGAAGCTGATGAGCGTTTGCCACTCGCTAGTCATGATCGCCGGACTTGTCTCTGGAAAGGTAAAACTATTGAATCTCCCAGCTACTTCAGCTTATCAACCTCTTCCATTCCTGTATACTCAGTTACTGGTAATTCAATTTGTTAACTTTACGTTTCAACAGCCGAAACTGAACGTTTTCGGAAGAGAACACCTTGTATATGTATAGCTTAGGCCATTGAGTTGCTTTTTGTTAGATTCTGGAAAGACTATAACACGATGCTTAAGGGCAAGAGAAAATGGGGTACGAGAACGCATCTTCCATTCTGGGTTCTCTTACTATGATAAGGGGACAGAATCTATTTTTAGATCCGGAAACTATTTTAACTGAACAATGGCTGATGTCCTTCTCTTCACGTGGTTGTAATTTCAATATGCCATGGGGAAACCGCGCAGCCATTGAACGAGATACAAATAGATTCCGCGCTAAAAATAGATTCTGTCCCCTTATCATATCAGACGGGATTATGTTCTCTTTCCTCATTTTCTCTTGTTCAGGGTCATGTTATAAAACGTTACTGGAATGTTTCAATTACACCGAGTCTATCAGAAAACACCAAAACAGTGCAATTTTCAAGTTAGATAGAATTTTTTTTTGCTAAAGAAACTGGTGCTGTGTCAGTAGGAAATAAGCGTTCTACGCACTTTCTTTGAGCTTCGTCACGCGTTCCAGTTCCCCACGAACGCTCGTGGGAGAAGGAATGTGTGACGAAGCACAAGGAACGTGTGTGTAAGAGACTAGTGGGAAATTGAAACATAAAAGAATTTTATCAAACGAGGGTTAATGTAAGTATTAACACCATAGGATTTAAACGATATTGAACTTACCCTGTAGTAAAGTTCCACCAAACACATGTTGGCACCAAAGTTGCATTTGAGATATGCTTTAAAGTGAACAGAAAGCATTTCAGTGAAATGAAACCTCAGGGGCTTAGCTGGGGGGGGGGGGTCTTGGGGTGCCCGTGACTCCCCCCCCCCCTTTGCGAGACTTAATTAGAGTAATTTATGTTACGTGGAACTTAATTCATCTATGCACCTATTTTGTAAGATTGTCCCTCCCCCCCCCCCCACGCTCACTGAAAAAAATTTCACATTTAGCGTGACCCCTCCTTTGAAAGATCCTAGCTACTCCCCTGAACCTTGTCAATAAATTAAAGAAAATGGTTCTAATATAAACAGCTGATATAAGGCGCAAAGGGGCTATAGTTTGTCATGGAGCGCTTACGATTCAGCAGACGCCAGGTATAACTCGACTACTTTATTTGCGAACACTACAAACATTACTCGATGCCGCGTGCATACTAAGAAGCATCGATAACTAAACTCCCCAATTCGCCTGTGGAAGCAGTATTTAATTGTATGATTGTGTACCGATGCTCGAAAGTAATCAAACTGCAACGCAGTCGCTATCTTGCGAACACGCAAATAAAAAGCCCTGTAAAAGAGGTGGATAAAAGAGGCAGTGGATCCTGCGCGCATGTAAGCCTGCGAGGCTCGCGCGCGAGGACCTTCGCTTTCGCCACATTACGATCTGTTATCGGTCTAGGTCACAGTTGGAGACGAACTAGCTAGACTTCCAGTCTCACTGTCCAATTGTTGATCCTCGTTAATTAAGCAATAATAATAATAAACCATGTAGGATGTAATAAACCATGTAGGATGCAATAGGCGTAATAAACCATGTAGGATGCTGGAAGACACAAGAAAAGCCGTTCTTAAAAACGAATTTAAAAAAAGCAGAAAATGTTATCTTTTCTATGGAGTTAACCGGTACAATAACCCATGGGTTTTCGACCAATCAGCGCGCGTAGTATCTGGGTTATTTTATAAAAGGGGGTAATTACATACCTTGATGTGCCGTAAGATTACAGTAACTTCAATGTCTCCATGCTTGTCAGTAAATGTAAAAAGACTACCGATTACACGGCTGTTTATTCTATAGATGTCTTGACTTTGTTCGTCATCACTTTCCCTGGGAAAATTCAAAGAAAAAGACAGAGTCGTAGCTTGTAATGTTGAGAGAATCTTGCTGATATCTCTTAACCATATACCTCTCTGTGCAGTAACGTTTTATTGAAAATTGTGCAACGGTGAGCCCAAAACTAGGCCAGCATTGTAAACCAGTCACTATAACGTGATTCATTTATCTCCCTTTCATAATAATAATAATATACTAATAATAATATGATAATAATAATAATATAATAATAATAATATAATAATAATAATAATAATATTATTATAATAATAATAATATAATACGACCTCGAGATTTCTATGGAACGAATAGTTGATGAGGCTGAAGACCGAATCAACAATCATTTCATAGAAATCGAGAGCGAATAATCTACTTGTTTTATTAAAAATCATAATGATTGAAATTGTTGCTCCTTGGAGCCAAAATGTCGAGAAAACCGAAGGTAAAATGGTCAGACCAGATGAATAGCGACTTACTAGAGTGTAAGAGAAGGGCCAAGGAGCTGAATTCCTCACAAGATCCACTATGTAATGCAAACGGGAAAAAGAAAGGATACATCTTTGTTATGAAAGAACTTTGGGAGCAGAAAGGATATGGTTACCTCGGCTTAAAAGGGCAAAATTTACGCGATCAAGCCTCGAGGTTAGAAAAAGTACAAGACTGTTTTGTGGATAATGGTACAGATAGCGCAAATAGGGTGAGTGTCATGGTTAGGGAGGACGTGACCAGGCGGAGCTTAATGGTGTGGCGGGATCTGAAAATCAAGGGATAGTTGAGAATGAAAGTCAAAATTGCGATCAACATGCCCAAAATGCCACAAACTTGGATTTGTATGCGCCAGGTTCACAATTCCCACAGGACGCAATGGAGCGTACAGATGATTACGCGTCCATTGAAAACACATACCAGGAGTCACCCGAGGCGATAGGAGGTTTACCACCCTATAAAGCTGCAAGCGTGCCGGCTTCTGTTAACTGGGGGCGCAAAGGTGACGGAGAAATGATAATGCTTGATGCGTCACTCCTTGTTAAAGCTTATAATGAAATTATTACATGGCGTAAAAATAGTTTTCTCGTTCCATATGGAAAAACCGGAAGGGACTTCATCGACCAGGTATCAAAGCACATCAACGGTTGGAACAATGGAACTGAGATGCAGCATATCGCTTTGAAAGCAGCCTTTGTTCTTCTAGCAGTTGGTCTTCAAAAACCAAGCAAAAGATCAATGCTAAAGATCATCAAGAATGTCTTGCAAGACGATTAATGCTGTGGAAAGAGGGTGAAGTTGGCACTCTTCTGCGAGAGGGGCGAATGATACAAAGGCACCTTGATAGATCTCCGAAAGCGGATCCACCGAATAAAGCGAAGATTTTCGCTAAACTTGTGATTGAAGGTCAGATACATTCAGCTTTACGGTATCTGAGCGAAGAAGATTGTGGGGACGTACTACCATTATCTGAGCAAGTCATGAAACAACTCACGGATAAACATCCACAGGCACAACAAGCTAAATTGGGCTCTGTGTTATTTGAGCCAGTGGAGGATGTTCCAGCCATCCTATACCAGCAAATAAACGGGGAGATGGTGCGAGAAGCTGCTTTAAGAACTAAAGGCTCTTGTGGGCCCTCGGGCGTGGATGCGAACGGGTTCAAGAGATTGCTGGCCTGTAAGTCTTTTAAGAAGCCCAGCACGAACCTCTGTGACTCCTTGGCTACTCTAGCAAGACGGCTGTCTACAGAGTTTGTTGATCCCCTCACTATTGCGCCAATTTTGGCTAGTCGGTTGATTCCACTTGATAAAGGCAATGCGGACGTTAGGCCGATCGGTGTGGGGGAGGTTGTCAGGAGAATCATTGGGAAATGTGTAACAAAGGTGACCAAGCAAGACATTGTTGAGGCCAGCGGCTCACTACAAGTCTGTGCAGGACAAAAGAGTGGAAGTGAAGCGGCGATTCACGCGATACATAACATATTTGAAGCCGACAATACAGATGCTGTCTTATTGATTGATGCCTCTAATGCGTTCAACTCCTTGAATAGGGCTGCTGCTCTGCATAACGTGAGAATATTATGCCCTACAATAGCCACTTATGCAATTAACACCTATAGAGAACCGGCACGTCTGATTATCATTAGCGGAAAGGAAATGAGATCAGAAGAAGGTACAACCCAGGGGGACCCCCTTGCTATGTATCTCTACGCAGTAAGTCTTGAGTCATTAATAGCACGCTTGAATGCCTCTACGTTAGTAAAGCAGTGCTGGTTCGTGGATGACGCGACTGGTGCTGGCTCCTTGGCGGAACTGAAGAAATGGTTGGGTGTACTAAACGAATCGGGTCCGAGCCTGGGATATTTTCCCAATGCGAAAAAATGCTGGCTTATTGTGAAGCCTGAGAAAGAAGAGGCAGCGAGGGATCTTTCTGATCAAGAGTCAATCAACATCTCCACTCGGGGTCAGAAGCATTTAGGAGCAGTACTCGGCTCAAGATCTTATCTTGAAGAGTATGTAAGTGAAAAGGTGGATGAGTGGGTTGGGCAAGTGGTGAAACTGGCAGAGTTTGCAGCAACCCAACCACAAGCCTGCTATGCGGCATATACCTTCGGACTGAAGCACAAATGGACGTACTACCTAAGAACATTATCTGATATTGAGGAACCGCTAGAACCATTGGAACGTGCTATTAGTGATGTTCTGATACCAACAATTACGGGCCATAGATGCACAACGAGTGAACGAGAGCTGCTGGCACTACCAGTGAGGATGGGGGGACTGGGACTAGAAAACCCAGTTGAGCGTGCTGGATTCGAATACGCAATGTCACTTCAGGTAACCGCTCCTCTTGTCACGCAAATCGTATCCCAAGCGGATGAACCTCCAGATGATGCTCTGATAAGATCTTTGCAGTTAACCACGCGTAGAGAGAGAGATGTGAGACTGGACGAAAAATTAGAAGACCTGAGGAATTCCCTACCAGAGAAGACCAAGAGAGCGGTCAATCTCGCAGCAGAGAAAGGTGCTTCAAGTTGGCTAACTGTCATTTCGGTAAAGGAAATGGACTTAAATCTCCACAAGAGGGAATTCAAAGATGCAGTCCATTTAAGGTATGACTGGCAGATAAATGACGTACCAAATGTATGTATCTGTGGAGAGCCCTTTAATGTCGATCATGCTATGATTTGTAAACGGGGAGGCTTCATTATACAACGTCATAACGAGCTGCGGGATCTTGAGGCGCAGATGCTTGATTTGGTCTGTCATGCTGTTGAAGTTGAACCAGTTTTGCAGGAGATTACCGGTGAGTCGTTAGCCAGAGGGGCTAATACAGCCCCCGATGCCCGCCTGGACATTCATGCACGGGGTTTTTGGTCTAGACAGGATTCCACATTCTTTGACGTACGGGTGTGCCACCCAAATGCGGAATCGTACAAGGACCTCACCCTCAGCAAATATATCGCCAGCATGAAAATGAGAAGAAACGTATGTACGCAAGCCGAGTTATGGAGGTGGAACAAGGCACGTTCACGCCGCTGGTGTTCACCACTACTGGTGGCATGGCACCTGAATGTCAAGTCTATCATAAGCGTTTAGCGGAACTCCTGTCAGTCAAGAAAGGCGAGGATTATTCGACTACTAGAAATACGACTCCCGCAAAAACCTCGCGAAGCTAGTTTTTGAAGAAGTCACAATGCTTTTATATTTTATTATTTATTTTTTTTTATATTTTGTATTTTACTTTTATATCAGCGTAATCCCCATTATTTTATTTCTTATGCTGTGTTTGGTACACAATTAGTGACACCTGGTGCAAATTACATGATCAGTATACCGCTCAACACAGTGCTTAAAAAATTGACCTTCACTGTCACTGAGATTGCACCAGAGGGAATAGAAGTAAAATTATTTATTATCTTGACAGGGAATACAGAGTCGATGAAGTATCACAATAATATTCACTTAACACAAATTGAAAATGATTGTAAATCTTTTGCAGGTGAAATCTTGAAGAGTTGATATGAATGCTTGTGTTTACCACGGTGTAAAAACCTGTGTTTTTTCTTTAGTTTTATTTTCTTAGTCTCTACTGCTTTGTCTTCTTTGTTGTACATTACTTTTAAACACAATATGTTCTTACACTGAGGATGATGTTGAATGCTCCAATTATTTTTTGTTTATGTTTTTTGGTTATAATTGCATGAGATTCATTGTAAGAAGAATCTTCTGATTAGATATTTTATTGTCTACTGCAGTCATTATTTCATTCCCGGGTAACCACAATTGAGAGCATTATGAATAGTGCATGTTTTAATTTGTGTACTCTTTTCAGTTGCAATGGTACCCCCAGTGGTAGATAGAAACATTCCTCTTCCCTCAAAAGAGATGCCATATCAACAGAAGTGTGAGATACAATGTCATTACATAAAAAAAATTGGGGGTAAAATAATTGGATTCTACAAAAACTTTGAATAAAGGTTTGGTAATAGTGAGTGCCGACTGTATAGTATGTGGTTGTGCTATTTTTAGGTCATATCATAAAAACAATACATGTAAGAAAGAGTTATTGAAATCTTAATATGTTCAAAAAGATTGCTGCACTACGTACTCCTGTAAAAAAATGTGAAATCAACATCAATCAGTCAAAAGTATATACCACATGAAAGTTTAATTGTGCTGTTACAGAAACAGGCAAAATATCCATACCCAACCACAGAAGATTATATTATTTTGAACATATGAAAATTTCTATCATAAAAACTGCAGAAGAAAGATTTAATATAAGGATGGTATTTCATCGAAAAAGTCATGGCAGCTCCAGGTATTCAATGACATATAGTAACGAAAATATTTATCATTATATTATTATTATTATCATTACTATTATTATTACTGGTATTGATATTATTATTATTATTATTATTATTATTATTGTTATATTTTTCAAGTTAAACATAATATATTTTTATGGGGTGGGATGCATGTCCTAATCTTGGTAAAGGTATTGTTACTCTACTACTACAAGCAATACAAAAATCTTCTTAATAGGCTTTCCATCAGAGGTGGTAGTAATCAAAACAGCTCCAAACAATACCATTTCTTCTTTAAGGCTTAGAATCTAGTGCAGTCATTTGTCTATAAAGTTTGTGTGGAAAATCATTATTGAAAGCATAGGGCATTTAGGAAACTTGAAACACTTGTTACTACATACAGCACACTTGCAATGAATATATGAGAAAGATCATAAACATTATGGCATTAAAATTTTTTTTTTTTCTTCTTTATAAAGTTTTTCCAGTGTAAAAGGTTAATTGCATGTTGTGGTTGTTATGAAATATTGATATTTGACATCATAAAAATAAAGTAAACAGCAGAAAGTAACAAAGTTAATATGTTATCTCTAACTTTTCAAATTAAGGCTTGAATTAACATTTCATTTGTGGAATAAGGGCAGGGGTTCTAGATAGCAATATTATCAGTGGGGGGGGGGGGGGGTCATTGAACTCTAAGGTAAAACTGACCCTTTGTGAAAAGGCTATGAAACTTGTTTTCTCTACGCAATATTATTGAAGCCTTTCAATCAGAGAATACATACATATATATATATGGCAGAGAATAATACTACTCAGAATTCAGTAATCACATTTGCTTTATTTTGAAATGATCTTATTGATCACTGATAATATTGCAGAACCAGTACTTTATAGTGACACAGGGTATATATTCTGTTGAAAATGTTTAACATAACTGCTACATCAAGAAAATTTACAATATTTTCACTGTTGCAATGATATCAGATCACATCGTTGTAAATGATTGTTATAACAACTGCAACTCTCTGTGTTGGGAATTTCTTCAAAATGGAAACGCTATCGTTTTATTATGAAAAATACCTACTTACATTCTCTTGTAATCTGTTGGTCGTCTTCCGATTCCGTTTTTAGACTAATTCCTCGCGAAGCGAGGCCGAAGGCCGAGCGTAGCGAGGTTACTAATCGTGTCGGTTCCGGTCAGACCACGTGGCTCGCAAGCCCGAGTAAATCGAGCCGAGAGTTTTTATATATGTATATATATATATATATTTATATATATGTTTATATATATCTATATTTTAAAGGTGTCCGTTCGCAGGCCAGGTTACCTGGCAATAGTAACGCACTTGAGAACGCTGAATTTCCGCCATTATTCGGTGATGCCTTTTTGAAAGTAATGTAAATTTTGTGGAAACCGATTTCACTCGTCCTGGAAGTACATCCCAGCAAGGTGATCTCCAAGATATTCAAGAAATATTAGCACGAGATCGTCGCCGAGTAAGTTCGAATACCGTGAAAATCAACACGAGGAAAGCACGACTCAAAGCAGGGATAGAGAAACGACAGCAGGGAGAATAACAACAGAAATCGCAGCCAAGACAACAACTGCTCGCTCCAGAAAAAGGCAAACGAAACAGCAGGGAAAAGGACCAGGAATTCAATCAAGTTAGTTTTGAATTTGAATGTGTTATTGATAGAAATACAGGACATGAGTGAACGATTACATAACGAAATATATTGGTGTACTACATTTAGCAAAACGACTTAGAAGGGACACCGAGTAAGAACGACTTCAACGATTGGAGATGTCTCTGGAAAATAATTCTATTAGTCTAAAACCGGAATCGGAAGACGACCAACAGATTACAAGAGAATGTAAATAGGTATTTTTCATAATAAAATGATAGCGTTTCCAGTTTGAAGTAATTTCCAACACAGAGAGTTGCAGTTGTTATAGCAATCATTTATAACGATGTGATCTGATATCATTGCAACAGTGAAAATATTGTAAATTTTCTTGATCTAGCAGTTATGTTAAACATTTTCAACAGAATGTATACCCTGTGTCACTATAAAGTACTGGTTCTGCAATATTATCAGTGATCAATGTGATCATTTTAAAATAAAGCAAATGTGATTACTGAATTCTGAGTAGTATTTCTCTTTGCTATATATATATATATATATATATATATATATATATATATGTATGTATTCTCTGATTGAAAGGTTTCAATAATATTGCGTAGAGACAACAAGTTTCATAGCCTTTTCACAATGGGTCAGTTTTACCTTAGAGTGCAATGAAGCCCCCCCCCCCCCCCCTGATAATATTGCTATCTAGAACCCCTGCCCTTTTTTCACAAATGAAATGTTAATTCAAGCCTTAATTTGCAAAGTTAGACATAACATATTAACTTTGTTACTTTCTGCCGTTTACTTTATTTTTATGATGTCAAATATCAATATTTCATAACAACCACAACATGCAATTAACCTTTTACATTGGAAAAACTTTATAAAGAAGAAAATAAATTTTGTAATGCCAAAATGTTTATGATCTTTCTCATATATTCATTGCAAGTGTGCTGTATGTAGTAACAAGTGTTTCAAGTTTCCTAAATGCCCTATGCTTTCAATAATGATTTTCCACACAAACTTTCTAGACAAATGACTGCACTAGATTCTAAGCCTTTTAGAAGAAATGGTATTGTTTGGAGCTGTTTTGATTACTACCACCTCTGATGGAAAGCCTATTAAGAAGATTTTTGTATTGCTTTTAGTAGTAGAGTAACAATAACTTTACCAAGATTAAGACATGAATCCCACCCCATAAAAATATATTATGTTTAACATAAAAAATATAACAATAATAATATCAATACCAGTAATAATAATAGTAATGATAAAAATAATGATAATAATATAATGATAGTTCTTCTCGTTACTATATGTCATTGGTTACAGTTCAATACCTCTGGCTGCCATGACTTTTTCGATGAAATACCGTCCTTATATTAAATCTTTCTTCTGCAGTTTTTATAATAGAAATTTTCATATATTCAAAATAATGTACTATTCTATGGTTGGGTATGGATATTTTGCCTGTTTCTGTAACAGCACAATTAAACTTTCATGTGGTATATACTTTTGACTGATTGATGTTGATTTCACATTATTTTTTTACAGGAGTACGTAGTGCAGCAATCTTTTTGAACATATTAAGATTTCAATAACTCTTTCTTACATGTATTGTTTTTATGATATGACCTAAAAATAGCACAACCACATACTATACAGTGGGCACTCACTATTACCAAACCTTTATTCAAAGCTTTTGTAGAATCCAATTGTTTTACCCCCAATTTGTTGATATGGCATCTCTTTTGAGGGAAGAGGAATTTTTCTGTCTAGCCCTGGGGGTACCATTGCAACTGAAGAGAGTACATAAATTAAAACATGGACTATTCATAATGCTCTCAATTGTGGTTACCTAGGAATGAAATAATGACTGCAGTAGACAATAAAATATCTAATCAGAAGATTCTTCTTACAGTGAATCTCATGCAATTATAACCAAAGAACATAAACAAAAAATAATTGGAGCATTCAACTCATCCTCGGTGTAAAAACATATTGTGTTTAAAAGGGATGTACAACAAAGAAGACAAAGCAGTAGAGACTAAGAAAATAAAACTAAAAAAAAAAACAGGTTTTTACACCATGGTAAACACAAGCATTCATATCAACTCTTCAAGATTTCACCTGCAAACAATTTACAATCATTTTCAATTTGTGGTAAGTGAATATTATTGTGGTACTTCATCGACTCTGTATTCCCTGTCAAGATAATAAATAATTTTACTTCTATTCCCTCTGGTGCAATCTCAGTGGCAGTGAAAGAGCTAAATGAAGGTCAATTTTTAAGCACTGTGTTGACCGGTATACTGATCATGTAATTTACACCAGGTGTCACTAATTATGTACCAAACACAGCATAACAAATAAAATAATGGGGACTATGCTGATCTAAAAAATAAAATATAAAATAAAATATAAAAGCATTGTGACTTCTTCAAAAACTAGCTTCGCGAGGTTTTTGCGGGAGTCGTATTTCTAGTAAATAATTTTACTTCTATTCCCTCTGGTGCAATCTCAGTGGCAGTGAAAGAGCTAAATGAAGGTCAATTTTTAAGCACTGTGTTGACCGGTATACTGATCATGTAATTTACACCAGGTGTCACTAATTATGTACCAAACACAGCATAACAAATAAAATAATGGGGACTACGCTGATCTAAAAAATAAAATATAAAAGCATTGTGACTTCTTCAAAAACTAGCTTCGCGAGGTTTTTGCGGGAGTCGTATTTCTAGTAGAATTATTTTCCAGAGACATCTCCAATCGTTGAAGTTCGTTCTACTCGGTTTCCCTTCTAAGCCGTTTTGCTAAATTTAGTACGCTAATATATTTCGTTATGTAATCGTTCACTCATGTTCTGTATTTCTATCAATAACACATTCAAATTCCAAACTAACTTGGTTGAATTCCTGGTCCTTTTCCCTGCTGTTTCGTTTGCCTTTTTCTAGAGCGAGCAGTTTTTGTCTTTGCTGCGATGACGGATGTCTGTCGTTATTCTCCCCGCTGTCGTTTCTCTATCCCTGCTTTGAGTCGTGCTTTCCTTGTGTTGATTTTCACGGTATTCGAACTTACTCGGCGACGATCTCGAGCTAATCTTTCTTGAATATCTCGGAGATCATCTTGCTGGGATGTACTTCCAGGACGAGTGAAATCGGTTTCCACAAAATTTACGTTTCTTTCAAAAAGGCATCACGGAATTCGAAATGGCGGTTCAGCAGTTCTCAAGTGCGCTACTATTGCCAGGTAACCTGGCCTGCGAACGGACACCTTTAAAATATAGATATATATATATATATATACATATAGAAAAACTCTCGGCTTGATTTACTCGGGCTTGCGAGCCACGTGGTCTGACCGAAAGCGACACGATTAGTAACCTCGCTACGCTCGGCCTTCGGCCTCGCTTCGCGAGGAACAATGTCTTGGATAACAACCAAGATTTCATTTGCCATTCTGAGAACATCCCTCTTATGTTTAAGGGGATCGCGTCCATTGAGGAGAGTGAATCTCAACCTAAAAGAGATGGATTTTGACATTGAAAGAGGACTTTTAGGACGATAAATTTTGATTTTAGTGTTTTTTTTTTAATCATTATTAAATTGACAGAAATTGTAAATAGCGTTTTGAATTATTAGTTTTTTTTTATTTTTAGTGCTAGATACAGTTGACCCTCAAATAAAGGTTGTTATTACATAAATTATTATTATTACTAGAAATACGACTCCCCCAAAAACCTCGCGAAGCTAGTTTTTTAAGAAGTCACAATGCTTTTATATTTTATTTTATTGGTGCAAATTACATGATCAGTATACCGGTCAACACAGTGTTTAAAAATTGACCTTCATTTAGCTCTTTCACTGCCACTGAGATACATTAATAAATTAATAAATTTAATAATTAATAATTAATTATTTAATTAATTAATTAATTAATTGCTTTAAACACAATATGTTCTTACACCGAGGATGAGTTGAATGCTCCAATTATTTTTTGTTTATGTTTTTTTCTAATAATTGCATGAGATTCATTGTAAGAAGAATCTTCTGATTAGATATATTATTGTCTACTGCAGTCATTATTTCATTCCTAGGTAACCACAATTGAGAGCATTATGAATAGTGCATGTTTCAATTTATGTACTGCAGTAGTACCCCCAGTGATGCCATATCAACAGAAGTGTGAGATACAATGTCATTACATAAAATAAAAATTGGGGGTAAAACAATTGGATTCTACAAAAAGTTTAAATAAAGGTTTAGTAATAGTGTGTGCCCACTGTATAGTATGTGGTCGTGCTATTTTTAGGTCATCTCATAAAATCAATACATGTAAGAAAGAGTTACTGAAATCTCAATATGTTGATAATTATTGCTGCACTACATAGTCCTGTAAAAAAATAATGTGAAATCAACATCAATCAGTCAAAACTGTATACCACATGAAAGTTTAATTGTGCTGTTACAGAAACAGGCAAAATATCCATAACCAAACAGAGAATAGTACATTATTTTGAATATATGAAAATTTCTATTATAAAAACTACAGAAGAAAGATTTAATATACGCATGGTATTTCATCGAAAAAGTCGTGGCAGGCAAAGGTATTGAACTTGTAACCAATGACATATGGTAACGAGAAGCACTATCATTATATTATTATCATTATTATTATCATTACTGTTATTATTACTGGTATTGATATTATTATTGTTATATTTTTTACGTTAAACATAATATATTTTTATGGGGTGGGATGCATGTCCTAATCTTGGTAAAGATATTGTTACTCTACTACTACAAGCAATACAAAAATCTTCTTAATAGACTTTCCATCAGAGGTGGTAGTAATCAAAACAGCACCAAAGAATACCATTTCTTCTTTAAGGCTTAGAATCTAGTGCAGTCATTTGTCTATACAGTTTGTGTGGAAAATCATTGAAAGCATAGGGCATTTAGGAAACTTGAAACACTTGTTACTACATACAGCACACTTGCAATGAATATATGAGAAAGATCATAAACATTTTGGCATTACAAAATTTATTTTCTTCTTTATAAAGTTTTTCCAATGTAAAAGGTTAATTGCATGTTGTGGTTGTTATGAAATATTGATATTTGACATCATAAAAATAAAGTAAACAGCAGAAAGTAACAAAGTTAATATGTTATGTCTAACTTTTCAAATTAAGGCTTGAATTAACATTTCATTTGTGAAAAAAGGGCAGGGGTTCTAGATAGCAATATTATCAGGGGAGGGGGGTTCATTGCACTCTAAGGTAAAACTGACCCATTGTGAAAAGGCTATGAAACTTGTCTCTACGCAATATTATTGAAACCTTTCAATCAGAGAATACATACATATATATATAGCAAAGAGAAATACTACTCAGAATTCAGTAATCACATTTGCTTTATTTTGAAATGATCACATTGATCACTGATAATATTGCAGAACCAGTACTTTATAGTGACACAGGGTATATATTCTGTTGAAAATGTTTAACAGAACTGCCAGATCCAAAAAATTTACAATATTTTCACTGTTGCAATGATATCAGATCACATCGTTATAAATGATTGCTATAACAACTGCAACTCTCTGTGTTGGGAATTACTTCAAACTGGAAACGCTATCGTTTTATTATGAAAAATACCTATTTACATTCTCTTGTAATCTGTTGGTCATCTTCCGATTCCGTTTTTAGACTAATAGAATTATTTTCCAGAGATATCTCCAATCGTTGAAGTCGTTCTTACTCGGTGTCCCTTCTAAGTCGTTTTGCTAAATGTACTACGCCAATATATTTCGTTATGTAATCGTTCACTCATGTCCTGTATTTCTATCAATAACACATTCAAATTCAAAACTAACTTGATTGAATTCCTAGTCCTTTTCCCTGCTGTTTCGTTTGTCTTTTTCTGGAGCGATCAGTTGTTGTCTTGGCTGTTGTTATTCTCCCTGCTGTCGTTTCTCTATCCCGGCTTTGAGTCGTGCTTTCCCCGTGTTGATTTTCACGGTATTCGAACTTACTCGGCGACGATCTTGTGCTCATATTTCTTGAATATCTTGGAGATAACCTTGCTGGGATGTACTTCCAGGACGAGTGAAATCGATTTCCACAAAATTTACATTACTTTCAAAAAGGCATCACCGAATAATGGCGGAAATTCAGCAGTTCTCAAGTGCGTTACTATTGCCAGGTAACCTGGCCTGCGAACGGACACCTTTAAAATATAGATATATATATATAAACATATATATAAATATATATGTCGTTTATATATATATATATATATATATATACATATATAAAAACTCTCGGCTCGATTTACTCGGGCTTGCGAGCCACGTGGTCTGACCGGAACCGACACGATTAGTAACCTCGCTACGCTCGGCCTTCGGCCTCGCTTCGCGAGGAAATACCATTTTTCTTTCAAAAAAATAATAATATAATAATAATATAATAATAATAATAATAATAATATAATAATTATAATAATAATAATGATAATAATAATAAAACATTAAAATGGTTTATCTCCCATGGCAACTTACGTTTGAACTGTTCCTGGATGCTGAGGTAGCATTTCATGTAAACTTCTGTACATAACACTAAATATTCTTGTCTTGTTTCCACTAAGGCGTCCTAACAAATTGATTAACCGATATTCATCAATGATTATTTCAAGAGGGCACAAAAGACTATGGTTGTTGTTAAGGTTTTCTCTCACAAGTGTGGCAAACGCAGTGTTTTGATTATGATAATTTGTTAACGGAATCGTAAAGCTAGTCGCCATCATAGTATCTACCCAGCAAACTTTGAGAAACCTGGTATTGAGACGTCTCTCACCGGCAAGCATTAAAAATACTCGATCAATGTTACTGTTAGTAAGTTCTTTTCTGACTTGTGATCTTATTTTGTTCTTTACCTGCGTGTCGTATACTTAAAGAGTCATCTATCCCACTCCAACTTGGATCGTGTCCAGGTGCGCAAAAACTATAGCCTTTGGTATATACTGCTGCCTGCAAAACTGAGTGTAGAAATGATGGATGGATTGGTGTCAGATCTAGTAGTCTACATGTTAACTTTAGTTTAAATAGAGGGGAATTCCTTTAGCACAGTAAGACCAGATGACCATAATGGTACTTACCTACATTTGGTTCAGAGGAGCCAATGGCAGATGACTCGTTCACCCACTTTTCTGCTAATTTCTTACCAAATAACTCTGTCTCTTTAGCAATCTCCATCGCTAAAGTTTCGTTCGTTTTCCACCAGTCGTCTTTATTCTCTGTTTCTAAAATGTAGTGTACGCTTCTTGCGGCTTCCTTAAAATAACCAACCGAGTCTATGATCAGTTGCTACTAGTTTTTTTTTTTTTTTTTTTTTTCTGCTAATAGATTTTAGTTATCAATAAAATCGGACGACAGGTCTTAACATGGTCCCCCATTTTTCTTTTTTTTTTTTCTTTTTCTATTTAGAAACATGATAACAAACGGAATCGGAACCCATTCAGTCATATTACCAGAATTTAAGTGGAAGGTAACAGCCCAGTGAACAATCTCCCCTCTTGATGAATGGCTTTGAAATAAAAGTAACGAGCGCCGTTTCGACTCCTGTACCCAAAGCAAGGCAATGTAAGTCGCTGTCAGTCGGCAATGGCACACCACGTGTGCCGCAGCGTGTGTGCTTCTGGTGAGGGACTGGATAGGAAATGGTACCGTAAGTAGGCCTGCATAAGAAGCACCTCGAGCAGTGTTGAATAAAGGAACAAGTTACCCATCCCTGTCTTTTTGTCCTTGTTTTATACAACTGATAAGAAAGACTGTAGCTACAGTTGGCACATATCGATCGGTCTCGTCTCTTCTTGTGGCAATTTATCAGCTTGTCGTTACTCTCCAGTAAAGATCAGAGCTATTGGTGATTTAAGCGAACAAATCGTATTTTAAAAGGGGCACTAGCCACGTTACCTTAGTGACCTCCGTCATTTTCCGAAGTGAGGATGGCGATTCGTCTGACGGTATTGAATCCAGTGCTGTGATCATTCCTTGCATTGAAGTCGTAAAAGCTTTTATCTGAGAGAACATAAATACTGTTATTTATACGGCGAGATGAGCATCACGTAGAACATGTCGTCCAACTATCAGACATTTCTATGTAGTATATACCAACTTACGTAACAACCTTAACATTTTGAATAGTCTGATTAACACACTAACTCAGGACAATCCAACATTTAACCACCTCCCACTAGGTGAATAATGCGAGGGTTTCTGGCAAATTTCTCTGCAGGTGAATTTTGGCGGTCAAAGAAACAATAATGGCCGGCTTCAGTTCTCGCTATGCAACTGTTTTCAGGAGATGTAAATGAGATTCCTTCATGATGTACCGAAATAATTATTTTCTTTAGTCTCGGTAGTCAACGGCTTTAGAAGAATTCACAAATATTCTGCTACTATTCACTACAATTTTAGAGAATAATAAATTTTTACACGACTAAAGTATTTTGGAATAAAATCGATGTCAAAAACGATCTTAAAGTTAAATTCAAGCACTTTGGCTGAATATTTAGGATAGTAATTTTCAGGATACAAATTATATGGTTAATACAGTTCCCATTAGTGTAATAAATCTCTCATTGACCAAGCTTGCCACGACCCTCAGCTCTCTGCCTGCTTTATTTTCCGTTCTGATTTTCTGTAAGACCTAGGGCCGATATTCTCCTGGGGCCGGTTGTTCGAAGGTCGATCAGCGCTCATCCAGCGTTAAATTTTAACCGGGGTTTCCTTTCCTCTTGTTAAAAAGCATTTTTTCCGATAACTTTCTCTATTTTTTCAGAGCACACAATCATAAAAAATTGTACTCAAAAAAATTATTCTGTATATGCTTTTTATTCTCTCATATCTGCATTTAAATTTCGTACTAACCCGGCCCTGGTACGGCCTCGGGGTTGGTAGGTAAGACCACATATATATCGCAGTGATCACGGGCTTAAATGAACCAACCCGCTGAATGAGCAACCACGCACCAAGGTTGTTGCATAGATACCAACATAAACTCATATTTTTGATAGGCGTTAAACCTACTGGCCATGCAAGACATTTTGAACGAATTTGAAGAGATCAGAGAACTAGAAAACTTCCGAAATGTGACACTCATACTAAATGTATACTAATGAAGAAGGTGTATTTTGGGCCTGGAGAATTTGTAAGTTTTAATGTAGTTTTGAGTACTGTCACAGGCAAACTGGGAAAAGGCGAATCCGATTTCTCCTAACATGCAGGAGTCGAACCTACGACCTTCGGACAACTGGAGCAATAGGATACTCAAGGCAGCAAGGCCATAGAACTAGATTAATGGGACAATCACCCTGTATACTGCACAATGAATGATTTTCTAGCACAATTATGTACAGTTTTTTGTCTGTTTTTGTTTATTTTTTATTTTTTATTTATTTTTTTTTTTTTTGTGTGTGTGTGTGTGTGTTTTGGTTTTTGCTAGGGGGCGCGTCACCTTTCCTGGACCAATTAAAATCACATCTATTTTCAAAATTAAACGAAAGAACTTAAGCAAAGTTAGTAATTGAGACACATTTGAAAACAAATTTGTTAACAGGGTGTAAGCACAAGTACTGGTTAACAAGGCGATAACTAAAGTATTTGCCTTTGACTCAGGAGTAGCGCAGACATTTGTTCGACACGTGACGCCTTGCAACTCGCCTCCTAAACCTTTACAACCAACTTGGTTAAGTTCTATTGAGACGAACAAAGAAGATAAGTTGTTTAGTAAAATTGACAATAGATAGACCACATACCTTGTTGCTTAGAATCACGTTACTTTCTCATTGGATTAGGGATAGTTGGAAGATATGCATGTAATCTAGGAACATTAACTATAACGCATTCATATAGGTATGAATAGCCTTTTGATAGAGGATTGCACCCTGTCGATAGTGACTGACATGTGTTGCCTGGTGTATCCTGCAGCAGTTTAAACACTGGGTGTTTCTTTGTTAAAAAGTATCGAACGCCATGATATTACCCAACAGCTCAGTCAGAACCAAATGGAGAGTGGTGATGTGGGTTTTGCTTTATATTATGACCAGTCAGAGTGATATTCAAACAGTTGAAACTTTGGAGTTGTGCCTTTCGGTTGTTACTCATTTGTTGAGGTGCCTCTCCGGGTCTGCAGTTTTCACTGGAAAAGGATTTCAATCAAGGCTGGCTACGAATAATGACAGTATTTTCAATCTTCCTTACCTTGTTTATAGTCTATCAATTTGCCTAAGAGGGGTGCACTAGTATTGCAATCTAGCTTGCCATGGAATAATTGTTTTTGACGCTTACTTTCTCAGTTGGGGGCGTAAGGGGTTTTGGAGGTTAAGCACACCCCAACAGGGTCCCTGATTCAATAAGTTCAGCTCCTATCCAGAATGCCTCATACCTGTAGTTCCCATTACCAGATGTCTTGACGACAATGGACGCTGTTGAAAAGTGGAAGGAAAATTAACACCAACGCACAGGAAGCCACCTGATAGTTCTTGCTTATGGATGACTTCCATGTAATAAACTTGTCCCTCTTTAAGATAAAGATTCTCAGATATCTGATCCTGCCTATTAACAAATACAAAACAAACTGTTATTCAAACAGCAGGTGAAATTGCTTAAGTCAAAGGGTCTTTTTAAGATCACCACTGACTTCTATTGTCCACCAGGAGACATGTATTATTCAACCTGTGTTGCAAAGACGGAGAATCGAACAAACCCCTTATACACTGAGCCAGTCAGAGTATTCCTTAGCGTTTTAAAGGTACCACTAAAAGGTGAGAGGTGATCCAGGAAAGCCTCTAGAGTAGAATACTATCCAAAGGCTGAATGCTTACAATCAAGAAGTTTGAACCTGTATCGCGGGTGCCATTGCTAAGGCTAGGAAATGTTCTTTTCCTCCCAGCTTTAAAATAAGAATGTTTTTACCGAAGTTTGCCTACCTGCCCCACTGGTACAGTATAACAGCATTCCGTTGGTGAATAACCATACGTTTTCTCTGTGGTAACTCATTGTCACTCATCCACAGCTGGCAGGAGTCATCACATGACGTTTGGAATGTGTAATTGCCTGTTTCAGGGGCTCTAAAGAATGATCTGAGCCGCTGGCCATAGTGATAACCGCTGTCTAGTCGATAAAGGCACAATGCGTCGATAAATTCAGTTTTGTCGGGAGCACAAGGGAACCATCGGCTCGACTCCAAATCAGTTACGTCATCTCCATAAACGTCAGTCCAAAGCTCCCGGATCACTAATTGAAACAATTATTTTAGGGCCCATTCATCATTTACGAGGTGGGAGAGACTGGTGGAATTTGCGGGGGGGGGGGGGGGGGACACGTAAAACAAATGGCCTTAAGGGGCGGGGCAGCAAAATGTGGGGTAGGGGGCGCGTAAAATATTTCTGCAGTTCTTAAAGATTGAAAATGTTGTTGTATTCTTAAAATATACATCCCCACCGAAATACAAAAATATGATAGATAGATGGATAGATAATACATAGATAGATAGATAAATAAATAGATACATATACATAGATAGATACATACATACATAGATACATAAATAAATAGGTAGATTTATGTCTCCCTCTACTAACTATGATGAAAGTTAGCTCAATCCTCAATGATCAAAACGTCCAGAATTCAATAAAATTTAATAAAACAATTACTCCATTGTGTTCCAAACATTCATTTGTTTTCTTTCAAAATTTCCATAGGCTGCTTGACCTTCAGCCGCTTAGCCTCAACGCACTTCATCAGCTCCACATGAGAATCATGAACAAATTCTTCTCCATGCCTCAAAATAAGCCCATTTATAGTCTGGAACAATGTGGAATCATGTTCTTCAAATGTTTCACAATGCTATTTAATTTTACTGCTTATGATACTCTTGTCCTACACATTGATGAACATCTGATATTCGGGGATCATACATGAGCGATCTTATGACTCTCTTCACTCCGCATGCGTACTTCGCGGCAGCAACGTTAACGCAAAATTCAAAATGGAGGAGCGAGGTAAGCGTGTGTCCCGGCTTTATTGACGGGTATTTACCAGTGTTTAAACTTAATAATGAAAAGAAAATGAGAAAAGACAACCTACTGCATGAAATATGCCAGGAAAAAAGAGAAAAAGAGGAAAAAAGGATAAAAAATTACTACAAAGGTTTAAGCAAAGACACAGACGAGTGACGTCACTCTGGGGAAAGCATACGTTATAATAATAATAATAATAATAATAATGATATTTATCCAGGGAGCCCACTCGCCTTGGCGGTTTTCAGTGGGGCCCTGCAAATTAAAAATAAAACAAATTTACCTAAAAAATGCTTTCACAATATCAAACAAATTTAAAAATAGCTAAACAATCAGAGAGTGCATCATTCACAAACATTTAAGCTTTGCTTTAAAAAGGGACAATGATTTGCAGTTTTTAATGTCATTGTCTAAGTTGTTCCAGTCCTTAGAGACTTTATAAATAAAAGTTTGCTTGCCCCAATTGGTACGCACGCGAGGAAGGTGTAAATCATTACTTCTACGAGTTGGATAAGAATGAAAACTACCATTGCGTCTAACGTCAAATTCAAAATCGATTTCCCCCAACAGATATTTTTGCATCATAACACAGCGATGGAAGTGTCGTCTCTTTGAGAGGGTCTTTAGGCCTAGACGATCTAGTGCCTCGGTTGATGAACTTCTTGGTGGTAAATTAAGCAGGACCTTGGCTGCCTTGTTTTGAAGAACTTGCAGCTGACCCATAAGCGTGTCGTTATTTTTATCACCCCAGACTGTATCTCCATAGTCAAACAGTGGGATGATTAAGCAATTGTATAGTGTTAGCTTAGCATGTAGAGGCAAAAGATGTCGTATTCTCTTTATCATTCCAATCCTTTGATTGATCTTTGTACTGATAGTGTCAATGTGCTCGGACCAAGACATAGTTTGGTTTATAACCACTCCCAAGTACTTAAACGAGTTAGACCTATCAATAGCAGAGGAATTTACTTTAAGAGAGACGTCACTAACTAGTTTAAGCTTCCGTGAGTTACCAAAAACAACGAAATTACATTTAGAGATATTTAAGGTCAACAGATTTCTCGAAAACCAGTTGGAAATTGTAGCCAAATCTGAATTTAACTGACTTTCAAGGTCAGACAGGTTAGTCGATGAGTAATAAATCACAGTGTCATCAGCGTAAAGAATAATTTCACTGGCAAGCTGACATGATGGTAAATCATTTACGTAAATAAGAAAAAGAAGCGGTCCTAATATACTTCCTTGTGGGACCCCAACAGTTATTGGCGCAGCAACAGAGAGTGCATCTCCGACAGACGTCCTTTGTTTTCTGTTCGTGAGATATGACTGGAACCAATTTAGAGTGTCATCTGTGAGTCCGACCGATTTAAGCTTATGAAGTAAAAGGTTGTGGTCAACTGTGTCAAACGCTTTCGAGAGATCCAAGGAAACAGCTCCTGTAAGACGACCAGAGTCCATGTTCAGAAGGATGTTATCTGTAAAGTGTGTCAAAGCCAGGGGCGGATCCAGGATTTTACATGAGTGATTTGCAGCACCTTAACTAGGGGGGTTTGGGGGATTTGGGGGTATGCCCCCCCTCCCCCCCCCCCCCACCAAGAAAATTTGAAATTTAATGCTCCCAGAATGCAATTTTCCTGCATTCTGAGAGCACTTTAAGCCATTCAGACACATTAACAGTACCTCCTCAGAAAGGCATAATTCTGTACAAAAAAATCAATTCTGTGTATTTACACAGACAAACCAGAATAACAGTAAATTTTTTTTGTCCAGAAATTTGCCTTTCTGTGTCTAAGGAGTCTAGCATGTGAATTAAGATTGAGGGCTACTTTTGAAAATGTAGTAGATCTGCTGCCTGGATTGCTGTCTTGGATGCTTGTGGGGGTGCCAATAACTATTCAATGGGAATCAGGTCAGTTAGCTCAAAGTGGGAATGGAGGAAAAAAAATTGATGTGTATAAATTGATGTGGTCCAATGAGCTCAGACTGAGAGAATATGTGAAAACCATTTAAGCTTATCAAATACCCAGTGTCAGTGGAAAAATAACTCTAAAAACTATTGAAGAATGACTTTTTTGTCCAGATATAAGTATTAATACAATTGTACCACAGACACCAGTTATGTATCTGTACTGTTCTCCATCAGTTTAAGGATTACATCAATCCCGATGGAACACTGATAACTCACAAGTACTCTAGAAACACTAGTGACTGCCTGGTACAAAATAATTCATTTAAAATATTTTCCATTCTCATTCTTCTGGGATGTAAATTAGCAAATAAATCTATAATTTGTTCAAGATCTAATTCCATTTCCCAATGGGCATGCATCAGTGCTAATCCATTCAGTCTATCCTGGACCATTGTACTTCTCAAATAAGTCTTCAGATTTCGGAGGGTTGAAATGGACCTTTCGAAAGATGCCGATGAAATGGGAATAGTGATCAGGATTTCAAGTATAGTATTTCCTCACAAAGGTAGAATCCTACAAACTCTTCTCTGACTGTTTTGGTCGAATCGAGAAATCTGATCACCACTGAAAGGTTTTGTTTATTTGATATGTCAGCTGCTTCGTCAGACATAATGGAAAAAATTTGCTGTCCCTGATTTCCTGTGACAAATGATTCACTATGATAGCACCCACAGTTGTAATCATCTCATTTTGAATGGGTTTAGAAATATAAGTCGCATTTCTGGGAGCGGTTTCCAGGTGATGTTTTAGTGTTTGGTCGCCGCTGTCAATTCGAAATTCTAACAGTGCATGGAAATTACCGGAAAGACTTCCATTTCCTCGATCATCATCTCGTGTACCTCTGAGGGCTATGTTGTTTTTTCCGCAGAAAATTATTGTTTTAAAAAGGGATTTCAGAATTTCGCGATTTCTATTGATTTGCTGTTGAAGTAAATTGTTGATCTGCTGATCAATTGGAACCGCTTCTCTTCTCATGTTTCTCAGAAAATTCTCCACTGCGATCACTGCAAAATTATGCATCTCACATTTCCCGCTGGCGTGTTTGGTAAAACGTGAAACGGCGGACGTCCAAAGTGTGAGTGGAGACTTGAACAATTTGTCTAGTTTATTCGTATTTCGCCCACACTGGACTCCAAAACAAACACACGGTAAACAAAATGCACCACCGACATATTTAGAGTATGCTAGCCAGGGAAATCTTTTCAGCCAGCTCCGCACAAAATGACGGCTACAATTCGAACATTCCACTGACGCTGGGAAATCAAATAGCTCACCTGGTTTCCACACATTCTCTATGAACTTGTCCTGGTCCGAATATGAGTTGATTTTCTTGAAAACCAAACCAACATCAGACTGTGAACAGTCCTCCTTCCGACAAACTGGATCGCCTCGAACCATCATTTATAATTAAAATTTCCCTTGTCTTCCTCCGTAGCAAGTTACTTTAACAATAAACTCTGATCGGAGCAAGAACAAACGAGGGACTTTCGGGGAGAGGCTTCCCTTTATATACGATTGTCAGTAGTTTGCACGGTAGTTTGCGTCCTGGATAGCCAATCACAACCGAGTTTGAGTAGTTCGCAAGACAATGCGAGTGATTCTGGCCAATAGAGGAGGGTTTTGAGTGATTTGTGGAAAGATCGATAAACTAACCACTCCCACCCGCTGCGTACAAATTTTGTCCGCGGTGCCTACGAATTTTTTCGTGTTGTTCTCCGAAGTCTCGACAAAGGACGAAAGCGCGCGAACGGAGATTCGTCAAATTCGTTCGGAATGGACTGGGTTTGCTGTGTAATCGACGGTAAAACGAGATTCGACGATTTTTTTCTTTGTTTTATTTCATAATAAACACTGCAAACACTGAGCTTCAAGAAACAACCTGAGAAATAACAAACCCAGGTTTGGAAACATTTGAGTGATTTCTGGAAATCACTTGAACTACTCTGGATCCGCCCCTGAAAGCTGTATTAGTTGATAGCTTAGGTCGAAAACCGAATTGCTTGGAGGTAAAGGTCTTGTTTTCATTGAGAAAATAGTAGAGCTGGTTATGTACTGCCTTCTCCAGAATCTTGCTCAACGTAGGTAGCACGGTAATTGGCCTGTAGTTGTTTGGGTCACAGCGATCGCCTTTTTTGAAGAGGGCAGATACCTTTCCAAACTTCCATAGGGAAGGGAAGCTACGAGTGACCAAAGATTGATTAAACAAATTCGTGAGACTTCTACTAATTACGCTAGCCGAGTCTTTCAGAAGACGAGCACTGATATTATCTAGGCCAATTGCTTTGTTAGTTTTAAGTTGCTTAAGTTGGCCACGTACGAACTCTTCGGTAATTGGTTTGAAAACAAACTTTGGCAAATCAGTAGACCTTGCGGGGGGAGATGGTAAGGTAATGAAGGATTTCAGTTTCATTGCGAGCTTTGTACCAATTGTAGAGAAGTGAACATTCAGGATCTTGGCGATAGATGGATTGTCACAATGTGCTACGCCATCGGCTTCGATGCAAGAGATTGGGAAGCTCTGTTTACGTGATGTGATTTCATTCAAGGTTTTCCACAATGCACTTGAATTGCCCTTGTTTTCGAATATTAGGTTTGAGTAGTACTCCGCTTTGCACTTTTGTATTCCCTTGTTTACATAGTTCTTGAGCTTCTTGTAACGTGACCAGAGGTGAGGTGAATTAGATTTAATGGCTCTGCTATGGAGATAATCGCGTTGACTCATAGCTTGTGATAACCGCGAGTTCATCCACGGACAGCGGACTCCACGTATCCTTGTTTTCCTTATAGGGGCATGTCTATCAGCAATATTAGTAAACAGTTTGTTCCATGTGGAGACAGCAGAGTCGACATCTTCCTTGTTTGCAACAGATTCCCAGTCAACATCCTTCAAGTCATTTACAAAATCTTCTTTGGAATAATTTTTAAAAGAACGATATTCAATAATTTTCCCTGGTGCTTTTGTGACACCTGACTTAACGACGCAGAATATCATGGAATGATCACTTATTGATGAATGAATAACTCCGTGATCAGTCACTCGATGCATTGTATTCGAAAACAATAGATCAATCAAAGTAGATGATCTTTCTGTAATCCGTGTCGGACTGTTGATAAGCTGGTCAAGTTCGTGAGAATTTGTTACCTGAATCAATTTACGTTTCATGACTTTATCATTATTCAAGTTCGAATCTGTGAAATTAACATTAAAGTCACCAAGTAAAATCAACTCAATGTTTTCAGGTAATACAGATAACGAAGTATCCAGATCTTGAATAAATGACTCCATATTCAGGTCAGGCGCGCGATAGATAGTCCAGATCAGTAGCTTTTTACATTTAGGCCGAGATATTTCGATAACACATGACTCGGTAGAAGAAGTACCGAGATCAGGCCTTGGGCGATAAGGAATCCCATCCCGAATATACGCCATGCATCCACCGCCAACTCTTCCTAATCTATCAGATCGTACGCAAGAGTAGCCAGAAAGGTGTATTTCGTTGTCCAAAGTAGACGGTTTAAGCCAAGTTTCTGATACAGTAAACACATCGAAAGGCTTGTTCTCCAATAGTATCTTTAAAGAATCCAATTTAAGTATTAAACTTCTCACATTTAAATGGGCTACCTTGAGGCCTCTAGAGCGGGTAAAATTTTCCACAGATAGTTTCACTGGTGGACCAGGGTTTAGTGAGACATCATTGCATTGCAGTAGGAGAGTGACGAGAAGGACATCTCTTGATAGATTCCACATACGCTCAACATGATATTTCTTTGGAAGATAGAAAAAATGGCCTTTACGGCCGGTCAATTGTACAGGGCGTGGGACGTGAAACGAAAACGGCGGTCTGGGCTTCGCGATGACCCTGATGTATTTTATCAAGGTCTTGGACTGGTGGCCAGAGCATGTTATCACAGACAGAGAGAAGTATATAAAATCACTGAAAATCACGACTTGGATGATTTGCTGGGTTTGAAATGGAATGAAAGAATATTAAATGAAAATGGGACTTTGTATATGTGACAACGGGACAGTTAAATATTGCTTGTCCAAGGAGAGCTCAGTTGTTCCTCGCGAAGCGAGGCCGAAGGCCGAGCGTAGCGAGGTTACTAATCGTGTCGGTTCCGGTCAGACCACGTGGCTCGCAAGCCCGAGTAAATCGAGCCGAGAGTTTTTATTTAACAATTATTCGCCGAAGGCGAAGTGATTATCGAGGAATATTCACCGAGACGAAGTCGAGGTGAATATTCACCGATAATCACTGAGCCTGAGGCGAATAATTGTTTTAGTATAAATACGTAGGTGATTATTTCAAAAAAGAAAAGAAAAACCATTCTACAACACGAACAAATTTTATTTCATAAAAGGCGCGCGAACGACTGGCAGCCATTTTTTTCGTCGAGGTGATTATCGGCTGATAATCCGAGATAGCGAACCAATGAGAGCGCGCGGTTTTGTATAATCACCTGAGTATTTCTACTAAATATGTATATATATATATATCTATATTTTAAAGGTGTCCGTTCGCAGGCCAGGTTACCTGGCAATAGTAACGCACTTGAGAACTGCTGAATTTCCGCCATTATTCGGTGATGCCTTTTTGAAAGTAATGTAAATTTTGTGGAAATCGATTTCACTCGTCCTGGAAGTACATCCCAGCAAGGTGATCTCCGAGATATTCAAGAAATATGAGCACAAGATCGTCGCCGAGTAAGTTCGAATACCGTGAAAATCAACACGGGGAAAGCACGACTCAAAGCCGGGATAGAGAAACGACAGCAGGGAGAATAACAACAGCCAAGACAACAACTGATCGCTCCAGAAAAAGGCAAACGAAACAGCAGGGAAAAGGACTAGGAATTCAATCAAGTTAGTTTTGAATTTGAATGTGTTATTGATAGAAATACAGGACATGAGTGAACGATTACATAACGAAATATATTGGCGTAGTACATTTAGCAAAACGACTTAGAAGGGACACCGAGTAAGAACGACTTCAGCGATTGGAGATATCTCTGGAAAATAATTCTATTAGTCTAAAAACGGAATCGGAAGATGACCAACAGATTACAAGAGAATGTAAATAGGTATTTTTCATAATAAAACGATAGCGTTTCCAGTTTGAAGTAATTCCCAACACAGAGAGTTGCAGTTGTTATAGCAATCATTTATAACGATGTGATCTGATATCATTGCAACAGTGAAAATATTGTAAATTTTCTTGATCTGGCAGTTCTGTTAAACATTTTCAACAGAATATATACCCTGTGTCACTATAAAGTACTGGTTCTGCAATATTATCAGTGATCAATGCGATCATTTCAAAATAAAGCAAATGTGATTACTGAATTCTGAGTAGTATTTCTCTTTGCTCTATATATATGTATGTATTCTCTGATTGAAAGGTTTCAATAATATTGCGTAGAGACAACAAGTTTCATAGCCTTTTCACAATGGGTCAGTTTTACCTTAGAGTGCAATGAACCCCCCTCCCCTGATAATATTGCTATCTAGAACCCCTGCCCTTTTTTCACAAATGAAATGTTAATTCAAGCCTTAATTTGAAAAGTTAGACATAACATATTAACTTTGTTACTTTCTGCTGTTTACTTTATTTTTATGATGTCAAATATCAATATTTCATAACAACCACAACATGCAATTAACCTTTTACATTGGAAAAACTTTATAAAGAAGAAAATCAATTTTGTAATGCCAAAATGTTTATGATCTTTCTCATATATTCATTGCAAGTGTGCTGTATGTAGTAACAAGTGTTTCAAGTTTCCTAAATGCCCTATGCTTTCAATGATTTTCCACACAAACTGTATAGACAAATGACTGCACTAGATTCTAAGCCTTAAAGAAGAAATGGTATTCTTTGGTGCTGTTTTGATTACTACCACCTCTGATGGAAAGTCTATTAAGAAGATTTTTGTATTGCTTGTAGTAGTAGAGTAACAATATCTTTACCAAGATTAGGACATGCATCCCACCCCATAAAAATATATTATGTTTAACGTAAAAAATATAACAATAATAATATCAATACCAGTAATAATAACAGTAATGATAATAATAATGATAATAATATAATGATAGTGCTTCTCGTTACCATATGTCATTGGTTACAAGTTCAATACCTTTGCCTGCCATGACTTTTTCGATGAAATACCATGCGTGTATTAAATCTTTCTTCTGTAGTTTTTATAATAGAAATTTTCATATATTCAAAATAATGTACTATTCTCTGTTTGGTTATGGATATTTTGCCTGTTTCTGTAACAGCACAATTAAACTTTCATGTGGTATACATGCAGTTTTGACTGATTGATGTTGATTTCACATTATTTTTTTACAGGACTATGTAGTGCAGCAATAATTATCAACATATTGAGATTTCAGTAACTCTTTCTTACATGTATTGATTTTATGAGATGACCTAAAAATAGCACGACCACATACTATACAGTGGGCACACACTATTACTAAACCTTTATTTAAACTTTTTGTAGAATCCAATTGTTTTACCCCCAATTTTTATTTTATGTAATGACATTGTATCTCACACTTCTGTTGATATGGCATCACTGGGGGTACTACTGCAACTGAAGAGAGTACATAAATTGAAACATGCACTATTCATAATGCTCTCAATTGTGGTTACCTAGAATGAAATAATGACTGCAGTAGACAATAATATATCTAATCAGAAGATTCTTCTTACAATGAATCTCATGCAATTATAAGCAAAAAACATAAACAAAAAATAATTGGAGCATTCAACTCATCCTCGGTGTAAGAACATATTGTGTTTAAAAGGGATGTACAACAAAGAAGACAAAGCAGTAGACTCAGACTAAGAAAATAAAACTAAAAAAAACACAGGTTTTTACACCGTGGTAAACACAAGCATTCATATCAACTATTCAAGATTTCCCCTGCAAAAGATTTACAATCATTTTCAATTTGTGGTAAGTGAATATTATTGTGATACCTCATCGACTCTGTATTCCCTGTCAAGATAATAAATAATTTTACTTCTATTCCCTCTGGTGCAATCTCAGTGGCAGTGAAAGAGCTAAATGAAGGTCAATTTTTAAACACTGTGTTGACCGGTATACTGATCATGTAATTTGCACCAATAAAATAAAATATAAAAGCATTGTGACTTCTTCAAAAACTAGCTTCGCGAGGTTTTTGCGGGAGTCGTATTTCTAGTTGAGTATGAATACATTGGAGCCAAATGTATTAGCAGATATAAGTTATTTCTGACTCCAAATGTTCTTTCTTGGTAAAGATGGTATACTTGCTTTTTTTTCTAAACCCTTACTGGTTGTTGCATATCAAATTATACTCCCACAGTGTGAATTTACTCCTCGCTAAGCGAGGCCGAAGGCCGAGCGTAGCGAGGTTACTAATCGTGTCGGTTCCGGTCAGACCACGTGGCTCGCAAGCCCGAGTAAATCGAGCCGAGAGTTTTTATATATGTATATATATATATATATATATTTATATAACATATATATAACATATATAACATATATATATATATATATAACATATATAACATATATATATATATTTATTCCTCGCGAAGCGAGGCCGAAGGCCGAGCGTAGCGAGGTTACTAATCGTGTCGCTTCCGGTCAGACCACGTGGCTCGCAAGCCCGAGTAAATCGAGCCGAGAGTTTTTATATATGTATATTTATATATATATATATATATATATATATCTATATTTTAAAGGTGTCCGTTCGCAGGCCAGGTTACCTGGCAATAGTAGCGCATTTGAGAACTGCTGAACCGCCATTTCGAATTCGGTGATGCCTTTTTGAAAGAAATGTAAATTTTGTGGAAACCGATTTGACTCGTCCTGGAAGTACATCCCAGCAAGATGATCTCCGAGATATTCAAGAAAGATTAGCTCGAGATCGTCGCCGAGTAAGTTCGAATACCGTGAAAATCAACACAAGGAAAGCACGACTCAAAGCAGGGATAGAGAAACGACAGCGGGGAGAATAACGACAGACATCCGTCATCGCAGCAAAGACAAAAACTGCTCGCCCTAGAAAAAGCCAAACGAAACAGCAGGGAAAAGGACCAGGAATTCAACCAAGTTAGTTTGGAATTTGAGTGTTTTTGATAGAAATACAGAACATGAGTGAACGGTTACATAACGAAATATATTAGCGTACTAAATTTAGCAAAACGGCTTAGAAGGGAAACCGAGTAGAAACAACTTCAACGATTGGAGATGTCTCTGGAAAATAATTCTATTAGTCTAAAAACGGAATCGGAAGATGACTAACAGATTACAAGAGAATGTAAGTAGGTATTTTTCATATTAAAACGATAGCGTTTCCATTTTGAAGAAATTCCCAACCCAGAGAGTTACAGTTGTTATAACAATCATTTACAACGATGTGATCTGATATCATTGCAACAGTGAAAATATTGTTAATTTTCTTGATCTAGCAGTTATGTTTAGCATTTTCAACAGAATATATACCCAGTGTCACTATAAAGTACTGGTTCTGCAATATCATCAGTGAACAATGCGATCATTTGAAAATAAAGCAAATGTTATAACTTACTTCTGAGTAGTATTTCTCTTTGCTATATATATATATATATATATATGTATGTATGTATTCTCTGATTGGAAGGTTTCAATAATATTACGCATAGACAGCAAATTTCATAGCCTTTTCACAATGGGTCAGTTTTACCTTAGAGTTCAAGGACCCCCCCCCCCCCCCGATAATATTGCAATCTAAAAAACCTGGCCCATTTCCCACAACTGAAATGTTAATTCAAGCCGTAATTAAGATATTAACCTTGTCACTTTGTGCTGTTTACTTCATTTTTATGATGTCAAATATCAATATTTAATAACAAGTACAACATACAGTTAACATTTTACGTTGGAAAAACTTTATAAAGAATAAAATAAATTTTGTAATGCCAAAATGTTTGTGATCTTTCTCACATATTCATTGCAAGTGTGCTGTATGTAGTAACAAGTGTTTCAAGTTTTTTAAATGCCCTATGCTTTCAATAATGATTTTCCACACAAACTTTGT
The DNA here is from genome assembly GCA_949710005.1 of Ricordea florida. Lineage (NCBI taxonomy): Eukaryota > Metazoa > Cnidaria > Anthozoa > Corallimorpharia > Ricordeidae > Ricordea > Ricordea florida. The sequence continues at coordinate 17,383,570 of OX453280.1, forward strand.
AGACAAATAACCGCACTAGATTCTAAGCCTTTAAGAAGAAATGGTATTGTTTGGAGCTGTTTTGATTACTACCACCTCTGATGGAAAGCCTATTAAGAAGATTTTTGTATTGCTTGTAGTAGTAGAGTAACAATACCTTTACAAAGGTTAGGACATGCATCCCACCCCATAAAAATATATTATGTTTAACATAAAAAATATAACAATAGTAATAATAATAATATAAATACCAGTAATAATAATAGTAATGATAATAATAATGATAATAATATAATGATAGTGCTTCTCATTACTATATATCATTGGTAACAGTTCAATTCCTCTGGCTGCCATGACTTTTTCGATGAAATGCCATCCTTATATTAAATCTTTCTTCTGCAGTTTTTATAATAGAAATTTACATATATTCAAAATAATATAATCTTCTCTTGTTGGGTATGGATATTTTGCCTGTTTCTGTAACAGCACAATTAAACTTTCATGTGGTATATACTTTTGACTGATTGATGTTGATTTCACATTATTTTTTTACAGGAGTACATAGTGCAGCAATCTTTTTCAACATATTTAGATTTCAATAACTCTTTCTTACATGTATTGTTTTTATGATATGACCTAAAAGTAGCGCAACCACATACTATACAGTCGGCACTCACTATTACCAAACCTTTATTCAAAGCTTTTGTAGAATCCAATTGTTTTACCCCCAATTTTTATTTTTTGGATGTAATGAGATTGTATCTCACACTTCTGTTGATATGCCATCTCTTTTGAGGGAAGAGGAATTTTTCTATCTACCACTGGGGGTATCATTGCAACTGAAGAGAGTACACAAATTGAAACATGCACTATTCATAATGCTCTCAATTGTGGATACCTAGCAATGAAATAATGACTGCAGTAGACAATAAAATATCTAATCATAAGATTCTTCTTACAATGAATCTCATGCAATTATAACCAAAAAACATAAACCAAAAATAGTTGGAGCATTCAACTCATCCTCAGTGTAAGAACATTGTGTTTAAAAGGGATGTACAACAAAGAAGACAAAGCAGTAGAGATTAAAAATAAAAAAAAAAACAGGTTTTTACACCATGGTAAACACAAGCATTCATATCAACTCTTCAAGACTTCACCTGCAAAAGATTTACAATCATTTTCAATTTGTGTTAAGTGAATATTGTGGTACTTCATTGACTCTGTATTCCCTGTCAAGACAATAAATAATTTTACTTCTATTCTCTCTGGTGCAATCTCATTGGCAGTGAAAGAGCTAAATGAAGGTCAATTTTTAAGCACTGTGTTGAGCGGTATACTGATCATGTAATTTGCACCAGGTGTCACTAATTATGTACCAAACACAGCATAACAAATAAAATAATGGGGACTACGCTGATATAAAAAATAAAATATAAAAGCATTGTGACTTCTTCAAAAACTAGCTTCGCGAGGTTTTTGCGGGAGTCGTATTTCTAGTATAACATATAATTTATATATTTATATATATGTTTATATATATATATCTATATTTTAAAGGTGTCCGTTCGCAGGCCAGGTTACCTGGCAATAGTAACGCACTTGAGAACTGCTGAATTTCCGCCATTATTCGGTGATGCCTTTTTGAAAGTAATGTAAATTTTGTGGAAATCGATTTCACTCGTCCTGGAAGTACATCCCAGCAAGGTGATCTCCGAGATATTCAAGAAATATGAGCACAAGATCGTCGCCGAGTAAGTTCGAATACCGTGAAAATCAACACGGGGAAAGCACGACTCAAAGCCGGGATAGAGAAACGACAGCAGGGAGAATAACAACAGCCAAGACAACAACTGATCGCTCCAGAAAAAGGCAAACGAAACAGCAGGGAAAAGGACTAGGAATTCAATCAAGTTAGTTTTGAATTTGAATGTGTTATTGATAGAAATACAGGACATGAGTGAACGATTACATAACGAAATATATTGGCGTAGTACATTTAGCAAAACGACTTAGAAGGGACACCGAGTAAGAACGACTTCAACGATTGGAGATATCTCTGGAAAATAATTCTATTAGTCTAAAAACGGAATCGGAAGATGACCAACAGATTACAAGAGAATGTAAATAGGTATTTTTCATAATAAAACGATAGCGTTTCCAGTTTGAAGTAATTCCCAACACAGAGAGTTGCAGTTGTTATAGCAATCATTTATAACGATGTGATCTGATATCATTGCAACAGTGAAAATATTGTAAATTTTCTTGATCTGGCAGTTCTGTTAAACATTTTCAACAGAATATATACCCTGTGTCACTATAAAGTACTGGTTCTGCAATATTATCAGTGATCAATGCGATCATTTCAAAATAAAGCAAATGTGATTACTGAATTCTGAGTAGTATTTCTCTTTGCTCTATATATATGTATGTATTCTCTGATTGAAAGGTTTCAATAATATTGCGTAGAGACAACAAGTTTCATAGCCTTTTCACAATGGGTCAGTTTTACCTTAGAGTGCAATGAACCCCCCTCCCCTGATAATATTGCTATCTAGAACCCCTGCCCTTTTTTCACAAATGAAATGTTAATTCAAGCCTTAATTTGAAAAGTTAGACATAACATATTAACTTTGTTACTTTCTGCTGTTTACTTTATTTTTATGATGTCAAATATCAATATTTCATAACAACCACAACATGCAATTAACCTTTTACATTGGAAAAACTTTATAAAGAAGAAAATCAATTTTGTAATGCCAAAATGTTTATGATCTTTCTCATATATTCATTGCAAGTGTGCTGTATGTAGTAACAAGTGTTTCAAGTTTCCTAAATGCCCTATGCTTTCAATGATTTTCCACACAAACTGTATAGACAAATGACTGCACTAGATTCTAAGCCTTAAAGAAGAAATGGTATTCTTTGGTGCTGTTTTGATTACTACCACCTCTGATGGAAAGTCTATTAAGAAGATTTTTGTATTGCTTGTAGTAGTAGAGTAACAATATCTTTACCAAGATTAGGACATGCATCCCACCCCATAAAAATATATTATGTTTAACGTAAAAAATATAACAATAATAATATCAATACCAGTAATAATAACAGTAATGATAATAATAATGATAATAATATAATGATAGTGCTTCTCGTTACCATATGTCATTGGTTACAAGTTCAATACCTTTGCCTGCCATGACTTTTTCGATGAAATACCATGCGTATATTAAATCTTTCTTCTGTAGTTTTTATAATAGAAATTTTCATATATTCAAAATAATGTACTATTCTCTGTTTGGTTATGGATATTTTGCCTGTTTCTGTAACAGCACAATTAAACTTTCATGTGGTATACATGCAGTTTTGACTGATTGATGTTGATTTCACATTATTTTTTTACAGGACTATGTAGTGCAGCAATAATTATCAACATATTGAGATTTCAGTAACTCTTTCTTACATGTATTGATTTTATGAGATGACCTAAAAATAGCACGACCACATACTATACAGTCGGCACACACTATTACTAAACCTTTATTTAAACTTTTTGTAGAATCCAATTGTTTTACCCCCAATTTTTATTTTATGTAATGACATTGTATCTCACACTTCTGTTGATATGGCATCACTGGGGGTACTACTGCAACTGAAGAGAGTACATAAATTGAAACATGCACTATTCATAATGCTCTCAATTGTGGTTACCTAGGAATGAAATAATGACTGCAGTAGACAATAATATATCTAATCAGAAGATTCTTCTTACAATGAATCTCATGCAATTATAAGCAAAAAACATAAACAAAAAATAATTGGAGCATTCAACTCATCCTCGGTGTAAGAACATATTGTGTTTAAAAGGGATGTACAACAAAGAAGACAAAGCAGTAGACTCAGACTAAGAAAATAAAACTAAAAAAAAACACAGGTTTTTACACCGTGGTAAACACAAGCATTCATATCAACTATTCAAGATTTCCCCTGCAAAAGATTTACAATCATTTTCAATTTGTGGTAAGTGAATATTATTGTGATACCTCATCGACTCTGTATTCCCTGTCAAGATAATAAATAATTTTACTTCTATTCCCTCTGGTGCAATCTCAGTGGCAGTGAAAGAGCTAAATGAAGGTCAATTTTTAAACACTGTGTTGACCGGTATACTGATCATGTAATTTGCACCAATAAAATAAAATATAAAAGCATTGTGACTTCTTCAAAAACTAGCTTCGCGAGGTTTTTGCGGGAGTCGTATTTCTAGTTTGTCCATTAATCATGACCAAGAAGAGCCAAGGGTCTAATTTGGTCTCCTGTGGGACCCCTGATGGAATGGTCCCCCACTCCGTAAAACAAGCTTGGCTGAGCTTGACACGCTGTCTGCGACAGGACAGGAATTCGGCGATCCACGTAAGGACTGCAGCAGGTAGCTCGTATGACTACAACTTTTGGCCAAGAATGTTGTGGTCTATCATGATAAGATCAAACGCCATGCTGAAATCAAAAAGGACGTACAGTCCTGACGGTGGCGCCATTCCCATCAGTGGCACTAAGCCACGAGTGGATCATACTAACGAGCGCGTGTGTTGTACAAGAACCTGGAATTGTGATCAGACAAGCCGAATGGAGAACGCTTGATCGGAGAGGGGTACAAATCGTTTAAATTTGTAAAGACGTGGTCCAGGATATTTCCACCGCGAGTTGCAATTTGAATGCATAATAATAATAATAATAATAATAATAATAATAATGAACTTTATTTGAGAGTCAACTGTATTTAGCACTGCTGTACTATTTGGGGACACTGTAAAGCGCAAATGAAATAACTGAAATCAAATCAAATGTTGTTTTTTGTGGAGAGGGGAAAACCGGAGAACCCAGAGAAAAACCTCTCGGAGCAGAGTAGAGAACCAACATACTCAGCCCACATATGACGCCGGGGCCGGGAATCGAACCCGGGCCACATTGGTGGAAGGCGAGCGCTCTTACCGCTGCGCCAACCCCGCTCCCTGCATTGCTAAGCTGGTTTGAATTTCCAAACAAAGTCTTATTAAAATCACCGAGGAGAATAATCCCAGATCCAGGAAATCGAGCTTCGATGGAAGATAAGCATTCCCAAAGATAATTCAGCATTGGTGGATCCGCGGCGCTCGGAGAGTGATAAACAAGACCAATAATAATACCGGTGTAGCCCCTCGGGAGCCGGTCAGGGCGAATTTCGATCCAGAGAACCTCAAAGAAAAATTCCTAATCATCTGCCGACCCGAACTATCCACGCTAAACAAACGCAATGAGCTTGTGTCTTCTTGCCGCCACAGAAACAAAACCCTCTTACGCAATACCTGAAACTTAACGATCTCTATTATTATGTAAATTTAACTACTTTGTATATAAGCGATGGTAAAGGACATTCCTACCATATCCCCCGACGAGTGGGCAACCACGAAACAGGCTTGTTGGGATAAACCTGTAGTTTGTTTGTGTGTTTTTTTCTCCCGCAACAACTATATATATATATGTATATACACATTCCCCCATAAATACCCTCACTGAATTCTGTCGCGAGGGATGATATTTTTATACTGGGATGGACACTACATTGTCGTCTATGTGGTTTCGAAGCCAAGTCTCCGTAAAATGAACAAAGTCAAAATTTTCAACCAGGATGGCTTCACGCACTTCGTCAATTTTCGGTGATAGTGACATGACTTTGGAGAGTAGGAAAGCTGTAACAAATAGTGTAGAAGAGCCAGAAGGCGAGCTAGATTGGCGAGCTACTTGTATGCAGTTCGATGGATTGTGTTGAACGGCATTTCTGATAAGTTTTATTTGGTCAGGGTTCACTGATCCTGATGTAATAGTTTCGATGTAATGGCGGCGATAAGATTCTTGCTCTTCGACCCGTCTCCCTGCCTTGGTTCTGCGATAAGTCAACCTATAACCCTTGTAATAAGCTTCCCTATACGGAGTAGTTGGAACATGTACCATAGCGAAGTACAGAAGGAATAAGTAACCGGGATAAAACTATAAAAAGCGGGAGCTCCGCTAGAACACTGCAGCAATGTCAGGCGCATACATTCAGTAATGTATCTATCACTGTGTGTCTGATAAATCTTAAGAAAATGTTCAAACCAGATTTTAATCTTAACTTTGAGTTGCGTGATTTCAGTATCACAAAGTTAAGTTTTGAATCCCCAACAATATCTATAAAACCAGCCCACAGATTTTGAATTTGGTTTAACCCACTGTTTCATCATTAAGAAGTACTGAAATTTTGATACTTACAGGTGTAGCTCTAGAATTAAATAAGCTTACCTTTATGCACTGGGCATTTCATTTCCCAGGAATTCACGAACCGCTTTGTAACTGGATTAAACATTATTCCTGTGGTTAATGGTCCACGATAATATGTTTTACCCTTAACACATTCATAGTACGCTCTACAGTCTTCGGGGTCGGCATGCAAACCAGGCGTTTTCCCAACACAAAAGTCTGAAGGAATGGAAACAGAATGAGACTAATCAACTCAATGTAACCTCAGTTTCTCAGAGAGAGTTGAACTACCGTGCATCTATCTAAGAGCATGTTGTCTATGTAACTAAGTCATAGAAAATGCCATATTCAGGGGCTTGACAATTAAGAGTCTCAATTATATCCTATTATTAGCCATTCATATTGAAAGAAATAATACCTCAATCTCTTGCTGATACTTGGTCAACGAAGTGCGCCATCTTACAAAATTAATTGTGGCGGCAGGAATAATTTATCGATGAAAATGAGAATGTTCACTAATCAGGAAACTTTCAACCAGTGGCACTTTTCAAGGCAAATTTGCATTCATCAGTGAGTTGAATAAACCATTTTGAATCTTTATCTGTTTATGAGTGTCCCCAATATGGGATCACAAGCACATATATATATATATATATATATATATATATATATATATATATATATAGTTGTGTAGAAAAGATGACTATTACATTCCACTGGATGGTTGCCTTTGAATCGTCTCGTACTGATCCGATGATGGCCAGGTCTTCTTTTACATCGGCAAGCATTATCAATACTTGGAACAAACTCACTAGATACCAGCACCACCATCGTTTTTTATCACGTTGTCAGCAGCTCAATTCTATTCCCACTGGTCTTAAACTGAATTTCAACTTAGCCCTCGGCAACAACAACGAGGATTTACAAAAACGCTGTGAATTCCATTTACAAGCGGCATCCAAGAACATACTCAATGAGTTGATTACGTACACCGAAACTACTTCAGCTGAACTTCAAGTTTCTCTTGAAAGAGAGCGTAAACGCCTTTTTGAAGAACAAGACGACCACATGGCTTCATCATGTTGGAAACAGGTAAAGAATACAATAGCGTCACTTAATAGAGAACTTAACATCAGACATAGAAACAAGATCAAGAGAGTCATTCCTTTGCTCACAGAAACGCCTTTGGAACGCATCACGCATACCAGAAAGACCACTAGGAGATTCTCCAAGAAGGTTAGAAAAGCTAGAAAGGAACGTTTTCTTAACACACTAAGACAATATCGCTTAAATGCAATCTCTAATCAGGAACAATTTTATCCTATCAACCTTTCATCACAGGAATTAGATGCCGATCAAAAATCATTGCTTAGCAAGGGTCCATCTTTTTGCCCAATTCCCCGCGACGTTAATCGTGTTAAACTACTAGAAGACTGGGAGAAATTTGAAAATAGACTGAGAGCAGCTGTTTTCTTTCACAATGACCAGAGCGTCGATGACTCTAGCGTTGACAATAGCCTGCCCTTGTTTCCAGCGATTAAAAAAACTTCGCGGTGGAAAGTCCCTGTATCTCGTTTTCCTGAGCTTGAACTTTTCTTAGATTCGGTTAAGAAAGACCTGTTCAATCCTAATAATATTCGCTCTATACCAGATAATCTTTCTCCCGGAGAAAGGCAGGCATTGTCCACACTGAGAGATTTCGAAGGGCTCACTATCAAGATCCAAGACAAGGGTTCCAAATTTGTTGTGATTGACACGGAGGTCTATGATGCCAAAATGAAAGAACAACTAGAAAACCAGCTCCACTATAAGAAACTTGATTCAGATCCTAGCACGGGGGTTGTTAACGTTATCTCACAATGGGGTAGAAAGTGGCTTGAGAGAGGCCAAATCAGTAAAGAAATTGCCCAATGGGTTACCAACAAGAACGCAAAGCCAGGAAAAGCCTTCGGCACCATCAAGACCCATAAGGACGGGAATCCCCTTAGGCTTATTACATCTTGCTGTGGGACGGCAATTGAAAACCTTTCAGCTTTCACTGAATTCTATCTCAAGCCTCTTGCCCAAGATTTACCATCCTTCGTCAAGGACACCACCCATTTATTACAAAAGATTCAAGATCTTAACAAAACGGGTCCTTTCCCAAAGGAAAGTCTTTTAGTATCTTGGGATGTTGTTGCCATGTTTCCCAATATTGATAACCATTTGGGAATCAACGCAATAACAGAAGCCCTTAATTCCAGAACAACTAATTTTCCATCCACTGATTGTATTGTAGAAGCGGTTAAGATCTGCCTACAACACAATAATTCTCAATTCAAAGGTGAAAATTTTCTCCAAATTCATGGAACGGCCATGGGGCCCAAAAATGCATGCAGCTATGCCGACTTAGCCATGGGGGTAATTGACAAAAAAGCTAGATCAGGGACCATCAAACCAAATCTGTGGTGGAGATATAGGGATGACATTTTCGATCTTTGGACACAAGGGCACTCTAAATTAATTGAGTTCACTGAGTTTATCAATTCTCTTTACCCCACCATTAAGTTTACCCTTGTTCATTCCCCGATATCTCTTAATGTTTTAGATCTTACACTTAATCTTGTTGACGGATTTATCCAAACGGATATCTACTCCAAGCCTACCGATAATCATATTTATTTGTTGCGTAGCAGTGCCCACCCAGCTCACTGTTCTAAGGCCATTCCATTAAGTGTTGCTACCAGAGTCAAAAGAAATTGTTCCACCCCTGAATCTTTTGACAAACGAAGTAATGAATATGAGAGTTATTTAATTAATAGAGGCTATAATCCTATCCAGGTGAAACAACAATTCGAGAAAGTTAAATCTATTCCCAGGGAGGACCTTCTTGCCCCTGCCAATAGAGAATCCAAAAAAATTTTTCCATTGGTTTTAGATTACAACCCTATTTTACCTAGCATTGGAAAAATTCTCAATTCTCATAAACATCTTATTTATGATTCTCCTTCCCTTTCTAAAATTTTCCCTCGAGGATCAATTATTCCATCTTACAGAAGATCTAAAAACATAAAGGAAATTCTTGCACGCCCACGTAGAATGGAGGACAATGACTCTGATAAACATGGCTGTTTTAAATGCAAAGGTAAATGCGATCTTTGCCGTAACTTTTTAGTTGAATCTGACCACTTTACTAGCGCTAGTTCTAAAAGATCCTACCAAATTACACAACATCTTCATTGCAAATCCAAAAATGTTATCTATTTGGTCACCTGCACAAAATGTAGTGTGCAATATGTAGGTTCGACTAGCAATGAATTCAAAGTGCGTTTTCGGAATCATAAATCGGCCATGAATACTAATAAGAAAACTTGTGAAGTTGCGACACACTTCAACAAAACTCTTCATGTTCTCTGTGACTTCAATTTTACAATAATTGAACAAATTTCCAACCCAAGAGACAATAACAGCCTTGATGAACGTCTTCTAACAAGAGAAGCTTATTGGAGTGCACAACTTTGCACCCTTCAGCCTTATGGATTGAATAAAAGATCTGAATTCAATTCAAGGAATAGAATAAGATTTAACTAACATCTGTCAACGGTTTTGTTTCTTTTCTTTTCACAAGTCTTATTACGTAAAGTTTTTATTCTATATATGTTAATCAAGGGCCCAATTAGGGATCACAAATTGTATCACTAATTAGTCCCTATTCATTAGGTTTTTATTAGATGTTAGTTTTTTAAAAAATTTTTATTGTTTGTAATTTTCTTTTTTCTTTCCTTTCTCATATATAAGACACCAATATTGTAAATAATTTTTTTATTCCAAGTATTTGTAATCTTTTTAATCTTACATACTGTACTGAAGAAGCCCGAATGGGCGAAACGTCTACAGTATTAAACCTCATGTGAGAAGTTCGCTGTTCCTCTTTCATTCCTACTATATATATATATATATATATATATATATATATATATATATATATATGTGCTTGTAAGATGGCGCACTTCGTTGACCAAGTATCAGCAAGAGATTGAGGTATTATTTCTTTCAATATGAATGGCTAATAATAGGATATAATTGAAATATATATATATATATATATATATATATGAGGCCCCATTAGGGGTCTTAGGGATACGGGATATTTGCGAAAAAAATTATAGGGATACGGGATATTTCGGGGAAAAATTATAGCGATACGGGATATTTAGAAAAGAGATAGTGGGATATCGAAGGTCAAAGTTTTCTTTTTGACAGAATAAAACAGGTTAATTGATCAATATGAAAGACGCGCAAAGTAAAAAAAAGTAATTGAAAATGCGAATTAGTGTATTTCCCTAAGAAAAAACATTGTAATCATCTTTCAAACCCAATTTGCACTCGATTTCTATTTTAAAGTATGAAACCGCACCGGAAAATGTGTTTTACATCATTTGGTAATCGGACTTATCACATGCAGTGACGTCATCAGTATTAACTTGAATTATAGGGATACAAACTACAGGAATTAATGGGATACGGGATATTCAGACCCCCCCTAATGGGGCCTCATATAAATATATTTTCGCATTCATAAGGATCGCGTTTGAGTTCAAAGTTAAAGCCGAAAGCGCTGATACTTTAAAAAAAATCTGGGGAGGTTTATGTTACTTGTTTTTTAAGTGCGATCTGCTTTTCTTGTAAGAATTGTGGAAAAATTGATAAAGAGAAAGTGTCAAGATATAAAGCTGGGATAATGCGTTTTTAAATGGGTAACTTGAATGAATAAGTGACGCAAACTGGTAGATAGGTGAATAGTGATATCCATCTTCACTGAAAATATATAGATTGGATCCCTTTAGAAGTCTATCTCAGGTTAAAAAAGAGAATTGTGAACAATTCCCTGCCTCCGTGGTCACTGAGATAAACAGTAGTTTGCCGCAGAGTAAAAAAATATAATGAAAACAGTGAAAAAATGTTAGGGCATTCTCAAGGTCTAGCGACGCAAAGACTAATTGTTTTATCCTCACTCAACTTACCAAACGTTGAGAATTTTTTTTTATTCTAGTAAAGTAAATAAATATAAATTCGGAGAGAAATGGAAGACGTTACTCATACCGATATTAAAGATCCTCGTCTCCAAAGAAGTCGTTACTGCGGTAAAGATTGCATCTCATCAGACCTCACTCGATTTGTTTATTTTTCTCTGAGATTGCTAATGAAGTTTGCTCAAGCCTAGAAAACCTTTGTTAAACATTGAGCTTTTTTTTGGTAACGACACGGTTCCTCGTTTTACAATAAACTTGACCTTTTCAAATCCGCGTCGGTTTCGATTACCAGTTGTTTGTTGATGTCGGACATCACACTAGCAAAGTACAAACCCATGATCACCTAACATTTACCGAAGTTTCCTGAGGGTTTGCGAAAACTGTTTAAAGAACAGTGCATACCATTTTGACTTGGCACTGTTTGCTGTTGACTAACTTAACAGAATCAACGTCGCAGGGATCAGACTGATCAGAACACGGAATGGTGTCTTCTAACTTGTCAGTGTGACCATGTGACCTAAAGGGGTGGCGAATGGTAAATGCGAGACTTTGCGAGACGGCGAGAGTAGCTTTTTTCTTTGCACTGAGCCCGAGACATTTTGACTTTTTAGATTACGAGACCGAGACTTCAAAGTGTTTTGAGTGCGAGACTCTTTCGAATAAAAATCGAGACTGCGAGACGCACATAACCGCTAAAAAAACGAGACTGCGAGACCCGTGAAATTCAATTCGACTCAAATTTGCGAGAGCCAGAGCTTTTGAAGGACCATTCGCCACCCCTTACTAAGGAGCTCATAGGAGAAAATAGATTACTTCGTTGACTTCCATGGCAATGATTTTATCCAAACACAATAAATCATCTTAAGAACAGCAATATAAAAGGCTTCAATGCCTGTTCGATTTTTCGTTTTTTTTTTTTAATATTTTAATTTTTTTCGTATTCTCAGTAGGGCACTGCCGTGTGTTTGAATTGGCTAGTTTACTGTTAAGAGCATTTACAAGTTATTACTTACTCTTGTCGTAGCTGTCTTTTATTCCAAAGCAAGAAGGAATCTTAAAGATATAATGAATAAGAACAAACCGTGAGTTTCACAGGGTCTCTGGTATAACGACAACGAAGCAAATGACTCGACGCTCGGTTGTAGTTTCACTTACCTGAATGCACAACAAGATGAATACATAGGGAGCCATGTCAATGTTTTTCGGTTTAAGACGTGATGGCTGGTACTCACTCACGACACCTTTCGAAATAAACAAGCCCAGTGAACGTTTTTAATCAATAACCTGCTGTCTGTCATGACGAGGACAGTGTGTGTGTGTGTAAAGGCTAAGAGGTTAACAAAAATGATTGGCCACCTTCCGTCTTCTTTGTTATTCTAATGAATTGATAAACCGTGTTTACATTATGAGATTTTTTAAGCCGCTAAAGTATGATTTGCAAATTCTCCTTCCAAAGCTCCACTACCAATTCATTTAAAAACTGACTTAACAGAACATTTCCTTACGAATAGACAAAAAAAATGAATATAATTGACAAAAATTGACCTAGGAAGGTAATTGTTTGGCTCTTGTTACGTTAATGTTCTTCCTGTGATGATCTAATCGATCGTCATGTTTAACTTGACAAATGAGCTGAAGGGACAGTATGTTAACGACATCTAAAGTGAATTTAAGGAATACGGTGGATCAAACTTGTCAAATCCGTCATCTTATTCTGCATAATTTTTTAATATTTCGTAGCAGGGAAATCTTAAAACATCAAAACGGATAAAAGCTTACAGAGGTATATTGCGACGTAAAGTTCATAAACAGGTTTTCGGAAACGCGCACAATTACCGAATTTCCACCAGCAAAGAGCAAATCCCTGAATTTACACAAAAATTTTGCTAGCAGACAACTAGTGAGCTTTGAGCAGCTGTTTAAATAGAGGAAAAATGAAAACGATTTTTAGTAAACCAAAGATATTCGAATCTTTTTTAAATTCCTTGTTCAAATTGATAGAACACTAAGCGCCACTTTTGTTGTAAGGAAAGGTATTTTGATAAACCTTCATTCCCTCTATCTCAGCCTTGCGTAAAGTCTAATTTAAATCTACCGGAAAGCTAATTCACCTGCTGAAATGTGATCGGCTGTATACGTCATAATTCAGTCTCTCCTATGTGATTATTGCCAGCCAATCAGCATGCGACTTCTCTTTGTTGATAACGAAAGTAACTCAGTCAGAGGTGGCTGAAAACGGAGACTGCACATAATCAAAAAACAAAAAAAACTTACAAGGAATGCAAGAAAAGTCTTGGTTTCGCAGTTTTCGTGGCAGTTCATAATAGCCATTAGTATTGATACTCAAGTGATTATACAAAATCGCGCACTCTGATTGGTTCGTTATCTCTGATTATCAGCCGATAGTCACGTCCATGAACAAAATGGTTGCCAGTCGTTCGCGCGCTTTTGATGAAATAAAATTGTTTCGTGTTGTAAAATGCTTTTCTTTTCTTCTTTGAAATAATCACCTGACAGTGTGTATTTATACCTCAGGCTCAGTGATTCTGGATGAATATTCACCGAGAATCACTTCGCCTTCGGCGAATGATTGTTAAATAAAGCAAATGGTTAACTTACAAAGCGACCATCATTGGCGAAAGGGCTTCTGGCCTTATTTGTTATTAGTATAAATACTCAGGTGATTATACAAAATCGCGCGCTCTGATTGGTTCGCTATCTCGGATTATCAGCCGATAATCACCTCAACGAACAAAATGGCTGCCAGTCGTTTGCGCGCTTTTGATGAAATAAAACTTTTTCGTGTTGTAAAATGCTTTTCTTTTCTTTTTTGAAATAATCACCTGTGTATTTATACTAAAACAATTATTCGCCTCAGGCTCAGTGATTCCCTGTGAATATTCACCTCGACTTCGTCTCGGTGAATATTCCCCGAGAATCACTTCGCCTTCGGCGAATAATTGTTAATTATTTGAAATTATGCTGGCAATGAACTGAGACTAACATTCCATACTTAGGACCATGGACCGCACGAGAACTTGTAAGCCACTGCCTTGCAAGTTCTCTATGCGTGGCATGCATATTAGAGATTTCAAATCTCACATTAATCATGACACTCTTGATATAAATAAGGTAAACGAACCAATCAAAATACTGGGTATCTACTTCACGCATGATCGCCATTAAAGCAAAGAACTTAACTTTGACTCAACTTTAAAATCTATCAAAAAGTCTTTGAATTGCTGGCAATGGAGGAATTTAACACTGATCGGAAAGATCCAACTTGTTAAAACCTTCGCCATCCCAAAATTCATGTACCGTGCTTCCCTTATCTCTTTTGACAAGGATATAATTAAAAGCGTAAATTCGGTGATTTACAATTTTGTGTGGAAAGGAAAAGATTAAATTAAGAGACTGGCGTTAATCAGTGAATATGAAGATGGTGGTCTTAAGATGCCTCATATAGACTCCTTGATTGCTACACAAAGAATTGGATGTGTCAAAAGGTACCTTGACGATAGTGTTGCCCCGTGGAAAGTCTTTTTATCTCATTACATTAAGAACGTAGGATTTGAATTTCTCTTCAAATGTTATTTTAAATTATCTTGTCTACCCTGCAAGATACCAATGTATTACAAGGATTGTCTCGAAGCTTGGTTGGATTTTAAAAGGTATACACCTGTCACAAGACAGGAAATTTTAAACGAGACTATCTGGAACAATAAAAACCTCTTGATTAATAAAGAATCGATATTTAATGAGAAAATTAAGGATGCAGGTTTTGTACATTTGAGAGATATCGTTTCAGATGACGGAAAACTAAAAACTTGGGACGCCTTTAAGGAGAAAAATCTTTCTTTGTCGGACTATTTCCTTCTACTCGGCGTTTTTAGTGCTATCCGATTCCGGCTGAGTGGAAACTCCTTCTTAAAAATGAAGATGATGGAAATCAAATTGATATTACGGTTCCCGACGATGACCTTAACGATATTACCAGCATGAGTTCTAAATCGATTTATTCGGCCCTGGTTAAACGAGTCCAAATCTCTCCTACTGCTCAATCTAAGTTTGATTGTTTATATAATATTTCCGACTTATTAGAGTGGAAAAATATTTATCTATTACCCGGTCGAGTCACTCTTGATACCAGAACGCGAGCCTTTCAATATAAGATCTTACATCGTATCCTCTACACAAATAGCATCTTATACAAAATGAAATTAATTCCTTCTCCGTTATGCACCTTTTGTGGAGATCACGAAGAAACTCTGGAGCATCTCTTAGTAAAGTGTGCGTATTCAAAAAAATTTTGGTCTGCCACCACTTCTTGGCTAAATAATCACAATATACAAGTTGATAATCTCGACGAGATAACCATTCCTTTTGGTTGATTCGACAATATTCCAGATTGTATTTTGTTAAACCATATAATTCTTTTAGGGAAATATACTATTTACATATGCCGTAGCAAAAACATCATGCCATCGCTATCCTTACTGAAAGCCAAATCAGTACAAACTCGAAAGCTGGAGCTTCTCATTGCAAAAAAGATTAAGAAGGAAATTTTTTCATTATATAAAGTGGCAGAAAATGTTATTGTAAAATTTTAAGTTTTAAGCAGCAGATAGATATATACATAATTAATTAGTCAAAACAATAGATTTAGGTGCTAGAAGGCTAAGGACTCGGTTTCAATGTAATCATTTAGGTCTGGCTGACTGTGAATTGTGCTTTGTAATTAGCGTTATCGTGAATTAGTTAGTGGTAATACGTCTCTTGTTATTAGAATGTAATGTAAGTTGCGTGGTTTGTAAAAAAATCTGTTTGTAATGGCAATAAAACATGTTAAAAAAAAATATCAGAGATTTCCATTAGTGTGTCGTATTGACTAGATTTCAAACATCGATCAGCTGACAGGCCTTAGTTTGATTTTGTTTTGTTGTTGTTTTGTTTTTGATTGCTTTAGTTTTGATTTTCCACGCTTAGCAACTTTGAAAATAAGAAACTGCTTAAACCCCATTGATGAATAATACCAAACTAAGCTCGTGAAACTGTTCTAGACTACTTCAAATGCTTGCTTTCACCAGACTTGGAAAGCACCAATCGTTGTGAAGCAACCAAGTTTGGAGAAGATCAGGCAAATTTCTCTGAACTGTTTACAACACATGCCTGTTTTTAAAAAGGAAAAAATGAATTTACCAGATGAAGTAATTTTGTTTGGCAAACTTATATCAGAGTTACTGACTGATATGGATAACCTTTTGAGTGATCAGCAAACTGAATTGAATAAAATACATTGCAGTTGAAGATGTAATGTCGCACACGAGATGTGAAGGTGCATGACACAACGGCATCAAGTCAACACCCGTCAAAATTATTTTACGAACAGCAAACAAATACCTAACCATTTCACCTTAACATTTTTTAGGCACCGCGATTTATTGTGTTACGTTTAACTATTTTTATTATTGTATATTCAAATCATTGCGAAGAATTCGAGACGGCGTGCGATACAGCGATGGGCACTCAGATAATATAAGTGAGAATTAAAAGAAATTTTAAAGTAAAAATATTTCGCATCTAACCTTCCTTACACCTCGGTTTCCATCTCTCTCGGTTACTAACATACTACTTTGACTGAATTTCATTTAATGCCTACCTTAGCAGCTGTTTCCACTGAGGTTTACGGGTAGAACAGTTAACATAGATTCACATGCAGAGACAAATATGGCCGTCCTGCCAAGAAGGTTATATGTTGTCCCCCTGAATCGGCGCTTCTCGCCACAGAATTTACCGTAGACAAGAGCTTTCATCTCTTACGATAACTTTAACAGTCGCGTTCTTTTCGGTGGAAATACCTGTAATACATGACGAATTGTATCCACTGCGGTGTTTTCAAGGAATTTTGGCCATTTTTCGCATTTCTCCGAATAAGTTGGCAATGGAAGCAAAACAGAACGTTTCTCGTTTGGGCGGTAAGAATACTAGGGATCTTAAGCAAGGACGACGCCGACGTCAACGAGAACGACCACGAAAAACATAAATCCGAATTACTGTAATGAAATTGCAATTATTCCAACACATTCTCCTTGTGAAAGTGATGCCAACTGTCCAGGAATTTAACTTGCGTGAATGGCGCTGATGTTTTCCGAGTCATTTTAACCTTTCTCTGCTTGTGCACACGTCCTCCACAGAACCTTAAACTTGGTCATTTCACGTCGTTGTTTTGGAGAGAACGGCAACGAAATTCAAATACCAAAATGCAAAACGCACAAGCGGGGCGTGCAGAGCCATTGTTTTTGCCCATTATGTCTATTGTTTTTTGGCGTTCTCGTTCTCATCGACGTCGTCCTTGCTTAAGGTCACAACTGTTTTTCTAGACGCCATCTTTTTCAAAATAGGCTTAGTAACCTTTCTTTCATGCCCACTCTCTCGTGAAAAGAAAGCGGGAGATTTCTCATTGTAAACACAGTTTTATAATGCTTGCAGGTTTTTTGTTGTTTTTGGTCAACTTAGCTTAAAATGTCTGACAAAGTTCAAAGTGGAGACGAAAGCGAATTTCGGCCAATGAATGGCCATGCACCGAAAAATAAATACCTCTTACTAACCGAATTCGAGGTTCGTACTGTAAGTTACGGACCGAGTTTTTCCGCACGGATTTAGGGGCCAAGCGCGAAGTGCGTGGGCCATAAATCCAAGCTGAAAAAAACAAGGATCCATAACTTACAGAATGGACTGAGAAAACGAGGTTTGTAAGACACTTATAATATCTCAAAACAAACTTTTATAATTGCCGCTAAATTGTCCAATCACAGCGCGCATACTAACTGAGAGATATAATAAATTGCACTACGCTATGAACAGAGATAAGAAATTCCTTCTCGTCCATGGCTACCGCGAACCAACAGGGAACCACAGATGGGGAATCACTGATTGACGGATTACAAACCCTTGAAAATAGGACCGCCTGCCCGTGTCTCGAATTCTTCGCCATGTACTGAGATTTCAAAGCTGGCCACAGAAATCTGGAAGAGATCCAGATTTTTCAAGTACATTTGTAATTTCTAACCAAAAGTGAATAGTATTTAGCTTGGAATTTTACCATTAAACAACATTTTATTTTTATTGTGCAAATCTGATTTGGATTTTTCTCCAGTTCCTTACCGACCTTAAATGCCTTTTTCATCTTAATTGGGCAAGGTATCAAAATTCGTCAAATTCAAATAACTATAAATATTTTATCACTTGAGAGGGGAGAGGTTATCACAAGGCTTCTCGCTCCAAGCAGAGATTGACATACATACATACACACACGCAAACACCCACACACATGAATACACGCACACATACATACATTACTTTATTTACTCACTGATTTTAGAGTACCTTATGCAGCTAACACCTCCGAGCATTTAACCATCAGATGAGACATAGACCACAACACCAGGAACTACGTCCCATATATTCTCTGGTGTGTGATATGCTCTGGTGAGTATACTGTTAGGTTGAGTTACTTAGATCGTTAACCTTTCACTTAGTTTTCACAGTAATGGTTTGAGTTTGCACCATTGTGGTCTCTCAACGAGCTGTTCGATATGGGTATCGTTGATTTATCGTTGATGTACCGTTGGTAGCTTTATTTTCGTCCTAGGTTTGGTCGAGTCAGAGCCCCTGATCATGGTTTGGTGATATTAATAAGGAAGACATATTTTGAGTAACCGAGCCATTTATTTTGTACAGGAACTGTTAGTCTGGCCACCACAGGGGGGGGGGGACTATGGAATTTGGACTGAGAAACTATAGTCAAGTAACCGCGGCACACGAACAATTTAAAAGATCTGCAGTACTAGTCGAACTAACTGTGGTTTTAGCACTGATGACTTCACGAATGTCTTGCAACATCCAAAAAATAAGCGAAATCAAATTTTAAAGCAAAATCAAATTTATCGCTTTTGTAGGCCGAAAAGCATTAAAAGTTGCAATGGGCTTCAAAGTTTAAATTGTATTGGTCGATATTCAGGATGATAAGTATACGATAGTCACCGGGCCTCTTATGTACGGATGCTTTATTTTTCCTCGTTTGCTAATACATAATATAACCCACTATAAGATGGGCTGTTGCTAATATCTTCAATACTCCTTTGATGTGAGTTTGATAAGTGCTAGTGCACGTATGAGTTGATCCACTGTCTGATCTTCTGGTAGCGAATTTTAGCGTAGACTCCCAGTTTGTTGAACCAGGCACAGCCGTCACCCCAGCTAACGACGCCTTCAAGATACCATCTGCCGTTTCGATTACGGCAGACATACGGGCCTCCACTGTCACCTTGGCAAGCATCCTTACCACCGCTGATCAGGCCTGCACATAACATGCTTTCGTGGGCCCGATTGCCGTATACCTTTTGACAGGTTGAGTACGGCACCATAGGCACGCTAACCTTTAACAAACCAAAACGGAACAGGGAATGAGTCCCAGAGTTATCATGAATCCAAATAAAATGATATGATGAAGAAACGAGAATTTATCAGAAAACTAAAGCTCATAGTCCAGAATTGTTGCAAAAGTTAAGAATTCTGGATTCACTCTCTCTGCTGTTCCTCTTTGTTATGGAGAGATTTTATAACGCTGTTATCACCATGAAGTGCAAAACTCCTCGCTCAATATTAGTGAAATTTCATCGCATAAGATTTCAAGACTTCTCGCACATCTTCGTTTGGATTTCCATGTCAAGGTCGCGATTGAAAGAGCTGTCAAGACGGTTTTCACAATTAAGACAATAATTACTTAAGTAGCCATAAGCTCCCCGTCATATAGTCCGTTTGGGAAAATAGTAGATAAAATGCATATGTTGTTTGTTCCATTTAAAACAGCCCTCAATAAACGTTACAATTCATACCACTTTAAACTCCTCAATGTGTATGAGTTCAAGCAGGACAAAATGAATGAATCCTCCCCACACTGACTTATTAACTTTATCAAACATTGATCCCATTTAATAGTGGGGAATAATTTGTGTACATGCTCTATGACAATAGAAGAATGCTGACGCTGTATGTGCGCAAGTTAAACGGCGGAGTTTTGATTTCGTATTGATTTTAACTTACATCTGCTCTTAAATCCCTACCTGCTGCAAATAGGTAGGCGATGGTCCCTGATGTTGCAAGCGGCCCCACCCAGTTACAGTACACTGCGTACCTATTTGGTCATAGGTACTTGGTAAGCAAACTGTGTTTACAGCTTTGTTAAGTATTGCCGGTCGATCCAGCTGCAGCAAAGCGATGTCATGAGCATATTGAACAGGTTTATGGTATCCTGGATGACGGATGATATAACGGACGTTGAAATCTTGTGTTACACGAGTAGATTGGGTACGATGATGAGCTCCAAGCCTTGAAGTGGGGAATAAAAAGTAAGGGGTCAACGTTTGATAAATGAAGCAGTCATTAATTACACCATGTAAATTCATTTCCTAGTTTGCCGTGAACTTACCAAGAGAAATCTAGGGTATATTTTAAATGTTATCATATATTTTTTCGCATTATGAAAATTATGCAATTGATATATGTACAAGTTTATATTACATCTGTAAGGAAATCGACTGGCACAGTTTTCCTCTACTTGACCTTTATTTCCTGCTCACAGTAATAAGAACTCGACTCAAGCAAACAGACTTACGAAAAACTACAACTGAAAACTACAAGCGCAAGATCACGTGATCAAGCCAAACTCTACTGTCTAGGGGACGTTTAGTTTAATATTCAGTTTTCTGGGCCTTTTCACCGCTCTACCCGAGCGGGTTCGGGCTGTAACAACAGTATACTTTTATATCACATATTGATAGCAGTGTCTAACTAAGAATGCATATTGTAAACGCTGCAAGAATCTTATATCAACAAGTGCTGCCTATGCGTAAGTGAAAACCAAATATTGGAATAGACGCATCTTCTTGTTTTGTACCTGACTTTAAAATCTCCCGCACGTGTGCGCTCCACGCAGTGAGCAGCGGTGACAACCCACTGAGGTGCAATGAGAGATCCACCACAGAAAGGCCCTGATGTCATCAACATAGCTTGCCACGGCCATGAATTCATTGCTGCTTGACTGCCACCCACTATACGTAGGTTGGGGCGTACACCACAGCCATCTGCAATACATACACGTTATTTACCAAGCGCAAGGTCAATATTGGCCGAATTTTCTTATTGACCGAGACGTATAGTCGAGTTAAAGTTAATAAGAATGCTAAAAAAGATCGAGGGCAATAAAATCCAGCCATCTTGACCAAGCAAGTCTGGTCAATAAAGGATATATTATGCGGCCATTTTGCTTTGTTTTATCTTGAGTAATCCGAACTCAAAATTCATACACCTAATCTAACGTGCCCGCTCGAGGGACTTGCTATAATATAAATGCAGATTATCACTTTGGGCTTATAAAAAGATGAAAGTAAACGGACTCTTGCATTAGTATTCCTTATAATCATTCTTGTTTGCTCCATGAATGCCAGTCAAGCAATAATTTAAGAAACAAAACCTAAATATGTAATGACTAGTTCCTAGTTGACTCGATAGCTCAGTTGGTTAGAGCATTGCAGGTCTTACTTTTACAACTGTGTCAGTTGCGTACAGATCGCCGTTGATATTCCGCATGTCAGATCATTGTTCTGCAGTTTACTATATGAATCGAAATTTCGTGTTTTAACATTTATATCTCCATCTTCTACGGTTATACGATCTACCAAAATGACTGGGTCCCAGATGGCTTGATGGCTTCATAGTTGGTTAGAGGATTGCACCGGTATTAATAGTAACTCAAGGTAACTGGTTCGAATCCCGTTTTAGCCTAATTTATTTTCAGTTTTCTTCAGTTTAGTTGCATGCATTACTGCGATGATCTTTCACCCGTTAAAACTGCATTTATTGCAGTAGGTACAATGCAGATGGAACAGCAAACTGGCCTTTATCTGTTGCCACTTACCTATGGAGGCTAACACGCCAAGCAAGAACACCACCTTGAGCAGCATTGCGTTGTCAGTTCACTTTTTCTTCAGTTTAACCTACAAGGGACCAGCTCTACATGTTTTTAAGCATATCCTTAAGCCATCTGCTTTTTCTCAGCTGTTCAGATTTTACAAACACAAACTATTTTCAATCTAAATGGTGCCATACTAACATGAAGAACTGCGATGTCTTAAACTGCCTCGGGACAGCTGTTGGTAAATATAATAAAATTGTGACTGTGCAGTGCTATGATACTGTAACCGTTGCGGTGTTGTAAAGGTAAAGGTAAAGGTAATTTATTTTACGTCAAAAGCACGGGGAGTGGTTGCCCAAGTCTCCCGAGCCAGAGGCTCATGATAAAAGTGTTTGACATACATGTTAAAAAAGGATTTAAAAACTATATATTAAAAAATACAATATTATTTATACTATTAATATCTTAAAAATATGCGTTAAAAATACAATATTAAAAAACGATAAAAATACAACATGTCTATGAGGAATCATTTAAAACAAGAACTGCATTGGCAGCCACCAAAGTTTGTTGTATTAAGATGATTGATAAAAGCTGGAACGTTTGCTGCATTTTTTGCTGCCGGCGGTAACTGATTCCAAATTCTAGAGATGGTATAAGAATACGAGCCGTGGAAGAATCTACTATTGTAACGGCATTGTTCTACGTTTAGCCCGCTGCTTCTAAGATTGTATGGCGTGACCCGGGGCTTAAATAAGTTGGCGTTATAACGTGGACCATTTTCTTTAAAACACTTAAAAAATATTGTCAGAGATTGTTCAATACGTCTATGTTCTAGCGTTCTCATGCCCAGCAGTTTGAGTAATGACTCATAATTAGAAGTTTTCCCCGTGTTCATTACTGTTCGTAGACCGTAGCAGTTAGCGTCTTCCAATTTTTTGTTGAGCGTTTTGCCAATACCAATCAGTAAAGAATTACAATACTCAAAATGCGGTATTATAAAGCTCCTGTATAAAAGTAATAAAGTATCTATGGGTACTAAGCGCTTGAGGCGACGAAGCGCGGCAATCTTAGCGTATACTCTTTTCAGCATTACATTTGTGTGTTCTTTGAAAGATAACTTATTGTGCAGGGTAACGTGTTAAAGGGAAAATCGTATCGATTCCTTAAAAAGGCTTATACTGACTTGCTGCCTTAAATTTTTGGAGTAGTCATAAAGCCGTATAGGGAAAAAGTTATCGGACCACGATACTGTTAACAGTTAAGACGGTCTTGATTTGCATGCCTCCTTGTCGAAGTCCGAAACATCGATATCAGTTGAAAAACGTTTGAGGCAGCTCTACAAACGAAACAATGGAGTTATCATGAAACCATTCTGTGCTAGTATTTCTGGTAAAAATATACGGAACACGATGCCCTTATTGACTTTAAACGCCGTTCTTCGATCACTGATCCAAGAGTTTTAATTTCGCTATTGCAAATGTTAGCAATTGCCACGTTAAGTTGCAAAGAAAGACGTTTACGCAGCTAGTATCGAATGAGCGACAGTCTCAAGTTGAAAATATATTGTCTACTTAAATCAAAATTTGGCAAATTGAATGTGATGGCGAATGTATTCTTTTTTTTTTAAATCTAAAAGGGTTTGAATAACCACGACATACAAGAAAAATAACTACCGTAAGTCTATAAACTTTTTAAAGAAAAGGGATGGAAAAAGAATAGTGAGGGATGGGATATTGTCAGGAGAGAAGGGTGGGAAAAGAAGAAGTCAGTCAGTGTTTATACACTAGTAAGTAGTTGTTATGCATGCATATATATATATATATATATAAAAAACGGTTATAAAATGCCTCAAGCCAACAAAGAATGCCACTGCGTCAGGAGGATCAATGAAGATTCACAGTCCAAGCCTCACCACAAAAATGAATTTAAAAACGTTAGGTAAAGCAAGGACGGACAACTTCTGACGATAAAAAAGTTAAAAAGTTAAAAATTTAATAGAAAAAACGTTTCGGTCTTAGACCTTCGTCAGTTACAGGAGAAAAAGGACGGAAACTAAGTTTAAATACGGTTACAGTGTGGGAGATTACATACCGAAATGAAAAATACTATCGTGCTATTAATACATCGTGATTAATACAATACAGGGAAAAAAATGCAAAACGAGAAATACAATGCTGTACTATAAATTACGTCATACAGGGTGATAATTAATAGACCAAACGAAAAAGATACAATGCTGTGCATAAATTACATTATAAAGCGGGATAATTGCAGAACTAGGTTAAATTCAACCTAAAAACTAAAATAGTTAAAATAGATAAAACGGACTCTTGCAATGCGGTAAATATTACGGGAAAACTAGTTTACAAAGATATGCAGAAGAAACCTACGTTTACGCTGGACAGGGTTAATAACAAAATCCCAAATCGAGGCCTTTGGAGCATTAAAGGGTTGACAAACAACAAAATCCCTGGAGGGGCCCTTAAACAATAAGCTGTAATAATATCCCAGGCAGGGCCTTTGAGCATACCTAACACCCAAAGAGCTGGCAAAATCCAAGGAAGGGCTTTTGGACTACTTTATGGCGCAAACGCATATTTACACAAGAGAAAGTTAATTATAACAAATTCTGTTTTTGGAGTGAAATTCTTTTCTTTTATTTAAGCCATGGGGAGCCATAGAAAACAGTTGAGCACTCCAATAAGCCTCTTTCGTAATTAAAAACCTATCGATCTCGTCTAAGTCATTAGGGGCCTGCACCTGATCAATGCATTGGAATTCAAAATCATCCAAGGAGTGTGGAATTTTATTGAAATGTACTGCTACCTCACAAGTGGTTTTGTTTGTGAGCATAGCAGACTTGTGGTTACGAAACCTAACCCGAAAATCGGTGGTAGTTGATCCTACGTACTGTAAACGACATTTCTTGCAGGAAACTAAATAGATCACGTTTTTAGAATCACAAGAAAGCCTTGAATGAATGGTGTATTTTCTGCACGTTCTAAAACTTAGAAATGATTTAGATTCAACAAAGAAATTTCGACAGAGATCGCATCTATTTCTTTCACATTTAAAGCAGCCATTGTTTGGCTGAATTGTTTGTCCCTCATCGGCGGTTTTAAAACGAGATGGTGCTAATAATTCTTTCAGGTTTTTTGTTCTACGAAAAGATGGTATGATAGAGCCTTGAGGGAAAAGTTCTTTCAATTTAGGGTTGGATTGCAAAATCAACAAATGCTTTCTAATTATGCTACTCACATTAGGCAAGTTAGGATTAAATGTGAGAACAAATGGAAATAATTTCCTCGATTGTTTTCCGCGTTGCCGTAGTAAATCAATCCTAGAAATGGTGGAGGCTTTGGAGAATTGATCGTCAACTAATTTTGGGGGATAACCCTGATTAACAAGATAACCTTTGTACTCAACTGTTCTCTCGGCAAGGAAAGTTTCTTCAGAGCAATTTCTCTTCAATCTAGTCGCTACTCCAAAAGGAATAGCCTTGAAGACATGCTTGGGATGGCAGCTAGAGGGTGGAAGGTATAAATGGCTATCTGTAGGTTTAGAATAAACATCAGTTCTAATAAACCCTTCCACAAGATGTAAAGTAAGATCAAGTACGTGAAGCTCACGTTCAGAAAAAACTAACTCGAATTTAATAGTAGGGTATAGAGAATTGATATAATCAGTAAATTGATGTAAGGCAGGAAGGCCTTGCTGCCAAAGATCAAAGACATCGTCACGATAACGCCACCACAAGGATGGCTTTATCGGACCGGAAAACTTAGCTTTAAGATCAATTTCACCCATGGCTAGATCGGCATAACTACATGCATTTTTTGGACCCATGGCCGTACCATGAATCTGAAGAAAGAAATTCTCTTTAAAAACAGAATGGTTGCTTTTCAAACAGATTTTTACGGCTTCTAGTATGCAAGATGTGGACGGAATTTTGTTTTCCCTAGCATTCAAAGCTTTCCTAACTGCAGTAAGACCAAGTTTGTTGTCGATGTTGGGGAACATTGAAACCACATCCCACGAAACCAGTAAGGTGCCAGTTGGAAAAGGGCCACTCGTGTTAAGATCTCCTATTTTGTTAAGCAAATCCGTGGTGTCTTTAATAAATGATGGTAATTTACGAGCAAGTGGTTGCAGATAGAATTCGGTAAAGGCCGACAAGTTCTCAATTGCCGTACCACAACAAGAGGTAATGAGTCTTAACGGGTTGCCCGTTTTGTGCGTTTTAATGTTCCCAAAGGCAACTCCTGGTTTCGCTTCCTTATTTAAAACCCACTTAGCTATTTCGGGGGAAATCTCACCCTTTCCAAGCCATTTGGAACACCAACTACTTACTAACGCTAAATGCTTCGAGGTAGGATCTGATTGCAAAGATTTATAGTGCAGCTGGTTGTTGAGCTGACCAAGCATTTTTTCTTCGTACTCTTTATCATCAATTAAAACAAAACGGGAACCTTTGTCCTGTATCCGAATCACTACGTTAGAGTTTCTAAGTTCCTTAAGGGCAACGCGTTCTTTTCGCGAAAGATTATCTCTAGGTTGCTTAATGTTCTCAGGATTGATAAGATCACGCCTTACATTAGCTAAAAAAAGTTCAAGTTCAGGGTACCTGGACGTAGGAGGTCTCCATTTCTTTTCTTTCGGAACACGAGGTAGATGGCTAGGGGTTGGAAGGTCGCCATCCGGATTGGTGTCCATAAAGAAAGCTGCCGTCCGTAATCGGGCTTCAAAGATCTCCAAATCGTCATACACGCTCTGCCAGTTGATATCTTTGGGCGTGGGGCAAAAGGAAGGTCCTTTTCGGAGCAAGTTAACCTGGTCTGCTCCAATAGGCTGACTAGAAAGGTTAACGGGATCCAGCTGTTGTAGATGCTCTGTATTGACGGGGTTTGGCAGTCTGCGCCTTTGACGAAAACGCTGGCGCTTCCTAGAAATCCTAGCACCTTTATTAGCACCTGCTCTTTGGGTGTTAGGTATGCTCAAAGGCCCTGCCTGGGATCTTATTACAGCTTATTGTTTAAGGGCCCCTCCAGGGATTTTGTTGTTTGTCAACCCTTTAATGCTCCAAAGGCCTCGATTTGGGATTTTGTTATTAACCCTGTCCAGCGTAAACGTAGGTTTCTTCTGCATATCTTTGTAAACTAGTTTTCCCGTAATATTTACCGCATTGCAAGAGTCCGTTTTATCTATTTTAACTATTTTAGTTTTTAGGTTGAATTTAACCTAGTTCTGCAATTATCCCGCTTTATAATGTAATTTATGCACAGCATTGTATCTTTTTCGTTTGGTCTATTAATTATCACCCTGTATGACGTAATTTATAGTACAGCATTGTATTTCTCGTTTTGCATTTTTTTCCCTGTATTGTATTAATCACGATGTATTAATAGCACGATAGTATTTTTCATTTCGGTATGTAATCTCCCACACTGTAACCGTATTTAAACTTAGTTTCCGTCCTTTTTCTCCTGTAACTGACGAAGGTCTAAGACCGAAACGTTTTTTCTATTAAATTTTTAACTTTTTAACTTTTTTATCGTCAGAAGTTGTCCGTCCTTGCTTTATCTAACGTTTTTAAATTCATTTTTGTGGTGAGGCTTGGACTGTGAATCTTCATTGATCCTCCTGACGCAGTGGCATTCTTTGTTGGCTTGAGGCATTTTATAACCGTTTTATATATATATATATATATATATATATTGTAAAAGTTGATTAGTCGTAAAACAGTGCTCAATACGTGAACGTAGAGCGAAGTAGTTGTTGGCAGGAAAAAAAACACACAAACAAACTACAGATTTATCCCATCAGGGGATGAGTGGGCAACCACGAAACACGCTTGTAGGGATAAACCTGTAGTTTGTTTGTGTGTTTTTTCTCCCGCAAAAACTATATATATATATATAGAATTGGGTTACTAAATGAAAACACACATGATTCCCTGCAACTCTGAGTTTCGTGCTTACGCACTCATCAGGCAGATTTAAATTCTATATACCGCTCTACACAAATGTGTATTGAGCACTATTCAGCAGTGTTTTCTACAACTTCTCACGATTATATATATATATATATATATATATATATTATATAACTATATATATATAGTTGTTGCGGGAGAACAAAAACACACAAACAAACTATACGTTTATCCCTACAAGCCTGTTTCGTGGTTGCCCACTCGTCAGGGTACAACACGAAAAATTTTTATTTCACATATGCAAATGAGCGCGCGAACGACTGGCAGCCATTTTGTTCGTCGAGGTGATTATCGGCTCATAATCCGAGTTAGCGAACCAATCAGAGCGCGCGATTTTGTATAATCACCTGAGTATGTATACTAAAATGGGTTATTATGAGGAACAGGGCTCAGATATTTTCCACAGATATTCCTATGCTAGCGATCTTGGAAATCGAAAGTCTTCTTTATCTTCATACTCTACCTTTTCGTGTATGAATCTCGTCTATCTTCAGTTATAATGAATTCTTGATTTTTAAAAGAATATACTAGCCGGTACGATGTGATAAAATCGCAATTTGAGCTATTTGCTCTTCTGTGGGTAAAGTTTTACCGATCCCGATATTCCTCCGTGCTGATTGGTTCCTCCAGTTTTTCGATACTTACTCGCTTAGGGACGGACCATTAGAAAAGTGATGGTGGGGGGGGGGGGGGGGGATTTTCAGCTTGCATGAATTTTTTTTTCGCTCCGCTGCTTGTGCACGAATTTTTTTTCAGGTAAACCCCTCTTCACGAATTTTTTTTTTTTTTACTACGTGTGAAAAAGTCACAATTGGACCTTCCTTCTGCATGAATTTATTTTTTTTACATTGTTCTTTGCATTTTCCCTTGCATGAATTTCTTTTGGTTGCCTCCCCCCCCCCCCCCATCACTTTTCTAATGGTCCGTCCCTTACATTCGTAAATTCGCAAATTGTGTAATCCATTTTTGTGTTCTTTGTACCGAAGACACGATGCTTGAGTAACTTTGCTAGTTAATCCTCATCCGATATAGGAATGTGGAAAAACTTTTTCTTTCCATTTTCCACTAACTGCTCTACTTGCACTACATCCAAACAGCTGCAAAAATTGATTCTAATAAAACCAAAATTATAAATGAGACATCATAAATTATCTGCTGCCATATTTATTTATGTTTAATGGTATTACAGCATCCTCTGCTAGCTCGTTTTTTTCTGTTCTTTAGCATTTTGAATTATCATAATCTTCATATTTGGAGTCATATGTACTTTCCTTCAAGCATCGAGCTGCAGCACCGTCACACTCACAAATGGCCTTTCGACAACGACTATTGAACCAACTGGACGCTGGGAACAAACAAAAATCATAAAATCGTTAAAAATTAGGTATGACAGGTTTCACATATCGAATGCCTGCATAACCTTTCTTATAGATTTTTTTAAGCAGCTAAAGTTTACTTTGGTTCTAGTTCAGTATAGCTAAGCCTTTCCTACGAACTTGATAATCGGCAAGTTATGCCTACTGGTTTCTGTTTGTGTTTCAGAATGGCAATACATTTAACTGACCTTCTCGTTTTTGCCGAGAAACAGTATTACGTTCCCTGCTGCACTGAGAGTGAACGCTCTAAATTTTACAATCAGTTACTAAAGGAAAAATGAAGGCTCAGTATGACAATAATTGTGATGTTGTGATACGGGCAGTAAAATCTGACCACAGGAAAACTGATAACTGGCATGCGCCAGTCAACCCACCAGATACGTTTATATTCATCAGATAACCTTCGCAAAAGACAGTGAAAGCTTTTACACCCTATCCGGAGCTATTTTCTCTTACCACATCCTGTGCAACCATCTCTAACGTAAAACTTCAGGTATACGTCAGTTGGAAGCGGACAGATCTTCTCACGGTTTATTGTGTTGTAGCACTCGTCGTGAACAAAACAGCATCTATGGAGAAATTTACAATAAATCATTGCTCTCTAAAAATACTCTCTTAAAAAGAACCTCTCCGCCACAGCGGCTACCTTGACAGCAGAAGAACAAAGTAGCCGTTGTAGAGTGGTGGAACGGTTGTGGTGATCCGGAGGTGCAAAACTTAAAAAAAAAACGCTTATTGTGGCATAAAAATACCTAATACAATTAAAATATTTCTGTAAAGCAGAAAGCAAAAGTTAATGTTCAGAAGAATAATGTTTATAATAATCAGAGTAAGACAAAATCAGCACATTTCATGACCTCCGAGTGGGGCATTGTGTATCGGTTGTAGTTCAATTTTTTCCTTGGTTCAAATTTTATTTTCCTTTGTTTCAAACTCATTATCAGACATTACCATACCAGAAAACAAAGGAAAATAAAATTTGAACCAAGGAAAAAATGAACTACAACATATACACCGTTCGTCAGTTGTTTCTGATTACGTGGCTGTTATCGACGTCCTTGGAAACATTTCTTGGCATAAATTGCACCAAAGAAAGGCTATATATGGTACTGTATTTCTCTGTACACTGAAATCAGTGCTAGAACCAATGATGATGTACAATTGCTCCATGTACTCGAAGAGGCGTATTTATAAGCAGTCTTATATTTCCCTGTTAAACACTGAAGTAATCGGAAATCCAAGACAGCAAAAGAAGGGCAAGGATGGTTCGTTGGTGGAATGGAATCAAAAGGAATAACTCCCTCTCGATTATTCAGTCTGCAGCATTCAACATTATTGAGAGACTGCAGGTCATCTTCACTTGATACAAGCATATATAGTCTCAAATGGCCTTATCCTAAGCCCCAAAGTTACGATTTACCGACCATACTACTTCAAGCTGAGCTATGATCATATTTAGTGTAGCAAGGTCTTGTATTTACCGATCAGTATCATCCACTGGTGTCCCTTGCCCTCCGATCCCACAATAGCATCCATAACCAAGGTAATCCGCGGGATTTCGTCCAGTGGCACAGTGCGTCATAAGTGCAAACTGAAGCCCATTTCTTTTCGTACGCATCAATTTACGATGCCCTAAGAGCAACAGAGCGACAGAAGGAGGAAAAACTTTTGCTTCTACATCAACCTCACTATGGAATTCCCTACCTCCTAACATAAGATCCTGTGATAGCATTAATGTTTTTAAAGAGAAATGCGTCAAGCTTATAAAGAAGGGGTATGCAAATATTAAACATTTCACAATTTCTTAATGTCCTCTAACTCTTTGTATCGCATGCACCAACTAGATTTTTACCCCACTTTGTTGATGTTAGAAATTTTACCTAATTCATACTTATTATTATTCATAGTTAGATATTTTTAAAATCATTGTGATTTATATTTTAATTGTTTAAGGGAGGGCCACGAGTTTATCAGTCAATGACTGTAAAGTGTTTTTACCCTCATTAAATAAAGTTACTTACTTACTTACTTACTTTACCTGCGAAAAATCGTTAAAACTGTATTGCAATGCCACAGAATTTGGAATGATAGAATAGAATTTAATTCAAACTTAGGGAATTATGCACAGGTAGAGAAAAAGACTTTTCAGAGCCATTGTAGATGTTGTAGTTCAATTTTTTCCTTGGTTCAAATTTTATTTTCCTTTGTTTTCTGGTATGGTAATGTATGATAACGAGTTTGAAACAAAGGAAAATATAATTTGAACCAAGGAAAAAATTGAACTACAACATAGACATAATTCAGTGGGAGACTAAAGCAAACACGACAACGTCGAAGACGGCAGCATGCAGTGAAAATTGGTGAAGAATTTGTTTTCTCCTGTACTAATGGGGCATGCTTGTTTAATTCTCTTTTTGTATTTCATTAAAATTGCAGGAATCTTGGGATCAATGTAAGTATCTGGGCAACTGTGCGCCTACCCCTCCCCTAACCCAACATTAACGCTAACTATTGAACTTGCAGAATTATAACTTGTTGGGTTAGGGGAGGGGTAGGTACACAGTTGCCCAGACACTTACATTGATCAGAATTTCAAATATTTACAGTCTGGATTTCATTCCTAATAATATACATGCAAAAATTTCAGCATGCTCATTGGCTGAGGGCACGTCAATTAATCCCAAACAGTGCAGAAAATTGAAATTGAGTGCAAAAAGTTGAAATTGGGTGCAGAAAGTTGAAATTAAATTTTTGCATGTATATTAAAGCCGTGGATCACAAAGGAACTGAAAGATGTAATGGCTGAGAGAGACTATGCGTATAAAGTCGCCAAAAGATCGGGAGGTAAACAAGAAATGTGGGACAATTATCGCAAGTTAAAGAACTTAACTAACAGGAAAATCAAGGCGACTGAGGCTTTGTATTACAAGAAACTAATTGAATCCGCCCAAGGCCCTAAAGAGATGTGGCGCACGTTGAATTCAGCTTTGGGAAATGAGAAAATGGATAATTTGACATTTCAATTGCAGGAAGGTGAACGTATTATATCAGAACCTAAAGCTGTTGCCTCTAAATTCAACAAGTTCTTTGCAACCATTGGATGTCGCATTGCCAAAAAATTGTTCACCATATCAAAGGATGCCTGGAAGAAATACGAATCTGCTGTTCAAACTGATGATGAAAATCTATGCGAACTTCAATGCGTCAGTTCTAAAGTTGTCTCTAAGATTTTGCACTCATTGAAGGTCAACAATACAGCTGGACTAGACAAAATACCGGCAAGGTTAGTGAGAGATGCCGAAGCGGAGCTTTCTCCCTCAATAACATATCTCATTAATAAATCGATCACAGACGCAACTGTCCCTGCCTTGTGGAAGGTTGCACGTGTAACCCCTCTGTATAAAGCTGAGGACAAACTTTTGGTTGAAAACTATAGACCTATTTCTGTGCTGCCGGTTCTAAGTAAAGTTTTGGAGAGAGTGATACACACACAAATGAGTGCTTATCTAGATCACTTGAGCTGGTTATACAAACATCAGTACGGATTTAGACGTGGGCGTAGTACGGCACAAGCGGTTGGTCAACTAAACAACTCTGTGCTTGATGCCATTGATGGAGGAAAAGTCGTTGGTATGCTATTTCTCGATATATCCAAGGCATTCGACTCTATAAATCACAAGATACTCCTGGGAAAGCTTGAGCACATCGGGCTAGCAGCAAGGAGTCTGAGATGGTTTAAATCGTATCTTGCAGACAGACGGCAATGCGTGTGTATAAACGGGGAGGTATCAGAGACTCGCCCTATTGACTTGGGTGTTCCACAAGGAAGTATCCTAGGCCCACTTCTATTTAATGTTTACATTAACAGCTTGTCAGCTGCTGTAACGAAGAGTGAACTCATATTGTATGCGGATGATGCTGTTTTAATAGTTGCTGCGTCGACACCCCAAGAGCTTAATGATGCCCTTCGACATGACTTCACCCTAATCTCCGACTGGTATACCGACAACAAATTAACGCTTAATGTAAACAAGACCAAATTGATGCTTTCGGGTAGCAAGACAATGTTGTCTCCGTTTAGTGACTTTCAGTTTTCTACTGATGAAGGGCAAATAAATCGTGTTTCATCTTTTAAGTATCTAGGTGTATTACTGGATGAGAAATGGAAATGGAAGATGCACGTCAATAGCCTCTTACAAAAATTAGGACATCGCCTTTCAGTCTTCAATCGAATCTATCATATGCTGGATCACAAAAGTCTCACAGCATATTTTAATGGCCTTGTCCTACCACACCTAGATTACGCAGATATTGTCTGGGGTGACCAGCCTGGTCTTACAACACAGATGAAACAATTACAATCTTTTCAAAATCGCTTTGCGAAGAAGATCGTGAAGTCGAAAGTGTCATCAGCAGAGGGCCTGACGTCGTTGCGGTGGGTGTCTTTACATGCGAGGCGGTTCGGACATCGGTGTTGTACAAGATGCAGTGAAAGATAGCATACCCGAGCATTTCGGTGTATTCAGATCCACCATGAACCAACAACACGGTTATAATACCCGAAATGGCTACATGCCCAAAGTCAGTAGGCCAAGAACGGAATGGGGAAAAAGCAAAACGTATTATCAAGCCATTAACGACTGGGCCACGCTACCAAGTGCTTTAAAGAAACTGATGCCGAAAACTATTTTTAAATACAAACTGAAACAGTTTTTATTAAACCATTTTTAACCTCAGTTAGTAGTATTTTAATCTCTTGTTCTAGTTTTTAATCTTAGTTAGCTACAGTTTTAGATATTTTTAGTTTTTATTACCACATAGATTCTTAGATTTTAATTGTATTTTAAAGGTTTGACATTTATTTTCTCAGAGGACCCTCCTGAAAACCACCTCTAGGTGATTGGAGGCCTCCTCTTAAAATATTATGTATTATTATTATTATTATTATTATTATTATTATTATTATTATTATTATTATTATTATTAACAAGTAATCACATGATTTCTTGTGCAATTTGGGATAAATCAGCACTCGTAAATTTTTCAAAGACTACAAATTGCACGAGCCCGTAGGGCGAGTGCAATTTGGTTAGCCTTTGAAAAATTTACTCGTGCCGATTTATCCCAAATTGCACTCGAAATCATGTGATTGCCTATACAAATTTCTCTAGGCAATATGTTGCCTTTGCACAGTCGCGCCTCTTCAAGAAAACCTGAAAAAATGGTCATTTTAC
The DNA here is from genome assembly GCA_949710005.1 of Ricordea florida. Lineage (NCBI taxonomy): Eukaryota > Metazoa > Cnidaria > Anthozoa > Corallimorpharia > Ricordeidae > Ricordea > Ricordea florida. The sequence continues at coordinate 17,418,417 of OX453280.1, forward strand.
ATTGTTGTTTTGTAGAGTACGTTGAGTTGCACTGTGTCGATCATTAACACTATTTTTTGACGTTGTCCTGGCCACATCGTCCTCGTCATCGTTTTCTTAATTACGCTTAGCGGATAACATGTACATCACTAACCCTTACCTTCACGACTGTCGTCTTTATATATCTCTTCCTGCTGTTTGGATGCCATTTTCATCTTTGTTATGTTTTGTCGGTTGAAAAAAAAATTAAGCTCAAATTTAACTGGGGCACTTATGCCATACAAAATGTACTGAATGCCTACGGCTACCATAAACACATTTCAAGCTTTTTTTTTAATCCTAGGCAACCCGCTATATCGGCAGACAACTTAGAAATGATGTACTGAAGTGACATGGGTTTCAGCCTGCCTCTTTTGTCAGTTCCAGTTACAAGGTAATTATAGAATCTTACAACTTCCTTTTCTAACCAACCCAAAGCTGATTAATTGGGAACGCTTTTAAAGTGTAAACAGTATCAAAGTTATTTCTTAGTAGCAGCTGTGGATACGTGTCAGGTTTTCACAACTAATACGACCTACGAATATTTGCTTTATATCGCTAGGTTTTCAAAAGAATTGGCAATTTTTAAAAGGTTTCACGTGATCGAACTGTGTTTTTTATTATTTTACAGTAAAATCACTTTTTTTTTTTTGCTTTTTACTTTTTTTTCTGCGAGGGCCCATGTCTCAAAGGCAGAGCACGTTTACAAAATTGTGTTCTAGGCGTTCTTCTTATCAGAACACTGGTTTGTGACATACGCCCTTTACCAACAACGGAAGCAGGAAATGAAATGTACTATTTACTATGAAACTGGAGACACAGCGTTCGTCCTTGTGGTTTACACATTAACATCCGAATAAAAATAATGAGGAAAGCAATGCAATTCAATAAAAATCTTTGGAACCTTTGTCGAACAGAGAGCAAGTTGAAAAAGTGGAAGAAACTGAATGCAACAGTAATTCGGGCTTTTAATGGGTAGCAATATTTTTTATCTCAGGGAGTCGTATCTCATCTGCTGGGGGGTACTTATGGCCACCCTTCGCGGTTATGACATTGTGGTTAAAGAAACAAATGACTTTCCAGTTAATACCAATTCGGGTCGCTGATACGCTTTGAGCAAGGCAAAAAAGGACAAAGATTACATTGATTATAGACTCTATGTTTTGGGTTAAAGTAAACTGTTTGTTCTTATTGTCACACATCGAAAGCCACGCTTGGAGTCAGTTATTCTGGGTAAAATTATATAGAAAATGACTCAAGTATATGTATGACGGAAATCCAGGGGAAATCGATTTTGGTTCGAGTTAGCGCGAGGTTCGAGTTATCGGAAAAAGACTGTAATCAAACCTGGTTTGCTGACCGCAATGTGACTCCAGTGTCATGGAGCAGGAAAAAGATCAAGATCAAACCTGGGTGCATCGTCAGTTAAGAACGGAAACAAAACCGCCTGTTGAGTTGTTCTTGAGAACTGATGAAGATGGTCTCAAAGTGTGTTGAAGATTTTGTTTGATGTTTGACCAGCTGCAAGGAATGTGCATTTAATTATTATTACGAAATAAATTCAAGGATTTATTATCTATACTATGAGGCAGTTACCTATATTTCTAACTCTTTTAACTTGAGATTTAAAATTGGGATTAGAATCCGGATTTGACAGCCACTTATTGTCAATGTTATAAATTGGTTCCAAATCTAGTTCATACCACTTTAATGGTGATTACCTCTTTTAGATTGAACAACAGAAATAATGCACTATTTTGAATTAATATAAATAACTAATTCGTGTTGTTTATTGGGATATTGATACAAGCAGTCCTGAGGCTCCATGACAACTGGTTGTATTGTGTCTTCAGACTCCCGGAAACTTTGGTAAAGCTCGAAGCATAGCTTATAGAAAGAGTGGTCTGTTATTAGCTTTCATTGCGGACTTCATGTGTTGGAAATGATGCTGAGGATAGAAGACGAGAAATGAAAGGCTGGAAAAGCACTCAACCTTTGTGTTAATACAAACAAAATTAAGTTTGTTTTAATTATGTCAGTTGTGTGAAAAATGAATTATATTACACCGGAGATGAGTCATAAAATTTGTTGAAGAAAAAATCGCTCCTGTACTCATGTATCATATACTAAGTTTATAATGAGCTGTCATACTTCTCAGTTTGGATAGCCTGCACAACAGGCGTGATTGTTTTGCGTACATCAGGGGAACAGAGGCGAAAACGGGGTGAGCGCGAAGGTGAGTTGCGCGAAGAGACGAGTCGCGAGCTTGGGCGTCATTTTTTTGCGCTCCTCCCCTCGCGCTCGACTGGCCTTTGCGCTTGCCTTCTTTTCGCCTGTGTTCGCCTGAAATACGCAAAAACATCACGCCTATTGTGCAGGCTACAGTTTGGATGAAGGTGGAGTCATATTTGTGAGAGTTGATTTTAGGGGTTTCGCTATTATTTTCCAGGTCTCTATTGCCAGTTTGTCTCCTTTGTTCTACGTCATTTGTGAACGTAACAGGTTTTTACACCCAGGATGAGCCAATTTTAGTCTTCCCCGAACAACTCGTTTCTTTGTAGCGTCCTTCCCTTGTCCTTATTGTTGTTCTTCAATTGTGGTTATTACCTCCCCCAAGGAAGTTATGTTTTCACGCCTGTCTGTTTGTTTGTTTGTCTGTCCGTTAATCGTTTTACGCAAAACCTAATCAACGGATTTGCACCAAATTTGGTGGAAAGGTCGCAAATATACCCAGGATCAATCGATTAAAATTTGGGATTTACCCGGATTAAACTCCGGATCTCATATCCAGATGAGCGTAATATCAGGTGTACATATGTGGCGGGGCGGAGGTATGCGCTCTACCGAGTGCCCTCCTAGTTAGCCCCGATTTGAAGGACTAGGCAACTTTGAAAGGCGCGTGCTTCTCATATTTGTGGCGGATTAAAATGCCGGCTCTGTATGGAGCCCTTTGTTTAAAGCATAGCGGGATACTGGCAAAAAACTGCATTGTAACTGTCGACATATAGATTTTTAATTAATTTCTGTCAAAATTGACAAAATTCGATATATTCGTGATATTGTACCTTAAAGTCGTGCCGAATCAAACCTCATTCATATCGATTCAAGTTTTTGTTTCCGTACGCGTAGCTCAGTCTAAAGTTTACTGATTGAAGCAAAAATCAAGGAACTATTTCATTTTATGAGCGGATATACATTCCACAATAAGGCGTAGCATAATTGACTTGTACCATTTATATGGCAAAACAGGAAATGGTTGTAATCAACTCTTCAGCCAATGGAAACAAGTTTTTATTACCGAAAAATAACAGGCTTACCTTATTTTAGTTAGCTGTTATGACAGGGAAACCGATATCTATGCGAGAAAGCCACAACCATTAACCTGGCTTAAAGTTGAGAAACAATAGTGGTAATTTGTGACTGATATTGTTTGCAAGGCAATAAATGTCTGGGACTATGTCTATGAACGTCTGGTTTATGATCGTTACTTAGAAACCTGTTTATCATAATGTTGATAAAACTGATCAATGGTCAGAGATACAATCATTTGTTAGATATATAAGGACCTTGGGCTCAAGTGAAACAAAATTTTATGCGTTTGACATTCTTAAAACTGTTGTTTAATTACTTAGAGCTGGCGAGTTATTTCACAAGATGGAAAGGTAGCCATCTGTTGTAAAAAAAGTTGGGTTATCTACCACTAAATTTTATATCTGTAAGTGTAAACAAAACACTATACAACTTTCATTACGAGTTTGCAAAGCTAAAGTTAGGTCCACTTAATTCAGTACTGATCGGAACGAGAAGTTAGCTGTGATAAGAATAAGTTTACATGGTTTGATCCATAAATGAGAACTGAGTTAGAGCCACGCTGTGTATCAACATAAACACTTCATACTGAAGTACAGTATCATTCAGTAACTTTCCGTAGAATGATCATGTAAGTCGTGTGGTTTGATAGAATAATGGAAAGCTAAGAATTATACACACTGCATAGTACAACACTCCGTATCATGGTGAACGTACAGTTCAGGAGCCTTCCATTCCAAAGGATAGTCACAGTAGTTCATTTGGTTTACTGATGAGAAAGTTAAAACCACACTTTCTTGAAAATTGAAGCAAACATTATCATAGAGCAAAATCGTTCGACAGACTTCCGAAGGTATGTTCACGCTAGGTGGTTTGATATACAGATAAGAAAATCAAAAATACACTGTATGTGAAAACAAACAGAGCCACAGTGTAGCATTGTTCAGTAGCTATCAGCAGTTCTACTGAATGTCACACCCAAAAGCCTGCTTGGTTTGATCTACAGATGAGAATGTTAGAGGCATACTCGATAGAAAAACAAACAGCACATCTACTACAGTACGGTTCAGATAGGTAGCTTTCTATTAAAATGACCACGGCAATTCATGGTTTGCTGGAAAAACATTAGAACCACATTGCATAGTAAAATAAACACTATCTTTGCACATACGTCTTCTGAAGCTTCACAAAGAACTGTCACAACGCATGGTTTGATGCATATATGAAAACGTTAGAACCACATTGTATAGTAAAACAAACACTATGATGGTGATTACTGTACGTAGCCTTCTAACTGAGAATTGCCAAACTGTGTGGTTTGATATACACTCCAGAACAACTGAATGACAGAGTACAATCCTTGTTCAGTGCGAAATCACGGTTTGTCTGCTTGTTAAAGCAAGTCTACTGAGAATCTACAATTAACGGAAAGCAAAGTGAACTTACGTTTTTCGCTGTTTTCTCGCGATTATTGACTCTATTTGTTAACTATGCTATGATTTCCGCAACGTGGTATATTATCCCTAACCAAAGAACGTAACGTCTACGCACTGACAAATTCAAGATCAATTCCCGCATAATACCTCATTCGTGAAGTGGATGGTGTTTGTCTGATCAATATATTTTCATTTTACGCTCAAAGGAATCATTTGTTCTTATACTATGTTGAAGCTTTTGAAAAAGAATTGTTTGAAATCCTGGGATATAAAAGATACTTATTTTCAACTGCGTGAAAAGGAAATGATAACAATGCTTCAAATCGTAAATACCAAGTGAGAGATGAAGGCGAAAAAGATGAGGAAGAAATCTAAGAAGAAAAACATTTAGCTTTACTAAATTAAGGACTTTGTGAGAACGCATGATAAATTACTGGTCACGGAATAGCATAAATCATCTCACATATTTTTTATGACCTCGTCTGAAACGCTTTGCAAAAGCAACGTTTTAGCCGTCTCATGCTTTATAGCAAACCATCAGTCGTCTGTTTATGGGAGAACCCAAAAGCCAACACTAGAATTGGTCAAGTTAACGCGATTTTTACAAGACGAGAACTTAACACGCCGATTTAAGAAAAATGGTTATTTAAGCACTTCCACATCGATATTGTACCATTACAAAGTCTTGCCGAATCAAACCTCATTCGTATTGATTCAAGTTTTTGTTTCCGTACGCGTAGCTCAGTCTGAAGTTTACTGATTGAAGCAAAACTCGAGGATCTATTTGATTTTATGAGCGGATATACATTCCATAAGAAGGCGTAGCATAATTGACTTATGGCAAAACAGGAAATGGTAATCAGTAATCAATTCGGCAAGACTTTAAGGTACAATATCCCGAATATATCGGATTTTGTCAATTTTGACAGAAATTAATTAAAAATCTATATGTTAATACGTTGACAGTTACAATGCAGGTTTTTGTCTTGAGTTGCCAGTATCCCGCTATGTTTTAAACAAAGGGCTCCATACAGGGCCGGCATTTTAACCCGAGTGGTAGGAAAAAGCCGATCCTGGCCCACCCCTAAATCAATTAAATTTTAATAACTAGTTATCACCAGAATCAGCATCAACTTTATATAAACCGCAACCAGAATCGACTAGAAATAAACGCCATCCGCCCGCCCCCGATTTTGCATAAACTTTACATCTATTCCATACGATTATCATAAGCAGTTTGTGATATAAATTTTGCTTTTTTTGATCCACAACTCGAACAAACACACTTAACCATATATCTTCCGTTACTCGTAACAACATATTCTTCACTACCAGGCACACATTTTGTCTCTTTTCTTCCTTTGACGCAATAACTCCACATTTTATAAATAATTATACATAATGTCTTTAAATATGGAGGTCTATTTCCGCCAAAATTCGATCTTTGTATTCGATACTCGACTTGCTGTATTTTATGCTATTTATGCGTCAATTTGGCAACCCAAATTAGTGATATTGAATTTGAAAAACAAAAAGTACCATGTACAATCGAAAAGTTTAACACGAAATCAACACAGTTGGATGTCGCATTGTGTACGGTAGCATAAAATACAGCAAGTCGAGTACCGAATACAAAGATCGAATTTAGGCGGAAATGGATCTCCATATTTAAATATTAAAGAAATCGAATTATATTAATTTATTAATGAAAAACCAACTAGAAAATATCCTAGATCAGCCAATACCCGAAATTAATGTGCCAGTTTTAAGGCCAACACCGCCAATAAATACAAACCAAAGTACGTACATTACGAAGAGAGTAGTTGGAAAAGGCCGGTTCTGGCGCAATTTGATTTTCGATCGATTTTTTTGCGAAATCGTGGTTTTGGGTGTGGTCGATTTTATCGGATGGGCGTGGCCGAGTCGAGTTTGACTTGTTTGATTTTTTTTTGATCGATGACTTTTTTTTTTTTTCCGTCGTGTCGATTTTTTCGTTTGGATCGTCGATGTCCTTTGGGGGGTGGGGTGGGGGCCGATTTGTTAAAGTGGGATTTTGTGTCGAGGGTTACACCGATTGGCATACGCAAACGAAATGGTAAACAGGTACCGTCAGGCATACTTGAACAAAATGATGGACGAAATTTCTTTCATTAATGACATTATAATGCCAACGTCATTCAGCTTTATCTATGACAACGTGGACTCGTCAGGAGTTTATGATTTCCTAGAAAAGAACAAACCAAGGATATTACGTAGAGTGTCTAGTTTCAACCAGTGTTTGGTCGAGAAGGTCCGTCTTGTATTTACCATGGCTTTTTTTCCAATTGACGATAACGAGATAGTATGTGAATACACACAAAAAGATTTTGACAAGTTGTGTGTCAAGGACATCGCCGAGGACTTATGTAAGGGCGCGGAAGATTTAACTCTGTTTGGTATGATGGACGCTGACCTTGAACGGCCATATTCTGTCGATGACCTTCTTATCGGAGATCTTGCAGTTAACATACACACAAGTTTCAAAGACGAGTTGTTACATAAGGTTTGGAAGGGCATACACAAACGTACTTTTCGAAATGAAATTTGGGAAGAACTAATGTCTGTTGCATGGCACCCAAGTAGGTTTGTATACTGGTGTCTTGATTTGGAAGAGTTTCAAGAGGTGAAGGAGCGTTGGGGGACTCACTGGTAATCATACATGATATTTTTGTAACATGGATCATGTTACAAAAGCTATAACAGAGGTCAAGAAGTTTTCGGTTCAAAGTGGTTTTACATTAACGTCATTACATTCCTGAGCGACGTTAGAAACGGGCCTTTAGAGAGTAAACATCAAACCCATTTATAGAATCGCGGTTGCTACGTCGTAAAAGTATGTATGGAATGGGGCGTGGTATTAAAACGGAAGCGTGGGAGTGTGTGACATTACAAAAAGTGTAACTGATGTTAGATGGTTATACTGTGGTGGTATACACACAATGGATTGTGCTCAAGTTAAACCAAGAAAACGTTGTCCACATGGTAGGCAAAAATATTATTGTAAAGAGTGCGGTGGCAGAGGGATTTGTCAACATGGCCGACAAAAATCAAAGTGTAAAGAGTGTGGTGGCATAGAGATTTGTCAACATGGCAGAAGTAAATATAATTGTAAAGAGTGCGGCGGTGCAGGTATCTGCCTACATAATCGACAAAAATCAACTTGTAAAGAGTGTGGTGGCGTAGGGATTTGTCAACATGGCAGAACAAAATATAATTGTAAAGAGTGCGTGGTGCAGGTATATGTCAACATGGCAGACATAAATATCATTGTAAAGACTGTGGTGGTGCAGGTATCTGCCTACATGATAGACAAAAAAATAAATGTAAAGTGTGTAGCCCTCATTGTTTTTGTAAACATGGTAGAATTAAGACGAATAATAAGAAACGGATGTGCCATGTGTGTAGTGGAGAGTATGTTTGTTGTCATGTTAAACTACGAAAGGATTGTGAAGAGTGTGGGCCTTTGTGATGTACCCAAAGACATTTGTAACGCGCTTCACGTTACAAAAGTTCACTTAGTCATTAGACATAAACGACTATAACCTCTCTCTTGTATTTCCTAGCCAACTTAATAGCGGATTTGGTACCTGGTGAGTAAATACAAGAAGGCAAGGCCAATACATGCGTTGCACACTCCATGATCACTCTATTGCGAATTGGCCCAGCCGCCTTGCCATAATAGTCCCATTGAGGTTCAAACGCTTTGAATGGGATCTCCTGTTCAATGGCAAAATCTCTGGCCAGTTCATCAACTCCTTCAGCACCCCCAGACACAATCAATTGTATGTCGGAGAGATCCAGCTTCCATTTCTTGAGGGCTTTACGTATTTGCTCTTTCAAGAAGGACATGTCATTGAAGTACCTGCTGCCAACGATTGCCAATGATGTCATGATTTGCGAGGCCATGATCTATGGATTGGTAATTTCAATTTTTATCTGAAGAGCATCCAAGCGGCAATTCCAACTCCAACGATTAACAGTATCAGGTTGGTTTCATGATTAGTATTTGTTTCTTCTTTGATTTCAGGGGGAGGATGGATCGTTGGTGTTGTTGTTGAACGTGTAGTCTCTACAATTGCATGTGGCAACTTGACCTTTGAAGACCCCAGATTATGGTTGATCCCCACAGTCTTAGTCTCCAGGTTTATGTTTGTGTTGACACCAAATTTCATCCCATCAGTGGCCTTCATGAGGTTGTTGTTGTACCCGATCACACTCTCTGTGTTTATGATCATGTTACTAGGCATCAACCACACTCCAGGAGCAATGGCCAAATCAAGCCTTAATTTAGCCTCTTGGGTGGCCAGTTGATACCTTTGGATCGAACTCGAAATGTCGTTCTCGATCACACTACTTTCAAACAGGGCCAAGAATTCTTGTTGAGTCTCAATTGCCCCACCACCAGTGCCTACAATCGAGTTTCTAGTGTTGACTTGAGCTCCCAATACACAGTAAACGAAGGCCTCAGCAGATCGATTCAGTCTGCCTAGCCCAGCTTTAGTGAGTCCATAGCCACTCGTTGGTATGAACCAAGCATACTTGTAATCGGCAAAGTCGTCATTACGGATGAACGAGATGAGATCACCCTTTTCCTTTTTACCCCCATCATCAGCGAAATTGCCACCTTCACCAGGCCATTGGTCAGCTCCATCGTCATAGTTTCTTACCATATGGACGTTTTGGTATCCCCCACCTATTCCATGGTATCCAGCCCCATAATCGATGAATATGTCACCCAAACCCCCGTTTCGTCCACCTTTCCATCTGAAGTCAGAGTTGTTTGAGATGCCAAATTCAGCGCACAATCGTTGATAAGCGACCTTGCTGTAAGGGTTGTTGTTGATTACAAAGGGCTGCTCATCAGGCAGTGGAAGGCTCAGTTCATACAATATTCGTCTTACGGTGAAGTATACATGAAACTTGATGAAGCTATTCACGACTTTGGGGTAGTTGAGGCTCTCGAAGGGGCTAATCCCACAGCCAGAGGTCGCACACCACACTGCAAAGTTTAGTTGTTGTGGCCAGTAGTTCATGTCGGGCGCGTTCAACCACTTTCGACTTTGCTTACCAAACTTGAAGGTTACAACCTGGGAGGTGAAAACATTACGCATTTTGGCGGTGAATTTCTTCGTATTGGACACGTATATGTACAGGGAGGTCAGCATGTTTGTGGTGTTGCTGGTGGGGCTGTCAAAGTCAACGGCGGGTATCGGGTAGTGTCGTTTGGTCATGGTTAAGCTTGGCGGGAATGAGTTCAGTGCGGCCAGTCCAAGATCAGTCAAGAGTCGCGATTTCAAACTTGGCTGCATCCCATCAGTCCATGTCTTGCCAGTGGGGTCATCATAGGACATGACTGTCATACCGTTATCTTTCCATCTAATGTACCCCCCATATTGATCGTTCACAAAGTTGAATTGGTTAAGGTCAGCCTTTGGATACTTGTTTTTGAAGTCATCGAGTAAGACCATCTTCTATCCAGAATTTGGGTAGAAGAGTTCAAACGTTTAAGCCATTAATCTATAGCTGTTCATAGATCCAGTGTGCTATATATAATATTACTGCAGCCTTCACGTACGATGTTGTTGTAGATAATTCTCTAACCTTTTTTCTTTCTTGTATCATACAGTTTATAATTTATGAGCGAAGCACATTCTGATGCAGTCATATATTTTAGAGCTTCATTGACTTCTTGGTTATCCATGTGTACTCTTATTAATGTTACTTTTAACTCTATTTAGTCTAGTATTTGTTTTGTTCGTATATGATAGTTATGGTCCTCCTTTTAGTTCTTTGAGGATTTCTTCGCGTACTCTCTGCCTCAGCACCAATGGGTCCTCTCCACTCACATTTTTTTGAGCTTTAGCCCGTATCTCAGCTTTGAGCTTTTCGAATTTCTTGAGTTCGTCCATGATCAACGAGAATTCTGAGTCAGAGATCGTATTGTCACGAAGGGCTTTGGACACCAGGTCTTCAATGGTGTTTATCTTGGATCTGGCCAGTGTGATGGTGTTTTGATGCTTCACAGCTTTCTGGGACAGTCTCTTGGATATCTGTTGACATGCTATGGATGCGCACACAAACACACCACTCACCACCCCCAATGGTACAGATGCGACGATTCCGACACCACTAAGCGACGTGCCCAATCCGCCAGCCGCCAAGACGCAAGACAGTATACCACAGGTCGAGCTTACATTCATGAGTGTGCCCTTGGATCGGTTGTATTTTTTGAGTACTGTTTCGTAGTGGTTTAATTCAGACTTTAGCTTGTTCAAGGCATCACAACATTGTTGAAATCTGAATGATGGCCCATCAGTGGGAGGAGGTGCAGTGGCTTCCAAGGTAGGGTAAATCGCCTTATATTCTCCCATTTTGGACTGAGGACCACTTACTTTTAAGATGTTATCTGAATCGTAAACTGAATGTGATGGGGGAACCTTTCAGATCAAGTTTCTTCCATCCAATGTCGAGGATGCTTAAGTCGAAGTGAGTTAGGAGTCTCTCATGGTTTTGGACTGGAACGGTTGGATAATTCTGTGATGGTATGTTGGCAAGGAGGTGGGAAGGTGAGAGTTTAACGAGTTCACCATACTTAGTCTCATTCACATATGACGACTTATTGTCCACTAGACTGCACAAAAGTCTCAGCGGCTCCTTAATCTGTATGTTGATGGGGTACAGCTTTCCAGGGATTACGATTTCAGGCACCCCCAACGCAACTTGGAGGCCTCTTGTGAGTTTAATGTTGAACGTCTTGTTGGAGTACAGGTAATCAACGGTGTCAGTCTCAATGATCGACAGCTTGGCGTTATCTGTATCGTTCAGAAGGATTGCGTGTATATCACGTAGAGAGTATGTACCTGGTTGAACTATTATGATGGGCCGATTATCCTCCTTGAGAAAGACCTGTCGATCCTTGAAGTTGACCAATCGTTTGGGTACAATACAGTCGAGGAGTTGGATCTCCCGAACCTCTTCCAATGGGGGGTCCAAATACACTCTGGTTTCAGACTCGTACATAGTAATGCTCAACATGTTGTTTGATTACTTCTTCGCCATCTTTAAACTTCTATAGTCAGCCTCTGAGAGGAATCGAGTTTTGATGATGCCAAAGGTGGAACATTTACACTTCATCATCGGCCTTCCTTTGGCTGTTTTGGCCAAGGTTTCACTACCAGGTACACAAGCAGTCAGCTTTTTCTCTTTGACACAATAGCTCTTCATTTGATTCATGTACGTTTCCTTTTTAACTCTTCTATGAAGTAAAGCACAACGGCCATTATTAACAGCCAGGCATGTTTCCCCAGAAATGAGACGACCTCTCCAGCAGTCTTGAATAGGAAGCTTACAATAGCGCCCACCATCCCAGGCAGCAATTCGCCAAGTTTCTTCCCAAGAGTTTTTAGACCATCACCAACACCCTTGCCCAATTTCGATAGCCCTTTGGATAGGTTGGAGACTATGACACCAATGACCACTCCAACGGCACTCATGACAGCAAAGACTGTGAACCCGTATTTCTTGAAGATGGCCTTCACACGATCCCGCAATGACATTCGTTCCTGGATTCTTTCATTCTCACCCTCCAAATTGGCTATCTCCTCCTCCTGCTCACCGATTTCCCTCTCCAGAGTCTCTATGTTACTTTCTTCTTCTGGGGTCTTCAGCGGCTTATCTCTTTGAAATCTTAGCGTCTCCTTCATTTTGGTGAGCAATCCCTTTTTCTCAGCGATCACACCATCATTGGCTTCCAGGACGTCTTCTGCTCTTGGACCTAGATTGTTTTTGATGGTGTCTGGCAATCCATCATTCAATTCATCATCACCTTTGAATAACACATAAGGTTTTGATCCTTTCCTAAGCAATTTGACGACTACTTGTTTGAATTCATTCAGTTTGGCTGTAAACTTCGAAGTATCAACTTTGGGGAATCTTGATCTAATCTTGGCCCAGGCTTCATCTTGTTCTATTTCCATCTCCTCAATCAATAAGGGACGAGTTTCATCAACACCACCGAACGAGGTTTCTTCCTCTTCATAATCAGGTTCAATTGGACGAGTGGTGGATGTCTTTGTGATTGGGCTCAAGTAAAGTGTATCATCCCCATCACCGCCATCACCTGCCTCATTTAGTGTAGTCGGATCCAAATCAGGATCATCATAAGCAGTTGCCATATTTGAAGTTGAATATGGAAACTTCTAAACTGATTTCAAAAGTCTCGTATATGCATGTCGTTTGGGTCCCATATCTCGTCGCGGAAACCAGTCTTTGAATTGCAGTCCGGGATCTTTCTAATTATAGCAAGGGGTAAAACGCGCTGTTTGAGTTCATTCTTGGCAATGGCTATAGGGTTGAAATCAAATGGCCAGTCTATCACTGGTTTACTGCCCATCTGCAATTGTTCAGCTCTGGTCCCCACCAACTTGACATACTCATGGGGAGTCATCATATCCATTTGCTGGCAATGTATCCCAAGGCTAACATCCCACCAGAAACGTAGACCATTTCCCCAGTCTTTTGATCTGAATTGGGTCGGTAATAGTCTGAGAATTTGGGGGGATTGCCCATTTGATTGTACAATCTTAGCGCTTCGTCCGTCTTTGATATGTTCTCAGAGGCTTGGTTCTCATCACCCTTCCTACGGTTCTCAAAGTCAATATAAGCCATTCGTCTCTCTTGGTAAGCAGCATAGTCTTTCTGGTACTTCTCCATGGCTTTGTCATGCCTTTCCCTTTCAAGTTGGAGATCGGCCGAAGACGAGCCGCTAATGACTTTTGCTAAATAGTTTCCACCAATGAAGGCTGTTGCGTTGAGGACTGCCCCTCCAAGCATGATTGCTATAGTCGCCATTTATCCATTTGTTGTCCTACTTCTTAAACAATTTCAAGCTTGTGTATAATGCGGTCGCTGTCAACACTCCAAGCGTAAATGACACCAGTGGGTGTGGGCTTAGTCGTGATTGTTCTGACTTTTTGCCGGTCTCACCAAGTTCCTTATCCATATCTCTCAAAAGATAGCTTACCAGTCTAGGCTCCTTGGCACGATGAAATTGTCTATTTCCAGATTTGAAATACCATTTGATAAGCTCTCTGTTACTCGGCATGGGGTCGATTTCAACCTCTGAATTTCTCACAACAGAGAGATACTCAGTTTCATGCAAAGCATTAACGTATGATTGTCTTATGTGTCTCATAAGATCGATGACGTAATCAGTTTGAGCATCTTTTATTGCTTCAGTGAAACTCAAAGGCATGTTCAAACACTTGTGGGTAGTATCTTCTGATCCTCTAAATAGGTTTTGACATACATGGCTATAGTCAGCACACCTACCCATTTGGCATAGTTCATGATACTGGTCGATGGGTCACCGATGAATGATTCCCGAAGAGCCTTTTTGCCAAGCCAGCCCATCCCAGCTGACAATCCAACGAGCACTGCAGAGCCAGTAACTGTCTTCACGAGCTTATTCTCCGCCATTTTGAATCATAACACGTCATCTTTTAAATCGGTTTCCTTTGCTTTGCTAGCCACGGGCTGACTTTCTGTGACTTTAGGCTGTGATGGAAAATGCAAGTCAGGTATCCTGTCTCGATAGTTGGTCCACAGTCCATAGGCGGCGAGGCCAATTGCACCTATGGCTAAAAAGATAGTTTGGGGCAGCATCCAACCACCTCTTCCATCACCAGAACTGCCCTTATCCTCTTCCTTTTCATTCTCTTTCTTCTCCCTTTCCTCCTCACGTTTCAAAGCCTCTCTGGCCCTCTTGTTCTTTTCCGATAACGTTTTACCAGCCTGAACTCGCTTGGGGTCTTTGACCTTGGTTTTGACAGAAGGCTCTCTAGTGATTTGCTCAACCTGACTTGTTTCTTCAGACATATTGCCGTTGTAAGGTGATCTACTGCAAGATTTAAGTCTCCTAGTAAGTGGTATACTAGGAAACTGTCAAATCCCACCCAACCCTTATTTCTTCTTACCCTTTTACTGCCAACATTCCTACTCATCATTTTCCTCGGAGTCTTCGTCGTCAGGCATATCTGCGAAAACATTGTCCTCTGCAACCTTTACTTCTTCTATTGGCTTTCTTAGTTTAATGGCCTGGACCACGTACTTCACGTTGGCCATGCACCCCATAGCAGTACCACAGGCACCAAATGTTATCCCTTTGATTCTCAAAGAGACTGTTGCACATGCCTTTGTACTGTCATCCTCTGCATCTTTAGGGATGTAATCAATCCAACCTTTATTCTTTCGACCAATGAATGCTGTGTGGTTTTTCAGGTTGGATCCACTTCCACTCGTGTTGAATTCTGGGTATACACATGTATTTCCATTCTCGTTTGTGGAATACGGTGGTTTGATCAGATCAATTGTGTCCCCCTTCTTCATGACTTCGAGCTGAATTTTGCTCAATTTGGGCATTTTCTTACAAATAACCTCGTCAGCGTAGAATTTCTCAATGGCAGAGGCGACTTTATCCGTGATGATGTCAAACCTGGATCGAGTTTCATCGTCACGCAACAAATAGTTGAACTTGATACCAGACTTGGGCTTTTTGTTCTCGTGACCATTGTTCCATTTGAGCCCAAATATGTTTTGATCAGCCAATTGGAAAGCCAGATTGACGGCTTCACCATCACCATCCCGAACAATAAGTCTCGAAAAGGAGTAGTTGCCTCTCTTCACTGGAGCTTCTATCTCAATAGAGTCCCAATTGAAGTCATCTACGTCGATGGGTACGAAATGAGTTTTCAGTGACGTCATTGAACCATTTGAGGAAGTTGAGTGTTTTCTCTGAGACATGTTTTCGATCTCTTTCGAGTATGCCTTCACACCGACCCCTTACACTTCCAATTTCAATTTTTTCACCGAACAGTGTCGACGCCCTCACCCCAATCTTCATCCGTGTTAGCCATGTCGTACGATCTAGCTGGGGGATTAGGCTCATTTAGTCTGAAATGCTTGAGAGCGGTAATGGCTATTATCAATAACGTAACAATCGCACCACCATGTACCACGATTGAACCAGAATATTCTGACAGCGACTGCTTGATCAACTGGTTGTTCTTCAAATCCTTTACCAAAGCATCTGGATCATCTATTCTGCCGTATCTACTAAGAGACCAGTTGACTAGTCTGGCCAATAGATGTAAAGGAGGATCAATTAGTCCGTCAGCCACATTCTTACCAGACACCATCTTGTACCTCTTGTAGTACTTCTCTACATCCCTATCCGACAATCTGCGGACATCACCTAGAGCCATCTGAACGCCAAGATACTCCTTGCTAGAGCCTAGAGAGGCTAGTATTGCCAGCTCTTCTCTTTTGGCTTTCACATCATCGACGTTCATGGTTGGCGGTGATTGTTCCGCCACTGCAGTTTGACCATTCATGATTTCTTCAGGCGTTGTCATGGTTGTGCCGTTAGAGCCGGTATTTCTAAATAGTTTTGGAATGGATGTCTGAGGGAGAAGCACAGCCTGGCATACTTTTCATTCATAAGATGCTTCTTGAGTTTCTTCCACGTTTCAGCATCCAGGTCCCCGCCATACTCCTCGAAAAGCATCTTCATCGCCGTTTGAGATGGATTGTGGAATGAGACCACACAAGCTACATTTTCACGGAATGGTTTGGCTATAGATGTCAGTTGCTGAGTGAGAACCCAGACCGATATCCCTACGTGTCTCCCAGAGAAGGCCAAACCGATGAATTTGTTGGACCTATTCTTCAGATCCTTGGAAACAGCACAGTCGTCCAATATTAGTAGCGTATTGGTACCCGAGAAGAACGATTCACAGTCCATCAACAAATTGTTGATTTCGTCATGGTCACTGGCATCTGGCGACAGTACAAAGAATCGTTTGTCCCCTTTGGCAAAACCTCTATACGTCTTGTTGTGGGCATATGTTGGGCAAATCAACACAATATAATCAAACACTTGCCTATAGTGACCTCGAAGCTGTTCCACTATGTATTGGGTCTTTCCGCAATTCGTGGGACCAGTGATGATGCAATTGAATGGAATCAAATCTCTGAGTTCGTTCATCGTTACTCATTACATGAATCCCTTTAGACTGATGTTTCTTCTCATGACGCCGTGAGAAGAAAACCATACAGCGGCTTAATATCTAATCTCCTTTAGGCCACCATTAACAATGCTCATGACAGCGTCAGCAATAACAAACATGTGGCACGTAAGAACTCTAGTGCCTACCTTTTCTCTCTTAATTTCCAAAGTCACCCCATCACGAGTAGCGTGAATGTACAACCCACTTCCATGGATATCGTTGTCTGGATAAGTCCTCAGGTCAATCCACAAAGCGAACTTATCTGTATAGAAATCAGCTTCATCGATTGAATCACTAAGGCCGACTCGCTTAATGACGGATTGCCACAAATCAGTCGCCATCATACCTTTCATATAAACTTGATTGGGCACTCCATCTATGTCAATCTTGACTGACGTGATCTTTGGGTTTGCAAACATTTCAGAGTCCCTGAGTCCTTCTGCATGAGGGGCGGTGAAAAGACATAGTATGCCAGTCATGGATCTCCTCGGCACATTGACATGCTGATTTATCACAGAATCATTCGCCTCAGAGATTGTGAAGGTTTTGTGAAGAAGAACCTTTTCATACGTGAACCCTTTCCCATTTGTGTAGGACCCAACAGCCTGACTTGCCAAAGGATTGCTTGATATGCACTGGTACTCCATCTCCATGTTTATTAATTTGTAATCAGGCGGTGCTTCACGGTTTGAATAAACCACAACATCAGACACTTTGGCCAAAGTCAATTCAAATCTAAGTGGATGAGGTAATCCTATTGGGTAAAATACGCCATGATCTTTGAGGATTGTGTGATCTAATGGAATGGCGTACCTAGTGTTGTGAATCACAGCTAACGTATTGTCCCTGGCTTTTGACGTATCTTTGTTCCCCGCATTGGTCCTGATCTTCCTTATGTTGACATTGGATATGCCCTGTCTCAATCTATTCTCACGGTCTTCGGTGGTCAGAAATAAGTCGTGGTAAGTCTTGAACAAATCAAATCTACCAAGATCCTCTACGACTTCTCCACCAAATAGAACCTTATACTGTGAAATTAGGTTCCTTCCCAAATTATTAACAAGAGTGTTGTCTTTGTGCCCGGTCACAATCATGTCAAAGGTTATGTAGACGCTACCGGGCACAATCACAAGATTTTCACTCAATCTTGGTATTTCAATGTACAGCGTCTCACCAGGTTCGGCTGACGATGGGTTTAGTGTGACCCTATTTAATGACGTCATAGCCTTCAACCCTTCACGAGTCCTTGGAACGCGATTGACATCAAGAATGCTTGGTATGGAAGCCATTTTAAATGCTTATGTTCTGTTTGTAAATGACTGATTCTAACGTTTTAAATCGATTATACTACTCCACTGATGGATACTGGAAAGGATACTCAGCCATACCCAAATTGGCCAAAGCAGCCAAAGTTAGTGAAAAGGTCGCTAAAGCGTGGTTGGAAAAGCAAGCCTTGTGGCAAATTTACCTCCCAGCCCCCAAGTATATACCCAGGCCACATTGGAGTGTGAATAAGCCTAATCAGATCCATCAGGCGGACTTGTTGTTTCTTCCTCACGATACAGTGAGAAGAAAAACATACCGCTATACCTTAGTCGTGATTGATATCGCGTCAAGATACAAGGATGCCGAACCATTGACCTCAAAGGAGAGTGGTGAAGTTGCCAATGCCTTTCAACGGATTTATTCCCGTAAGTTGAAGTGGCCACAAACATTAATGGTGGATCCGGGAACAGAATTCAAAGGTGATGTAACAACTCTTATGAAAAAGCATCAAGTCACAATCCAGCGTAGTGAAGCTGGGAATCATAGAGCTCAAGCTTTTGTGGAGAGGGCCAACAGGACTCTCGGTGAGAAGCTATTCAGCCATCAATACGCCCAAGAGATGATTAGTGATACCCGATCCACAGTTTGGGTAAACAGATTGCCCGCCATCATGAAGACCCTCAACAGTGAGACCACCCGTATTACTGGTAAAGAGCCCGACGAAGCTTTGAAAATGGACTCGATTGACACCAAAACTCCAGACTACAAGCGACCTGTGGGGTTGAATGAGAAGAGATTACCTCCAGATGTTCAAGTCAGGTATCTTTATGCCCCGGGTGAAGATGAAGGTGGGGACAAACGAAGGGCTACTGATCCCATATGGAGTCTTGAAGTCTATGATTTGACCCGAACCATAATCGAACCAGGTCAACCAGTCTTGTATTATTTGAGTGGAGGTCCAAAACGGGGATTCGTTCGCGAAGAGCTTCAATTTGTACCTCAAGACACCGAATCACCCCCTTCCAACGTTCTGAAATGACCATGTGCATACGTGTTTACCCCGTCTTCCATTATCACACGTTTATCGTCCTCGCGTGATAATGCAATCTTGTTGGTGGTTTCAGTGTAGATGTCATGGCTATGACTCCTTATGGTGTTCATCTTCCGTCTCTGTGATTGGCCACTGAAAAGGCAAGTCTTGTAATCTTGGAAACTTATGCTTTTGCTAACCACTGTCTTGTTAACTCCCTTACACTTCTTGACTTCCTTCTCCTTGTCCGTCTTGAAAGCATACAGTTTGGCCCTCAGACCCACAAATTCCGTGATCTGTTCACCGCCAGCCTCGTCTTTGAACATCCCTCCGACCTTTTTGTTCACTCCGGTCTCAATCCCGGATGGATGCTCCGTGGGGTAGTTGCTGGTGTCAAATTTAGCCCTCACATCTGGACTGATGTCCCTGTAAAAGTCCTCAGTCTCTATCACATAAGCTAAAGAATCCGTGTCTGTGAACAGCAATTTGGCCTTCTCCCCATACTTAGGCTTTATGTACCTGTAATGGAAATCGTACATAACTGTCTTGCTAAGATCCAGAATGGACAGCCCCAAGTAAATGGGCTTATCAAAGAGCAATTTCGTTCTCTTCATGTGGAAGGCAGTCAGATCCTCGCAAAAGATGTTCCTATGATGGAAGTTTGGCTTCACAATCAACTTACGCGCTTTCTTCTCCTCAGTGACCAACTGGATGTCCACCCTCTTCCTAATGTTCTCCATGGTCTTGCCAAACACTGAGTTGTTCATCAACTTGAAGAAGTCCTTTTCGAAATCATTCTCAGCCCTGGCTCTCAGGCCATTGTTCAAGTCAATGTAGGACCTCAACCATTCCGACTCCTCGAACTTGATCCCTCTGTGAACTTTGCTTAACTTCAACCCCAACGACAAGTACTGTTTCAGAGCTTCGTGGTGTAGAATGTACTTCTTCTTGGCCCTCAAATTGGGGACCAACTTAACAACCCCATCCACATCCAACCTCTCTGGAGCCAATGGGTAATCGTTGTGAAGATCGTGTAACTCCAATGGGTACTCCAAGTCCACCTCTAATATGCACGGATGGTTCCTCCAGTCTACCAACTCTTGATCACTCATCCACTCAAAACCGTGGGTTGGTAACGCCTTGGTCATTGCATAGCCATAGAGCCCATTCGCATCCAAATAGGAGATGAACTTTGTAGGCAACTTGGGATCGTAGTTCTTCATGTATCGATTATTGGCCTTCCCATACCTGGTAGAGATCGTTGAGATTCCACCTCTGATACCATTCTCCACCATAATCAACATATCAGGATCCCTCAAAAGCTCCAACTCAACCTTGGTAATCTTCAACGTGGCATCCCAAGCCAATCCAGGTGCAGTATAATGCCATGCTGGATCCAACCCATAGTTCTTCATACAAACCCCCCTGAAGTTCTCAAAGACGTCAGCCAACAGGATCACATCTGTTTTGAGATACAAGTCATGGTAATCCCTGAAACTTCTCATACCAAAGGTCTCCCACACGTTTCCAGCATGTTGATAATCGTCATCCGTTATGTCAGTGTCGTATAGTATCGAATAAAACTCATCCTTGGGTGGTAGACTGGACACTTGTAACTTGTCAAAGCCATCAAACCAATCATAGGGGAACACTCCCTTCCTAGCCAAAAGATCAAAGTTTGTCCCTTCGTAATATCTCGAGAGGTTTGCCAAAGACTCTCTCGGTAAGTTGTCAACCAATCTAGCCAAACTACTTGCCATGAATCTAAAACTGTCTACAAATCTAATGGTACGTTTAATCTGAACCTCCTTTTCCTTACCATCATCATCTTTCTTCATGAACTTTTCAACCATAATCTCTTTGGTGAATGAGATGTACTTTTCATCGTTGAGTGGGATACAATCAATCTTACCCTCTGACACTCCCATCTTCTTGATAAACAAGTGACTGTCATATCCAGACAAGTAGTGGAAAATGACTGGAAAGAACTTGGGCGTGCTGAATTCCAGGTTACATTTCTTGTGGGCTGCTCCTCTGTACCTACCTGTAAAATGGCAGTGGTCGATCACCTTATCAGCCCCCAATTCACCCTCACAAATGTGACAGTGAGTAGCCTTTCCATGCTTCCTATGATCGCTATTCTTCATTACAAGCTTCCTTTCGGACTTGAATTGATCATAGATCTTTTTGATGTCCTCCTCCAAGCTTTCCTGGAACATTTGTGGTATGTCATCCTCCGGTGAGTTGGCTGTTCTCATCACCAACTTAGGCTCAAAGATGCCATCGTCGAAACACTTGATAAGGTAACAGAAACCTGATGGCTTGTGCTTCTGATACTGATGTGTGAAGCTGTCTCTGTCATCCGGTAAACAAGTGTCCAACTTCTCCGTGAAACACTCAAAATCCGCATAGATCACAAATGGCACTTGCATCTTTCGTCTGTGGTTCTTGAAGGTAATGTACTTTGGGCTGCCATCCTCTTCCATGGGCATCTGGACTTTGACTGATTCGTTGTTTAGGCAGTACTCCATATGGTCATCCAACGACTTTTTAGAATTGAACGAGTTTAGGCAATTGTCACAATAGAAACGTGCATGCTCATTCTTATTATACTCAATAAGTCTCGACATGCTTTTGATCCAACAGTAATGATTTGTCTCTTCGTTTGATATCAAAAGTAGGTTTATCTTTGTAACCCCTGACTTTTTACTGCGCCTGATTAGGGTTGGCTCGCCATTCTCATAACCAAGGATGTTGATCCCATATGGGTTCTGCCTTTCAAACCTGTCTATCTGAGTTGTACTAAGTGCTGCCACGGGAAACTCTATCCCTGACCAATCGAGTTTCTCTGAGTTCTCTCTCATCTCTCTGTTTAGCCTTCCAGCATCCTTCTCCCTTGGAAACACAGCAGATGTCACTGCCCATTTGAAGCACTCTTGATCCTCATTCTTGACATTGACGATTGCCTTCTTAGCAACCAATTTGGGTGGTAGTTTAATGTATGAAGTTCCAGAAAAGGGTTGAAATGGGTTCAAATGAATACGAAAGTCAATCACACTTTCAAACACCCATCCAGAGTGTTCATTCTCGTATTTCTGCACCAATTCACCAAGTTTAGCTTTGATGCTATCAAACAAAGCGTATGTGTCTGTTGAAGCTGTCACTGTCTCCATCAGTGAATGAAAATGACCTTGACTCCGCTCAATAACACGATTATCTTGGGGGTTCCTCCTCGTGAATCCACACGAAAGAATACACTTCAACTTGAATGGCTTCCTAAGGTTAAGCATCAAAACATAGAATGGTGTTCTAACCTTGTCAAGGAATGAAGGTGGATCATATCCAGTTCTACCATTCACTATGTAAGTCCTCAAAAAGCCTCTCAGAGCCGTTTCATGCCTTTCGGGGACGAAAAACTCGGGTTCCTCCCTTCTAACCGCAGCAGCTGCCTTTCTTAATCTCCTGGTGATGGCCCTCTTGTTTGGGTCTCTAACATTGGATCGTATCCACTCTGTGGTCTGGACGATTTCACGCCTGGCAGCAGCAACGGCCCTCCCATACGAAGCCCGGGCGGGTCTTGTTCTTGTGGGTCTAACCGGACCAGGAACTGGAACGTTGGCTTCAACCACACGTGGAGCTCCAATAGCATTAATGAGAACCTCTTTACGCATGTTGCCATAACCTCGAATACCGGACCTCTTGGCCATGGTTCGTAGTATCTTCACTGGCAAGTTCTCAGGTTGTATGTCAGATAACGCTGTAAGCATTTCAGCCTTCCTGAACCCACGAACACTCACACCGGCTCTTTTGGCTATTGACCTTAGGTCTTTGACTGTCAAATTCTCCATGGCACGAATTGTATACTGACATTTGTAATCTCTAACACAGCTATATCTCAACTTTTGTGACACGGTCCATGTCACAAAGGTACTTCCATATGTTTAACACTCAACTCCCCAAAGTTCTTCAAGAAACTTCAACTCTTCTATGTCAACACACCAATCCAAATACCTGTCTGGATGCCATGTTACAATCATCAACTCATCCTGAATTTCATCCTTGAAAATGCATTTATGTGCTCTTCTGTTTGCTTCATAAACCACATCATTAAGACAATTAGTAACCAAATCCGAATACTCGAAATCTATAACAACTTGAAAAGATTTAATCTCATCATCATCAGGATCAATTCTTTTATCATCCCATACGTCATCCATAGGATCAAAATTAAATGGTTGTAACCTAACATTCGCGTTTACTTGATTAAGAATCTCGCCATTATCCAAACCTTTCATAATTGCATCCATTCCATACATTTTAGCTTTACCGTGAAAGAAATCCATTTCAAAAACAGGTACAGGACCCCACTCAACAAATACAACGCTTGTACTAAATCTACTCTTGTAAGAAACATCACATGTAGCTGGTCCAATACAATTTCCATATAATGAATAATACCGAGCTATGTCTGGTTTAATAGCATCAAGAAATTCACGTCTACCTAAATGATTTATATTAGACCATTTCAATCCAACAGTCAACACATCATCTTCCACAAAATATCTTTTATGTTTGAATGTGATCAAGTCATTAGAACTCGCCTTGTTTGCGAACCTCATATCATCCGTGTTTACCATTTCGTTTGCGTATGCCAATCGGTGTAACCCTCGACACAAAATCCCACTTTAACAAATCGGCCCCCACCCCACCCCCCAAAGGACATCGACGATCCAAACGAAAAAATCGACACGACGGAAAAAAAAAAAAAAGTCATCGATCAAAAAAAAATCAAACAAGTCAAACTCGACTCGGCCACGCCCATCCGATAAAATCGACCACACCCAAAACCACGATTTCGCAAAAAAATCGATCGAAAATCAAATTGCGCCAGAACCGGCCTTTTCCAACTACTAAGAGTGACGGAACAACTTGCTGATGAAACTAGACGCCGACTTAGGGAATTTACTGTCTGGCTTTTATCTTATGTACCACTACCGATTAGAAGAAACGTTGATCATAGAGTGGTGGACTTAAAAAGCCAGATCAATCAATTATATAAAAATTACTATAATCTAATTATGTACTAAGAGAACACCAAACAGCGTTAAAAAATTATCTTAGAAATTATAGGATAGAGGGAGATCGTGGCGATGCGAGATCATTTATGGATAAAATTAGATTATCCCTTTTAAATACCATTCGGAAGATGAAAAAAACAGTGAAATTAAGATTCATATTAACATGCCGTTTAAAATTCGACGTACCAACTAAAGAACCAGAAGAAACGTTTGCTGGATTTAATGGTGGAAGCCCGATATTATTATTACTGAATCCGACAATATCACGACTATTATCGATGAAATATTTAAAATTATCTTAGATAAAATACCGGAATTCGAAACTGAGAAAACTTGGTTGGAGATTTTTTTAATGTTGAATATTTTGATATGCAAATTGTAGAGGCGGATCCGATATCCGGCAGTAGTTATGGACGGACCATTAGAAAAGTGATGAGGGGGTGGGGGGGGGAGGGTGGGAAAAAAAAAAAAAAATTCATGCAAGGGTAAATGCTGTTGAAGGCCTAAATGTAATAACATTTGGTCCTAAATGTAATAAAGTCCTAAATGTAATAACGTTTGGTCCTAAATGTAATAAGCCTCCAATGCAATCGTTTAACTGCGCTAGTGCACTGTTATAGCAGACATCCATATTGAGATGTTAAAGTGACAGCTGTTGCACCAAAGAATCCTCTGACCAATATTCATGGCATATTGCGGGCTCGCTGATATTAATCAGCCTCTTTTTATATGCTAAAGACGTAGGTTGAGAAGCATTAGCTACAAAACCTTATACTGTACTGATGTGCTTTTGGCATCAAATTGAAAGACGCAAAAACAATGAGAATGCTGACCAAGAGCTCTCTTTATATCATTGGCTCAGACTCTTAAGTGAAACAGATTAAGACGATATACTTGTGTGATCAGTGCTGAAGTTAACACTTTATGAACCGAGCTACAAGAAAAAGGTAGTCCACTGACCTATACGTCTGACAAATTCCGGGCTCGAAAGTCCATTTTTTGTACTTGCCTCGTATGGGTCTACATGAAATATATTCCTATGCGTTATTGACCAAGCGTGAGGTCAAATGGCTGGATATTGGCCGAGTTTTTTTTTTTGCGTTTTTAGGGACTGAGACGAAGTCTCGGCCCAAAAAATAGTAGAAAAAGAACGAGGCTAATATCCAGTCATGTTGACCGTACAAGCTTGGTCAAGAGAGTTTATATTCTCTTGGCTTAAACATTAAAGGATTCATTGTATAGCAAAATATTTCGCTTTGATAAGAATCAAGAATGACTTGTTTATTTCGAGAGCCGAGACTGAAAGCCAACTGTTCAGTTGTAGCACAATAAACCCAAGAGAGTCGTTTAATTTTTTCTATGCATATGCCGACATTGTCCAAAATTTACGAACTTTGTGAGTTTTCTTGCGCGGTATCAATACGGGGAATCTCGAATGGGCGAGGGAATCATCTTGCCCGCTCAGGTATCCAATAAGAACACAGGATTCACTTCATCTTGCCAGCCCGCGCTGCTAGCTATATGATAAAGTGACTTACAGAGCTAGATATCTACTGACCAATCATATCCTATCACGCAAGTCAGGAGCCCATCACCTGCACAAGTATAATGTCATCCAATTTATTGTACCTTAGAGCCTGAGCCAGTGATATATGAACAGGGTTTTGGTCAGCGTACTCATTGTTTTGCCAGCTGTCATTTGATACCGTTTTTTTATCAGTATAACGATTTGCGGCCAATGCTTCTCGACTTATGTCTAGCAAATAAAAAGACGCTGATCGATATCAGTGAGCCCGTAATGTGACATGCATACTGGTCAGCAACTTTTTGGTGCAACAGCTGTCACTTCAACATCTCAGCTCAATGTGGATGTCCGCCATAACAACAATGCACTGAAGGAGTTAAACGATTGTATTGAAGGCTTATTACATTTAGGACTAAATGTTATTACATTTAGGACTTTATTACATTTAGGACCAAATGTTATTACATTTAGGACTTTATTACATTTAGGACAGTTATTACATTTAGGCCTTCAACAAGAAAAAAAATTCTTGCAAAATTAAAGAAGAAGGTAAAAAAAAAATTCATGCAGAAGGAAGGTCCAATTGTGTCTTTTTCACACGTAGTAAAAAAAATTCGTGCAGAGGGGTTCACCTGAAAAAAAAAATTCCTGCATAAGCAGTGAGCGAAAAAAAAAATTCGTGCAAGCTGAAAATTCCCCACCCCCCATCACTTTTCAAATGGTCCGTCCCTTATTTACCATTACCAAAATTCATTGCCGATAAGAAAGCTGTTATTAATGTCATAAATTTAAATGATAATAAATGTTTTAAGTGGTCAGTAACATTGCCGTGTACCCAGTACCTAAAAATCCTCGGTGGGTAACATCCAAAATGACAGAAAATTCCAAAACAATTAACTGGGCTAACATAAAATTCCCAACAAAAGTACAAGAAACAGCTGAATTCGAAAAACATAACCCACATTCAATTAATTTTATTGGATATAATGACCAAACAAGAAGCTTCATAACTTTAAGAAATAACGATAGATTATTGGCATTAATAACCAATGAAAAAGCTAACCATTATTGTTGGATTAAAGATGTTAGTACTGATTGTTATCATCAAAAATTAACAATCATGGTCATAAAAGGTTTTTCTGTTTTAGGTGTTTTAATTCGTTTCCTTGCCAGCAATCGTTATTTAAACATAACAAATATTGTCGTAAAAGAGAAAAAATCCATACCATAATGCCACAAAATTAAGATGGATCAGCCAAATTCCTTAAATTTAAAAATAAAAATCCCAAAATGAGAGTTCTTTTCGTAATATATGCCGATTTTGAGTGTTTTACATAGAAAATGTCAACTTGCTCACCTACCGATTAAAAAAAAGTTTACCCAAAAATAAATCCACCATCTGGATTTTTCTATTTTATTGCAACCCAGTGATATTGAGATCTGTCAATCAATATTAGTGACATACTGCACAATCGAAAGACGATGACGTAGCGAAAGAATTTGTTCTTAGTTCATAATTAGAAAAAAGAACTCATGAGATCTATAAAAAGATGAATTAAATATTCAATGGATGTCGTACTTTCTTCTTCGGATAAAGCTGATTTTAAGAAAGCAACTCATTGTCATATTTGCGATAAATTTTTAGATGGTGATAAAGTCTTATATCACTGTCATTTAACAGGCAAATATCGGGCTGCCGCTCATAATGAATGCAATATAAATTATGAATTACCAAACTTCATTCCAGTGATATTTCATAATTTAACCGGGTATGACTCGCATTTATTTATTAAAAAATTAAACTGAATTGAAGAAAATAATGGAAAAATAGATTGTATTGCTAATACTGAAGAATGGTATATTTCATTTTCCAAAAACATCTTAGTAGATTCACGATTGGATAAAAATGGTAAAAAAATTTCCTGTATTATAGAATAATTAATTGTAAGTTGTTCAAAAACGGAACTTTAGTTCTTGTTGGTTGTCTATCATTAGAAGATGGTAAATCAACTAATATAATTAAACGTAAATTAAACGATAATTTATATTCAAATTCGACTATATGTTTACTTAATGCCGCTACCAGAGTCTGTTATTCTATTCATCTACATCTAAATCTACATTTTATTACGTCGGTAAAAGTCCATTCGGATATCACACCAACGTCTTAACATAATTACAGTGATTAAAAATAGGTAAAATACAATATGTACATATATAATAAATGAAAAATTCTAAAATAGGAAAGCTAATTTGATAACTATGGGTAAACACCTAAAAAAGAGAATAAATAAATAAAAATAAATGAGCAAACACGACGCACGTACTTTTTAATAGCTACTTAGATAATCGCGCAGTCCAGACTGGAAACTCGCAAGAGAGTCAGACTCAACAATCGCCGCAGAGAGTGCGTTCCACTCTCTTATGGTCCCCGGAAAATACGAGTAAAAATACGCGTTTTTCGTCACTCTATATTGCGTATATTTGAAATTATGGCTGCCACGAGTTCTGGATTCATTATGTCTACTAAGATAGGAGTCAACATCTATATCTACAAGGTCGTGACTCATTTTATATACTAATGTAAGTCGGAAACATTTTCTCCGTTGTTCCAATGTCTGCCAGCCCAACTTCTGGATCATATCAGTTACACTGGCTGTTGGGTGGTAGCCGTTTGTACAAAACCGCGCCGCTTTCCTCTGTACTCTTTCGAGGGAGTTTATTTCCTTTTGGAGATAAGGATCCCAGGCCGCGCTAGCGTATTCGAGGTTTGGGCGAACAATAGCTGTGTATGCAGTTTTTTTCACATTCTTAGGGCAATTCCAAAGGTTTCTCTTAATCATTCCCAGAATCTTGCTTGCTTTGCCAGAGATGGATGAAACGTGATTTGACCACTTCAAGTTGTCGTTCAGCTGAGGATTACTCCTAGATAAGAAATAGCGTCAACTTGTTCCAACTCGGCTCCACAGAAGAAATACTTTCTCTGTGGGGGAACTTTCTTAGTAGAGATACAGATGTTCTTGCACTTAGCAGGATTAAATGACATCTGCCACATGCTTTGCCACACTTCCAGTTTCCTTAGGTCCTCCTGGAGTTGATCGCTGTTCTCCATGCTTGAAACAATACCGTATAGGAGTGCATCATCCGCAAAAAGCCTAATTGAGGATTTCAGATTATCAGGCAGGTCGTTGACGTACAATAGGAATAGCAAAGGTCCTAATACGGTTCCTTGGGGCACGCCAGAGGTTACTTGAGCGGGATTAGAGTGCTTGCCCTCGCACACCACAGACTGAAAGCAGTTTGTCAAGAACGATTCAATCCAGCTTAACAAAGGTCCGCGGATACCATTGTAGTGTAGCTTATAAATTGGGCGTTTGTGAGGAACCTTATCGAAGGCTTTACTGAAATCCAAAACAACAGCATTAACAGAGTTATTTTCTTGGATGGTTTTGGCCATATCGTGAATGGTCAAGATCAGCTGGGTTACAGTGGATCGTTTTGCTCTGAATCCATGTTGCACGTCTGTTAAGATCGCGTGCCGTTCTAAATGCTTCATTATGTGACTGTGGATGATATGCTCAAGGACCTATGATGAAATGCAGGTTAATGAAATCGGTCCATAATTTGCAGGCTCCGATTTTTCTCCATTCTTGAACACACCACATACATTGGCGTGTTTCCATTTGGATGGTACATGGCCGGCATCAATGGAGGTTTGGTAAATTGCAGTTAGTATAGGGCCGATTTCCACGGCATAATCCTTCAGGAACCACGGGGGTATCTCATTCGGACCACTGGCTTTATTATTTTCAGACTGCAACTGTTTGATAACTCCTGGGATCGTAACAATGAGTGGGTCGATAGCTGGTTTCGTTTCAGTACCGACAGCCTGGATGGTAGTGGGATCTTCATTTGTAAACACACTAAAGAATTGTTTGCTTAAGATTTCCGATTTCATTCGCCCATCGCTTACGATCTTACCGTCGACTTTGAAGTCGGATACGCCAGGATCGACATTTTTCAATGGCGTGATATACGACCAGAAACGCTTCGGAATTTCCTTGATTGCAACTCCAAGGAAATCTGAGATGTACGTTTCCCTTCCTTTCTTTTGCAAACGCTTTCTGGCTGCTCGGAATCATCGTGAAAATTTTGTCATTTTGATGAGTCAGCAGCCAGAAGTTATTCGGTGTTATTACGATAATAACAAATACTGTGGTGTCATTATTTGGTATAAAACTATGAACAAATTGGTTAAGATCATTGTCTTCTAATCGGGCTAAATAAATATATAAATAAATATGGCCTCTGCTATTAATAATGATCAAATCCATGCTGCATATGAATTCATAATTCTAATTTTAAGTAAATATTATAATGAAGCAAAATTGAACGTATAATTTTATTTATATGGATTCACAAAAATCAGAACAATGTTCAAGATGCTCTAAAAAGGTTCCAATTGATAATTTTATATTTAACAAATAAAAACGCCTAAGCCGTGTATTACACTGTGATAAAACACGACGGGCATTTGAGAACACTCGAGAAATGTAGAAAACACGAGCCTGCGGCTCGTGTTTTCTACATTTCTCGAGTGTTCTCAAATGCCTGGAGTGTTTTAATAACAGTGTAATAGACGGCTTAGGCTTCTTTATTTACTTTATGATATAGATTTTACATGCCGCGAGTAGAAACTAAAAACCACGCAGATCGCCAAACCGACGCCATTTAATACCAACTTCTCGACTGTTTTCGCTTCTTCTTCTTTATTTGCCTTATTTTTCTCAGCTTCAAAACTTTCTACTGCTTCGCAGAGAACTCCATCATGAATTTCTTCAAAGAAAACGTTTTTCGC
Source organism: Ricordea florida (assembly GCA_949710005.1). Lineage (NCBI taxonomy): Eukaryota > Metazoa > Cnidaria > Anthozoa > Corallimorpharia > Ricordeidae > Ricordea > Ricordea florida. Next base: position 17,449,041 of record OX453280.1, read on the forward strand.
CGTCTCTTACAGAATTGATGAGTAGAGGTAATGTGTCGAAAAACAATAAAACACGCTTTTTCTATGTTTTATACGCGCGTAAGAACGTAGCTATATTAGCGGGGCTCCCACGCGCGCGAAGCGCGCGTGGAACAGAGCCCAATACTCATGGAATATGGTCAACTTCTTTTCGTTTGGTTGTCACGTGACTGACCAAGCGTACGTACGTACGTACGCGTTTACAGATTGTACGGGTAGGGTAGTGGAGACTATCAAAAGGAAGGGAGGGGTGTCTCAGGCGTGTCTTGGCAAATCCACATCTTTTATATTGGACATTCACAATATGGTCAATTGACAGCTGTCAAAACGGGATAGCCACTGACCAGCATCACATGACCATATTGTGGGCTCACGTGTCAACTCATCGAGGTGACGTGATTTATTTTGACCAGTAATTGATTTACTAGATCGTGAGCTGAAGTCTCGAGTTCTAGTAGCCCGCGTATTTTTGGCGGGAAATTGCGTTGACGACAGAAAAAGAAATTTTTAGTTCATTGTCTTTTTGAGACACAATATTATTACTCTACACTGTTAAATTTTTACTAAAGGATAAACGAAACAATTTCTATTGCTATGTCAACAAACAATAACAGAGAAAATATAATTTGCAGAACACAGGGTTAAGGTGAAGAGCAACGGGAAAGAGAGCGGAAGAGAGCAAGAATTAACTGGGGACGAATGAGCGAAGAAGATCACCAAAGAAGGCGTGCTCGGGAAAGAGAAAGGAGACGAAATTGTAGCGAAGAACGCCGACAAGCAGAAAGAGTCCGGGCTCGAGAAAACAGACAAAATGTTAACGAAGAACGCCGACAAGCGGAAAGACTTCGTGCTGTGGAAAACAGGCAAAATTGTAGCGAAGAATGCCGAGAAGCGGAAAGACTCCGTGCTGTGCCAGACAAAATTGTAGAACGCCGAGATACCCTGCTAAATGCCGTGCAAGACAGAAACCTCGGCTCGTAGGGTAAAGCAGAGAAGGTTTTTGCCCATGATTATGAATTATAGGATTGAAGGAAACCCTGAAGTTCAGTAATAGATTCTTGAGTGCTTAAAAATTTTACGATTTCATTTAATAATTCAATTTGGGTGGCATCCATAACTTAATTTAATTATAACATAACAAAAAGGAAAAACATTTACATGCATTTTGATTCCATGCAGGCCATATATACTGGAACCTCGATATCAAGCTAAATTAAGTAAAAAATGCTAGCGGAACTGTCTTAATGTGTTTTTATATAGATAGTTATATCTAAGCCCTTTTGCATACATTTTACCATACCTTGGAGTAAACATTTATTTTACCGAGGGGTTCGTTTTAACACGAAAATGACAAGAGTTGTGTCCTGCATTTCCCAGTAGCGTGTACAAATCTTTTAAATACATTTACGTAACTAGAACGGTTAATTTCATCAGAAATAGAATACAGGACATTGATAATTAATTTTGTGTTTTTTTGTAGAATATACTCCATGACTTTGTAGGTAGAAAGACCGTACTAATGGCGGACGAAAGTTTAGACGAAAATCATAGCGAGTTAACCGACCTCGACACTAAACTATAGTTTAAAAGGTTTGTGAATTCCTTCGCAATATTTTAGAATGCTTTTACAGTTTAAAGTGAAATGAAAGTGCTAAACGGGAGCCCCGCTTTTAGGCTTGGCTAAATCTATATGTTATATACAGTGATAAAGAGAATAAGACTTGCTCTTTTAAATGCGAGAGCCCGGAGACAGTAAAGTCAAGTCATGGGAAATTAAAATGCGATGAATGTGGTTTCGAATATTATTGTTATTAAAGATTTGAGTTGTTAATTTAGTATATGAATATATGGGATGAATTTATAAACAAATACCCAATGGCTAATTTAAAAAAAAAATTACCCGATTTATTATGATACAGGTTCGTCCGCGATTTTTTGGAAATACGAAACTGATAGATATCTAAGAATAGTTTTAAAGTTAAGAAACACAGATCTGTTTATTTTAAATACAGATCCACCATGCAGATATGCTGATGATTTGGAAATATTGCAAAAAAAAAATATATATATATATATAGATTCAGAAATAATCAACTTTTAAGAAGACCTACCTAATGGATTTAATAGACAATATTAAGATGCTGATGTAGCTAATGGACGGACCATTAGAAAAGTGATGGGGGGGGGGGGGGGGGTTGGAAAAAAAAAACAAAAAAAATTCATGCAAGGGAAAATGCCAAGAAAAAAAATTCATGCAAAGCAGAAGGTAAAAAAAAATTCATGCAGAAGGAAGGTGCAATTGTGACTTTTTCACTCGTAGTAAAAAAATTTGTGAAGAGGGGTTCACCTGAAACAAAAATTCCTGCACAAGCAGTGAGCAAAAAAAAAAATCGTGCAAGCTGAAAATTCCGCACCCCCCCCCCCCCCATCACTTTTCTAATGGCCCGTCCCTAAGTCATCGAGGAGAATATTTACTTGCGCTGCTTCATTTTCGAGGTTGTTGAATGAAGGAAATGGCATTATAATAACTAATTAATTATCGTTTTATGTAAAGCTTATGCAAAATCGGGGGTGGGCGGATGGCGTTTATTTCTAGTCGATTCTGGTTGCGGTTTATATAAAGTTGATGCTGACTCTGGTGATAACTAGTTATTGGGATTTAATTGGTTTAAGGGTGGGCCAGGATCGGCTTTTTTCTACTATTATCCGCCACAAATATGGGAAGCGTGCGTCTTTCAAAGTCGCCTAGCCCTTATCGGGGCTGTGGCCTCTTATGGATGCAATCGTTTCGCACATACAACGCCATTTCTAACAGCAGGGATGTAAGTGACATGATGATAAAAAAGATGTTTACTAAAACAAAGCCTAGTCGAAAGTAATCGGTTTTCAAACGTCTTAAAAAGTATGACATTCATATAGGTGCTGTGTTAACTCGCAACACGTCGCCTTTAGTCCAGTTCAGTCAACTTCGAGGCCGACATCGAATTTCCCACGATATAGTGAAATATTTCACAAATTCGGCAAGCTTTATCTTTACACCGTCAAGTAGAGTGTCGAGAACGACGGAATTCCCAAGAGACAGACATCTCAAAGATTGTGCCATTTTTACAGAAAATCGAACATTTATTAAGGGAGAGTACTCGAACGCAAGTTATCTGCGTCAAATGGCAAACAACTTTGTGCGAAGTAAACTGTCTCATATATTTGTGATGCAAACTTGCAGTTCTGCTCATTTCCTCACTTTTGGACTGCACAACACAAACATTCATACAATAGGTAAGATGTTCAGAGTAAGAATTGAAGACAAGAACGATTACTAAGACATGACAAATTTAAAAATAAAAGTTCTGCTCTAGCTGGAGAAACAATGGTGCAGTTTACTGGCGGTGTGATTATGACGTCACGTGTTCACGGTCTTCGCAACTCGTCGGCATCACTGATCACTTATCGATTACCTATTGCTTGCCGATTTGCTAACAAACTTTTTTCATACATGTATTATAGGTTAGTGTCTATCTGCGCAAGCGCAGTACACACAACAATTATTGAACTTGGTCATCGCAAAATATCGTGATTTGTCAGCTTCTCGCAGATCCATTATAGCTGATCTGCTCCGTTGCTCGCCGCTGACAAATCACGATTGTTTGCTTAACCTCGTCCAGTAATTGTTAATTGCTACTTCCCTATATATTTATTTAAATAAATTAATAATTAATTGATTATATATAAAGGGTTTAAATTTTTTATTTCCGGTTTTTGGCAGTTTATTACTGTTGAAATTAAAAAGAATATTCCAAGGAGACCGTTGTCACTTTTAAGGTGATCTGAACAGATATGACACGTGATCTGAACAGATATGACACTCTACAACTCTTCTTTTCTTCAAGATTCGTTGCGATACTTCAACATTTGGACGTGTCATAATCAATGTTTTCTTTATGGTGCTTTGCTCCAGCAAAGCACTTTGCCGCATCACTGTCGCATTCACAGAGCGCTTGCCTACACGCAGCATCCTGATCGTCAGGAGGGTAGCTGGAGATTGGTTCTGAAGAAAGAAATTAAATATATCAATAACGCTACATTAAGAATGTTATAAAACCATATCATTACAGCCTCAACTATAGAGCCGCGCGCCGGAGCTCTTTTGACTACTTCTCTGTGGCTGTTAGGGGATTAAATTGGGATTGTCTTGTAAAGATAAACGCAAAGTACGAAGAATGGATTGAGTTGCGAAGGGTAAAACTTCAGTTGATGTTTCCACGAAGAATTTATTTTGGTTCGTGTTCAGTACGTAGCGCTTGCAGGCTTCGATTTATCTGTTTATCTGGTGCTCTTATTTATTAGAGATGTTTATTGTGAGACAATTCAGCACAAATGCACCTGCCGTTGTTTTGGTGTGCAATTGCTGCTTATCAAACCTGACCGGCATGCTATGTGCGCTGTACATGTGTTTTACGTTTATTGCCAATTAGCGAGGAACGAGCTCAAGTTTATGTTACCGCAACAGTCGTAATATCCGAAAATAGATATGACAGAAAAACTCAGTTTTTTTTTAATCGCTAACTTACTTAGAAAACTGAAAAAAAAATTTTGTTCAATGGAAGAATCGAAAATTGTATCGCACAGTAACAATACTAGAATGGATTGGCTAACTTACCGCACTGAGAACATCCTGCGTAAAGATAGATGTAACCGTATGGGGCCCACCAATTCGGACAGATCTGCTGCTCTACCAATATGTCGTAGCAGTTATCATGAACTTTACAACAACTGAAAAAAAAATGAACATCGCAGGTACGTAAACTTTTACAATAGTGTATTTCTACCCTCCTTTTCTCGAGGGACAGATGTACAGAGCAGTTTTTAAACATAACATAATTATATGTTGGAACATATATGAATGTTCCGCGCTCTCTTTGTTCTCTCTTTGCCACAAGTTACTAAGATTATCATTATTACTTCGATCTCTCTGACCTCCTTCAGTAGATCTGATCTAGATCTAGGCCATTGGTAATTTCAGTTTTATTACGTGTTTATCAAATGATGAGTGTACGGCACCGCCGGGGCATGAGTTTTTATTATAACAAAATGTAATTATTATTGTTACCGCCTTTGATAGAAACCCTTTTCAAGAGAAACTGCATTGCATGTAGTGGTAGATTTGCGGTACTTTTTCCAAGATTATGAAATAATAATAATAACAATAATAATAATAATAATGATAATAATAATAATAATAATAATAATAATAATAATAATAATAATGATAGTGATCAGTATTATATCATGGGCTCCTGTGACGAAATAATGAAGAGATGAATAAAGTTATTGGGGTCTTAGGCCTGATGGGAACTGAACCATTACTAGTTCTTCAAAAACTAGTTTCGCGAGGTTTTGCGGGAGTCGCTTTCCTAGTAATACGTGAATTTTATTTTTGCCATCAAGCGAAGCTGTAAATCAATTATCATGGTCTGTATACCTGTCAGTCTCATCCACTGGTGTGCCATGTCCTCCGTAACCACACCAACATCCATAGTCATAATAATCCCATCCTGTTCGATTGGTTTCGCAGGCTATCATTTTGTTGAACTGGTAAAGATTGCGGGCTATAAAGAAATTAGTAAAGGTTATATCTTAGTTTCTTTAATCTCACCTATATGAAGGCAGAGCTCTGTCAAATTTTCTCATGAGGTTTATTGAACTTAGAGGGTCTGAATGGAGGGTGGAGGGTGGGGGTTCCAAAGGTCGGTCGCCGGTTAAAATTTCATTACTTTGTCGGTTGTCAGTAAATCTCAGTTAATAATGAAAATGCAAGTTAATTATTCACATTTATTATGTAATTTGCGCAGTTTTAAGACTTGAGGCTCCAGACGAAGTGTAAAACTTGTAATAATTCATTATTTGATTGCACTTAAACCTCGTTAACTCTAATTTTTTCTAATTTTGTTTTCTAATTTTTTTATCATCTACCCCACTTGCAAATCTAGTATACCGATAAAATTTAACAAAGCTTTTATTATGGATGTGGATTTTTTTCCTGTCGATTACGGTGCATTGAAGTAAATCAAGAGAGGTAAATTAGACAAAGAGATAAACGCCCACTCTAGCCCTTGGAATACGTAATTTTGTAAGCTACGGAAGTTTTTCTTTTTCAAGACGTCCACAAAAACTCATTACACTTATTCTTCAACGGCTCTGGTGGCTTTACTGTGGGATTACTACTTACTGGTTTTCTGGTGCAGTTTGTGACCTCTTGGATAATGTGTACTAAAATATTGGTAGGTACGTGGTGTAAGCATCGTGTATGGCTATGGAGAGCAATGTATGCCATGTATTCACTAACGGGGAACCACTATATGATGCTTACACCACGTATCTACCAAAATATTAAATAGCGTCTGTTTTTACCGAGTTCTCTCGTTAGTATGCTTTTGAAAAAACGTACATCAGCAAATGCTCGTCAAGATGTATAAAACTTGCACATCGAGCGAAATCTCTCGTGCGTAGCTTCCCTCGAAGAGAGAATTGAACCTTTGGTTTTCAAAAACGAATAAATTTGAAGCCGTGTATGAATAATCGCGGTCTTTAATATGCTTTATTTTATATTGACCTCACCATCTCTTTTCTGATTGGCCGAAAGCGTATAATGAAATTTCTAAATCAGCGCCTGTGACGTCATAACTGCAGATTATACAATAATCATGTCAAGGACACTCAAGGTCACGGGTAATCATGTCATGTATGACCGCGGTGCATGATTTCAAAGGGTAATCATGTCAAGTTCGCGCGTCCAAGTTCGTCGTGACCATTTTATTTTCGTTCAATGTATAATAAAACAGTTATTAGATTCGCTTTCTGTGATATCACAAAAACCTCATCCAATCATTGTTTAAAGCTACGTACACTGTTGTTCACGTACCAATTAATCAGAAAGAAGCTTATAAATTGTTTTACTCACTACTTCTATTCATTAAAGAATTTTCTTCTCAATTTTCGCATTTCTGAAAAATGAAAATACAACAGTAGGGCGTTTCGTCAGCTCGATTGCGATCCATTTTTCTAAAAATGAGACAGCAGGACTTCTCGTCAGCTCGATTACGAGCTGCTGCTCTAGAAATGAGGCCCAGCTGATCCCCGAAAACGAAGAACAATAACTTCTATAGTTGCTGGTGATATAGAGCCCACCAAAGGATCTGGACATTTCCTGAGCTAGAAATAAATTCAAAATGCTGTTCTTTCTGAATACAAACACCCTTACAACGTCTGACCATGTCGGTTTGTCGGTTAGAATTTATTAGTTGCTAGTCGGTAATTTTTTTCTTCGTTCTGTCGGTAGTCAGTAATGTTTTTCGCCCTTTGTCCATTAGTCGGTTAACCGCATTCAGACCCTCAACTTACCATAATTTTGAAAGGATTAACAAGTCAACCTAAACTAAACTAAATGAATATTAACCATATCCTTTACCTTGCATCTTTTTAGACAGAATTCCCCGCTCTTGCATGTGCTGCTTGAATGGACATACACACAATGGAAAGGAGACAGAATTAAATTTCATGTCACGTCGAAGAAATATAACACATCGCCAAGAGAGGTGATTACGAACATAATAACACAAAAGCGTGCCTAAGAGAACAAGAGTACAACGAGGAAACGTTGGATAATTCACTGATAAAAGTGCTGAAATTTTATATATGACCTAAGTCATAACTTATAACTATTTTACTGTGAAAGTTTGTTTGCGAGAGAACAGTCTAATTCGGTGGAAAAGTACCAGCTCGAGAAACCGATCCATTCAAACTGTATTCTGAACTGAATACGGTATATGAAACTCTCTTGAATTAAAATTGTCTATCAACTTCAATAATTTTTTTGATTGTTCAAATGGTAATTTACAACCTGACGGAACTTTGTGATATTCGAGAGAATTGGATTGAATCTGAATTTGATTTTTTTCCAGTTCTAACTTACAACAGAAGCTGGAAATGAGTTTCCATATACAGATTGGTCAGAGAGAGACTTACTAAATACAAGAATACGCATAAAGAAAATGGATAGTAGACATAATGTGCGTTAACAAACCCGTAATGACGTGGATAACGCTGGAAGTGATAACACATATTCAGTAGTAAAGGCAAACAGCACAATGATTACGCACAAAGACTTCACAAAAAAGATCATAGTCTCGAATGACTCGCGTTGTTCAAAATTGAAGCCGGTTGAAGGTCGGAATTAGGTGGCACGATGTAGCTGAAGGTTAAAAAAAGCTCCATTTTATAAAGCAATGTCCACCTTTCTGTTTGACCAACTGTTAAAGCTAGCTAAAGCTGTTTGTTTTACATAGAAGCGTTCGAGAAAGTCAGTTTGAGAGATGCATTTACTATACTGTGATATGGCTCTCGAAATACAGAAACCATGGGGTAAATATTTAGAAATGTTTGACAATGCAGATAGCTTGAAAATGGTAATGTAAACGGGACTAATTGAGAAAACGTCGGGGACAAAAATTATTACGTTTAATTATGTCATACTGAATAAACTCAGATTTACGTTGTTTCCAATCACTGAGAAAAAGAGAACTAAAATGTCTCGCCAACTGCCTGTCACAAGTACGCGTATTTATTTTACACTTTTTGCCGGAAGCCTATCACTTTGGCCGAGTTAAACTTCTGCAATTATTCAGTACTTCTGACTGAATTGGTTTTCTTTCCTCCTGAGTAAATCAGTAAGCCTTCGTTTAGTGGAACAGGCATTATATAACTCTAATTTTCTTTCTTTTTCTTTCTTTTTTTTTTTCAAGTATTTCACTGTAAAAGCGACACTAGAAATTTAGCTTTAATGACAGTCCATTAGAAGTAATGGCTTGATAATTTGAGGAGTCAGCCAGTTTCGCTGGAACAATTACAGATTTTCTGAATAGACTGAAAACATTACTTATGTTCACGTTATCTTTAGTTTGTAAGTACCTCCAATAACAATATTGAAACATTTCTTTCCTGCTAGAACATTACCATCGCTAAGATTTAACACAGCACAGCTGAGAACTGTTTGCATTTGTTAATCTGCCAATGTTTAAAACACAATGTGTAAAAGATGTGCATGTCAAGTTACAACTACGACGCAAGACACTCTGGTTCTTCTAGAATGACGCATAAGTATCTTCAACATCACGGTTGAAAACAATGACGATAGTTCTTGATATTTCAACAATCTCGACTTTTGATAGCTTTAAAAGCTGCGTTTGCACTCAAGTGCTCTCTTAAACCCCTTATAGCGGTAATAGTAAATTGCCCTGGTGATTATATCCACGCAGGTGACTAATGCCCCATTCACACCAACTAAACATGTTTAGTTGAGCCAGGTTTTGAAACGTGAAAATTGGTTACCGAACACAGAATTCAGTGAAATAAACTTTAACATGCTCTTCAGTTCTATTTGTGGTAAATTTGTAGTCGACAACGTCAGTAAGCAGCTCTTGTAAAGGTAACAATTTTAAACTATGGTGTGAACGGGGTATAAGATAGCTGGGAATTGAAAAGGCAATTAAGGCCCATTAACACACTCTAATAGATCGAGGCAATATCTAGCGATTTTGACCTCGCTACAGTATGTTGTAAACCGCAGAATTCATGAGAGTTAGACCATCTAATTACTCACTGGGCTAGGTCGGCAGGCTCGAGCCTGGCAGGGTGTCTGATCTGGTGCAATCTGAAGCGGGCAAGATGTCCCCATCTTGTACCTTCGTGAATCTCAGAATCAGAGCGAAATAAAGCGTTACTTGCAGTTTATAAGCGAGTTGTAGGACTTATCATTTACTTTAACTTGTCTCATAAAATATTCGGCTCCCCTAGATGATTTTAACAGTGAAGTTTAACCAGATTTGTGAGAGAAAAGACCTTCAGAGTATGATAATAGGTACTGAGATATGGAAATTAGAGATTGTGCAAGGATGCTTTTCTTTGTTATCTCTCATTTCACTGACAGTCCACTTGAACATCACAACGTACACTGTCCGCAGCATGATATATGCTTAAGGACCCAGTGATGTTAAGGCTCACTCGTGTCTTACTGTAATAAGTTGAATATCAAAGTGGCCGCTGTTTAACACCAACAGCAAATTCTAATACAAGTTGTCAACTCAAAGAAGAAATGAAACAACAATGAACGGAAACGTGTAAAACACGGCCATGCCATATTATCACATTTCAATCTAAATACTCGGGTGATTATACAAAATCGCGTACCCTGATTGGTTCTCTATCTCGGATTATCAGCCGATAATCACCTCGACGAACAAAATGGCCGCCAGTCGTTCGCGCGCTTTTGATAGAATAAATTTTTTTCGTCTTGTACAATGCTTTTTCTTTTTTTTCTTAAATAATTACCTGTGTATTTATACTGAAACAATTATTCGTCTCAGGCTCAGTGATTATCGGTGGATATTTACCTCGACTTAGTCTCGGCAAGAGAAAATGAGGGACAGCCACTATTATATAGCATGCGCAAAGCAGGTATTTCAAAGCATTGTATACATTAGCGTTTTAATATCAATTACAATTGATCCGAGAAAGTGGTAATATAGTAACGCCCGGAGCCCATTACGCAATTTTCCACTCTTCTTATTTTGTGCAAACAGTAAGGGAAATAGGCATCTCTATTGGGCAATTATCACACGAAAATGCACAGATAAATGACCAGTGGAGGTGTATCATGTGACATTTTTTATCGTTGACTCGACGGAAAAAATATGGGATGGATTCATATTGCCTATAACAGGTTTGTCCTCTTTCGGTGATCTACTGTAAGTTAAACTGAAGGATTCATACTTAGCATGAGATAAAAAAAAATATATTTTTTATTGTTCAGGATTCGTGTTCAGGCTTTAGTTGAGTACATCCTCGGACCAAATACCGAAAAAAAGCATTTGCTAAAATTAGAGCTTAACACTTTGAGGTATCACATCGAAAGTAAAATGAGTTGTAAGAAGCTTGGCTGAAACACAGCGGCACTGTCACGTTAACTCTCGCCTTCCTTGCTCTCCGCACATTATTTCGCCTCCCATGAGGGATAACTACTGGAGACTGGACCTAGACAAATGTATAAAAATTAGAATTGTGTGTGTTGTGGTTTAATATTATCCTGGACTTAAACTTCATTTTTATTTTTGTCCTTTGTTTGGGGTATGGTAGGGTAAAAAAAATTAAACCAAGGATTGAATTGAACCATAACATATACAGAACGAAATGTTAAAATGGTCAAGACAAGCACGATGGCAATAAGGTCCTAGAAATTCAGATCGTTATTTTTACAGACTGTATCATGGTAGCTTTTATTCGGAACTCAAGAAAAAAGCTGTCATTCTGGTAGCAGAGCTAATTTGCCTTCGTTGAGAGGAAAGGTATTGTGTACTATTTCTCCTTGCGTGGCTCATTTGTTGGCCCCCTCATCCTGATAATTATTGCTCAGTCCCATAAACGAAAAGGCTTCAGTCAAATCCAGTCTAGTCCAGAGTCCAGTCCATATTTACCATCTGGCCTCCTAAGTGCACTAAGGTGCAGGAATGCGGTTTATCAAACTATCTATTATTATTATTATTACTATTATTACTATTATTAGTTTGATAATTGGCATTTTGATATTTTATTGATATTTTGGTGATAATAGAATAATAATATCGAGAAATCATTTTTATCGCAATATGTATGTCAAATATCAAGCCATCATTGGCTGCGGTCACATCTGGGCTACTGATTCTGGTTAAGACGGGGATAGCCAAAGTTAGCCGGGTTGTTTCAGTAATGTGAGCGCTTCTCTGTTCGCTCTAACTATGGTTAGAAAATTTACGCCTCTGCGATATAAAACAATCCAGGCTCACTATAGTTATACCCAAGCAGGATTCATGGGTTTGCCTTAAATTTACAAACAAACAGCCAGTCAGAATGTGACAATTCTTTTCGCACGTGCGAAATGAGCATATATTAATATGCAAAGTAAAAACCAATCGTGAAGCGAGTGGAAAATTAAAAACAACAAACAAAACATTTACATACAACAAGGTAGCAACACATGTAGGCTAATTAGAGCTGAGTGTAGTTAACAGTGTGGTACCGGTGTGACCGCAAAGTCGACCGAAAGCACTAACTACAGTTAGGTATGACGTCACGTAACTTGTGACTAACTTAAGTTAAACTTTAGTTACGTAGTAAATGTTACCGCAGCCATTATGTCGTAGGCTTAATTTTTGCTTGCGGTTAGCTTTTATATGTTGTTTTAAAAGGGATACTGTTGTATTGTACTTGGTTCTAAACAAATACAACACTTACTAATTGGCGAAAAAAATTCCGTAATGCTAGCTATTTTGTCCTATCTGGGGACAAGAACGAGTGTAGCTAAATGTCGTGGGTCTTGGCTCGTGGGTAGAAGTCGTGGGTCGTGGGTGTGGGTGTGGGTAAATGTCGTGGGTAAAAAAAAGTAAAGAAAAAATAAAATGAAAATGAAATAAATAAATAAACAGAAAGAAAATGATAAAATTTATTAAACGCAATCTCCGCATATACACCAGTACCATTCCCCTTTCCCGCGGTCAGCAAAGCAAATAAGCGAATCCTTAAGTACAATACAGCAAAAATGTTGTACACGAAACAAAACAAAAAAGAATCGAGAAAATTATATTTCCGTGCGGGCGTCATTTTCTCTCAAATACCTCGTATTTTCTAACCATCCTGTTTCAATTATTAAAAAACAAAACTTGCAAAATTTATGAGCAAAGTCACTGATTTGCAAGTGTAAAAGTCATACGGCTATAAAAATGAAAATAAAAATAAAACTCTTTCGGTTTCAGGCAATCATATATATCCACAGCTTTGCCTTAACTTGAAAGATTATTGAGCATGAAGTTGGTTTCTTCGTTTGGTAAGAGACCTAAAACTTCTTTAAGAAAGTATTCTGTCCAAAAATTTGAAACAGCTCAAAATTGTCCTTTTTTCCCGTCATTGCGTTTTCCGATCTTCCCTTCCCCTTTCCCACGGTGATCGCATTTCATCGTGTTAACAAATCTCTGCTGATCATTGGAATTGTAGATCGAATAAAGCGAGTTAGAGCTGTTTCCTGCAAACCGCGCCTTTCGACTATTTTACTTCTGATTCGTTTACGATTCGCGGTGAATCCGGTGATCTCTCAGGTATGGATAAAAACCCTGGAAAGGTCGTTGTGGCAACAGGTCGTTTATATAGTGATGTTTTAAAAGGGGACCCGAGTCCCACGTGGCTGAGGCGTCGTTATCAGGAGGAAGACGAAGAAGAAGCCGTAAAAAGGGCGATCAAGGAGTCGGTGAAGGTAACTATCTCACAGAGTTTCATTGTTCTGGTTTATCACTTAATAATAGGCCTTTATCTTTCCTCTTTCCGCCTAACAGTCAAGTCACAAAGACAGCTGCACAGTCAGTTCTGACAGCGGGAAAGGGGAATGGTACTGGTGTATACGCGGAGATTTCGTTTAATGAATTTTATAATATTTCTTTCTGTTTATTTATTTATTTCATTTTCATTTTATTTTTTCTTTATTTTTTTTTACCCACGACATTTACCCACACCCACACCCACGACCCACGACTTCTACTGACCCACGACCCACGAGCCACGACCCACGACATTTAGCTACACTCGACAAGAACAACTTAAAAACATGAAGTGCGTTCATTTGCACTTGAACGAAGTTTCTCGGTGAGACAGCATGTCGTTTTTGACTAAACTCCCCGAGACCTTGATCAAACAATTAATTTTCAAACGCATCACTGCAGCTAAATCACTTTCATTTTCGTGGCGAGATGTTGCTAACAATACACTTCGGTTGGTGCAAGCCTACTCAAATAGTTTAGGTTCCCTTAACGAGGACATCGTTTTGTTTCAGTTACCTACCATTACCTCGTCGTTTATTGGTAAACATAGTACCTTGAAAATCAATGAGTGTTGGTAGAAGCCATGTTTTGTGTGGTTCAATGTTTGTGCGCGGAAAGGCCAGAAAACGACAGCTTGTCTCAACGTGATAGCCAAACCTGTAATAGATATCCAGTGAGAACTCCAACTACTATTTACGAGGTAGAGGCTCAAATGTTGTGCAGCCCCCATATAACAGCCTTGTCATGCACAACTCCTTTCTGTATTTAATTGCCCACTTGTGGAACCAGTTGCCAGCTTATGTCAAATCCTCGACCACTTTAGCACAATTTTGCGCTTGTCTAAATGGTATGAAGTTTGCAGGGTGCCAGTGTATGAACTGTATATAATTTTATTCTCATTTTTATATTTGCGCATATACATTTCTATACTTCTAGTACTACTCATATATTTCTAATATTAGGATTAGTTTTATTTAAGAATAGTTTATATTTTAATTCTAGATTTACCTTAGGATTTCCCCTTTATTTTCCTCTGATCTTTATGATATTAATGTAATAGTAATGTAATGTGGCTATGCCTTTATTGTAAATAGTCGTGCGTTTTCAACATGAGCCCCTGGCTCGGGAGATTGGGCAACCACTTCCAACGTCTACGACTTCAGTAAAATAAATATCATCATCATCATCATCATCATCATCACAGCAATTTAGAGCTTTCAAATTAAGATAACACGCAAGACCATGAATTACCGAGGGTGATGGTAGACTATTTATCCTTTGAAAAGCTGTGAAGTGATGTTTCATAACAAAAATCAGATATTGGGAGCTTACGATGAGCTAACGTAATTTTATAATATGTAGTATACAAATCGAATTCCACGATAGACAGAAAAAACTCTTTTGGCTTTAAACGATGGGGGACAGTGGACAAGAGACTTTGAAAAACGGTTCATGTACAATGGAAAAAACATGCGTCAACATTACCGGTGATTCGCTCCTGTGACTGAAGGGCTACTTTACGTTGAAGATTTCACTACTAACTGATGATTTTCGCGTACATGACCGTACATGGAATTTATTTGCACTTGTTGTAGTATAGTCAACTGAAAAATTAAATTAAAGAAGGTTATTACATATGTCGATTTCGGTTGAAGCGACAGGCAAATATAATACTTACAATTTGTGTTCCTTATACAGCTAGTAAGCTTCGATTTGCGATCGGTGCTGACACTTTTGAAATGTACCTTGCCTAACGAATTTCTGGCTTTTTAAATGATTAGTCACCTGACCAATTTTTGCCGCGTTACGCTAAGATAATTAAATATTCACAAAACTCGACAAATTGCTTGAAAAATGCAAATTATGTTTGAATTTTGAATTTCAATGAATTGCGGTTTGTTATTATGTTTTCAATTAGTCTTTCCCAAAAACTATTGTTTTAAAGACTTTATGTAGTGGTCTCAGAGGTATTCCGCGCTACACATGCACATGCTTGAAAAATGCAAATTAACCGGTTTCATTCAGCCAGCGTATATAGCGAAGATGATGGCTCTCCATGACTTCGACTTCATCTGTTGACATTTTTTTTAAAACTGTTTGAGAAAGACCATATATTTCAACTGCGGAGTAATATGTAATGATATTAATTGATCATCGCAGTTACGTACACAACTTAAGCAGCTGTGAAATTAAAGCCTGAAAAAAAACTCCGGCCTGAACGGGATTCGAACCAATGAATTAACTAAAGAGAAACTTGCTGTACGTTCCCCTACACCATACCAACTTTCTTAGGAACAGTTACAGCAGCCTCCTGGTTACAGATATTGTGGCGCGGTGTGATGGAACAGTTTGCCCACTCATTTGCTGCAAGCTAGGACTCTAGTCCTTTCACGCTGGCTACAGCGACTTTTTTTAGAGTTATTGCTAAATTTACACGGCTCTCATTTAAATCAGTAAATTAATATATTTTTAGTTATAGTTTTAGTAAGATTGATGATATGATAAATATTCATAGTAAGCAGGAGCGTGCAACTCCAATACTATGTCTGTGAAACGGCATTTTCACAAGTATTATTAAAGAAATACTAAGTGTCTCACTATTGGATAATTAATAACTATTCACCGAAGTGGAGGTGGCTAGTTGTGGATTAGCGACGATCCAACACTGCGCGGATCGCCGTAAAGAATTTTTTTGTTGTAATTACTGCCGTACGTCTCGTTTTCTTGCTGACAGAAAATAATTTGTTTAGTTCTAGTGGCGACATTTTTTCAAATAGAGTTGCAAACTCTTTCTGTATTTGAAACCATTCTGTAAAAAACATAATTCAACTTTGGTTCTCAAGTGAACAAGTGACATCAAATTTGATTACGCAAGATTAATTTGCATTTGTAAACAAAACCTTTCTCGTTGGTGTTTATCCATCAACTCCGGGTTAAAAACATAAGCCATTACCTCTGAACACGGCCAAGCCCAATTCAGTCGCTTTCTTGGAGTTTTCAGGGACTGCTTCGTTGTTAATTTGGATGTTTTCTTCGCTTGTCATGGATGCAAACCGGGACGCCATATTCACGCGGCGGAGAGAAAAATTAGCAAGTTGCTCGGAGGTAAATAGCACAGGATATTCGGAGTTTGATAGCCAATCAGAGCGCACCTTCAACGCTATCCACTGTTTTAGTATATACTAAATTAAAATAAAACATAATGATTTCATTTGGGAGAGAAAGAGGACGACAGTACCAACACATAGCATCTATTGTTATTCAATATTTTAAACATTTACACATGAAAATATGCAGGCTGTACATGAAAATTAATTATTAATGATAAATACTCGCGCGCAGTTCTAAGATTACAGCCTCTTGCGCAAAACGCTTGATAAACACATGACTGTCTCACTCGATATGCTCTTCAATTTAAGATGAGAAACAGCAAACCTATGTTCGCCTGCTACTAGATTTTTATTTGATTGACAATGACCAAAATTAACGAATTTGTCAAATTATGTAAAACTGAACGCTGTACACGTCTTTTCAAGAAAACTAAATAAACCTTTTTCCATTCCACCTCAATGTTTACAAATTAATTTTTGTTACCTCCGCCTTCTTGAAAGCGGAATACACAACAATTAAACAAGCGGACGAGCTCTAACGTCACAGCTGGAAAAGCCGTGAACAGCCTCTTCCTTTTGTCGACAAAATAAATTCCCTATTGCGTTACGAAAATTCTTGCTTAGCATTGAATAAATCACAGGATTTGCTGACGAGTTAAAAACCGCCCAAATTGAAATTATATAAAACAAATCTTGATAGTATTTCTGTGCTGCAATATCTGGTCAGAATGCAACGGCAATACGGACTACGTTTAAAAGGGGTATAGAATGGTAAAATCCGAGACTCGCCGAGACGCCGAGACCCTCGTTACAAAATCCGAGACCGAGACTTGACTGTTTTTCGAAAATCCGAGCCCGAGACTCCGCGAAATGTTTCAGTACATTTATAAGCAGTAATAGTACAGGCAAGAGAAATACGTGTATGCGTGAATATGTACCCTACGAGTAAAGATACGATGTTAAGTCGTTTATCATGCATGATTGTTATTCGTTGTGCTGCTGTTGTTGCTTTATAAGGTTGCGCTCAGCTTGTGAAGTTTCAATCCAAATACATTTTCGCTTGACTTGCGAGACTCTGAGACTCACATTTTAAAAATTCGAGATTTCGAGACCTGTTTTTTTTTGCGAGCTCGAGATTCCGAGACTCTAGTTTGTGACGCCGAGATTTCGAGACCCACTTTAAATTTGCCGAGACTTATTTTTTTACAGGGACCATTCTATACCCCTTTTAAAGGAAGCGTACTTATTCCAAACACCAGGGCAACTGGAGTTAAAAGCATCTTTGCCCGTCTGTTTTGACAGGCGCTGAGCTTCCGTCTTTGTCAGACGAGGAGAATGTTCTAATTCACATGCCTCGTTGTCTTTGTTGAATCTCATCTTCATGATAAATGCATTGCTTTTGCTCAGTCTATGTGCTATCACAACATATGTCCATATAACCACCATAAGCGGAATAACAAACGCTAACGCTGTAAGTGCACACAGATAGATGCGTGGTAATATCAATTGTTATATACCTAGACTTTCATTCATCAAAACGAGCACTGTGATTGGTTGATTCTTGGTCACGTGCCATTGAACAAATTCAAATGTATCCCGACCGGGAGACAATTGCGCAGTTGTTGCCCGCGCGCCAGTTCAGTGTACCGTCTTTGTTTGCTTGTTTTTGCTAAGGGAAAGTCTAAATATATAACAAAGCACTTAATGTATGGTCCCTCGGGAAACTAGTTAGTTTTGTTTTCCCGAGAGTCCTGATGTTTCCCTCGACTTCGTCTCGGGAAACATCAGGACTCTCGGGAAAGAAAACTAACTGTTTCCCTCGGAACCATACATTAAGTGTATACTGATAATCCCAGGAAGGCCAAACTGGACCACACCACGTCATTTCCTTGTGATCACGATATTGCGTCACAAAATATAAAGGAAATGAAAAAACCAAGAAAGATACGAACCATACAGAAATGACTGTGATCTTGGCTTTTTTGATGGAAGCGTTGCTCATCTTCTGTGCTGGAATCTTGATGTTAACTATCCTGTGATACCGCTCAATAGCAATGACCACAATGTACCATACAGATGAACCGTGGAATATCTCGGGTATAGGATACACATATTGACAAACGAACTTGCCTAAAGGCCACTTCATAGGCAACCTCTCTCGTACAATTACAAGTGGGACTATCAACAATAGTATTACAAGATCGGCGATGGCAAGGTTTAGTATATAAAGGTCCAACGACTGTTTCTTCTTTCTAAGTCTAGTTATAACGGTAATGACTAAAATATTACCGACTACTCCAAAGAAGGCAAGAAGCATTTGCAAAACGACCTTCCATTCCTGTCGAACAGAAGCCGAGTTTGAAACCAAAGAAAAAGTTGAATACAGCATACAAGAGTTTGTTGCGTTTGAAGAGCTGTTGCTTGCATACGGAGTCATGGCGTGTTGCTTTCTTTAGTCTATCTTCAAGATCAGAATCAAAGTCGTTAGTTCGTTCAATGCTTTTACTGAGCTATCCCCTTTAAATCGTAGGAAGGTATGCCCGACTCACTAGCTATGGTTTTTAACCTTGATCATGGCCATTTCAAGTTTAGCTAACATCTAGTATGTTTCTAAAGACAATACGTGACCGTAGTCAGACTCAAGTGCAGGTGATACCTTTACAGGATTCCCTGGCTATCTGAGCATTCTTCTCGATCTGTTCAGCATTGATGTTAGGAAGTATCATTAAGTAGTGGTAGGTTTTCTAAACTTTGTCCGCAAGGCAAAGTCTTGCGTTAATATTAGAGAAATGCCAGATACATAATGGTTCATAAATTTCACACCTGTATGTCAGCCATGAATAATAATTGGGTAGACAAACGTTTTTTTTTTCCTTGTCTCATGGTCGATCAAAACAGTCAAAAGTTTATCTCATGTTGAGATCAGGTTGCAACTGTGAGGAGACTGCAAGAGTAGTGAGCATCTTGGTTTTATACTTAAATGCGGAAACTAAAGTATATTTGAATTAATATAAATAATACACATTAGAAGTCTGAGAATGGAGGGGGCATCGCTGGCATTTGCGTTAAATACATGTGTCTAAGAGCAGGGAATTCCTAATTTCCTTGTTCTGAGAAGCTTTTATAATCAAAAAAGATTATTAAATGTATCTGTCGGAAGGAGCTGAAGTTGAATAAATAAGACAGACATATTCTCGCGGGGAACACAAAACGTTTTTTTTTTGGTCGATCAAAACAGTGCAACGTTCATCTCATGCTTAGAACAGGTTGCAACAGGAAACTGCTAAGGCAGTGAGCGTCTTCGTTTAATACTTGCACATGAGAACTAAAGTATATTTAAGTTTAAATAAATCATACACATTGGTAGTCTGACTCCGGAGAGCGTGTTGGCGTTGAATACATGTGTCTAAGAGCAGTGAATTCTTAATTTTCTTGTTCTGAGAAGCTTTTACAATTAACGAAGATTATCATATGTATCTGTCGGAAGGGGCTGGAATTGAATAACTACGACAGACATATTCTCGCGGCGAACACAAAACGACTTAGCACCGTTAGCATAACCTACGAACCGATTGGATGAACTGTTCATCTGATTGACTCTTGAGGGAGGATCTATTGATCGAGAAGGGAAAATTTTGTTAATAATGTAAAAAAATGAGATCTATAATACAAATATGTTCTTTCAATTTGTCGAATAGATCGATCTGTAGGGTTTTCTCTCATTTCCTTGCAAATTACCAGTTCACTAAGTTGGCCATGCGGCATATGCGACAGTTTCTTTTCTGTCACTGGCAGCAGGTTCACTGGCAGTCATAACTATTGCTAATCAGATAATCAGAAAAAAATAGCAAATCGCATTTTCTTTCTTTAGACTAGCATTTACACCAAATTATAGGTTTTAGTATTATATAGTTATGAAATATTAGAGCCCTTGTCAATTTTTTTTTATTTTATTGAACATGATCTTGAGCTTTAAATTACCCTTCACACGGCTCAAACAGACCTTTCCCGCAAGGAAACGCAAGGTTGACGATGTTTCAAAGGCTATCAAAAAGACTTTGAAGCGTGGCTCTCAATTTAGAAAAGAGCGCTACTTATCTTCGGATACAGTCTACACGAAAACAGTTGGAAATAATTTTGTTGTTAAAGCGAAATGTAGAGGAAGCATGAGAGCACTCGAGAAATTCATGACTTAAGAGCCATTGTCGGAAAATATCGAGAATCTCAAATCAGTTCCAAAAATTCGAATTTTGGCTGATACCACCCAAACATCCCTTTGGGCGAACTATTTCAAGAAACGATATTAAGAAATCCCCAAGCGCTTTACATTTTGAGAATTTTAGAAAAGTTCCAAAATTCGCAAAAAATACATTTTTTAATTCGGGAAACGGGTGCAAATTTCAACATATTTCAACGAAACAGTACAAGCGCGCAAAAGCTCCTATTGACATGATATTACTCATGTATTTAGCAGACATCCACAGCTTCAAGACCCCGTAAAAAGGTTTTGCAAAATAACTATTTTAACATAGTTTCTGGCTTTTATTGTGTGCGCTCTGATTGTGTGTTGTTTTGGTAGTCAAAATAACGCCCAACTTCAACCGTCAAAAGTCGATCCTGGTATGTCACAAATTGAAAAAACTACTATACCAAACGAAAGAACTGTTATTTTTTTAATTACACCTGAAGTTTTAGCTCTGCGAATTTAAACACGTGCGAGTAATAAAATTTCAACTTGTGCCCCCCAAGTCGCCTGTCCGCGACAAGAACGGGAATGTAAACAAAGGAAAACATATGCAAATCGAGGAGAAAATCGTACGGAAGTTATGACTTACCCCTCAAAGCGCAAAAAATTGATCGAATTCTGTTACCTTAACAGGTATTTCTATCTGAGAGACTAATAAAACGAAATTATCCGTCCAATAATAATAAAAAAGCTATAAAAAGGACTGGAGGGCTAGGGTCATAAAGTCGCCTCGGATGCATCAGAACTCGTGTGTATGGTTCCGGAGGTAAAAAAGCTTCTAAAAAAGCTTTCAAAATGCACCATGGAGCAAGCAAACAATCTCAGTAAAAATAGACTGATATTTTGAGGTATGATAGAAATGAACCATTGTAAGTTTATTTTTACAATTAAATAAAATGACAGAGGAGCGCCGGCCATCGACAGTTCGATTTTAAATGGTCCGTCCCTTGGCTATCGTACTCAATGTTAAGTCCAAAAAACCGAAACAAGATTCAGCGAACTAAAACATATATTACAATAACCTTTAAAAAGTATAATGCTAACTTGAGAATTAGATTTCCCGCATCGCAAAGTTTAAGTTATGTAAATATCAGGACTGTTTACTTACTGATCTTATGTCGTGTTACATGCTCCAAGTTCCACAGGAGAAGAGTAAAACCCTCCGTCTTGTTTATACATTTCATAAAAAAAGACTAGCTTATTTGTTTCCTAGAACTATAGATAGGGAGTTAATAATCCTCCCATAAACACAGAAAACGAAGAAGCCAATTCATCTCGTTTTTGGTGTTGTGTTACCTGTCACATTTTTTCAAGTCACGTGTTTTGCTGTACACGGTTTGTGAAAATGAAATACAAAACATATTATTTAGTTATTTCTTTTAAGGTAGTCACCTGCAAAACTGTCAATGAATAAAGAAGGACTGTGCAATCAAAACTAACAGAATCTCCTGGAGCACACAAGCCATCTCCGTTTAAATTTTCATTAACAAAACATCATCTGCTATTTAGAATTTCCCGCTGTATCACAGATCCAAATCTCGGCATTAACGAAACATCTATCCTCTGAGAAATGCATACGGTCCTTGGAAAAACACACTCTTATGGATCTTACTAGAAGAGGGTGTCGGTGTCGTGCCAACCTTAAGAACCACCAGCGTTGCAAACAAACAATCCAGAGAACGTTTAACAGAGGGTGGGCCTTGCGACCCGCTAAGAAGGCGTACAGTTTTAGTGAAAAGCAGAAGGCCTACCTCACTGCTAAATTCAACATTGGTCAGTCCACTGGACGGAAAGTCGACGCACGTCTTGTAGCCTCAGGGCAATAAAATATATTTTTGTAATTCTTTCCCACTCCAGAACTTTTTTAATGATCCGCCCGTTTCCTTATAAAAATGGAGCAGTGCGTGGCGGAGATTTGCCACACACCCGAAGAGGTACTCTACATGGGCCCTCCTCAACTGGTGTCAAACACTTTTTAGGATTAATACCCTTAAGGGTCATTGAAAGATATCACCAAAGCTCTCATGACTCTTGCGTGGTTTCTTCTTCTTTCTTTCCTTTCCTTAACTCAAGGGATGTCGGAAGAAGAATGACCCTGGAAAGGGGCTTGAGGGCTCCGCCGGCATGGGTACGATTGGCACCCCTATTCAGGGAAGAACCTCCACCTACACCTCCACCTCCGAACGACCCACCTTCATGAGAGGGAGGGCGACGGGAAACTAAACATTTTATGGGGATGGCCTAATAAAGTACAAGTTAGTTACGATTCGGATCTGTGATACAGCGGGAAATTCTGAATAGAAGATGAGGTCTTTGTTAATGAAAATTTAAACGGAGATGGCTTGTGTGCTCCAGGAGATTCTGTTAGTTTTGATTGCACAGTCCTTCTTTATTCATTGACAGTTTTGCAGGTGACTACCTTAAAAGAAATAACTAAATAATATGTTTTGTATTTCATTTTCACAAACCGTGTACAGCAAAACACGTGACTTGAAAAAATGTGACAGGTAACACAACACCAAAAACGAGATGAATTGGCTTCTTCGTTTTCTGTGTTTATGGGAGGATTATTAACTCCCTATCTATAGTTCTAGGAAACAAATAAGCTAGTCTTTTTTTATGAAATGTATAAACAAGACGGAGGGTTTTACTCTTCTCCTGTGGAACTTGGAGCATGTAACACGACATAAGATCAGTAAGTAAACAGTCCTGATATTTACATAACTTAAACTTTGCGATGCGGGAAATCTAATTCTCAAGTTAGCATTATACTTTTTAAAGGTTATTGTAATATATGTTTTAGTTCGCTGAATCTTGTTTCGGTTTTTTGGACTTAACATTGAGTACGATAGCCAAGGGACGGACCATTTAAAATCGAACTGTCGATGGCCGGCGCTCCTCTGTCATTTTATTTAATTGTAAAAATAAACTTACAATGGTTCATTTCTATCATACCTCAAAATATCAGTCTATTTTTACTGAGATTGTTTGCTTGCTCCATGGTGCATTTTGAAAGCTTTTTTAGAAGCTTTTTTACCTCCGGAACCATACACACGAGTTCTGATGCATCCGAGGCGACTTTATGACCCTAGCCCTCCAGTCCTTTTTATAGCTTTTTTATTATTATTGGACGGATAATTTCGTTTTATTAGTCTCTCAGATAGAAATACCTGTTAAGGTAACAGAATTCGATCAATTTTTTGCGCTTTGAGGGGTAAGTCATAACTTCCGTACGATTTTCTCCTCGATTTGCATATGTTTTCCTTTGTTTACATTCCCGTTCTTGTCGCGGACAGGCGACTTGGGGGGCACAAGTTGAAATTTTATTACTCGCACGTGTTTAAATTCGCAGAGCTAAAACTTCAGGTGTAATTAAAAAAATAACAGTTCTTTCGTTTGGTATAGTAGTTTTTTCAATTTGTGACATACCAGGATCGACTTTTGACGGTTGAAGTTGGGCGTTATTTTGACTACCAAAACAACACACAATCAGAGCGCACACAATAAAAGCCAGAAACTATGTTAAAATAGTTATTTTGCAAAACCTTTTTACGGGGTCTTGAAGCTGTGGATGTCTGCTAAATACATGAGTAATATCATGTCAATAGGAGCTTTTGCGCGCTTGTACTGTTTCGTTGAAATATGTTGAAATTTGCACCCGTTTCCCGAATTAAAAAATGTATTTTTTGCGAATTTTGGAACTTTTCTAAAATTCTCAAAATGTAAAGCGCTTGGGGATTTCTTAATATCGTTTCTTGAAATAGTTCGCCCAAAGGGATGTTTGGGTGGTATCAGCCAAAATTCGAATTTTTGGAACTGATTTGAGATTCTCGATATTTTCCGACATTGGCTCTTAAAGGTTTCGCTGGATTTGGCATCCGGGCTGGTACTCACAACACACTGTACTTGTAAAGCGGGTAACTGTGGAAATTGTAGTCATGTGATGTGTTTGCTACTTGAACTTGCACGTTACTCATTGGAAGAACTGGATAGAGTCCCCGAGGAAAAAACATGTAAAAGTCAGTCAAGGAAATGGGGTATTCCAGGAGAGAAGGGTCTTCCAAAAGAAGCAATTATGAGTACATCAGTTCAAAAGGAATTAAGTAATAGAGGAATAAAGCCAATTTTTATGACCCTAGGGTTATGGAAACCCAGAGGCTAGATATTCCTAGAGTTGAAGCAATGCAGAAGAAATTAGAGTCAATTAAACCTCTCTTTGGCTTTTCACATATTATTCCAACGAAACTCGAGTCATTGAGAAAAATACTGAAATGCCAAGTTTGGATCACACAGAATTGGTTCACCACTGTCATTTGATTGCTGTGGATTTCAATTACCAAATTGTAACTAACTTGGAACCAGGTATAAACAGTGACCAGGGTGACAATTCGAACATTTTGAAAGGTACATTACCATTACGATTTCAAGATTTGCTTGAAACACTGAGTTCATTTCACAACTGCTCAAGAAAAGTACATTGAAAACTTAGGAGTAACATGTCAGGGAAGTGTTGAGATAGAAAGAAGGGTTGTTAAGCAGAGAGAGTGTGGTGAATGGGTCAAACACCGTAAAACTAGACTTGGCTCATCAGTTTGCCATAGAATATATATTAGAAAAAGACGTTATCAAAATATTGTCAAAGAACTAAACAAGCCCTTTAAACCTCTAGATGAAATGTCACCATTTGAGCAGAAAAAAGCTAAAACATGGTAGCAAGTTTGAGCCAGTAGCAAGAGATAAATATTATGATGTGATGATGCATCACTTAAAGAGACCTGTAGCCTTAAGGGAGACTGGAATGGTGATTCCCCCCATCATGTTCTGGCTTGAGGCTATCCCAGATGGTCTTGCCATGGATTCATGTTCATGTTCACTTTATGGCATGTATGGGGGAATTGAGATAAAATGCCCAGAGGGAAGGAAGAATCACTCTCCACAGGAAGCAATGGAGGATGAATCACTTTATATTGAATTGATAGATGGCAAACCTTCCCTAAGAAAGATCATCACCTGGGATATTACACTCAAATCCAGTTGGCCATGGGTTTCTGTGGGCTAGAATGATGCGACTTTGTGGTATATTTATTCAAGGGGATCATCATTACAAGAGTTACTTTTGATAAGGCTTATTTTGACAAGTCTAAGTAAAACAAATACCTTCTACACCAAGTGGTATCTTCCTCAGGTCATGAACTAAATTTTATCTAGCTTGTGAGCTGAACTAGCTCATGAAGCAGGCCATTTACATTTCAATGAAAACCCTGTAGAATAGTTACAGTCATGTAAAGGATGACATATTAAATATTGGTGATAGGCATAGTAAGACACTGAGAGGACACTGGTGAGAGGACACTGGGTCAGGTCTTTCAATATTGCAATTATTCATTTCATTAACAATTTGACAAGCTTATTCTTTTTAATTGATACAATGATACAAACTGTGTTGCTCATACAACTGTGGTTTAATTTAAAATCGTAAAATGTACATTTTGAAATTGATTCTGCATTAATACTGATAAAGGGCAGCAATTACCTTGCACTAGTTCATTAAACTTTTCAGTTTTATTGATGCAAAGTTTCTATCATTGACTCAAGGTTGAACTAAAGGTAAATGTCTCAAGCAACTTGGGGCTTTATAATTCCAAACATGGGCAGTGGTTTGCCTTGTATGCAAAAAATGGACAATGGTTTGCCCTCAAGTAAACATGGACAGAAGTTTGCTTTCTATTCAATCTTTGCTAGTCATTATAGTGCTTAGGTTCATTGTTCAATAAGTGGATCCATAAAGTCACATAGAAGGCAACTACTGTCCATATTTGGTTAATTGTTCCATCCAAATTAAGAGGAATTTCAGTCTTTAAGATCTTAAACTTCTTGATGCATGCAATGATGCGGCGGCCTACATGGACTCTAACTGAAGCTATTGTTTGACTTGCCACTACATCTTCCTTGTCAGGCTGATGTTTGCCATCTAGAAATGCAGGTATGTTTAATTTAATCCCAAGTGGGTCTAGTAATTCCTGGATGGTACATCCTCTGTCTGCCATGATGGAATCTCCTTTCTCCCACAAGTCTGGGTGTAATATTCCACATCTGGCAACTATTTCCTTATCTGAAAGTGATCCAGGATAAAGTTGACTCACGAATGTAATGGCGCCAGAGGGACAAATTCCAACAGGGGCCTTGTATGTAACATGATGCTTGTAGAACGAATAAAGAGCACTCTGTAACTAAGCTAGATGGAACTTGTACAAAAATCTCAGTACAATCAATGTGCACCTTGTGGAAGGGCATGAAACAACCTGCCCTTTTGATGGTCATATAGGAATGCTTCCTAAGGAGAAATACTTGTAATTTGCCCAGGTTATCAAGTACCTAGAAACAGTTGACTTTGCAGCTCCAAATAGCCATGCCAATTGTTTCTGTCCAAATCCAGACCATAGCCACACCAAGAACATGAATAATTGTTCGATTGCATGCAGCTTAGTGCTACCACCAGGCTTAAATCCTTCTCTAAATTTGCATTTCTCAAGTTCATCTCCATTTTTCTTGGAAGCTTTGTAAAACTTCATATTACTGGCATTCTGAGTTGGATGTAAAAACCCAAAACGTACATCAAACTTGTCAGGAGGCAAACCAGTAAATGACTCAAAAATTTCTTTCTCCTCTCCGATATTGTTAGAGTTAAACTGTTGTTTCTTCACATTTTCTACTTCAACTTTCAACTCTGTTTTCATTTTCACAAGCAATTTTCTCCTCCACCAGAAGAGCCATTCTAGTTCTCATTTTTTTTTTTCATCTCGCCCTCCAGAACAGCACAGTCTTTGCAGAATTTGAGTGATGTTGCGTTGTCTGAATCAGCATGAAGTGTTGATTGTTTTCGTTCCAGCGAGTCTTCATGAACCTCTCTCCTGATCGCTAATTCACTTGAACGGATTTTAATTTCGGTTACTTTCTGATCAATGTTCTTTTAGTTGAGGTCCAACTGAAATCGCTAGGAATGATATTCTCATTCATCAGTGTTTTCCTGCCACTATTTAAGTCTTTCCTTATCTCCAGTGGTTGAAAGTGCCTTTCACAAACATTTGTGTATTTACTCACGACAAATCCATCTCTGTGTTCCTGTCTCTTTATAGTAGTTATAACCATCGTTTCTTGATTTGCCGGTTTTTGGGAAAGGAAAACAAAGTAATCCCGGTCTCATTACCTTTGCTATCATAAAACGAGCTATTACATCCTGGAACAAAGCATTATTTCCCTCTTCCACCAGTTTCTGAGGAAATTGGCTGAAGAAGAACTTACAGCTGCCATCGAATCGTCCGCCATATTAAATTTTGTCCACCCCAGCCTCGCTTTCACATGTGTTTTAACGTGGGAGCTTGTGACGAATGAGGGAAAGGTCTATAGGGAGGAACAGCTGAAGCTAAGGGACGGACCATTATAAAAGTGATGGGGGAAGGGGGGGGGGGGTGGGGAAAAAAAACAAAACAAATTCATGCAAGGGAAAATGCCAAGAAAAAAATTCATGCAAAGAAGAAGGTAAAAAAATTTCATGCAGAAGGAAGGTCCAATTGTAACTTTTTCACACGTAGTAAAAAAAATTCGTGCAGAGGGGTTCACCTGAAAAAAAAAAATTCCTGCACAAGCAGTGAGCGAAAAAAAAATACGTGCAAGCTAAATATTCACCCCCCCACCCCATTTCACTTTTCTAATGGTCCGTCCCTAAGGAGAAATGGTGGAGGGGGGGAAAGCAGTTAAATTCATATGTTCTTTACAAACATTAGCTCATTAGGAGCGAGTTCTCTTTGCCCCCTCTATAGCTTGTTTCAATACTCTTAGAAAACGTCATGAGACCAGAGCGAGCGAGATCCCCGCAGTCTCCGAGAAAATGCCGAGAAAATTTATTTTCCGATCCTCTTCATATGAGAGCACGTAAAAGGAGAAGTATTTGGAATATCAAAAAGCGTCACACACCTTTGTAGTCTATTACTTATTGATTGACACTGTGTAATTTGTTTGGTCTAGCGTACGAGCAGGAAGGCAGGTAATTCAGTTTAGCAAAGAGTATCAATTTTGCGTTTGAATGCTTCCTTGCGCTTACCATTTACTCAAATCTGAAAAAAAATCTATTTATTTTGATTCTACATTTTATTGGCTTTATCACGATATGTACACGATATATAACAGAAGCGATGCGCTTATGAATGATTCTTCGGAAGGCATTCCTGAAGGTCTACAGTAACCTTAAACGCTTTGCGTCTCTGACCAGAGGAGCACTTCTGGTGCACAGATCGACATTTGGATAAGTTTACCGTGTATTGAGGGCCTTGTGGAATTTCAGTAGAGGCCAACTCCAAAGCCTCAGCAGTGGCCAACTCAAAAGCTTACAGCTCCTTTGGCCCCTGCACACGAAACATCAGCAAAGTAATTTATCTCTTTTTTTGTCTCCTTCCATTTTTCCTTTTGGCTTATTTTAATATATATATAGTAACTATGTTTTTCTCTTGTAATCGTCTTGTAAAAAATAAAATTAAATTGAATTGAATATGGGTGGAATAGCAACGCACAAAGTACAGTGTACGTGGCCCGAAACATTTGATCAGTAACAGCCTCAAAGTTTCCCTCAATGCATGACACTGATCTAACGACCACGATTCTAAACCATACACAGGGTAGTTTGAAATTTTGCCTTAAATACTTTGGCTTAAACAATGAAATATTTTGGAATACGTCTTTTCCGAACTCTATGGAGTGAACTGTTGATAATCCCTGCCTATTGAGCTTGACTCACGGTTACGCCAACGCTTGCTTATGTAGAGAAGTCGATCTGAGACGTACACCCTTTGCTGATCTGAAAGTCCATAGCTTGTTTAGTTGCTTCTGGAGCCGGGTGGGAACCTCCCTATCATGACCGGCTATACGGGGAGGCTCCTTCCGAAAGGGATCACCTTTTTCACGCTTTAGGTATATGAAAGGGTAGGGATTTCACTAGGCTAAGTATATGAAAGGGTGGCCGAGGGAAATGTATCATTTAGGTACTGACTTAAAAGGGCCTTTCATAAAAAAAATTTCGAACAGACATACCTAAAAACTGAACTGTTTTATTTATTGAATGCTACATGAAAATGCCTGTTTTAGCCATGCGAAAAGGGTACCATTTGTCAATGGAAGGTATACGAAAGGGGTACGTTTTCTGTCAAAAATGGTAGTAGTATAAAAGGGTGTGAGGGGTCAGACCTAGGGGCGAAGCCTCCCCATACTAATTTTTGTACCCCCCCTCCCCCGCCCCCACCCGGAGATCCTAGAAAGATAAATTCCTAATTATGAGATCGTGCTGTTTGATGAAGTCGATAAGAAAATGCCCGTTTCTATTTGCGGAGCTGTGGAGGGGTAATTCCTTGCGATATGAGTGTTCACGTCTTCGGTGACGAAGAGCATTGAGCGAGAATGGAGATCATTTGTCCTATCAAGCTAGTCGTCCAGCGGCCTTGCTCTCACTAGTCTCCCATGGGTCAGTGGTAGAGCGCCCGAACTAGTAATCGGATGGTCCTCGGTTCCGAGAGCCTCCTACTGAAAGAACTCGAATTTTCCTTTTCGGCAAGTTTGTCTGTGACAGTACTGAAAAGAACAGCTTTCACAAATATTCCAGGCTAAAAGACAATACTAGAATTAAAACATCTTTTCGAGAATTGTTTCGTTTCCTATAAACGTTCTTCACTTGTTCACAAACAAATTTGTGCTTTAATTTACGGTAACAAATAAAAAGCTTGCGTTCCCCTGCTAAGTGATTTCTATTTGACTGACCTTAAAAAACAGTCAACTAACTCAATAAAATCGTGAGCCTTTGTTGTACGCATCTTAACGTTGCCTTAAACTCAACACCCTTCAAGAAACCTTTCACAAGTAATATCAGCATTAAAAAAGGTGTTAAGGATCCAAAGCTAAATGCATACTTATATACAAATATAAGAAGGTCTAATTTTGAAGCTGAGGCTGAACGTTCTTATATATTTTTTTTTTGGTGATTTGAGGTTGAAATCGTTCTTCAGACTTTGTATCAGCTGATGACTTTGATGGTATGGAAGTTATTTTATTTGGCACAGTTAAAAATACGAACTGCTGATTATGACAAACCGAGTTGTGTGTCACCATTGTACATGTTAATATTAACAAAAAAGGCCAACTGGAAAACTACTGTCTGGACTCCGGACTGAACTCGGGACTGGACCCTGGACAGGATTTTGGACTGGACGTTATTAAACAACTTTAATGTTTAACTAATAATATAACGATTAACCATCATAAACCAGCGGGGAATTTTTTCAGCACTTTCAATATGTTTTGAGAATGCATGTTTTTTTTTTTTAAAGGAACATAAACGAAAAATGGAATAATGCTGCCCAGTGACCAAGTCATGCTACTATAACGCCACTACGTCGTTTACATTGTACCCAGCGGTTTCTATCGTCGCGCATGAGCTTGCACTTCCCGTCTGTTCCATGTGCTCGCTTTTGATGGCTGTTGGATTTCTATTAAACCTACGAGTAAACGCGGTGTTTATCCTTTATTGGCGTAACGTGAATACAATGACAAATTAACTGCACAAGAATGTAGAGTAGCTTAGTCACCTTCTTTTCTTTTCGTATGTTTTTGCAGTTACCGTCATTCACAAATTACCATCGGAACTGTTGTACAAGCCAACATACACGGAAAAAAAGGTAGAAATCAGCATTTTTAGTGTTATCGGTACAGTTATATAACATTTACGTGGTTTCGTGTGAAATGAACGTTTGTGTGATAACAACTGCAACGTGATAAAAAGGTTTCCTACAGGGTTGGTCCGTTATCCGAGGTGACTTAATTTGATAGTAAAATAAACAACAAGAAAACTTTTTTTCCATAAGAAATAGACAGCAAATAGAGTGCTAGATCTCACAATATGGAAGTGTTCCCATAAGGGCGCGAGTCTTAATACACACTTAAAGTTTATACTATTGCAGTGTGCAGAACAAGATTTCCTTTCGGGGACTATAGTTGTTTGAAATAACTGTAGTGATAAGAAGCCACATAACTTGATAGACGGCCAGGTATTTTATAGTTTTTCCCTTTTTTGTTGTTCATCGTATATTACGTTTTGGAGGGTACGCTCAGTCATGAGATATTGTTCTTGCCTTCGAACATAAAATTCATATTATCTTCTCGCCACCGTGTAATATCTTGTAAATATTGAAGCGTGACATCAGATACACGATACGCGACCACAAGAAAGGCCAATCCCTTTTTGTATAATCCAGTCCATTTTCCAGTTGGCCAACAAAACATACCCTAACTATTTTAATTTACATTTGTTACCTTGATTTTATGCTTGTCACTCAATATACAGATTAACAAGATAAAAACGTTTATTTATGGACTCAGTCTGAGAAGTGTTTTTTTTTACTCGGGCTTTCCGAAGGAAACGCCCGAGGTATAAATTCAGCTTCGTTTCTTTTTTTTGTGTTCAGTCACAAATCGCCGTCGAGCTTACGGCGCATGCGTAGAATCTGTATGGTGCGCATACAGATTACGAGCGAGCCTTTACGAGTGAACCTTTTATCGTGAACCAAGCTATGACTGCTTCATCAAATGAACTATCTATCGAAAATCATGCTATATCAAATCAGCTATTTCCTGTTAGCTTACGTAGAAATCGTCGTGTGGGTAAACGTGATCGAGAACCCAGCAGATTGCCAGTTCGAATTTTGAAGTGTCTGAGAAAGAAAAGCAGAAAGCTGAAGGAGTTTGTCTTCAAACGTATCTGTGCGAGTAAACCGAAGTCTTCCAAGCTTTAATGTTATGTGAAGGTTAGAAAACTTATAAAACATGAATGTAGTACAAAGATAACGAGCTCAAATAAAATTACACAACATGAAAAGATTAGCTTTCGTTTAATTGCGCTAGCAGGGTTTATCAAGGGTTGATGAAGCTTAAATTTCGAGTAAATCGGTATTTATCATCGTTTACCTGTAATAATTTGATGTGCCGGTGCAAAAATCAGACCCATATATCAAATTTTTGTCAATTTAAACTGAGTAGAGACATAGAGAAAAACCCTGGTCCTACTCCAATGTATATTGACCCAAGCAAAACAACATCAGCCCCTTAAAGCCAAGGAAATGAGCTAGTATTTGGACAGAATTCTGGACAACAATGTGTTGCAATGAGTTTAGCTCTTTGATTTACAATAGCAAACAAGGAATCCATTCAGCTAATGACCTCATGGAAATATTGAATATTGGAAATCAGTTGTATTCAGGTTTGTCTCAGTTTGCCAGGCAATCCTTTTTAATGCAGTCAGAATTACCATCAATGCTAAATGTGTTTCGAGACTGACTATCAACTTCAGTAGAGTGAAAGCTACACTGGTATTATTCATCAAGAAGCTGCCATAGAAGTATATCAATACTGTACTTCTAAATGCTAAGAGCCTTTGAATCACCTTTGGCTTAAAACTACACTAATTTTGTATTGACAGTAGGGTGTACTGCAGTTGCTATCTATTGTAATGGTAATGTGGGGTTTAAAATATTTGATTCTCATGCAAAGGATTCATAATATTATTATGGTAGAAGCCATGCCCAAGGTACATGTGTGCTGCTTGAAGTATTGTCTCTTAGCGACTTAGTGCATTATTTTCAGAGTATACACAACAATGTTATGTTTGAGGTGAAAGGACTAATAATTAATGAAGCTGAAAATGACATACTTGTTCAGACTTGTGTTTGTGAAACCATGAAGTTTAAGTTAAGTACTACTGTGGCTATTTATTCACTTTGCTATTCTATAATGAAATCCTGTGCTTATTGGACTTCAAAAACATTATCTTCTATTGTCGATAATGGAAAAAAAATTATGTGATAGTTTATCTTTAGATATGAATTCACCATCCAATAAAAAATTGCCGAAAAGTGTTGATTCTTGTGGAGTTGAAGTCATATCATTGAAGGAGTATTCTTTAAGTCAGTGCAAAGCAAATCTGTTCTCCAAAATATTATAAAGAATAGTAGTGAATGCTCAGGGATTTTGATATGGTTCGCATCTTTTTGTGTTCGCTGCATTTCAAAATCCATACAAAAATCAAAATATGTATATTCCCTCTTGGTCTATGATGAAAGTCAAATGACTCCCATTCAATATACTAAAAACATTAATGGTATTGCTTGTCTAGTTATAAGGCTATTAGAAATGTTCAAAAAACATATCATTCAGCAGAGCATTACCAAGTACAGTTTGTGTCATGTTCAACCAAATCTGCTGACAAGAATGAACGAAAAAGGATAATGAAAAATGAAAGGCAGAAACAGAATTATAAAGGCATGGAACCATCAAGGAAGAGAATATTATTGGAAAGAAAACAAGCAAAAGATTATACAAATAAAAAAGAACTGCAAAAGAAACGAGCACAAAAATACAAAACAATGGATGCATTTAAGAAACAAAGGCTGTTAGACAAACATGCAGAAAAATACAAAACAATGGATACAGCTAAAAACAAGATTTATTAGACAAACATGCAGAAAAATACAAAACTAGAAGGGCACTCGGTAGAGCGCATACCTCTGCCCCGCCACATATGTACACCTGATATTACACTCATCTGGATCTGAGATCCGGAGTTTAATCTGGATAAATCCCAAATTTTAATTGATTGGGTATATTTGCAACCTTGCCACCAAATTTGTTGCAAATCCGTTGATTAGTTTTTGCGTAAAACGATCAACAGACAGACAAACAAACAAACAGACAGGCGTGAAAACATAACCTCCTTCGCAGAGGTAACAATGGATGCAGCCACAAAAACAGGATTTATTAGACAAACATGCAGAAAAATACAAAACAATGGATGCAGCTAAAAACAAGATTTGTTAGACAAACATGCAGAAAAATACAAAACAATGGATGCAGCTACAAAAACAAGATTTATTACACAAACATGCAGAAAAATACAAAACAATGGATGCAGCTAAAAAAAACAAGATTTATTAGACAAACATGCAGAAAAATACAACACAATGGATACAGCTAAAAAACAAGATTTATTAGACAAACATGCAGAAAAATACAACACAATGGATACAGCTAAAAAACAAGATTTATTAGACAAATATGCAGAAAAATACAAAACAATGGATACAGCTAAAAAACAAGATTTATTAGACAAACATGCAGAAAAATACAACACAATGGATACAGCTAAAAACAAGATTTATTAGACAAACATGCAGAAAAATACAAAACTAGAAGGGCACTCGGTAGAGCGCATACCTCTGCCCCGCCACATATGTACACCTGATATTACACTCATCAGGATCTGAGATCCGGAGTTTAATCTGGATAAATCCCAAATTTTAATTGATTGGGTATATTTGCGAACCTGCCACCAAATTTGTTGCAAATCCGTTGATTGGTTTTTGCGTAAAACGATCAACAGACAGACAAACAAACAAACAGACAGGCGTGAAAACATAACCTCCTTGGCAGAGGTAACAATGGATGCAGCCACAAAAACAGGATTTATTACACAAACATGCAGAAAAATACAAAACAATGGATGCAGCTAAAAACAAGATTTATTAGACAAACATGCAGAAAAATACAAAACAATGGATGCAGCTAAAAAAAACAAGATTTATTAGACAAACATGCAGAAAAATACGACACAATGGATACAGCTAAAAAACAAGATTTATTAGACAAACATGCAGAAAAATACAACACAATGGATACAGCTAAAAAACAAGATTTATTAGACAAACATGCAGAAAAATACAAAACAATGGATGCAGCTAAAAAAACAAGATTTATTAAACAAACATGCAGAAAAATACAAAACAATGGATGCAGTTAAAAAAAACAAGATTTATTAGACAAACATGCACAAAAATACAACACAATGGATACAGCTAAAAAACAAGATTTATTAGACAAACATGCAGAAAAATACAACGCAATGGATACAGCTAAAAAACAAGATTTATTAGACAAACATGCAGAAAAATACAACACAATGGATACAGCTAAAAAACAAGATTTATTAGACAAACATGCAGAAAAATACAAAACAATGGATGCAGGTAAAAAACAAGAAATGCTTGAGAAACGCAAACAAAAATACTATAGCAATAAGAATAAAAATTTGGAATCATGTATTGAAATGTTTAAGAAGAAACTAAAGGAAGGGCCATATTATATATGTAACCACGGGCGTCTTGCAAAATCGGCACCCCAAATCTTGCAGAAACAGGCTAAACTACAGAATACAGGGCCACTTATTTACATAACTTTAAATAACAATAGTGTCCATTGTTATATGCTTCGTTCTACAAAAGCCTCCGACACCTGTAAACGAGGTGGACCAACGTGGCCCTGTATTCTGTAGTTGCTCCCAGAAACAACCCACGATTCAATAGCTGACAGTTTTACAGATTCTTTAATAGTTTCTCAGTACAACTGGTCCAAGTAAATCCACATGATGCAACGAACCGTAAAACTAAAGGAACAAATACAACAATGATCTGATACAATGCGCCGACACTGCCTGTGACAAAATGAGCTCTGAAGAACGGTAGTAAACAACCAAACAATACCTTTGTTCAGCTACGAGGCCGCAGAAAGGTCCAAGCGAAATCAATTGACGGTTCCACACCGTAAAGACAAACGAGTGAAGAAAAAACACGCACTAAATATCTTATCTTGAGATTCTAAACCTAGACGAAAAGCACATGGTTCTTATGACCGCGCGAGTGTTCTTGGGATCTATGTCGTTTGTTGCGTCATGTAAGCTACAATATATGTTGTTATATATTATATATGTTTCTGACGTCACATGATACAGGGCCAACAAATCTTGTGTCAAATAACTTTGAGATTTTCACGTTGCTTAAAGACGACTTCTGTAGCGTTCGACTTCTACATAGCAAGGTGTTGAAAGGAAGCCCAAGTTCACGCAGTCATGCGTCTAGTTTCGGTTTATCTCAGTCTAATTAAACGGTCTGCGTAAAGCATACTGTTCCCTTGAGACCGCTGACCAATTTGAAATTTCCAAAAACTGGTTGGTTATTGTGCCAGGCTGTTGGCGTCCGTAAAGAAGACAGTCACTTGCTTAAGAAACAGTTTGCCATCTTGCACGTAGCGCCACCTAGGACGAACAGCAAAGGGGACTCATCGACACTGCCTGATGTTTCAGTTGTTGGACTGGGTGGCAGAACTTCACAAAGCAATTCGTAAAGCTGTGAATACGCAATGTCTGTAGCTCTAAAATTCACAGTAGCTAAAAAGCCTCCAACTGTAGCACACACCGTTCGAAAGATTCCTAGAGTTTCTTTGTCTTGTTCCGTCAGAAACCCGGTGTTAAGTCTCTCGTTCGATTCTTTTGTAAATGTGCTTAGGTGCTTCATGAAAGGTAACAACTTGTGGTGCGACCCGGCACTCGCGATCATCTCACCAAGAGCGATTTTCATCACCTGAAACCACGCGAACAAAGATTGGTTAACATGCCCAGTATTCATTTGCAGAAAATCTTGTCCGACCACAGCCATCTTTGAGGCGTCAAAAGTAGCGGGGCCGTATTCCATGGCAGATCCAAGCGAGTGCCCAAAAAGAATAGCAGGGAGGTACAGATTAATTAGAGATACATCCTCTGGGAACGACTTAAAGGAAATGATTGTGTCGTCCAATGTCTGGGAAAAACTCTCAAGTGCTAGCTTGCGCCGTAATTCACGAGGCTCACCACAGGTGAAGACACTGTAAGCCAAAGATTCCGGCAAGCGCAAAATCATCATGTTTTCTTTGGTTCTCATGTCCAAAGAAAACAAGCCAAGTCGGGGCATGAGACCGAGAACTTCTGGTGTCACCATTTGGTCAAGAACTTCAAGCGGGTGGCTTAAGACGAACATGATTTCACTAGTGGCAAGTTCAAGAGCTTGTACTGAGGTCTTGTAAAACAAATTATGACTCCGAATAAAATAATGAGGAAGGAAACCATCTCTTGTGAACTGATAAAGTTTCTCGAGCAAACATAAGAAATTGTCTACGATTCTTTCACGAGACCAGCAGCTTGGCTCTGTTTCTTCAAGCATCCAAAACATAACTGTTTTAAAATGATACGAGGTTAAAGTTCCACGTAGCTTCTCTTTGAAGGAACGCACAGACGACGAACGCAACACGTAGTAAACCATCGCTTGACACTCGTCAAAAGTGTCAAACAAAACCGCTTCCGCCATAGAGAAAGACAATCGCCACTCCTTTATGGTGTCTCCAGAAATATCTGTTGGCTTTGGTACAATCATAAAACCACTTGTGGAGATTTTTTCGACAGTTTCAGCATTTGGCCAGTACCTTGGCTTTCTTGAAACCCACTCACGCGCAGAGTATGGCCACCCCATGCACTCTATAGCTGGCACTCGATCAGATTCAACATCTTGTTGTATCGCCAAAGCAGGGTTTCTCGTTCGGAAAGTGTATGCAGGAGACAAATCAACTCTTCCTGCCGTGTTTCTCTCTGTCCACGATGTACTTGGCTTTTTGTTTTCATCAATACAATCGGGAAGAAAATCTCTCCTGTTTAGCCGTCTTGTTTTCTCGGCCGAAACGAAACAGCCTTCTTCTTCCGTTTCAACGACGAGATCAAGGAAATTTGAGATATCGGGGTAATTCTGTTTGAATTCCTCTTTGTAATACAGTGGAATGATGAGCTTGACGTGAGCAGGCGCTCCATTAACAGGACGATGGACTTTCTCTTGACAATCAACACTTAACTTTTCTTCATCGGGATTGAGAATCGTGATCATATCAATATCACTGAACATGGTATCTGGATAACCTTCCCTAAAGCTGCCAGTCACCACAAATCGGAGCCCCGCTTCATCACGGGAGTGAAACTTGGCGAGAAATTCATGGCTTAGTCTTTCAGATCTCGCATATGCTCTGTAAACGGGGAATGAAGAAAGCAACAACTCTACTGATTGCTGCAGCTCGTCCATGTTTCACTTTCATGATCACTTGTATCCGTATTTACGGAAGCTTCAACCGCTGACTCTTCAGAATGACTGTACTGCTCACTTTCGGTTCATTGATTGTTTGACAGCTCGGTAACGCAAGCTGTTATGTGTAATTAAAGAAAGCCCTATAGATAAAAATTTCGTGTTCCGAGCTTGTTTTCAATTCAACAGTCAAAAATAGACTCCTACTCCAGGACCTAGTTGATTCTAGTTAGACGTATATGTCTCATTTATCAATGTTTCATTCACTCGACAGTATGCGCATTCGAAGCCACAAATCCACAACATTCGTTCGCTTTGCTAATATTCTGCCGCCTTATCGCAAATGATCGAGGTTTATATGTATATAGTCAATTACCTTTTTGTAGCATATAGGAACGTTATGAAGTATATCTATTGTTCCTTTGTGGGCAAAACACTTTTTCAGGGTAAAATACCATTGGTGAAGTTTCACGCTTATCATTTTTTACATTCTGTTGATACGGGATACGGGCTTTCAAACTACCGTAAAGTTCCCATAATAGTGACCCTCGTTACTTTCGGAATTAGCAGCCTTTGGGCTCGTTACTTTCGGGGTGTCGTTTCTGGAAACGAAGTCGGGTATAAACAATATAGAAACAAAATGTATACATGGTTACGATTAAACAAAAAAAGATACTGTAATTCATTCTTTGAAAATAATATGGCCATCATGAAAAAACCTGGCAAGGAATTAATGAACTTTTACATCGAAGGAAAAAAAAAAAAAACTTAGAAGGCATATCTGCACTAGAGGATTTTAATAATCGCAGTAAAATTGTTAAAGGAAGGTTCGAGAATACATAACATTAAGAGGGGCGGATACAGGTTTTTTTAAAGTGGGTTGGCTGATATATATCAATCGGCCACCAAATGTTCGCCGGTTATCGCAGTGGCATTGTATACCCAAAGGGAGGGGAGACACAAGGGTTGGTGATGGGTCATTAAACCTGGCGATAGTTCTACTCACTCTACCATGACGCCTGTTACACTGATACTTAGGGACGAACCATTAGAAAAGTGATGGGGGGCGGGGGGGGGGGGGTGGGGAAAAACAAAAAAAAATTCATGCAAGGGAAAATGCCAAGAAAAAAAAATTATGCAGAAGGAAGGTCCAATCGCGACTTTTTCACACGTAGTAAAAAAAAATTGTACGGAGGGGTTCACCTGAAAAAAAAATTCCTGCACAAGCAGTGAGCGAAAAAAAAAATTCGTGCAAGCTGAAAATTCCCCACACCCACTTTTCTAATGGTCCGTCCCTTAGTCAACGCCTTTAGACCACCCATGGTTAGACGAACATCTCTCGGACTTGAGGCCTACATTCAATTATCTCCTAGAGCACGCTTCGCTCACGGATTCACGCTCCGACTCCCACTCACTTCGCTCACGGAATCACGTTTTCGCTCGCCGAATTTTTTTTCCACCCTCGCTGGGAGCCTGTTCGCAGGCTAGCACGTGCCCGTCCTAAAAAACGGGGTGGGGCTGTGTAGGGTCGCTGAGAAACTTGATGGGGGGAGGGGGGGGGGGGTTGGGGACAGGTTCTATGGTTATGGTTGAACGGCACCAGAGCGGACTGTGCACGCGTCCTGCATATAAACTGTGGTGGGTTATTGCAAATCTGTGAAGTGACTGTAAAAATGCAAAAGACGCGGCACATCGTGAATCTGTGGTTAAAGTGCACCAGACGCGACCTAGGTACGTGTTTGTGTTAGAATGCCCTTTGTACATCTACTATGAGTCTACGGACACCCTAATAGCGTTGAGGATACAACGCTGTTCTTCATGCAAAGTTCGAACATGATGGTAGAGGAACCCTCCCTAGAGACACGAGGGTCAAACAAGGAACATGATGAAGGAAACATGATGAAAAAGAAAAAAATTCTGAGTCGGCAGGACTAAAACACAAAAAGTGTTTTCATCCAACGGGTAATCTGCTACACAGCCGTTATTAGTGTGGTCACGCAACGCTCCTCCCCACTAACGGCTGCGTTAGTGGGGAGCAGCGTTGCGTGATGACACTTATAACGACTGTGTAGCAGACTATCCAACGTGTTGATAATCCAAGATGTACAAGGAAACGGGATGATTTGAGCGTCTGACCTTTAC
This sequence comes from Ricordea florida, assembly GCA_949710005.1. Lineage (NCBI taxonomy): Eukaryota > Metazoa > Cnidaria > Anthozoa > Corallimorpharia > Ricordeidae > Ricordea > Ricordea florida. Next base: position 17,489,971 of record OX453280.1, read on the forward strand.
CAGAGCAAAGTATCCTTGAAGGCATCATATCCCCTGAGATTGTGCACTTTTACACGGGCTGAATTGTCCCTACCATACCGCGGAGATGAGGGGCAGGAGGTTAAGGGAACTGATCACTATTTTGGAGTCTGATAATGCAAGAATCTGTCAGCCAAAACTGTTAGACGTTCGAAATCCAGGCAGGTCCTTACAACTAATTTACGTTCTTCAAAGGGACCTTTATTGTAATACATCACAAAGGAAATGTCACCCCTTTACTTAGACAACATACATGAAGACTTTTTACAAAGGACCAGTCCTATATCAAAAAAAAAAAAAAATTACATAAGATTTGTATGTTTTAAATGTTGAGATTGACCATTACAATCTCCATGAAAATAACATCACCCTACATGTGACAAAATTAATTTTATCCCTGTACACGGTAATATTCAATTTTCAGGTGTGGCTGCCAAAACATGAATGTAGTGAAACAGCTTGTACTAACCGGAAAATAACTTGCTATTCCCTATCGCTTTTTATGCTAAGATACTTGCTATGTTGGAATTGGTGGTTTTACCTGCCACTGCTTAAGTGTACCAGTATTATGCACTGCATAACACATCCTCATTGAGGCTATAGGACAATTATTGCACAGATAATTAGGACAATAATTATTATGGGTTGAATTATTTAGTAATATCCAGGGGCCAGTTGTTCGAAGGCCAATTAGCACTAACACCAGGTTAACTTTTAACATGAATTTCTTTTCCTCTTGTTGAAAAGCATTTTCTCCAATAACTTTATTTTATTCAGAGCATACAACCATCAAATTGTATTCAAAAAGAATTATACTGAACGTGATTTTTAAGTTCTCATATCTGCATTTAAATTTCAACCTAACCCTGGGTTACCTTAACCCTGCTTCGAACAACCCGGCCCAGAATGATAGAGGTATAAAACAATAACTAGACAGAGCAACATTTTTTTCTTCACCTTATCAGTCAAGCTCTTGGTTTAACAAATCTCTTGTTGTAGAGTCATTAGTGCCTGTTTGTTCATTTCTGACAGCAGAAGAAGCAGCTTGATCACAGTTCTTTTGTGCCGAGTCATTCTTTGAGTTATACGCACCATTAAGTCCTGTGAATCCACTGACGTGAGGAAACAAAGGGAAACCATAAGGCATATGTGGAAACTGGAGGCCTCCCATTCGAGGCCAGCATGGTGGCACTGAACTTAGACACCCGTTCATCTCAGAAAATGGGCGCAAGAATCCTGGATGAAGGAGCACAGGAATGTAATGGGTTCCAGATGGATGCAGAGCATATGTAGGTACACAAAGAGGACTGGGTATGAAGGAAGCTCTCGGTGAAAGGGGCGTTGCATGAATGGGCATGTCATTGGCAAGCTTGACAAACTGTGAGCTTCCATTCATACCAGCAGTCCCATTCACACCATCTTTTACTCCATTTAGAAGGCTTGCCTTGCTTTCCATTTTGGAAGAAGGGGTCAACTCAGGAAGGATTCCTCCTTTTCCTTTCTCTGAGCCACAGCTGCTGCTACTTTCATTTGAAACACTACATCCATGTTCTGAAAAGCTACTACTGGTGCTCATGGTCTCGCTTGTTTTCTCTTCCTTTGAGCTGTTACTGGAATGGTCTGTAGAACACTTTTTAAAATTGTGTTGGCTCTTGTCCATGTCCAAGTGTGCTCGCTTTCTCCCACTTCCTGAGCTTTGGCTTGACCGTTCAACAGTGTAATTCCTATCAGAGCTGTGAGCTCTCTTACGGCAGCAAGAGTCAGCTTCTGATAGGGTTAGACTGTCCACTCTTCCATTGGTAGTCGACTGAGTTAGAAAGCTGCCATCTGGTTTATCAAGCTTTGATTGTCTTCCTGTCTGCCCTTCCTCTGCTTCAATCATGAACTGCAGCTGCTGCACCAGGTGGCCCATCAATCGTTGAAAGCATGATTCCTGAAGGTCCATTGCTTCCACATTAGTTAGACAATGGAAAACTTCTTTGACACAGTCACTGAATCCATTGTAATACCTGGAAGTCTGTTCCACTAGTTCATCAATGGACAAATCATCTTTGCTCTTGGCTTCATTAACATCTAGAGAAATAAAATATATGTACATAATTACTTTAATAGCACAATTACCAACTCACCAACCTTAGCATTTTGAGCAATATGATGGGCTCAACATATCCCAGGGATATTTTTTTCCACATATCCTAGGAGGTGAATAATGCTGGTGCTTCTGGGTAATCCTTATGACGGTAAGTTTTTGGTCAAAGAAATCAAAATGGCATCGAAAGAAAAATAGTTGCTGGCATGAATTTGTGCTATTCTGAGAGGTATCACTAAGGAGGTTAAGCAAAACATGATGACAACAAAGACAATGACCAGGAAGACAACAATGAAACTACAAAAGTGTAAGACAGTCTGGTAAGTTTCTTTGGCATTATGTCCTTTGCAAAACAACTACGAGAAATGAGAATAATTCAAGTTTTCTCCTGGACACTGGGGTCAAATGGTGGAAAAGGCCATTAATTTTGCAACAAACTGGTCACATGACTGATAATTGGTGAACTTAAAGCTGGGAATTAATAAATTCCAGAAAAGGAAAGCCAGAATACAAATTTTCAGAGAAAAACATCTTATTATATAAAGATTTAATAACCATTTCAACACTCAAAATTTTCCATACTTTTGTTTAGGAACAAAAATCCAGTTTATTTTTCCTTATTAAGCACCACAAACTGAGCTCAGGATCCTGTGTACCATGGGTCAAATAAAAGAGAATAAATGCGTAAGGGTGAGAATTTTCAGACTTTCATATTTTGAAGGAAGCAGTTTATAGCGGTTTGAAAACTTAGAAAAATAAAATGATTTGTATGAAAATCACTGAAGCGTCCTTTTCCCATACAAATCCTTATAAATAATTTCAACTGTAACAACACCAGTTTAAATGATATACCAATTAATGACAATGGGGATGGTAACACATTTTGAACTGCTATTTTTATTACTGTAACACCTGACTTAACATGGCAAGCATTCCATCAGATACAATAATTGGCCTAACGTTTTGTCTATTACCCAAAAGTTTAAGACCTTCCTGCATTATCTGTATTAATTTAGGCAGCGTATTACAAAATTTGATTGAAATTGATTGTATTAACATTTTTATGTCATACATGATAGACGCTCAAGTATTTTATTGAGTCTATACCGGTATGTATTTGTACATAGTTCTAAGCCACACTCAACAATTATGCACATGTAAATTATTTTATTAATTTTATATTCTTTTTATCAATTGTAAATTGGTGAGTCGGAATCAGTCGACCCCATTGCCTGAAGAACACTTGCAGTAAGCAGTCGAAACGTCACGATCAACATCCAGTGACTACATTGTGTGACAAATGAAGATCTTATATTATCATCACATTTTCCAAGATGAACAACAGCCTGTTCCAATTGTAAATAGTTTTTATTAATTTTAATTTATTTATAATGTACCCATTTAGTGGTTATTTCATTCATTCATTCATTTTCATGAAACCGGCAGAATCGCCATGTGTATAAAAAAGCTAGGTCATGTGACAAGTTGTTGCAAAAGGCCTTTTCCCTGCAACACTCTAGATGAAATCTGAACAGTATGTAACGCTTAAAATATTTTACCATTTGAAATGGAAAAGGAAGCAAAACCATAATAAAATGAGCCTGTCGCCAGCCGCACAATAGGTGAGCTATTCATTTTCTTTTACTGATTGTGCTGTGCTCAGGACCACTGCCAATGCTTTCTTAATCTCCCATTGGTACTGTATGTAAGTAAAACAATAATTGTCTTCTATCTCATTGAAAAGGGGCTTTAATATACGTTCTGCCACCATTCACTTTGAGTTCTGACAATATTTCATTAATATATTACATTACATGTGTTCATGGACTAGAATTTAGAAAATGACAACCCCGACTAACTGATCATCTGCACATACATCACAAACTAAATGCTCACGGAAAATCTTAATGCTGGGAATTTGGAGTCTTTCTCAAGTGAAGTAAAGCCCCATAATAGTAACTCAATAATCCAGGAGACATACATGTTCAAACATCAACATCAATCTTGATTTACTTAACATACATATTTTAACAATAGTGCTGACTGGCAAAATAGCCACAACACTAATCAAGGCAGGTCAGGCAGAGATAAAATATTAACTTATATTATTTACATATAGTTTATTATACTGAAATTAACAGAGGGTTGAAAAAAAGAAAAAAAAGTAGGAAACAAAAAATTATAATATTATATTAAATGAATTTAGAAATATCAAAGACTTCAAAGCTGTTTAATCCTTATAGATGTAATAGTAAGCATGTCAACATAATCATCCTCAAACAATAGAATATCTAAAAGTTGTTGATGAATTGCCGCATTCAATTTATGTTTTGATAGTGAACGGATATTAAGAGGAATACAATAGCACCAACACAAGAAAACGACTTAATCCTCTGCAGCGTTCTTGAATTTTGTACATGAATGCAATGTGTATAAGGCTGGGTATAAGGTGATAAAAATGGTTCTAGGCTGTCAAAGCTACAAATGCTCACTATCCACGATGGAGAATTTAACTTGCCTGTTTGCTTTGCATTCTCCACTGCCCTACTGGATTTCCTGTTTTCAGTCAGATCCTGTAGTTTCTTAATGTAATTTATGGTCTTCTCCAGTATTTCTGCTTTCTCTAGCTTTAAAGACCCAACAGAAAAATAATAAAAAAAAGGTGATATGATGGTATTTAAGCAATTAAACCTCAGTTTCTATGGGTTTACTGGCATAATAAACCATGCATTTATTGCACCGGTAAACCCATGCATAGAGACTGCGGATTATTGCTTTTATAAACTTTAACTTCGAATAAGAACAGAAAGTGTTTCTCTTTTCTATGGGTTTACTAGCACAATACCCCATAGCTTTTATGAAACATGCAGACAACTGTACTAGCTTTTCATAAACAGAAATAACACATGATTGGTGGCAGTGCATAGCTCTTGAAAATATGCACATGATCCCACATTTGAAAGCAATTACCGTGAAAATGCAGTAGGCACTTAGAAAGTGAGTGTGCAGCCAACTGTTTTCCTCTAAATATCAAAAGAAAACCTAAATAGCCGTAAGTCACAATAACAGCTGCTGAAATGTTACCATATTGGTATACTAGTACTGTTTGCAACTCTCTGACCCAGCAAAATGGTTATTTTTGGGTTTTAAGTAATTCCAATACTAACTGGGAAGTTCATGCTGTCAATAGTAGATTGAAATTGGTGTCCAGCTCCCTGGCACCCACTGATGAGGACATACCTGTTTTGTGGCAGGTGAGGTTGGTAGCAGTTTTGCTATTTCTGACATACTTATGTTGATTCGATCCCTCCTTCTCTTCTCAGTCATTTTGTGTGAATAATCCACCTGTTGAAGGGATTGCATCCTGTTTTAGACGCATATGATTACAATACATACATAGCCTATCATGTGTGTGCATGCATTAATCTCATAGTAAAATTATAACAAATGGGGCATGTACTTTATATACATAGTGAAAAGCATGCTCTGATAGGTAAAGCACGAGATTACCGCTAAGCTTCTTTAACAATTTTGGTTATTGTAGGGCGCGTTACTCGCCATTTTACTATCTTCAAAATTCAAGAGATCTGAACCCTGTCTTCACCGCGTTTAAAATTGTTCGAAAATTCTACAGTATAATAATATTATTACAGTTCGATTTTGAAATCATTGCCGGGACATCATGCATGCTGATGGCTACAAGGATTTTCCTGCGCACTTGATTGAATTAGTACCGAGAAACATTTGTAAATGAATAGCGGACAAGGGTAAAAGTGTCAACGGGTAAGTTGTAAGACTGGGAGTCCAAACATAATTTGACGTTCATGTAACTGCAACTTGCTTGGCGTACGTGCATGAATGAATGTTAAATCTAAATCCGTATACCAACGCCCAGAGCTGAGTAACTGAACCGCATGTATTCATTTTCAAGCCTATTTCATAAAATAGCTTTAAGTATTTTATCTTTTAAGACCTATATAGAATGGTATATACATGCAGTATATCTAAGCGAATTACTTTCCCCCTACCCCCCACCCCCACAACAAACACTGCAGCGCGAGTGTTGTACATAACTAAAATCGTACACAAAGCGCTTCCTTCGACCAAAAAAGATTAATTTCAACGAATATGACCGATGTCGTGGACAAGAATATCAGCCTGAAAAAATATCCTCTTGTTGGGCGAGGAAAGAAGAACGAAACGATGGTACATGAGTGTTCGGAATTACATAAACTTGGCTCAAGACTACGGAGAAAGCAAAACCTGGACTCACTCGCTGGGCTTTAGTCCTTGTGCTTGAAGGCTGTGGGCTTGAGTTAGTACTTTCATCAGCCTCGATCACTGCTACACCAGAATCAGCCATTTTAAGGACCAGACTGTAAGTCACCAACACCACTGACAACACGACGATGGCGACTACTGCTATCTAACTGCCCCGTTTTTTGCTATCAGCACGTGTTTCGATTATTCACGTTCGCACGTGCGAGGCTTATATAACACTGTGTCAACTCAAAACACGTGATTAATGTAAATTGCATTCGTCTGCTCGAAATTTTTTTCTAAAAATACGTGCCGTCGCCGACGTTTTTTTACATACTCCTAGTTTTTGCACCGTTTATTTTATACGTCATAGGTTTACTTAAAGGTTAAAACTTGTCAGGTACTGCCATCTGCTGCAAAAGATTTCCTCGAATACGTTTCCGGTTCGCGTGAGATAAGTGCGTTGCATAATGAAGGGACGATATGCATGATCAACACGTGGGAGTAAAGAAGGAGGAGTAAAGAGGATGAATATCCCTCCTACACCTATAACTTCCATGGTACTATCTTTACAATGCATTTTAAAAATGTTTTGCTTCGGCGCGATTGGTCAAATTCATCACGTGACAGAACATTGCGAGCGAGGAATAGACACCAATGAAACGGGCTGAAAAATTGCCCGAGAATTGAGTAATTACCCGAAAAACTAATGAGTTATTAGAGACCTTTAGATTCGACTCCGAGTTCGACTACGAGTACGAGATTTTCAATTTACTGGCCAACGCGCATGCGTCATGACCGTGACACTGTCACGTAAGACTAAAACTCGTAGCCGGACTTTCGTCGACGACGAGATTTTTGTGAGAAGTCGTTCACAAGAGTACGAGATTTCCAAGGTAGATTTTTATCACTTTTAGAATAACCCTGTTTCTTTGATAAATGCTTTGAGTTAAAGGCAACCTGTAAGGAATTTAGTTAGATATAAATAAGTGTTTTTGTTGCGAAATTTAAAGAGAAAAACAAACTTTGTTTCCAATGTTATTCTTTGTCTCTTTGCGAACCCGAAGTTTTGAAAACTAAAATAAAACAACCTGAATTTTTAAGGTGAAAATGAAATTACCGAGCTTCTACGCTTCTGTGGATTTTGCTTTGTTTTAGAGCGAATTGGCTTCGAAAAAAAATAGACCTAAACTTAGCTGTTTGCGACGTATTTTTAGAAAACTGTGCGAGTCAACATTTTTGTTACACACGACAAAACTTGGTAAAAGCATTCGTCTGGTCTAATCCCACAAGAAGGAACTAAAAGAATCACTTCTACGTACCCTACCTGGAAGTAATGCAGGCTGGTTCGTTTGGTGGTTTCTTCTGTACTTTTTGACTCTAATGTCTGTAATTCATTTATTAAGTTTTTGTTTACACATTTTTGCTATGTAAACATTGGGCTATAGTGAAATTCTCACAACTTATGTAGTTTTTACATTATTTTTCAATGCAGAAATCATGACCAGCAAGCGGGAGTTGTTTATCTGGAAAAAACATCATGAATCTCTTCTGTTGAGTGAAATACTATTGGAGGAACCATTCAAATTTAATAATGGTTCAAAAGAAAAAGGAGCTGTATGGTCAAAAATTGCAGAGTCCTTAGCTCAACATGGTATGAAGGTGACGCAAAGATCAGTCAGGGAGAAGTTTGAAAAACTTTACAGCGAGTTCAAAGAGAGAGAAAGGGAGGAGAAGCAAGCAAGTGGAGTGGATGTCGAGTATGACGAGAACTACAGGGCACTTACAGAAATCCATGAGAGGATATCAGAGTACGAAGAGGAAAGACAAGTGAAAGAGACAAAGGAGAAGGCAACAGCTGCAGAAATGAGAAAGAGAGCCACTGAGAGGTTAAGTTTGACGAAAAAACGAAACAAAGCCGACACGGCTGGAAGTGACGAATCGGAGGAAGAAGTTTCACCAAAACGGAGAAAGAGTCAAACAAGCATGGTTGACATGATAAAGGAGAGTGTAGTCATGAAGCAAAAATACCAGGACGACCAGAGTCAGATAAGGAGCAGAGAGCTGGAACTACGGGCAGCTGAGTTGCAACAACAGCAACAGTTTCAATGCATGCTAATCCAGCAGCAACAGCAGTTTCAACAACAGCAACAACAAATGACCATGGCCATGTTCACTACTCTAAATGAACTTTTCAAAATAATCAAAAATTAAATTTCTCTTTAAAAATGTTCAAGTTTATATTATGTGCATATTTTCACACATAGTGATTTATTAAGTGAATGGTCAACTTGAACAGAATTTTTCAAAGACAAGAAACTTTAATTTTATTACTTAACATTTAATTATTGCAGCAAGAAACTGTTAAATCATGCTGCCTTATTCCATGTACATGGTTGCAAGCTATATTGTACTTTGTTGTTTTTTGTGGCCAATAAACAACAAAATAATCCCAAAGAATTAACAAAACAGTCACATTCTTGTTTATCAATCTAATCACTGTCTGCTTACTTGTAGACAAGCTTTCTTGAGTTATAGGCTAGTACACATATATTCTTTCTTGTCAGTTTCAAAAACCATTTTTTGTTTTTCATAAGAGACAACTGAAGCCATATTTAGTAACTCAGCCTATCCTAATTTCCCTTTTGTTATCGACTTAAAATTAGTTTCCTTAAGGCTGGGAGCCTTTTAATTTTGGTGAGTTGACAAACAAAATTACATAACATCGTGAGTACAGCTTATCACAAAACTCAGGAGTCAGGATACTCCCAAAAATTTTTTTGGGAAACTAGAAAATAAATATACTTCTTAAACTCATAAATAATACATCAAGTTAAAACAAAGGAAATTAGAACCATGATAGAAGAGAAAACAGACAACGTATACGTTACAAAACAGATTGACAAAAACATTACAAATCCCATCACTGTCATCGAGCGGTTCACCTGACATTAACACTATGTATTCAGGAACCGCCCTCGGATCCAGGCCACATTTAACGAGGCAACACAAACATTAGTCTCTTTTTTTGGAAGTCCTGAACAGGTACGTAGTTCTTAAAACTGAAAGTATTCCTGGATGGTTGGTGGCTGCAAATCAAAATAAGTGCTGGTGCTAGAGCCATAAAAGCAGGTAAGGGCATTTCTCAACAGACCACATGCAGAATACATTGTACCAACTGGGCTAAGTCCAATTTTCAGGTTTTTCTTAAAGTCTAAAAATGCAAAATAGGAGGTAATGTCATTAACCCACTCGACGGATGATCTCACTTTGCTCATGGAGGAATTGAATGCCGCTTTGTCTGCTGTAAGGTGGCCTTTCTTAAAAGGGGCCTGCAGGTGTACCCTCAAGGAGTAAGCTGGATCGCCATATATACAGAGAGGGTGGCCAGTTTGGTTGAAAGAGTACTGCTCCAACTGGCCCAGCAGTCCTGACATCCTCAACATTGCAGAGTCATGTCTCTTTCCTTCTGTTAATAAAACCCAAATAATTTACATTAGTTTTAGCATATGATTGTTTGAAATGCAAAATGCAAAAAGAAACTGTTTCTGAGACTGGAAACTAAAACAACAAAATGAAAATAATGGACTTGTCAGGGTTGAAATTGAAGCAGGAGATAGGAAACCACATCACTACAGTATTGAAAATAGTATCCCCAATAACAGTTATGTACTTTCTTAATCGCAAATAAACACCTTTCAATTCTTTCTATCTGAATGAGAATTGACCTGTTTCCTCGGTGGTCCGCATTGAGCCATTTGACCACACGCTACGAAAACACATTAACTTTAATGAAAAAAATTTGTATCCACAGACTGTAAGAACTTAAAACATCTTCCTCTCCTACTGGGAGAGGAAGCAAAGTACTGCGAAACACGCATTGCTCATGCAAGGCACCAACATCATGGCGATATCAGATCATTTTTTTTTATATTGAAATCAAAACGTGTGCTTACCAACAGGACCAAACAAATTAGCAATCATCCCATTTGGGGCGGCAACGGACTGAAACTTTAAACCATGGACACGTTTGTGGCCGTTGTACATGATACGCTGATTCTCTCCAGGCCGGCAGATCGGTCTTAAAGTTCCATCGACGAAACCCCAGCAGTTGTCCAAGGCTGCGCCTTTCTGGTGGATTGCTCGGGAGAATTCCTGCAGGTGTTGGGGTTGTAACCAGGGCTGGTTGAGATCTTCAAGAAGATGGCCTTGAGAATTGACCACATGGTCCATCACTTCCGCTAAAATTAGACTTATTTCAGGAACCGAGCGACCAAAACGAGGAGCCATGTCACTGAGCCGGCACGGAAACGCAAATCTTTTCAGAAGCATGAGAAGCCCTTCTTCTCCGGAAGCCACAGTTCCATTTGGACAGGTAAATGTCTCAGGTATCCTGAGAGCTTGACCGAGGAGATCAATCTCGGAGGGACCAAATCTGAACTCGGCTTTCACCTCTGCTTCCGACATGTCTCCCATTTGGACTTCAATTCGATCAAATTTCCAATACGGAAACGGCTGATTCTTTCTGGTAAGGTGACTAAACATAGCTATCACTTGTTCTTCATCGAGCACGTCGTCGAGATAGAGCATCAGAGATGCTGCTAGCATATTTTTCTTGGAAAACATTTCAGTGAAAAGTAAACCAGCACAAAACTCGCACTCGTCTTAATTTGCAACATCTAAACGTTCATATTTGACGACAGCGAGGTGCAAGCCAACAGTGCCAGACTCCACGCGGCCAAAACTCGTACTCGTCCTCGAAGTCGTCGTCGGATCTAAAGGTCTCTTTTATATTTCTTCGTCGCCATATTTCGCTGAATTCAAAATAAACATTTACCAATATTTGTTGTGTGATGACGCTTATCGTTGTCAATAAGAGTACAGACAACTCTAAACCACATTCGATTTGCATTTTACCATAATATCGACGGCAAAGAAAATGTTTTTCTTTGTCATAGAACGTGACCAAGATCGTGACACATTCACGAGAGCAGAGTTGTCTGGACTCTTATCGACAACAAGAAATAAGCCAACCAGATTGCGAGATTAGTAGCAATTGTGGTTTTTAATCCTTTTTGTCGTGGGTCATTTTATATCGATACTAAAATAAGTTTTATAACGATCATACACGCTAGACAATAAAACCCCCCATTCTGAAGATCAGAATTAGTATCAGCCGCCGGCAAGTTCGAGTTTGAGTTCGCGTTCAATGACTGTCTACGGCTGTGACGTTAACACTAGACATTGGTAAATAGATGGGTATCATCTTTCATTGCTTCAAGCGCAGTCAGCTGTTTCCGATGGCGACAAAGGCGGTTATCTCGATCGCCGTATTGAAAGACCTTAATCCCTGTGAACGAGGTTGTCACTCAACTCGAATTCAAACTCAAACTCAATCTCGAACTCAGAATTTGAGGAAATAATGCTTGATTTGTTGATGCCCCTTTGACAGGCCACCGTTGTTTCTAGAGAAATGGTCACAGTGAAGACTGGGTGTTGCTGCATTGTTTTAAATGGTAAGATTAACATGAAAGGGGGTAGGCATAATGCAGACACATGCTTTCCAAGTAATTTGTTGTATGGACTACTTAAAGAAGAAGACTGTATTGTTCGATGGTTTATAATGTATAACTGGCTAAGTTTAGTTTTTTGACGATAATGAACAGTGTTCTCTCTTTATTAAAAAACAGACATTTACCGTTTGAACAATACCTACCCACAAGTAGTTAAAAACTAGTCGAGACAGGTAGGTATCACTAAGTTATGCTTGTTACAACTTTTTTTTAGCGCTATGCATATTTGTCTTTATCAGGATTTCAGATTAACAGCAATAAAAGTTTATAGCAAACAAGAAAAAAAATAGCAAAACAAAATGACTGCACAAAATGACCATTACACTTAAAAATGACTATTACAAGTCGAACTTCGTTTTTGGCGCTATACATGTTTGTGTTTACAAGGATTTGAAATTAACAGCAATGAAAGATTAGTAGAGGTAATCATACGGTTTTGAGTTCAATTTGGAATTAATTTGCACTTGTGAGTTTTTCAAAAAGCTCATCGAGTTATGGACGCACGCGGGAGGCCGCTAAGAACGAAAGTAAGAGACGCTCGAGACGCCGAGAGCATCTGTAGCTTCTTGAGAGCATAGGGACAGACCATTAGAAAAGTGATGGGGGGGGGGGGGGGTGGGGTGGGGAAAAAACCAAAAAAAAATTCATGCAAGGGAAAATGCCAAGAGAAAAAATTCATGCAAAGAAGAAGGTAAAAAAAAAATTCATGCAGAAGGAAGGTCCAATTGTGACTTTTTCACACGTAGTAAAAAAAATTCGTGCAGAGGGGTTCACCTGAAAAAAAAATTCCTTCACAAGCAGTGAGCGAAAAAAAAAATTCGTGCAAGCTGAAAATTCCCCACCCCCCCCCCCCCCCCATCACTTTTCTAATGGTCCGTCCCTTAGCAAACTCCCAAGTGCGTCCATAACTCGATGGCTGCACAGCTGCTGTGTTCACCATTTCTTTTATAACATAAGACTTCCCAACTTCACAATCTGACGTCAGCATGCAACCCATGGGCTAATGGCTCGCGCGTATTAGCCAATCATAGCGCGCGCTTTCCGAAAGCTATGTTATAAACGTCTTTTGAGGTTTACAGAAAGCGATACACAGCGGGGTAGAAACAAACGGCAATGTGATGAAAACCGTCGGAAAAAAGATTGTGTGTGCAGCTGGTTTCAGCATTTTGTTTACGAACAATCTTGATTGGTTCTTGAGTTATTTATTCTTTCTGTCATATGGCATACGATTGAGCATTCGTATTTTCTGTTTAAGCTCCGTTGAATTGTATTTAGTGAAAATTAAAAAACTTCATTTCAAGTCGGAAGTCTCATAACTGTCTTATCTTAGTAATTGAAAACACCTCCGCGTTCGATTCTCAAGATCTTCTTATTAAAGCCGACAGCAACTTCTACTAGCTATAGCATATTTTAGGCTGTCAAAAGGTGGAGGAAATGCGAAAAAGTATGTAAATGAGGGAAAAAGGTGCCCGCCAGGCCTCATCGCTCCACTTTATACAACCATCCGATAGACTGGTACAGAGCAGTTCAAAGCGATCATGTAATAGCTGATATTACAGTTGCGCCCACGTTTCAGCGGTGTTAGTTTCCGAGCGCGCGAAAGGGAGGCTTTCAGGTCAAAAGAAGAATTTCTTATTGAAGGAATGTGTAATTTTTGTATTCTTGACTGTTTTCTTCTCTTCCTCTTTCGAGGAATTGGAGGTTTGTCTGACCTAATTTTATCGTGTAGAGTATGGTAAGGTACTTTGTAGCAAATAGATGTGCTAAGGGACGGACCATTAGAAAAGTGATGGGGGGGGGGGGTGGGGAAAAAAAACCAAAAAAAATTCATGCAAGGGAAAATGCCAAGAAAAAAAATTCATGCAAAGAAGAAGGTAAAAAAAAAATTCATGCAGAAGGAAGGTCCAATTGTGACTTTTTCACACTTTTTCAAAATTCGTTCAGAGGGGTTCACCTGAAAAAAAAAAATTCCTGCACAAGCAGTGAGCGAAAAAAAAATTCGTGCAAGCTGAAAATTCCCCACCCCCCCCCATCACTTTTCTAATGGTCCGTCCCTAACCGAAGTAACAACCCTAAATGTGAAAAAAATACGTGTCGTTGCGTTCTTTTCCAAGAAACAATCTAAACTCCTCCGAGCGTGGTTATTTCAGATGAAGAGAAAAAACCCTCCAGTTTTCAGGCATTCATGCCTTTGCGGCGAACATTTTTTTGAGAAATTTCTTAAGTATCGTTTGGGAGGAATAATACTAGTGTATCTGGAACGTGGATCCGTTCCCACAAGGTTCAGTTTTAGACAGAAGGCAAAGCCAAAGCGGAAAGCTCCTGTTGATCGCTCACTGCCGGTTGGCGTCAGCCGAGTCACAGATCAACTGAAGACCCAATCTGATTCTGTTGAAATCTCAACTGAAGAAACAGTTATTTTTCCGTCTCGTGAATCTGAATTGCCGAGTGTAACCACCACGAAAACTGAGGTGGTTAAAAGTAAAGAGGAACTATTAATGGATCGGCTTGAAGAAAAGAAAGACTCCCATAGCCAGAAATTCCATGCAGCATGGCTGCCAAGCATGCGCGGGGTGCACACATGTGGATTTAAATATGGAGGCCGAACATAGAGAAAGTGTGGAGAGCAATGCAAACCTTTCCAGTTTTTGTTAATGTTGTCAAAAACACAGCTTTCCCCAGCTTAAAAATACAAAAAGCAATGTATCAACAACAGTTATTCAAACAACACGCGATGATAAAACTGTTTTAGCCGGTGCCCTTTTACTGGTAAGTAACATCAGAAATTAAATAAGCGTACCTTTCTCCTATTGCAGAGATGCCAACTCTCCCGCTTTTGGCGGGAGACTTACGCTTTTTTGCCTCGTCTCCCGCTCTCCCGCTTTGATACATAAATCTCCCGCTTTTACGTCCACTATAAATATTGACTACTTAGTAAAAAATAAAACAGACTTCCTCCTTGTCTTTTTGTGTCACACTCCCACTAGATAAGATCGAACGCGCTATCTGCACAATGATATAAACAATCTTCCTATTGGAGCAGCTTTTAAGCCAATGAACGATGAGAATACATGAGACGGAACCAGAGATGCCAACTCTCCCGCTTTGATACATAAATCTCCCGCTTTTCAAATTTTTGGTGTTGGCATCTATGCTATTGGTCTCTATAAATGGTGCTTACCTTCAAACTTTCCTAAGCCCTCGCAGCGACGATCGTCGTACCGACACATATCCCCAGCATTGCATTTGAAAGACAAGATGAAAAGCTGGCAAATTAAGAGATTTCCTCACACATAAACAGCAGCTAAGGCAGTGCCTTTTCAAGATAAAAAGGGGCTATGAGTGAGAGCCATTACTCTGAGGCAAGAATGCTCGTTGTTCTAGTTCGCTTTCGTTCTCTTCGACAGCCATTTTGCTCTTCCTTGTTTCCTTGGTCACAGCTTTATACCTCTATACATAGCCTTACACAACTATACATATCTGTACACGGCTGTACATTGCCCTACACAGGTATACGTAGCCCTACTGGCTATACATAACCGTACGCAGCTGTATATGGCTATACATAACCCTACATAGCCGTACATGGCTGTACATACCCATAAACAGCTATACATAGCCCTACACAGCTATACATAGCCCTACACAGCTATACATATCTGTACACGGATATTATGTAGTATACATAGGCCTACACAGCTATACATAGGCGTACATTGCCGTACACAGCTGTACAGTCGTTCAGTGGAGGCAATGGAGTTTTATGACATTTGATTGACGTATTCCCCGCCTAGGAATCTTTGGAATTTCCAGCCTACTAAGGCCTCTGGACGTACAACATTAGTCGTAGAGCAGATCTCTACTCGCCTTCTCCAAATTTTCCAGGTGATTTCGCTGTAACCGATTAAACTGATTTCTCTACAAACATTTTCCACTGCCCCAAGAATATCGATGGCTACGACTCGTACTTCCTCCTTACATCTTGTTTACTGTAAAACTAGCTGTCATTCAAGTTCACCTTCGACAAGTTTATAGCTGTGTAGGGTCATGTATAGCCGTGTATACCTGTATAGAGTTATGTATAGCCATGTATAGCTGTGTAGACGGTTATGTATAGCCATATATAGTTGTGTAGGGTTATGTATAACCGTGTATAGCTGTGTACGGTTATGTATAGCCGTGTAGGGCTATGTATAGCTAGCCTCCTGCGCAGACGTCCTTAGGGCGTTTCTCCCCACGTGGGGGAGAAACGCCCTAAGGACGTCTGCGCAGGAGGCTAGTGGACAGGCTGGGTGCCACACGGGACATTATTGTATAGCAATATATATTTATTGGTAATGTAATATATACGAGATATAAAGCGTAAATATATGATATTGTTTCATATTTTAGAGCTCATTGCATATATATCTGCCTAATGACACAAATATGTAAAGTGTATTGTAAATACCTATGACATAAATATTTTTATTCCAACCTAAGACACATACACATTTATAAAGGGTATTGGGTAAATTATATATATGGTATTGCTCACAAATATATACAGCTATTGTGCCCGCCATTATTTTGGCCAGTGGTGATGCCCATTCAATGGACCGCCATGAGAGAAAATGGCGGAAAGAGATTTTGAGGAATTTTTCCAAGTTTCAATCCCTTCACTCTTTCATCAAGCTCGTCGTAGAACTGTTTTATATGATACACCAGCCTCTTTAGCTAATTCTTTCCATGCACCATGAATATCATGCAGTCCTCTTATTACTTCTTCGGGGATTTGAAATCTTGGGCGACCAGGTCTTCTTGAACGTTCTCTTGGGCAAGAAAATCCCATTTCCGAAGCATAGTCTCTACGCATGAAACAAAGATCTTGAAACTGACCATTTAAACCAATAATATTTTCGTGCAGAAGGTAAAGTAGCTGAAGGAAGTCGTCGCTAGCGTTGTGATCTTCGCACTGCAAGACAAAGGATCTAACAACATACGCGTGATCATCTAACCGGCGTTCAAAATACTCCAAAACGTTGATGTTTTCAGTATGGAGATTTCGACGAGCTTGATTAAAGAGTGAAGGGATTGAAACTTAGAAAAATTCCTCAAAATCTCTTTCCGCCATTTTCTCTCATGGCGGTCCATTGAATGGGCATCACCACTGGCCAAAATAATGGCGGGCACAATAGCTGTATATATTTGTGAGCAATACCATATATATAATTTACCCAATACCCTTTATAAATGTGTATGTGTCTTAGGTTGGAATAAAAATATTTATGTCATAGGTATTTACAATACACTTTACATATTTGTGTCATTAGGCAGATATATATGCAATGAGCTCTAAAATATGAAACAATGGGCGTTTTCCATTTAGCAAGAGATTCCGGAAATTCCGGTTGGGATGTAAATGGAACGCACTTTTTTGGTACGTTCCACTGGAAAATTTCCGGAATAAACGGAGCGTCTGAAAAGGTAGTCCCGTTTTCCCGTTGGAAACCTTCCGATGGAAAATGCGTGTTCCATTTACGAGTTTCATGAGGTTTCACCCGTTCCAGACCTTTCACGCCGGTGATTCTTCACGACCACATCTTCGGTAAAGAGAAATGACAGATTCTTCTACAGTCCCATGGGAATGAATGGAACTTGTGTCAAATGGAACACGTTCCTCACCGATGGAAATTTGAAATTTCCGGAATTTTTCGGTAAATGGAAAACGCCCAATATCATATATTTACGCTTTATATCTCGTATATATTACATTACCAATAAATATATATTGCTATACAATAATGTCCCGTGTGGCACCCCATACACTCTGACTGCATTGCATCATGGTCCTAAAACGGACATCATGTCATTTGCACCCAGACGCGGTCGAGTAAACATCTTTTGTGGAAGCAAGAATACCGCGAGTGCTTGAAATGTAATGTGGATTCACTGTCTGTTTCCATTCCTTTAAACGTTCAGTAAGAAAGTCAATTTAAGAGAATTTACTGGGCAAGGTGTCTGCATAGATGCATCTTGTTGGCTGCACAAGGGCCTAAGTGTTTTCTGCAGCGCAGAGTGGTAGGCGAGAAAGGTGAGAGATTCCGAGTCTTTACTACGTCTTTGATGAATCGAGATACCTAAAACAAGAGGACTTGAGGTAAAAACTATTTTTTTTTCTTTTTTCAAGGTGTATTGATATTTTTCGAAGCCATTTGCGCTCCATGAAGAATGCCGGTGTCATTCCGATTGTGCTTTTTGATGGCTTCTCTTTACCCGCCAAAGCACAAGAGAATGAAAGAAGGAGGAGGTGAGAACATTTTCGACTTCATCATTTTCATAGTCTTGTTTACCTTTAATTTACGCTTACTCTTTGTTTTTAACAAACCGTTTTCTTATTTGATATAGGGAAAAATAAGATCGTCTAAAAAAGACTGATGCAAATACCTCGGAGGCTCGGAGGAAAAGGCAAACAAAGTGAGAAGTCAAGCTGTGGAAATCTGCTTCAGTGATGTCACTAAGTGCATAAATGTAAGCTATACTTTTCGTGAAAAATACACTGAAAATACAGCTGTGGAATCAGGTAATTAAACAGCTGAGCTTATTTCATAGCTTGTGTCTGTTGTGCTGAAATGTTGTTTAACTTTCATGTAGCAGTCATAGCTCTATAGTCATTTCAGTGGATAATCATCCTGAGGTTAGATGAGAACTTTTAATTTGACATTGGGTTGAGGATAGAAATTTCAACTAAACAGATAGCAAGCAAGGGTAATAAATGTTGAGAGGTTTGACCTTATCTCCATAATAATATTTGGTGTAACCACAAATCTTACAAATCATTGTCATCCAAACTTCTTTTTGCATGCTAAAGTAATTCTCTTTTATTGCAGCCCATAGCTAACCCCTGCATTGTGAAATTATACTTATGGAAAGAGTTTCATCATTTTCTTGGAAAGTGCCATGCTTTCCAGTCATGACACATGGTTTAATGATGGAACAGGGAATTGTACAAAAGTGTGTAGCATCTCAGTTGAAAAGGGGGAAATACTGTACCTCTGTTGTGCTCATTGTCAAATAGTTGTTGCAGAGAGTAAATACACAGTATTGTGTAAATTGACTGACAGACAGACAGCTGATTCTTCAGTAGGTTTATGTTCGGTGTAAAACGGTGTGAAGATTTTCTTTGTTTTAGGTCATTGTTGTGTGGTCTGCATAGTTTGGATTTTCTTTGAAATCTTTTGCTACGTCACTGGTGTGTTTTACACCAAACATAAACCCTTCAGTACCTGCTTTTCAGCCAACTGGTGACTAGTGTTCATGAGGATTCTGACTTGGAGCCAGAAGAATCAATTGAAGTCATTACACACAGCCTACCCTTTAGAGTTATTGGCACTTGTTGTCCCACAAAATACCAGAAAGCATATGAGTATACCTCTATGAACATAACAGACACATCTTTGCCAAACTTGAGGCTGAACCTGAAAATCCTCATGACAAAAATGCAATTAAAGTGGGCTACTTAGCCAGTGAATTAACTTCCCTTGTCCATACTCTAAAGCTACTTAAGGATCCAACACTTAAGGTGAAAGTGAAATAAATCCAGTTTTGCACCACTTATCTTATGATTGCTTTTCATTTGACAATCTGAATATTACAAGAACTGATCTGTGGGAGTAACCAGTGATTAAAGCCAGCCACAAAGTAAATCAAAGTAAACCACAAAGTAACATGATTGAATCAATGAAACATGCAAATAAATGATGAAATGAATGTATAATTATTGTTGTTATCAACATACATACACAGCAGGGGCGGATACAGGGGGGGTGGATAGGGTGGATATCCACCCCCCATTTTTCAGTAAAAAAATTATTCGAAATGTCACTTTATTTGAAATAGAAAATAAATAAAGAAAGAAAAATTAGCTCTCGCTCATGTCTGGTTCTTGTTTATTGCGAAATTTGCAGGAAAACGTTCGCGCTTACCAACCCATGTGCTCAGTCGATGCTCAGGGTTGATGGCAACCTCGTTCCCAGGGTCTTGTGGGTAATTTCCAAGATGGCGGGTCGACCCGCAATCCATCCACCCCCCCTTTTGAAATCCTGGATCCGCACATGCACAGGTTTACCACCAGTAATCGTTAACTAGTAATGCTGTACTACATGAACCAAGTACACCTTGAGATCAGACAACAGTTGTTATTTTAAGGATTTTTATTATTGAATGCAAATATTCTCAATCATAAAAAGTAAACATCACTTCAATGAAAATTTCTATTCAATGGATAATTTCACCTTTTAGTACCAACATTGCTTATTATTTGGTTTTGGTACATTAACCCTTTAAGCCCAAAGGATGATGAGCTTCAATTTTCTCCTTTACAAAAGATAATGGTCATGAGAATTAAGGAGATGATCACACAAGGTGAACTGGCTAGATAATTTTACAATTCCCCACTGCTGCAAAAATAATCAAGAATTAAATTTTTTATCAAGTTCAAAGGGTTAACTAGAAATACGACTCCCGCAAAACATCGCGAAGCTAGTTTTTAAAGGACTCCTAATGGTTTTTCGTATGAGGTATAAAACCCCAATTTATGTATTTACTTATTATTAATTTTTACTTTTTGTACTTTCTCATTTTTTGCAATTATCATGATTATTATTATTGTATTATTGTCATTATCATTTTTAATATTATTACTGGTATTGATATTATTATTAGTATTATTTTTTGTGTTTAACATAATATACTGTTATGGGGTTGGGGTGTATGTCCTAATCTGGGAAAAGGTATTGTTCCTCAACTACTACAAGCAATTCCGTTTTTCTTCTGAATAGGGTTTGTATCATAGGAAGTAAAAGTTATTCGACTCTGAACAATACCATTTCTTCTTTTAAGCTTAAAATCTAGTTATGGTTGCCACAGCCATAAGATCTTTAAATTTCCTGACTTTTCCGTGACAAATGTAAAATTTCCCTTACCAACTAAATTAGGAAAGTCACAAATTAGTCCTGGTAATGACCTACAACCTCTCCTGTACATGGATTGATAGTTTCTTAAGATAACCAATTCATGGAAAAAGGATTTATTTTCTTGGAAACCCAAAATCAGCTTGTCATTTAATTCTACCAATCCAACACATTTCATGTCACATTCTTGACCACACCAAACCATTGCTGAATTGGCAAGAAATAAATTAGTAGTATTAAATTTCACTCTTCCCTGACTTGATTTGAAATTCCCTTACTTTTCACTGACCATGAAGAATTTTTTTCCCTTACCATTTCCTGACATGTGGCAATCATGCCAGTGCAGTCATTTGTCCATACCGTTAGTGTGGAAAATCATGATTGAAAGCATAGGGCATTTAGGAAACTTCAAAGACTTGTTATTACATACAGCACCCTTGCAATGAATATATAAGAAAAATCGCTAAAAATTTTAGCATTTCAAACTTTAGTTTCTCCCTTGTAGAGTTTTTCCGATGTAAAAGGTCAACTGTATATTGTGGTTGTTATTAAATATTTGTATTTGACATCATAAAAATGAAAAACAGCATAAGGAAAAAGGTTAAGATGTTGTCTAATTTTGCAAAGTAGGGCTTAAATTAACTTTTCTTTTGTGGGAAAAGGGTGAGTGCTAAGAGAGTAATTCCCAGGAATACATGGAACTCAAAGGTAAAAACCCATTTTGAAATGGCTATGGAACTTGTCTGTCCCAACGAAACTTTTTAATTACGTAATACATATATGTAGCAAAGAAATATAGCAAAGAGAAATACTACTCAGAAGTCAGTAACAACATCTGCTTTATTTACAAATAATTGCATTAATCAGTGATAATATTGCAGAACCAGTAACTTATTGTTTGGTATCTTTTCTGATGAAAATGCTGAACATAACTTACTACATCAAACAAATCTACAATATATTTTCACTGTTGATATGATATCAGATCACATAATTATAAATAATTGCTATCACAACTGCAATCTCTGTATTGGGGATTTTTTCAAATGGAGGCAATCGTTTCACTACGAAAAATACCTACTTGCATTCTCATTGCAGTATTAAACTACGTGACTGTCATCTTTCATTTCTTTGCGGTTGGTTTCTGTTTCCCCTTTCCTGGCACTTTTTTCACGACGATATGGTAATCTGTTTTGTTGTTCGTCTTCTGATTCTGTCTGCATGCTGGAAGTCGTTCCTACTCGGTTTCCGTTCTAAGTCATTTTGCTAAATTCTGTTCGCCAGTTTCGTTATGTAATCGCTTGCTCATGTCCTGGATACCTAAAACGAGTCTTTGTTTCTATCGATAACAAATTCAATTTCCAGTCTGACTTGATGGTAACTCGATGGTATTCCTAGTCCTTTTCTTTGCTGATTCCTTTGCTTTTTTTTGAGCGAGCTGTTGTTGTCTTAGCTGCGATGTCTCTTGTTATCGTCCCTACCGTTGTTTCTCAATCTCTGCTTTGAGTCGCCGCTTCCCGTGTGCCGATTTTTTGCGGCATTCAAACTTACTCGACGACGATCTCCCACCATTCTTTCTTGTATATGTCGGAGATCTTCTTGCTGGGATGTACTTCCAAGACGAGTGAAATCGATTTCCACAAAATTCACATTATGTTCAAAACATCATTCAAGGAACTGTACAGGCCCCGAAATGATCCCGACCCCGAAATGATCCCCAGGTAATTTTTGGAATGGCGTTTAAACACGGGAACGTGGGGCGTTTTCCATTTACCGAAAAATTCCGGAAATTTCATTGGGAAATTTCCATCGGTGAGGAACGTGTTCCATTTGACACAAGTTCCATTCATTCCCATGGGACTGTAGAAGAATCTGTCATTTCTCTTTACCGAAGATGTGGTCGTGAAGAATCACCGGCGTGAAAGGTCTGGAACTGGTGAAACCTCCTGAAACTCGTAAATGGAACACGCATTTTCCATCGGAAGGTTTCCAACGGGAAAACGGGACTACCTTTTCAGACGCTCCGTTTATTCCGGAAATTTTCCAGTGGAACGTACCAAAAAAGTGCGTTCCATTTACATCCCAACCGGAATTTCCGGAATCTCTTGCTAAATGGAAAACGCCCCACGTGGATTCCTCGATAATATTTAAAGGGAAACTGATGCCATAATTAAATATAGAAAAAGTAGGGAAAGACAGAGCGACTTGAATTCTAGTTAATTTAATTCTAATAGGCATGTTTTGGAAGTACACCCGCAACAATAAGACCTGCTTTCTGAGTGTTCTCTGTTAATATGTTGTAATCACGTCATCCTCTTTTTGTTTTCTCAAAAGAGGTTTCGTGTGACTGTTAACATCTGATAACACTTGATAACAGTGTCTCGTTCCAGTCTTCTTTGTTCTTACCACCATTCATTTAATGCAATGTCGCGAGCCGTGTGATTTTCAGTTTCTGTCGTGTGTTTTACAAAGCGTTATTTCGGGAAAAGACGATAACCCTTCTGTTACAATTCTATTCTTTTCTGTCTGAGGCACGATCTAGTTGGAAGTTATAAATACCCACTAAGAATTAAAATCGTTCCGGTTATAGTGACACTTCACGAGAATGATTATATTTATTTATTACATCAGTTTATATATTTCATTTATAACAACTTTATCTGCAAAAGAAACAAAAAACACTCAAATGCAAATAGGGTGTCAGCATGGAAGAACCTAATCCCCAGGCCTAGGTAAACCTGACCTCCGATCTTTTGGAAAGATTATTATTTCCTCGCGAAGCGAGGCCGAAGGCCGAGCGTAGCGAGGTTACTAATCGTGTCGCTTTCGGTCAGACCACGTGGCTCGCAAGCGCGAGTAAATCGAGCCGAGAGTTTTTATATATGTATATATATATATATATATATATGTATATTTATATATATTTATAATACAGTCCCGATACTACGCGCGATATGATTGGTCCAAACAGCGTCCTTTATCAGAGTATAAAGGACGGTGCTCGCGTCATCACCCGGCTTTGCGCAGTGAAAAAAGTGGCTGAATTTTTTAAAGAGTTTACTAGCTTTTCGTAAAATATTCTGAACGAGCTTGAACAAAGCATCCCTTACATTTACAAGAATGCGAAGATGAGGAGCTCTAAGAAAATGTAGATATATGATTGCCTCCTCTTGACAAAGGGTGGCCACTTCTTAAAGGTTTGAAACTTCAGCTCTTCTCGCATGAGCTCTTAAATGGCTCAGCAGGCCGGATTTAGAAAGAAAAAGACGAGAGCAAATGTCACACTTTAGGCCTTTCAGAATATCGGCTGGTACAGCACTATAGTCCTGCTTCCTGAGTGCCCTTTTCAACGCTGCATGTTCAACTCTCTTTTGTTCGAACAGATGACAGCCGGTGTTTATGGCTTGCCTCCAGGAAAGGCGGTTGGCTGCCAAGTTCTCCCAGGAGCTTACATCAATCTCGATGGCTTTGAGATTGGACTTAACGACGTCCTTGAAACGTTTCCTTGGTTTGTGCTGCGGCCTTTTACCAACCAGAAGCTCTCCGTAGAACAGTTGTTTGGGGATTCGAGCATCATCCATTCTCACCACGTGTCCAGTCCATCGCAACTGGTTAAGAATGATCCTCTTTTCGATGCTAAACGTGCCAGCTCTTTCCAGCACAGCAGTATCCGGCGTAAACGAGGACCAGTGAATCTTCATGATACCCCGAAGACAATTCTGGTGGAATCTCTCCAAGCGTTTGATGTGACGCCTGTAGGTTGTCCACGTTTCAGAGCCATACAGCAGACACGATAAAACACATGCATTGTAGACACCAAGTTTAGTGTTGACAGTAATACTGTGATCTGACCATACTCGTTTCTCCAGTTTGCCATACGCAGCACTTGCTTTAGCTATTCTGTTGTTAATCTCCGCATCAAGAGAGCCATCTCTGCTAAGTTTACTCCCCAGATATACAAAGTTGTCCACTACTCCCAGCTGTATTCCATCACACAAGATGACAGGTTCTACATAGAGACAGGTTCTATATAGAGACCGAGTTAAAAAACTAAGTCAGCACTTGTAAAAATGGGGAGTTAAATTAAGAAAAACAGGACTACGATATCAACCACGAAACCATCAAACAATGGCGTTTTTGAAAGAAACAATAAAACTGCCGAGCAAATTACAGTTCGGTTGGGTTTCAGTGCCAAGCTATGCAAAACAACAACGTGAAGTGACCAATTTACAAGTCTTCTCCGCTAAAGACTTGAAGGTTGACGGCAAAAATTCGAAATGGACTGCAAACGGACTAAGTGGAAAATTCTACAGTTTCAAAGAAAAATGAAAACGATATGAAACTTGCCTACCGTCAACAGTACAAGAGGAAGACAAATCCACTTTTGTCACTGGTACAGTACTCGGCGTTGTAGTCTTGGTTTCTTAATTTGAGCTCCCTTACGTCGCATTTAGTAAAAACGACAAACAGTACGGATCAAACACACAGAAATTTGCTTGTGTGTCGAATTCATCTCTCCACAACATTATCATTAAAGCAGAGACTAAAATCACAAAAGAAAACAGCAGTTCTCGCATTGACATAAACTGAGCGTTGACCATTCAGAAAACATGGCACACTGTCTTTAGTTTCAGCAACAAGCTAAGCAGTTCGTCTTGTTTGTTTTCTTCTGCTAAATTCCACAAATGGTTTTTTCCTCTTATTGTCTTCATGGGCCATAATTAGACTGGATTTCGATTAATTTAAGACTTGAGAATGTTTAAAAATATCTTAACTGAGCTGAAAAAATCTCGCGTTCAAAAACTTCTCAGTGCTTTGCGTTCTAACTTTGATGGTTTGACAGCCTTTGTCTTTTGAACCAATGAGAGTGTTGGACGTATTCTTACAAGCTCGCTGATTGGTCCAAACAGTGTCCTTTATCAGAGTATAAAGGACAGTGCTGACGACATTCAGCGCGCGCGCTGAAAAAAAACTGGCAGTTGATCGAAAATAAAAGCTCATTTTTGTGGAAAATCGCTAGTTCTTTATTATAAAACAAATAAATAAGCCTCCTCTGGGCTTTGTTCTGTTATAAAGCACGCAGGAGGTGACGAGAGCACTCAAGAAGTAGGGAGAAACACTCGCCTGCGGCTCGTGTTTCCCCCTGCACTTCTTTCGTGCTCTCGTCACCTCCTGCGTGCTTTATAACAGAACAAAGCCCAGAGGAGGCTTATTTATTTGTTAAATATATATCTTTATTATATGGCAAAGCCAGTCTTAGGCAAATCCCTGTGCTCTGATTGGTTCTTTCTCGGTCAGGATTTTGCAGTACGGACCGTTTCAACGGTCCAACCCGTGTATTTTTGTTTTGGAGCGAAGCCGGCAAATTCAAAATTTGCAACAAAACAGCGAAAAAAACTGAGTATTGTCATTCTTCACAGTGAAACTACCAGAAGAAGCTAAGAAGATTGAAATTTTTCCGAAATTTCAAAGATGGAGGAAGAAGACGAACATTAACTATCAGAAATAGAGTACCATATAATAAACAACTTACTAACCGAGCTTGCTCGGGCCGTACTGGAGAATATTGGCCCTCGGTCGTGGCAGTACGGACCTCGCGCTCGGTTAGTAAGCGGTTAATATTTTAAAGGTGTCCGTTGGCAGGCCAGGTTACCTGGCAACATTACTTCATGTGAATTTCCGCCATTTCGAATTCCGTGAATGATGTTTTGAAAATAATGTGAATTTTGTGGAAACCGATTTCACTAACCCTGGAAGTACATCTCAGCAAGAAGATCTCCGAGATATACAAGAAAGAGCGGCGAGTAAGTTTGAATGCCGCAAAAATCAGCGTACGGGAAGCGGCGACTCAAGGAATAGATTAAGAAACTACGGTAGGGACGATAACAAGAGACATCGCGGCAGAGACAAT